>OZ007598.1:3552500-4752500 GCA_963931845.1 Maratus michaelseni | reverse complement strand
AAGATTTATGATTTCTTGTGATACATATGAAAATGTCTAACTCTACAAACATATTTTAGCATTAATTTAGGTTTCAACAAAATTGAATTTTCATTCTCTTGTTAAACACCTTATCGAAAAATAAAAATTACACTGATATAAAATAACCGATTTAACTATCTTTTTCGCAAAGTTTCTTGCCTCTCAATATAAGACAGTTTATTTTATGTTTGATAAGCTTTCCCTAAAAAAGAGTAAAATAGTTTCTGATATTTTGACATTTTTATAAATAATAATGATTTCTCTTGATGACATCTCTAATGTTCTCTCTCACGAAGTGTTTGGGAGTTGAATTTAAGAACAATTTATTTTATATTTGATAAACTTTCCCTAAAATTGAATAAAAGAGTTTATGATATTTTGACCGTCTTTATAAATAATACTGATTTCCTATAATACATATGAAAATGTCGAATTCTACAAATATATTTTATCATTAACATAACTCTCAACAAAATTTTACTTTACTTTTCTTATCAAAACACTATTAAAAAACTAAAAGGACACCGATATAAAATAAACCATCTTACTTGCAAAGTATATTTGGACTAAATCTAAGAATAAATTAAATTCTAAAACGGCTGAATTGTGAAAGGAATTGAAAGTAAATTAGATATAAAAGGCCATCAGAAGAGAAAAACCTGAAATGGGATTTTGTCGGTGGAAATTGAATTAGTGTTTTCAGATGCATCGTTATTTTTCTCCAAATGTTTTATTTTATGTTCAGTTGGATATTTTTCCTTTTGAAAGGAATTGATTTGCAAAATGCGTTTTACAAAAAATTTTTAAAAGAATTTTTCGCCTTATTTTGACCCATGAAATGCGCGATGAGATATTATATACTTCACTTAATTTTAATCTACAAATGTCACAATAGCCCCAGAATTTTGGAATAAAATTTCGCTTAACGAAATTTGAGTGTACTATATTAAAAAAAAAAAAAAACTGTTGAAAAACTCTTCGTATGATATCTTATTCATCGTTGTGCGTTTTGTATGTGCATAGAAAAACTGGAAGTTGACATCGGAAATAAAATATACGCTCGTGTCCAGAAATTAATGGCAGTGATCAATTTCAGACGTTTTGTTGAATATCTTACTGAAACTCGACAGGAAATGCCCGGAATGCCCTTCAACTTTGAGGATGTAAAGACCATGTTTGACTTCATGTTTTTCAGTGAAGATATTGTCGCGAGGACAATTAGAAGGGGAAATAATAATTTTAATAATAAAATAATATTTTCGATCACCCAAGTAACAGAAATAGGTAAAAATGGTATATCACTGCAGCAAACGACTATGTAAGTCCTGTTCAATATGTGTGTGCATTTGTGTAAACATAGCACGTACATTCGTGAAGATGTTAACGTTTCTGTGAAAACTTCAAAAGTTTTTTTTTTTTTTTTTTTTTTAAATAACATGCACAGTTTTCAGCCGAATTTAACACCGCTTTCCAAAAACTTGACAAAAAATTGTAGAAATAGTATACTGTGATTAAAATGTTAATATATTGAATATATGATGAGATATAGGCATTTTTATTAAATAAATTTTAACTGCTCATGCACGAACTACAGCAAAGATTTTTTTGTCATGATTTGATAGTCAATACTGTAGGGAAACTCATATAAAAAGACCAGTGAAATATCGTTAAAGCTCAAAAAGTTAGAGCAATAATTGAGAAATTGAAAAATAAGTCCTATAGGATTATATGGGACTTATTTTATACACAGGTACAATTTTAATCATCTATGCAAAAATTATCGAAATTTTAAACTCTGAATTATGTAAGTCTCGGAATAGGCGCTTACATTTGTAATTATAACTTTGTTACAAAAGATTTTATCTAATTTCTGCAAAAGATATAGATGCTTCGTAGCTGAAATGCAAGTTTATTAACAGGATAAGAATAAATCTTCTGTACAACGAGATACTTATGGTGATGAAATTACAGCGTAAAACACACCTGTAGATATACTAAAATACTGAAATAGCACAATTTTAGAAAATTGCGAATACAAAATTAATGAAAAAAGTGGGGGGATGTTAGAAGGGATAGAGCTTTGGAGAAATTACATTTTAATAACGAAAAAAAAATAATAATAATGCACAAATAAGCAATTCCAGAATACCATAGCACGAAGTCGTGTTTAATCTAACAGTTCCAGTTTAATCTAACAGGCCAGATTTCCAGAATTTTCATGAAATCTTATATGTTTAAAATTTTTTTTTGGATTTTAAGATAGTACATATTTTGTAAAATGTACAAAATTAAAATGATTTGCAGAACTGACGTTGAGGTCTCTGATCTGCAGATTTACTAGTTTATCTTCAATTAAGTTTTTAGTTCATTTCGTAATTCTGTTCCTTTTTCTTTATTTCTCTCATAATGTTTCTGATAACGATAAGATATTTCTGGCTTTTTAAGATTAATATACTTCTAATAATGTTAATTTAGGAATGATTTTTTTAAAATAATTTAATATGTATAAAATTAATCAAATTACAGAAAAAATATATTTTTCCAATGTTATATAGGATTATTATTATTATTAATATTATTATTGATAGCATTGAAGGTAACTTCCTTTTTTAAAATCGTATAACTCAAACTTTCTTCTCCGTCCCCGAGAGTTCCAATTAACGAGATTTCACTTGTATGGACAAATTCAGAATCCGTTACTTTGATTCAAACATTTCTTTACGAAACTCACGTTATATACGACGTGAAGTTTTAAACGAGTCATGGTTTAACAAGGACTTATTTTATAAATAATTGACTAGATAATTAACTAGATTAATAATAATTGAAAGCTACAGAAAACGTCTAAAAATAATTTCACGTGAAATGCAACATTTGATAGGAATATGTAAGTTAATGAAATAAAATATTTCCAGGAAATATCTTATCAAAGTTTCAAATGAATATGAAAGAAACTTTTAGAATTTTGTGATCTAATATCTTCTAAAACTAATTTAGTCTGCGTATATTCTTCTTAAAATAGTCTGATAAGAATTTAATAGGATAAATGTTATATGTAGAAGCTTTAATCGCAAATTTGTGCTTTTCAGAAAACTTTTTCAACGTAGCAAGCATTTTCCCCTGATTTCATTTCCTAAATTGGAATTGGAATTCATCACTTCTGTGAAGTAAAATAATTAAAAATTACTTTAAAAATATCTCATTGTTAGGTAGTAATAAAGTAGATTAGAGAATCTTGTAACCTTTGATAATATCATCAAAATTATTCTTTTCATCTTATGTTCTTCTTAAAATAGTCTGATAAGAATTTAAAAGGATAAATGTTATATATAGAATCATTAATCTCAAATTTTAAGCCCTTCAAAATACCTTAAAAGTAACAAGCAATTTCTCTCGCCGTGTATGCTAATGACTGCTGGTGTATATAAAATCCGCTCGAAGGTGCAAAGTTCTCCAAGTTCCCTATGAATTATACCTCTGGAGGTGCCTAGTTAGGTGAAGGTCTCGTCCCCTGATCAAAGTTCTAAATTACGAGACCAATTTCTTTTTATTCTTTTTTTTTCTTTTTTTTTCTTTTTTTTTTTTTAGATTTGCTAATTCAACAAAGTTAAGTAGAAATCTTGAACCGACAAACAAATAAAACAGTAGCAAACCACTAGAGAGCACTGCAGCAATGCCAACAAGGCTCTTGTCAGGTGGATCACAGCCATGCTGTGATCATGCGAATGTCGCCCCGCGTCCAGGAACTAACTCATCAAGGTAGGTACTCATGCCCGGCTGGTAGGGTCCTGGTTAGCGGTACATACAGGGTGCATCTGAAATGCTTCAACAAACTTAGAGGGATGATAGTACTGATGAAGACGAACAAAAAATGCAATGGAACATGGGGTCGCAAATGACGTTTAAAGGATGAAAATCGAGAAAAGGCGTCTGGAAATGGACAAACTGAGACAAGAAAGAAACACTCCAGAAAATTATTTATTGCACAGAATCGGTACAACACAGCTCGTGATGTTCAGAGGAAACAAATATTTTACAACAATTGTTCAAAACATCGACCGCGGACATTATTACACAGAGTACATCTACGGAGCAACGACTGGCGGACACGCTATGTGTAATAATGTCCGCGGTCGACGCTTTGAACAATTGTTGTAAAATATTTGTTTTCTCTGGACATCACGAGCTGTGTTATACTGATTCTGTGCATTAAATAATTTTCTGGAGTATTTCTTTCTTGTCTCAGTTTGTCCATTTCCAGACGCCTTTTCTCGATTTTCATCCTTTAAGCCTTTCAGGGGCAAAGTACTTTTAGTACTAAAATGTTGAAATAAATGACTGGCACCGGAATTTACAAAAAAATTTGTTTGTAAATAAGAAAAAGGCTATATTTCACATACATATTAAATGGCAAAGATTTTTTCAAAATTCTGGTGCCACTGTGGCGTTTCGGAACTAAAATTAAGTGGTTTCATAAACATATTACTGCCCCTGAAAGGGTTAAACATCATTTGCGACCCATGTTCCATTGCATTTTTTGTTCGTCTTCATGAGTACTATCATCTCTCTAAGTTTGTTGAAGCATTTCAGATACACCCTGTGTATATATATATATATATATATCATCATCATCATCAACAACCGTTTTCAATCCACTGCTGGATGTAGGTCTCCCCCAGATTTTTCCTTTGTTGCCTGTCTAATGATTTAGTCATCCAATTAACACCTGCCACTTTTCTGATTTCGTCACTCCATCTTACATGAGGTCGTCTTCTTGGTCGTTTTACATCTCTGGGATACCACTGTAGGGTGTTTGTGCTCTATCTATTGTCTTGTCTTCTTGCAATGTGCCCAGCCCATTTCCATTTTAACCGTTTAATTCTCTCGATGATGTCAAAAACTTTCATCTGACTTCTTATCCACGTTATTCTCTTTCTGTCTCTTCTGGTTATGCCTAGCATACATCTTTCCATACTTCGCTGTGTTGTTTGTAATCTTTGTACCATACGTTTTGTTAGTGTCCATGTTTCTGCTCCATAAGTTAGTGCAGGCAAAACACATTGGTTAAACACCTTTCTTTTCAAACAAAGAGGCATGTTACTCTTCAGAATAATATTGTTCTTCCCAAAAGCACTCCATCCATTTCTTATTCTTCTATGGATTTCATTCATGATACTGTTGTCTGATGATATTTCTTGTCCAAGGTACACATAACTTTGCACATCTTTAATCTCAGTGTTGTTGTAGACGATTTTCTTTTTTAATGCAAATGAGTTGAACATCACCTTAGTCTTTTCCAGATTTATTTTTAATCCCACATTAATGCTAGCTTCTGCCAAATCTTTTAGCATATTTTGCAATTCTTCAGGGCTATTACTGAAAATTAAAATGTTATCAGCAAACCGGAGACGGTTTAAATATTCCTCATTTATTCTAATCCCTTTGTTTTCCCAATCTAACTTCTTGAAAATACTTTCTAAGACAGCAGTAAAAAGCTTAGGAGAAATGGTGTCTCCTTGTCTTACTCCTCTTCCAAGCTTGATCTTCGCTTTTCCTTTGTCCAAACGGATGGTGGCTGTTGCTTTCTTGTAGATCTTCTTTATGATATTGATATAAGGTTTGTCTATACCAATGTCCTCCAGAGAAGTAATTACTGCAGATGTGTAGACCGAATCAAATGCTTTTTCATAATCAATAAAGGCAAGGCAGAGAGGTAAATTATATTTTTTATGTTTTCCTATAACTTCCCTTACTGTTTGAATATGATCCATTGTGCTAAATCCACTTCGAAATCCTGTTTGTTCTCTAGGTTGAGCTGAATCCAGAGCTGATTCAAGTCTTGTCGTTAAAACTTTGGTGAAAATTTTATAAATCACTGACAGTAAGCTGATTGGACGGTAGTTTTTAATGTTTTCCTTTTCTCCTTTCTTATAAAGTAACACCATCAGAGCATTATTCCAATCTTCTGATACATCTGATTTCTCGAGACATTTGGAAAACAGCAAGGCTAGCATTTTTACAAATTCTTCTCCTGCTTTTTGATAAGGTCAATTGTAATTCCCTCTTCGCCAGGGCATTTACCTTTTTTCATGTCTTTAATGGCTTGTACAACTTCATCTGCCATCACTGGGATTATCTCTTCAGTTTCTGTTATGTTTACTAGTGGATCACGTAGGTTGATTTCCCTTTGATCTTCACATTTATATAGATCGTTATAGAATTTTTCGACAATGTGTACTATTTCATTATTGATTTTGGTGATTGTTCCATCTGCTCTCTTATATATATATATATATATATATATATATATATATATATATATATATATATATATATATATATAAGCAAGCAATTTCACTTGATTTCATTTTCTGAATTGGAATTGGACGTCCATCCCTTTTGTGAAGTAAAATAATTAAAACTTATTTAAAAATGTATTTCAATATTGGGAAGTAATAAAGTAGATTAGATAATTTTTTTTAATCTACAACAACGCGTGTGAGCTCAATCGTTACTCTGCCTTTGCTGTGATAGGTTGCCAAAATTTTTAGGGTTTTTTATTTTTATAAATAACGCTGAACTCCTTCGGATTTTTAATCAAAATACGGTAAGTACTTTTATTAAATAACCTTTTTTTTAAAGATTAGGCATAAATACATTAATATTATTAGTTATCGATCCATATTATATTTACTTCATTTTTCAAATGTCAGACCGGTGTTCAAGTTACCCCATAATTTTTTCAAGAATGGGATAACTGGGACATGTATCAGCGATAACTGTATCCCACAGGGCCCAATTACCCCAACATAAATATTTTTTTGGATTTGATCTTACTACAGGACATTATTTTCTCCATTGTTATTTGTTTGCAATAAAGAAAATTATGTAATACCTGCAGATTTTTAACTGAACACATGTTTGTGGTTTGTGTATGTAACTTAAGTTTTTGTTCATAAAAAACTAACAAGTTGATAACACTTACTTAGTAGCTACTAGGTGAGGTATTAGACACTTAATTAATTTGAATTTTTTTAATTACAGGATATGGTGCAAACATAAATTAGGAAGACAAACAAGGGTTTTAAATTAAAAAAAAATGAGATTATTTACCGGCTTGTTCACAGATTTTTCTGGTTCATTTACTCCCTCCCCCTAAAATACCCATGTAACTCTTATACTTATTATTTATACTCAAGTACATAAGTATTTACTTAATTTTTATGTTTTTTATATAAATGAACATAAGAACTACTCATTTGGTGCTTTTTACCGTGACAGAAAAGGATTCCTTTATAACACTCTTTAGTTGATGTATAATTTACATGATCTGCCTGGTTTTAATTTTTTTTAAACTACTTACACTTTTTGAAACAGACCATGATACTCCAGCTTAAACAAAACGGACGAGTTTGTAACAAAGATCTACCTGGTCCTCTTGCCCCATTTTTATGGGACAACTGAACCCATGCAGAGGGAAAGATGAAATATATATCTACATATTTAATTTTTAGAGGTACTTTTGGAAGCTGAATTGCCAGAAACTCCAGAGTGACAATATAAAATCATGACCCAGTTGCCTCGGGTAACCTCAGTTAGAACTGGCAATTAATATTTCCCTCTCAAAATTTATGAAGGCTTGTTATTTCCTTTATCCTTCTACGTCATTCAATCAAATACAATTTAGTTCTAAAACATGTTTTTTGCGCTCTTCATCTTTTGTTTTAAAATAATACGTGTTTTTAAATGTAATTTTTACAAAGACAGCGAAAGTGGCAAACAAAGTGGCTTACTATAAAATAGGACGTGCATAGGACTTATTGTCCTTTACAGGGACACTCAAAAGAATTCCTTATTGTCTGTTAACAATAGTTGCCGGAAGAGCTTTTTCAGTTGCTGAACGCGTTTATAAATTTAGCTCATTTTTTTCCATTACTTGTTGTGCATAAATTTTATAGATCATATGCAGAGAAGCACAAAAGTTTTGCAGTACAATTCCGTTTGTTGACGTAAATTCCAGAATGGGAATTTAAACTGTGCTACGCGTTTCCTAACTGAACTAAAATTTAGCATTCTATGTAGTATATATGTTACGGTCAATATGATTAATCCGGTCATTATTAATAACTAGCCGCCACTGGCGACCAGTTTGGTCGCCCTTAAATGTATGTTAAGCATTGTAACAAATTATTTTTATTCATAATTTATTTTTTTCCTTAATCCCTCGCATAACTGGAAAAATCTAATAGATAAATCAAGAACTTTTGCGATCGCGGTAGCATTTCGCATATTTTTTGTTGTTATGTATTTCATCTTTCTTGACAAAAACCGCTTAACCCACTTAAGAATTTATGCTTCATGTCCGTTTGCTTATCACTTGCAATATGTTCGCTAATGCGGAGATTCTTAAACATATTTGGCGCAAAACAAAAATCGCGCCAGTTCCGGTGCGTCCGTGACAGCTGTTTCAATTTAAAATACATGACGTTCACATTTTTCATTTAAAATAGAAAATAGAAAAATAATAATTATCATAAATCAAAACATTTGATTTCAAATTAAAGTATCGTTTCTAATTTGCACGCGCAAAAAATAAAAGCTGACAATTATTTTCGAAATTTGATCCATTAAATATTATTACATGAGTTCAACTTACGTCAAAAAAGATCCGGAAGTTGAGTTGTATGGAACAGAATTAAGGTAAACTTTGACTGTCTCACTGGTGCTGATTATTTTTTTTTTACACCAGGCAGCGGTCCAAAAATTCATGGTTTAATATTTTAAACGTTCACAACGAATGAATCTTTTTTTTTTTGTTGTTGTTTACTTTCATGGATAGAGAATTTGAACAGCGAACCTAATTGAAACTGAAGTTATTGCAGAATGTATACATAATTGAACGTAAGTCATCTCTCAAATATTAATTTATTTTGAACGATCTTTCTAAAAATGTAACTTTTATGCAGTTTTATTAGAAAAAATAATTTTGAATAAAAATGGCTGCCTGGCATATGAAAAAGTGAAGCGGCATCCCGGAACTGTTGAGGACAGTCACATGACATACGGTTTTATTATATAGATAACCGGTTATTATTAATAATGACCTGACATAAACGCCGGTTATTATTAATAATAACCGCGGTCATTATTAATGATAACCGGTTATTATTAATAATGACCGGATTAATCATATTGACCGTAACATATATACAAATCTTTAGATCATATATTGGGCTACACAAAAGAGTTCGGATATTTTTCAGAATATTGTTGGAAATTTCTGAAATTGGATTTCTAAATATGTTATGCGTTTTCCAAATTGTTTACTTAGATCTTAAGCCGAAAGGTAGGTCTCCTCGCCCTGTTTAATCTAGAACTTGTCTACTTAGACATCATATTTCACCTTATTAAACAGTAAAAATTTGTAAAATTATTTTGGAAGTGTTGGAAAATGTTACATAATCTATGTTTGACGCATGAGTTTTCGTTCGTGCTAAACATGTAACGGGCAAAGCCAGTTATTGCGCATGTTAATCACCTTAATAATTTACGAATGTTATTGATGAGAAGGAACTTAATTTTGTAAATAAAGAATTTACTAACTACATATATATTTAACTAATTGCATGTTTTTTTAACTAAATTCATATAGATTTTTATTGGTAGATGCTGATAACTTATCAGCCGCGTTGCCAAATCTGGTGGATATATTTATTCAGAAAGTTTGAATAGTTATTTTTACTTTATATATTGACAAACGTTCTATGAATAATTTTAAAAAAAATACTAAACAAATAAATGTGTAGAATACTAAAACTCTACTCATTTTTTGAAAAAAAAAATGAAATAAAAATATTCTGTTAATATTCTGTTAATAAAAATATTTGTTGGAAAGTGTTTCGCAATCGACGCCGAATGCATTATTTTTCGTTCTTGTTATTTGAAGCGGATCCAGTACCGAGTTTTAAATTCCATGACATTAAATGTTTTGCTTTTTTCCATATGTATATTTTTGAAAACTTGAATAAAAATTCTCAGTTTTTTTTAAAATCAGTAATTGGGGTATTCACTTTCTAAGCCAGAAAAAAAAAATAATACGTGTTTTACAAATAATTAACAAGTAACATCTATTAGTAATTATGCATCTGAAAATATTTAATTGAGAATAAAAAACCAGTATTCCGGTTTGAGAAAACTAACTAACACACTATAAAAACTACTGGGACACATTTCCAAAAATCAGTGGTAGCAAACAAAACTTTGCTTTTATAAATGCTTCTTGAAATCTCGAACATTTATTGGTTTTTCAGGCTTGTATTGATAAAGAACGCTTTTCGGAATTGGGAAGAGGTTATTGTATATACAGGTTGTTCCAAAATTTGACCGACAAATTAAGAGGGATGATAGGAAGAAGCTAGAGGAGGATAACTTACTATAGAACATGGGGCCGCAAACCACATATAGTGGGAGAAATCGCAAAAATAGTTATGAAGGGTGTGACGTCGAGTGGAACAAAAAGGGCCAATAATAAATAGAAAAACATTGATATGACGTCAAGCATGATCGCAATGCATTGCAGTATAACGTTAAAAAGGAGACGACTACACAATTTTATAGAAATTGTTAGAAATTGTGGCCACGAAGACCGTCATTGCATATCCAACACCGACGGATGAAGGATTGCCAGATGTATTAAAACTTATTCCTGCAAAATATCTCGTCCTCTCCTTTCTGACGTTGAACTGCAAAGCATTGTAATCGTGCTTTACGTCAAATAAATGTTTTTTCAATTTATTGTTGGCCCATTTTGTTTTACTCGACATCACACCCTTCATAAATATTTTTGCGATTTTCTTCCACTAAACGTGCTTTGTGACCCCATGTGCTATGGTAAGTTTTCATCCTTTTGACGCCTTCTATCACCCCTCTTAATTTGTCGGTCAAATTTTGGAACACCTTGTATACGTTTGTGGTTATATTATGTATTCCGAAAATAAGAAATATCTGTCTTTTATTTACAGTGCAATTAAGGAAATACGGAATAATAAAATGCCTTTCAATATAAATGAATAACGTGTAACTAACGTCTTTTAATTATACATTTAGGAAGAAAATAAAATTGCTTTTGATTTAAAGTATGGCATATAATTTAAAACTTTTTTAAATTAATCATTAATATTTTAAATTTCTCTATTCTTTGCTACTCATATGAAAATATAACTTTGCTTTCGGCCTGGGGATATTCGAGATTTTCCTCAGGTTTCACACTGAAATGAAAATATTCTTTGTTAAAATTAATAAATAAAACCTTGCAGTGTTATTAATTGAATGAAATTATTTTAAATAACTATTATGGGAAACGCTGGAGGATTTATCGAATATAATAGTGAATTGAAATTGCTAAATAAATGTGATTAGCGAAGTTTAAATATAGAATTATTAAACTAGATTAAATATTCTCCTACAGTTTTAAGTAACTTTTTTAATGAAGGTATTCATTTAAAATAATTTCTAAATATCCGGTAAAAGTTGTAATGACCCATTCGAGACTATCAACTTGAACAGAAGACCTGACACTGGATTTAAGAAACACAATAAATTTATATTTAAAAAATAAGTTGGAAATGTTAGCAATGTAACGAGTAGATTTATTTCAAACGACCAGTTAGAAAAACTGAGAAGGGGAAATCCTTTCTCAAACTTGTTGAATTATATTTCACTTATCAGTGTCCTTCCGGTTCTACACTTGAACCTAAGAAATCCCCATTGGAAGATAATATAAACTGTAAATAGAATCCCGTGGATCACGAAACTTCTTTAACTGAAATAGAAAACTCAACTTCTTACCAAACAGGCGAAAACAGACAACCGCTGACTCTATCTAAAACTACTAGGTAGGGACTCCAATAAGCTTACACGTGGTGTCGATATCAGAGAGCACTTCATTATTCCGCTGAACACATCTACTACCGCCTTATATGTAGCTACTACACAACCACAGCTACCTAATTAACATGTCATTTTTAAATAACCGGGACAACCTTTCTGGTGATACATAAATACAGGCACTTTACGAAACTTGGAAAGAATTAAGAAGAGTGGCAAAATAGATATTTCATCAACGCAGAAATGTTAGTGATGCAGGACAAATGAGCACACGCAAAATCTCAAAACTCACTCTTCCGGTAGATTACTCTTATAAAAGGGAAGCTAGACACTCTGTCACAAAGTGAATGGGTAAATCAGACATTAATCAAGGATAAACAAAATTGATTTTTAGTATAATATGCATTGGAAAATCATCTGTCATTTTCTGCATTAGCTATTGAATTCATTGTTGTATTTTATAAAGAAGGTTTGTTAGTCGAACTGTTAGAGTACCGTAATTTCCGGCGTATAATCCGCAGCTCAAAGAGTCGTTTTTTGACCCAGAAATATTATTTTATAAAATGTAACTTAAAAGATAGCTGTAAATATTTAACTACAATTATTGAGTAAAATTTCTGGGTCGAAAAACGACTCTTTGAGCTGCGGATTATACGCCTGAAATTACGGTATCTTCTTTGTATTACAAAATCGTCTAGTAGTATTAAAATTAATTCCATGCGTTAAATAAATTGATTTGTGATCTTAAACGTTAAACATTACATTTAGAATTGTAAGAAACCGGATAATTCTGAATGCATTTATATAATAGCAGGGTTCGTACGGAAAAGGAAATTTTCCAGGAGTTTCCCTTACAGAAAAAGGCATCTATAGGTTAAACTCGCGAAACTTCGCCTTCTTTTAAGGAGCGATTTTCTGCAAGAAAAAACTGGTAACGAAGAATTTCCTGGTCGCAAAATTCCAGGAGCCGTACAAACCTTGTAATAGTTTTGCTTGAAGTTAATATAGATTTAATATTTATTTATTTTACCGATTAATACATAAATATTTAGTAAAAGAAGACAGTAGGCCGTGACTGTTGGGAGAATATGGACCTGGTTTGAAGGAATACATATGTTGTGTTGCATATACTTTAGAGTTCTTCATTTTACTTAGTTAAATGTTTTGTTGTGATTTATCAGTTTTATCATGTACTTGCTGGAAAGGAAGTTATTAAAATGAGGGTATGTTTTAAATAAAACTATTGCTAGAAAGATACAAAAAGTCCTAATAATTAAAAAAAATTTAATCGACAGAGGTAAGATTTACAAAATATGTTTCTAGGAATATCTTTCTCTGAAAAATGCTTTCCAGCAGTTTTATTAGAAAAATAAAAGGCGTACTTTAATTATCTCCTTTTATTTTTCTGTATTCTTTTTTGCAGTTTAATTTTCATGTTTTACAAAACTTTTATCAAAAACATTGAGAGAAAAATCGTCTGCTAAAAGAAATTTTCGGATTGGTGAAAGTTTAAATGTAATCTACAGAGAGATTATATGTTCTTCATGTTTGAGTATCCATGCGATAAATACTAAATTTGTACGTACTTAAAATAAGCGAAGCGTAAACCAATGTTTATAAAAAAAATTCTCGAATTATCTTCTTTATTCTTGTAAATAAAAGAATATTATGATTGATTTAGTTTTAAAGAGTTTTCTTGTACAATGAGGATGATTCTATAGATTTAAATGATTTAGAAGTAATATATCTTTCTAAATTCATGAGTCATATTCGATCAAAAGGCTAAAAAATAGTATTGATTTTTTTTTTTTTTTAAGGAATGTATTTTAAAACGAAAAATTGTATATATGGTATTAAATCAAATTTATTGAAACATTTTTTTAATGAAATTTCGTACGTTATATTATGGAGTGCCCTTCGACTGGATCTATCTTTCTAGACGAAATAATAACTGAAAAATTAACAAAATAAAAATTAACTAGAAGGAACCCGTCAAAACTTGACGGAAAAAAAATAAAGTAATAATATCAGTAAAATAAGCTTCTTTATTACATAAGAAGGAGTGCGTATGAAACAGTCTTTCATATACTTGATTTTAAAAGTCCCCCCCCCCCCAGTGAAATACAGTACTATTTCCGATGCAAACTCCAAACAAACAATCTGTAAACAACTGTGTAATGCAAGTCAGTTTGACATTACCGCCATATTCCCCAAGGCAAGAAAAATATTTCATGGACCTATGAAGTAGCATACAAATAGTATATCCCTACTTTCATCTCATATTCAATAAATAAACGAACATAGCAAATAAAGTACACATCCCCCCCCCCGTGATAATGCAACCGAATGAGCTCCTATGCGCATGTGCATTGCATCTGCCCTTAGGCACCGTTGAAATTTGACGTTAAAAAAAGTTTTAAAATGTTTAAATTAAAAGTTTTAAAATGTCCTTTTCAAATCCATATCTTCTAAAACGCATCCATTATTTTAAGCTAATCAATTTTTATGTAAAGATGGAGACATTTTCGTACAATATATACAATCCGCAGATGAGGGAGATTTTGAATGTTTTCAAGTGTAATTTAGTTGTATGGTTTCTTTGGTCCCTTTACATAATCAGGATGATTATTCCTTTTCCATTACAGTCGGGGATCTTTTCCCTTTTATACAGCTAAATATCCAATGGATGTTTAAAAAAATAATAAAATACAGTTCCCATCATACTCTGATGCAACATATGCCAACGAATTCAACATATCAATTTTATGTTAATCATAAACTGTAAAAGTTTTTTTTTTTTTTGACAGATTTTAGTTTAGCGCAGGAGGAAAGTTAGTTTAGAAAGGAGGATACACTGACAACCAATCTCGCAGTTTGTTTGAGTCATTACTGTCTCTATCGTTGTGGGAACTTCTGGCATCCAAGTGCTGTTCCGAAACTTCAAAACTTACTTCACAGTATGCCTCTATTTCATCGCATATGTTTTGCATATGAATCATTCCCAGAGTCCATCTCGCTAAAACCTTCCTTGAAAGTTTTCCTTTCCACAGTAAGTGACGAAAAGAAATTTTTTCGGGATAGGAGGCAAAAAACAGGCCACTTTCTGTGAAGTTGAAAAAAGAAGTGTCCTTTTCAAAAAGCCGTAGCGCGCTTAGCAATGGGTTTAGAAAAAAGTTTTTATAATGAAACATGTAGAGAATTTAATGATCTTTGTTTTAGTAACTAAGTATTGTATACAAAAAGTTTATAAATTTTAAGTTATAAGGAAAAAACTGAAAAAAGTCCAAAACATTCATGGTTTTTTGGCTCTAAAAAGTTTAGCCTCGAGATATTTTGTTGGGAAACCATTAATTCCTGTTATTAGCATCCCCATAAACAGTTTAAAAACATAAAATCTTCTAGCAGATTTTTTGCATCTATCGGCCCTATTTTCTGATTATTTGACTGGACTACAGACATAGATCTCGTTTCTTTTTTTTCCGTGATTTAATATGCCA
This sequence comes from Maratus michaelseni, assembly GCA_963931845.1. NCBI lineage: Eukaryota > Metazoa > Arthropoda > Arachnida > Araneae > Salticidae > Maratus > Maratus michaelseni. The sequence continues at coordinate 4,737,096 of OZ007598.1, read as the reverse complement.
TTAAATAAGGAGAATATTACTACTTAAAAAAAAGTGGTGGCAATCAAAAAATCGAAATTAGACAAAAAGTAGCGGACTGGTAATTTATATTGGCCAATATTTACTAAAAATGTAAGATAAATATTTTTATTAGTATTTTCGAATTTTTATCCTAAAATTATTTAATGTATTTCCTTTTCATTCTTATAAAATACTATCTCATCAAAAACAACTCGTTGTAAATGATCCCGCCAAGCCACAAACCTAAAACGTCAGTCACAAAAAGAAGTGATATCACATAAAAATAAACGATATAGAAATGCATACTCAGAGTCCCGTGTAAAAATCTATCACCACTCATAATGTTTCCAAAGGACTCGGAGTGAGGTACAGTATGTGAAAACTGCTTGGCGACGTTGAGGCTTTTATAATGTATGTAGTATATCAATTTTGAAAATCGAAAATTTTTTTTATATTTTTGTTATACCACTTTTATAAATATTTTTGTAAGCGAAAGAACTGACAGAACGGATTTTCCCCCAGATCTGTGCCATTCCCCCTTACGCTAGAATTACTGCAATATGTATCTCAATTTAGTTAACGTTTATTATAAGGTTTATATATATATATATATATATATATATGGTAAATAAAATCAACAAATTGATTTTTCAAGCTCATAAATAAGAAAGGACATGCAAACACAGAAGCTTCAACTTTTACAATTTTATGAGAGCAAAATAAATAAATAAATAAATAAATAAAATAAAATAAAATAAAATAAAAATAATATAGCCATATGTAATTGCAGGAAACGCAAACATTATAAAAGCCTGCAGGTCGCCAAGCAGTTTTCACATACTGTACCTCACTCCGAGTCCATTGGAAACATTATGAGTGGTGATAGATTTTTACACGGGACTCGGAGTATGCACTTCTATATCGCTTCTTTTTATGTGATATCACTTCTTTTTGTGACTGACGTTTTAGGTTTGTGGCTAGGCGGGATCATTTACAACGAGTTGTTTTTGATGAGATATCACTCCTTTTTATAAGGAATTTAATTTCATTTATACGGATTCCATTTTTATTTAGAAAAGAAAAGATGAAAGGGGCAAAAAAAATAATAGTGATGCTATAAACAGAATTATCCATCAGAATTATACAATTTATTGAGTGACTTATTCCAATGTACATGTTGCTACCATAACAACGGGGAAACTTTTATATTAATTTCCTTACAATGTATTCATCAGATTATTTATGATATATTTATTTTCCTTTTTCTTTTGTTTATATCACTCTTCCGTTTATATACATTCAAAAACAAAAAAATTAGACAATTTTACAGTAGTTTACAAACTAATTAAAATACTACAGTTTCAGAAAAATGTGGAAAAATAAGAAGCACTTTTTTTTCGGTCAACTACAACGATAAGTTTATAGAGCATACTTTACCGAGAATAATCGACATTTTTTTTCTACGAACCTATTTCTATTAGTATAAAAATTTACAGGGATTTTTATACTAACATATTAAATATATTATTTTTGAAAATTACTGAGCACCTTAGAAGTTTTTTATTTGTTTAAGTTTTTTAACTCAACGTTTCGGGAATTTGAAAAATATAAAATTCGCAACGTTTGCAAAAGTATAAAAACTATTAAAGTGATTTCTGTTCATATAGTCTGTTCATTCCAATTCGGTGATCCTAAAATATAGGTCCCCAATCTCCTAGTCCAGGGGATATGTACCAAAAAAAGGCGTTACCTTGCAAAAGGTCGGGTGGAAGATTTTTTTTCCGACTTGTATATAATGAGGCCAGCATTGCAAAATCGAATTATCCAACAAAATTTCTTAAGGGAGAATTTTCTGTAGCCAAAAAACACCAAAATTTTGAACTTTTTTTGTTGTTTATTAAATATTTCGAGACCCGTTGTCGTAGCGTATTATTTGTTAATTACAATGTTAAAGAGGACAAAATTCTCTACAACTTTCATATTTACATTTTTTTATGCACTCAATAGCAAGCGTAGTACGACATTTCAAAAATAAGACAATTTTTTCAACTTCCTTAAAAACCGTGAAAAACGTAGTTTTGTCCCCATGATTCAAATTTTCTCCACGAATTTAATCATGGATGTCATCTTCTACATATTGATAGCAGTAAATTATTTGTTATTTGCACCGCCCCCCCTATTCTTAAGTGCACGGCTTTTCAAAAATGAGGCTATTTTTCCAACTTACATACCCGCTCGATTATAGAGACTGGGTACGAGGAAGAGGGGACGGGTGACAAATAACTGCCAGGAAAAATAAAAGACACATCTAGAGCAGGGGTTGGTAAAAACTATGGTACGTGTACCAGTACTGGTACAGGAAGCTCTGGCTACAAGCGCGCAGAAATCCGATACTGGTACGTGGAATAAAATACAGAAAGCAGCATATCATATGAGACACCCTGCCACTGTATCTCACGATAGAGGAAAGAAGTGAACTTATTCAGCTCTCCTGTGATGGATTACTGGAGTCCACATTCAAAAGGATGGATGTCACAAATTTTTGTTGGCGAGAATATGAGAGTACCGTTTGAATCGTCAAAGTCTGCTTGTGTTTAGCACAACATATATCTGTGAATGTGCTCCTCCCCCCCTTTCCCTTCGTTACATCAAAAACAAACACAGGAATAAACTAAACATCGAATGTGACTTAGGACTAAAACTACCTAATATTGAGCCAGACATGAGGAAGCTGTGCTTGATAAAACAAGTCCACCATTTTCATTAGCGATAGAAGCAAATTAGCCTATTGTAACAGTATATGAATCAGTGTGCGCCAATATGTCATTAAGTATTGCGCCTTTTTTCCTATACCAAAACATTTTTTTTTATTGTATGCATTATTAAAATTTAATGGTGATACTACTTTTTACTTGAATGTTATTACAAAGCAGCCAATCTTAGTACCAATTTAGTTATGTAATCATTCATTTTTAAATACAATAAAACGTGCTATGACGGAAACATGAAAGACCGAAGATATATTTCGTTTTAGGCAGGTTCCTTTTTATAGGTTTTTCTATATTAGCTTTACGTTTTTTATCTGGTGGTACGCGGAAGTATGAACTTCGATTTAGTGGTACGTCGGTCTAAAAGTTTGGGAACCCCTGCTCTAGAAGAACATGATCCTGATATATCTTCTATCCAGGAAACTGAACGCTAATAATCCTACAACAGTCCCATCAAAGAGACAAAAATATTGTTAAATATTCCATAGAAATTATTATTATTAAAATACATATTTTCATTTAGCGTATGCAGTCATATTGCGTACCTTATTTTATGGTGTAGGGAAAGTGCACTTGAATGAGATAGGGGGTGAATGTAACAATAAAAATGTTTATATGGTCTACAATCATAAATAACTCGGTGTTTCATTTGATAGATAGTAGCACTGAGATAATTCAACAGATATAGTTTCAAAACAGTACATATCACAGAAGATTAGAATATTCCACAAAGTGTATTTTTCAACAACCAAAGTAAGTTTTTTCTGTTTGAGCTTTAAAGCATTTAATAGATAAAATCTTAAAATTTTATACATTTTTGCACGCTAAAATGTTAAAATTTCTTGTTATATTTATATAATAAGAGTGGGAAAATATTGACAATATTTACTAAAACTAATATTTTGAAAATTTTTATGTAAATAGTTATCTCAAATATTTTATTGATAGAATTTTTAAATTTTACAAGAGATGTAAATGCATAATATTAGTTAATGAAATAATATGTTGTCATTTTTATTGTAGATATTTTATAAGGTAAAAATATTTGTTGCATAAGATATATATTTATTTTTTGAGTCCAACCCTATTATATAGAACTACAATCCAATGTTTGATATACTTAAAAAAGTAAAACATTAAAACATATGTCATCAATAATCGGTAAATATAATATACCACTGTACTATAGAATAAAATGTTTATGGAATAAAATGAACAATATGCATGCATTATAAAAATATTTATTAAAATTAAACAAGATTTTTTTTTATTGAAACTATCGTGCCAATAAGTTACTAAATACTGAAATATTATTTTAAACAATACTTTAAAATTAACAATTGTATATACTTAAAGTTATTGTCTAAATATGAAAATTGTCTTAGTCATCCACACTCTCCCCTACTTACTAAATTATATAGATTTATTGAATTTAAAATATGTCTGTTGTGATGAAAATGAAGAAGAGGATGTGCAAATAATAGATAATTTTCTGCTGTCAATCTGTAGAAGTTGACATACATCATTACATCCGTGGGGAACATTTGAATCATCGGTTTTTAATTGACATTGAAAAAATTATCTTATTTTTGAAATGTCGTACTGCGCTTGCTATTGAGTGTATAAAAATGTTGTAAATATGCAAGTTGTAGAGAATTTTGTCCTCTTTAATATTGTAATTAACAAATAATACGCTACGACAACGGGTCTCGAGATATTTAAAAAACAACAATAAAAGTCCCAAAATGTTGGTGTTTTTGGGGCACAGAAAATTCTCCCTTAAGAAATTTTGTTGGATAATTCGGTTTTTCTATGCTGGCCTTATTATATACAAGCAAAAAAATAAAATCTTCTACCCGACCTTTTGCAAGGTAACATGTACATTTCCCCTGGACTATCCAGCAGTCCATGAATTAATTAGGACATATGTATGCAACTGTTAAAATGTCCACAAAGTTGACAAAGAGGCAATAAGTATAGCTCGGCAAATATGAAACACGGCATTGCTTCATCATAGCTTTGTTTCGTGAGGTGTTCGTTCTCCGAACATAAAAATCTCACGCGAAAGTGTTCGTTAACCGAACAGTTCGTTACCGATCACCTATTGTATACGAAATTTAACATTTTAAGTTCGTCATAGCCGGAGATTCGATGAACGGCAAATATTTAAACGCAAAACTTGTAATCTTGGGATAGCAACATTTTTACATTCTATTACTCAGCGCATGAACGTAAAGTTGGAATTTTGTAATCGCTATTTCAATCAATTCCTAATACGCTAGAATTATATATTTATAAATAAACACAGTTTTTTTAATCGATGAAAATACTATATTTTAATAGATTTAGAGCTTAACATCGACGAGATTTCAGACGGACAAAATGAACTCATATTAAATTTAAAAGCAAGATAATGAAACCTTACAGAGATTGAAAGAGTGTAAAATCATGAAAATACATCTCACTCAGTAAATATTACATCGGTTGTAATTGTGAAGGAGAAATTATTTAAGAGAGAGCAATTGATGGGAATATTAATGTGTGAGCAATAACCCAATGCAAAAAAATGCATGACGTTCTTTTGGTCGATATTCTTTGAGAAGAGAATCAAAATAATAATAAAATGAATTGAACGGTCTTACTTGAGTGAAGAAATAGATGCAGACTATAAATGATGAATACTATAAGTTGGATCCAATAATGTTTATTACATTTTCTTGAAGAAGTAGGAAGGATGAAATGAAAGCTGCACATCAAGTCTTTAAAAAGTACTGGCTCAAATTTCGTAAAATTCGAAGAATCTTTAACATATTCCTTCTGGCCGCGTCCATGAAGAATTATAGAATTAATTCAGAAGTCAATTAAATTACCAGTTGATTTAAAACTTTTAAAATATTAAACTTAAAATTTACAACAGCATTTTTATAGAATAATTAAAAACTGAAACGCGAAATGGATCTCCAAAGAATCAGCGCTACGGCGTTTCTAGGATACGAGCGAGCGCCGGCACAGGCCAGCGGGCCTCCAGACCATACGACGTTTATCATAAATTTACAGCATCATTTTTATTAAAATTCTGTTGGAAAAATGCGCAACATTAGTATATATACCCAGAAAAGGGGTGCACAAATGTGACAGAAAGATTAATTTAAACTAATTTGATGATTAGGAATTACGTGAAAATTAAAAGAGCAAATCAGAAACAAATTAACATTTAATAATTAAAAGAACGATTCTAATTTGTATTTGAAAGACACGCCCCTTTCCGCCGCAGCGCCAAAACAAAACAGCTCCCGAAAACACAGGGAACAAGAGCGACGGTGACGCATGCGCAAAACGCAGGAGCGGAAAGCCGTCGATGACGATGACGTCACAGCTCAGCGCCGATTGAATGCCTTGCAGAGAAAACAACATCGCCGATTCAACGAACGCAAAGCGCCAAAAAAGGCAACGTACAAGGTGCGCGACTGCCGATAAATAGCTTTTAAAGAACGGCAAATTTAAACTGGAAAGGCTATAAAAATACAGAAATACGTTGAGCTGAAAAATAAAATACTTAAAAAAGATAAAACTGTGATATATCTTTATCACAATAATGTAATCAAGATCTTCTAAGAGACTCTGTAAACGAAACGTATATGCTTCAATGCCGCTTTACAATAGAGAGGATGTAGTAACATATTTGAATATCTTGTGTATATAGCCAATTTGACAAAAGTTATGCAATTTACTATTGTTTTTCCTCTGTGTAAAGTACAGGAATCATGTACTTCAACGTAAAAATTCGCTAATTACACAACTTTTTAGTCTTATTAAAAATCTTTTGAGTTACCCTGTAAACGAACAGTAAATTCTGCAATTCTGTTTTACAATAGGAAGCTAACTTAGGTCGTTCGTAGTAACATATTTTAACATCATGCGCTTATGTTCTTTTTGAAAAGTGTTAGTCCATTTAATATTTTTTTTGCTTCATCTTAAGTATAGGAATAAATCACTTTAAAGTGGTATACATAAAAAAAACTAATTAATATTTTTGCACGAAATATTAAACATTTGAACTACTAATAAAAACAATTCAAATGCTGCAAACCGCGTAAAAATCGGATAATTACACAACTCTTTAGCCCTATATCAAAAGATCTTTTGTGAGACCCTGTAAACGAACCTTAAATGTTACGATTTTTTATAATAGGAAGCTTACTTGGGTCGAGTGTAATAACATATCTTAACATCATGTGTATACGACCATTCCTAAAAGAGTTGAGTCCTTTATTATTTTTTTGCTCTATGTTAAGTATTAGGAATCAATAACTTTAAACTGATATAAATCAAAAACTAATTAATATTTTTACATGAAACTTACAAAGGTTTGAACTACTTATAAAAACGATTCAAATAACGTAAACTGCGTAAAAATCCGATAATTACACATTGCTGTAGCCCTGTCAACAGTTTTTTGCTCTATGTTAAGTATAGGAATCAATAACTTTAAACTGATATAAATCCAAAACTAATTAATATTTTTACATGAAACTTACAAAGGTCCGAACTACTCATAAAAATGATTCAAATAACGTAAACCGTGTAAAAGTCTGATAATTACACATTGCTGTAGCCCTGTCAACAGTCTTTGGTCTAAACAAGATTTAAAAAGTACAAAAAACAGCACGTTTAAAATCGCATTTACTGAAAACCTATTAGTCGGATTTTGCTTTACTTTTGAATTCTTAGTCCCTTGGCACGCCCCATTCCATAGAATCAAGAATTTTGTTTCTATCATAAATAGAACTCGAGATATAGACTTGTCAAAAACCCGTTTTGTCCCGTCCGAAAAATATTAACTAGACAGAGTGCTAAAAATTTTTTGTAAAATCGTTTGGCATCCATTGGCGGAAATTTCTTTCATTTACGGTTCAATGCATTGCTGTTTCTTATGCTTGACGAGAAACTCTGTCGAGTTTCTATGATAAATCTATAGTTAAATCATATCTATTTTTTTAATTAAAAGTACCAATTTCAAATAATTCATATTTACATCATTATCCATTCCTGCTATTGAATAAATGTAATTAATAGTCTAAACACTTTAATTTGAAAAGAAAATCTCTGACATTTTATCTCGAGGGCTTTTAAATAAAGCTGATATATTTCCTGGATTAAATATACATTTCAAGAATAGTATATTTCACCAAGTGATTCATTCATATTCCACTCAAGTATCAAAATGACTTCATTTTCATTTTATTTTGCTTGATTAAACAGTTATTGTGCAAATTTTCTTTCATCTTTCTCTTTTGAAGTCATTCTTTTTTATATATTGTTGAGAATGTAATGATATTATACTTGTTAATCATTCAAATCGTGTATATTCAGAATAGCAAATGTGTAAATTAGTCCCAATTCATTATTTCTAAAAAAAAATTATATAGAGAGAAACATATAATGAAATATTCGGTCAGAAAAAAAAAAAAGTCCTTCCGGCCTGTACCGGGAGGAAAAGGTAGCTTTCCTATATCTTCGTTTTAAAATTTTAGCTAATGTTACACGAAAACAGCAAGCTGAAATGCAAAGAAACGTTTACAAAAGATTCGTTAATACTGAATTTGAATAAGAAATTCGCCAAATTATTGAGCAATAGCCAAATTGGCTTCATTTATGAAGACTTATTTTGATCGCCAAATTTGGCAATATTTCGCCAAATGTCGCCCAATATTGCCAATTTTGTCGCCAATTTTGGCGTTAACGGATATGAATATATAGTTTTATGCGTATGATTGGGAAAATTATTACAACAATGAAAGAAAATAATTTGCCAGTAATCGCGTTAATGTGCTGTTTTGTTTCAAAATGTCAGCCACCCTAGAATTTCAAACTGCTCTATCTCAGACATTTTTTAAGATAGAGGTAAACCAAAAAAAGCTCTGGAATCCTTGTATCAAGGCCTAACACGTAATTAAAAAATAAATTTGAATTTTTAAATTTTTTGTATATTTATTTTAGTTTTTAAGTTATTTTACATCTTTAAATGGCCGCCATCTTGAAACAAGATGGCGGACCAAGCTGGCCAACGAACTCGGTCGAGACATTAGTGACCTTAATACACACAATTAGTTTCATCAAAATCGATTCATAATTACGGGCGTTATCGTATGACATAGGTCAGATATATATATATATATATATATATATATATATATATGGATATATCTATATATATAAATCAACATTTGGACGGAGGGTGGTATTGGGGTCTGGGGGTCATGATCGGTGAAAATATATCGAAATTTTCCGGAACTGCTTTCCTCCGAACGGCTGCAATAGGTAGCTTTATACTTTTTTGTATTGAAAGCTACCTAAAAAAAAAAAAAAAGATGTTTCAAATATTTTTTGTTTTACAATTGTATGCACACTGTTACTTTAATGTCGGTGGCAGAGTTGCCAGTTTGGCTTTCTTTTTTAATGAGACATACCGATTTCATACCGGAAATTCTAAAAGAAGTAATTTAAATATAGCAAATAATAATGCCTTGTTATTATGTGCTTCTTTTTAAATGCTAAAAGGTGTAAAATACAAAGATTATAAACAGTAAAATAGGTTTTATTAGACTGTTGACAGTCTTACAAACTCAAAAACAAACTACTCAAAACAAACAGCTTTATATAATAAGTATTGCACTTATAACATTGTACAGCACGGCTAAAATTCATTAAAAGAAAAAAAACACTACTTTTTTTTATGTAAAAAAATAATTGAAAACTCCGTTGAAAACACAACTAAAAATGCATTTAGTTGGAGCTACTAATGGGCACATAAATCATTTAAATACTATGAAAAAAGGATCTTGGAAACATAATTTGTTTAAAACTTATTGCACTTATAATATTGTACAGCACGGCTTAAATTGATTTAAAAAAAAAAAATCACTACGTGATAGGAAGATAGTTTATTATCAATGATTCTTTAAATTTCGTTCGCCATTTTACTATTCTAATTGATTATAGATTTCTGCAAAATAAATTATTTTTACTTCATTAAGACAGCAACAGATGGCAGCAGGTGCAACCTAGACAGTTGATATTTTTATTATCTCCGATTTTTCATGTGAGTGAAATTCGTAAATAAAGTCTAAATAAGAGTTGAGAATTCATTTGAAATTAACAATATTACTCATAATTAAAAGGAGGAATCATCTCAGACACTTTGGATTACGTACATGTTATTTTATTTTTAATATTTGCTAGTTTGATTTTCACTGCTCTGACACTGACCGCCATATTGGAGGCGGAGCTGATCTATGTAACACAATCTAGTCTGCTCATTGGTCTGAGCACTGGAAACTACATTTGTTGCCAACGATAAGCTAGAAATTCAGCCCTATTCCCGTGCCACGTAAGAGAAATATATATATATATTATTATTATTGTTTATGTAAACGCCAATTGGCTTGTTGTAGGTGTAATTTGTCGCCAAATTAATTTTTTTAAAAAGGGTTATAACTACCACATACTTGGAAACATCCTTGGCTGTAAACCTAATTACAGAAGATTAGCTACAATACTTTATTATATAATAATTAACATCTCTCATATTTTGCGGTAACCTTGCCTGTAAACCTAATTACAGAAGATTAGCTAAAATACTTTATTATATAATAATTAATTTTACATGTAAATCTTCAATTTCAACAATATTTTTGAAGGATAGAAATTATGCGAAATAATATGTTTTTTACGTATTTGTTTTTAGTGGAATTAAAAAAAAATATTTTTTTTTTAAATTGGCATTAACACAATGTTTTCTTACTCAACTGTTTACGAACTAGTATCTGTAGTATGCACCAGGCGGCGATACTTTTCCGAAGAAAGTCAGTTAATAAGTTAGCAATTTCCACGGACATTTTCACCCATAGACTTTCTCCGGATTCTGAGGTCTGAAATATGATAAGGGGTCTTGATTATGAAATAGGTTGTACTGATTCAACACAATTTACTTTTTCGTTTATAGTACCCTGTAAGAGAAAATAAGGTAACCAAATTTAAGTATTTTTTTTTTTTTTTTATGATTCATTATATAGGGTTATTACCAATGAATCATCGGGTTTTGATACGTTATTATGTGCGAACTAGGAAACGTATATGTTTCCATGACAACTCAAACGAGAGAGAGTTAACTACAGTTTCGCGCTGCGTATGTGTCATGCACGTGTGGTTGTCATGGTTGCTACGCGAACGTCATATTCAAAATGGCGACTGGACAGCAGAAAGCGTTTTGAGTACTAGAATTTTCAAAGTGTGGATCGCTTATAACCATTCAGAGAGCATTCCGGAAGGCATACAAATGCAAACCACCAACGCAACAAAGCATTCTGCGCTGGTATCGACAGTTCAAAGAAACCGGTTGTTTATGTAAAGGCAAAAGTTCCGGCCGACCAAGCGTTACTGAAGAAACAGTGAACCGAGTTAGAGAGAGTTTCATCCGTAGTCAGTGGCTGAGAGGTTCTGCTCTCAAAGCTGGTAGACGGGAGGTGCTGGGTTCAAACCCCTGTCGCGCTCGTCGACGTAACCATTCGGAGTTTTCTGTGGTTTTCTTCGAACCTTGCTGCAAATACGGGTTAGGATCCCTTAGAAAGACCCCACGGAGGGCACTTTCCCCTTGGGCCTATATCCATCGAGTAGATAATCAGACGTCATAAATCAACCAACCAACCAACCCAAGAAATCAACAAATCGCGCTTGCCGCGAACTTTCCAGTCCACAGCCAACCATGCTGAGAAATGTGTGTAGCGAACTGAACTATCGCCTTGACATCTGCCGTATATTGAATTGCCGTATGGAGCATATATTGAACATCTGTAGTATGGACGTCAATCTTGTATACTTTCGGTTTATTTTCATGTATAACTCATCGTTGTAACCCAATTATGTTCCGAAATAAGCGTTTCGAAAACCCGATGACTCTTTTGTAATAACCCTGTATAATAGCTATATTGAACTTAAAAGTAGTTGGCCCAGATCAATCAACACAATTTTCTTCTGTGTTTATAGCGTTTTTATATTCTGTGTTTATACCTCTGATGGGAAATAAGGTCAATATTTTTTAAACTGATTTCTTAAGGGTTTTTTTTTTTTAAATAAATTATTAGAATAATGTTGTGCCATGGTGAAATTTATGTTTTAATTTTTTTTTTTTTACATGATAGATTTTTTTATGCTACTAGCGCCCCTGGTGGGCATGGGCAGTTGCATAACTACAACTTTAAAATGGATTTTTATTACGATTTCTCATATTGCACCTATGCTCCAAGTTAAAATTATGTAACACTGATACAACAAAATTTATTCTTGTGGGTATAGCGCCCTCTGGGGAAAAATTGCGTGACAAATCATGTATTAATACGAACAAATCTTGTGTGTGGGAGCGTATACAAGTTTTATCTAAAAAACAGCTCTAACGATTTTAACTAAATTTTGTATCCTAACCATCATTCTCGTTTTAATGTATGAGAAGACCATTGGGCTAGATCACATGTTCGAGAAAATTCGATGAGGGGGTCATTTTGAGGTCACTACTTGTCAATGCATTTTAAGGATAATGGAGGTTGAAACATTTATTAAATTGTTGAACAATTGGCAGTAAACGAAATCGTAAAGTTGGCAACATTTCGCCAAATTTGGCGATATATGGCGAAATGTGGGCGACATCTGGCAGGAAAATTGACTTTCAAGATTTTCAAAGCTAAAACACTTGCTTGGTGCCAAATGAAAGGGTGTCGTCAAGTTGAAAACTTTTCACCACATTTTGGCGACATTTTCGAAAAAAGCGGCATTCAGAAGCTGAAAGAATTTTCTAGAAATTTCCAATAGGAGCTGAGATATATGATTCAATCAGAGTCCCTAGAACATTCTCGAAAACAAAATTCAACCAATTGGGATACATAGAACTTTCTCGTAATTAATCCCTCACCTGTATAAGGAAAGGCTTCAGTTGAAGCCTAACGTCTGTGAAGAAGTTGAACAGCGAATCTTGCGATCTGCAAATGAATTAGAAGCATACGAGAAGATTGAAGTTTTTGCGATCCTTGTGGCAAATTGTATAACTAAAACTTTAAAATGGATTTTGTTATGTTTAACAATGTGGGAATCATACCACAAATTAAAATTAGGTAATCATTTTTCTTGCGTTTATATTGCCCGCTGGGAGGGAAAAAGTCAACCAAATTTAAGTAAAACTGTTTTTTTTTTTTAATGTTTTACTGTATGGAAGATATACTACAGTTACGGTGATCATAATTCCACGATGTAAAAATTCAACAAATGATTACGATGTAAAAATTCAACAATATTTACTGTTGCATTCACAGCATCCCTGTTGGGAAACAGGATAACAAAATTTAAGTAAAACTGATTTTTTTATGTTTTTATTATTGAGATATTTTGTCAAAATTATCATTTTATATTAATGATTGCTAAATTTACATCGAAAATTATGATACGAAAACATGATATCAAAACTTGATGATGGTTCTCTCTGTTAATTTGGAAATGAGTTCGTATGAATGCAGTAGTTATTTAAAAACTTGTCATATTAAAACAAAAACATAATTTGTGGAACAAATTAAAAAAAAAAAAATTTATTTCCCACATTGTTTAGGCCAGAGAAGGAGCAGATATTAAAATATTTCATTTAGTTGGTTTTACATTTGATGTTAAATTTTTGTTAATAAATAAGGTTAAACCAAATGAACATTAAAAAACAAGTGGGTAAGTGTGATCGAAGATTGCACAAAGGGTTTCATTTAATATTCCTTTCAAAACTCTTTATCCTTTCTTTAATAAAACAAAATAATTTCATTTAAAAAAAAAATCAATAAATCAATAAAAATAAAAATAAAAATAATTATAAAGTAAAAATTTACCGATCTATTTTTCTTGTTTTTTCGAAAATCTGAACCGGTCCGATAGCGGGCAAAGCCCGTTATCATGCATTATTATCGCTATTAACGCTAAAGCGGTATTAAGCTATTATTATAATTAATATATTATTTTGATAAGCGGTATTAAGCTATTATTATAACTAGGACTTCCCTCAAAGGGTCTGAGTGATATTGCTGAGAACATAGGGTTAACAATTACAATATAAAGAAAAAGAGCAAATTAAATGATAGAATTAAAAAATATCATATATAAATTCATATACACTGTTAAAAAATAGAAAAGAAGTACCGTTCATCAGATGTGTTGTCATATTTTTTTTTTAATATGTGGCAAAGAATCTCATTTTCTTAAGCGCGTATTGCGCAAAACTTGGAAAAAAAAAAAAAACGCCGTATCTTTTAAAACGCCAAGCCTTTTGAAGTTACGTAATTGGATTTGCAGCCAATAGGTTATTTTATCAAGCGTGGCTTAACGCAAATTTAATTTCATCGTTGCACCTTTTTTTGTGTGTGAATTTAAAATTTTTCTTCCTTCATTATACATCTATTATTTGTATAACTGTTTATAGAAACTCTTACACTTCAAACCACATTGATAGCATGCTTTGCTACAAACCAGATTGCAAAACTATAGTCTAAATTACTATTAAAGTATACAAAAAATCTTTCGATGACTTCTGTAAAATAACTTTTACATTAAATCTCCATATCGGTAAAATTGAAAAATTCTATATTTTTCAAAGTTAAGCTTAACAGATACTGCTTGATTATTCTCTAGGAGGATCTGCCCCCTGCGCCTTTACTGCGCCAATCCGCAGACTTTTCTTTTGCCTTTCTGTCTGTCTCTCCACAATCTGCCTGTTTCCCTATCCGTTCTTCTGCCCGTCTCTCTAACCGATTGTGTATCTCCCTACACGTCTCGCTACCTGTCTCTATATTTCTCTACCGGTCTCGCTACCCGCCAATCTATTTCTCTAACCGTCTGTCTATCCGTCTAACTACTTGTATGTCTAGCCGTGTCTCTATCCACTTCGCTACCCATTTGTCTATCTGTCTCACAACTTGTCTATCTGTCTCTCTACCCATCTGGCTATAGGCCTCTCTACCCATCTTCTTACCCATATCCGTACCCATCTACTGTCTCTCTACTCGTCTGTATACCCGTCTCGCTATCCGTCTGTTTTTGTACCCGACTCGCTACCAATCTCATTACCCGTCAGTAAACTCGTCTCTGTACTCATCTCTCTACTCGTCTCTTTATCTACCACGCTACGCGTCTCGCAACCTTTCTCGCTACATTCCTGTCTAGCGGTGTTGCTACCCGTCTCGTGACCCATCTCGCTACCCTTCTGTCAACCCTCTTTTTACCTTTCTGTCTAGCCGTCTGTCTATTCTTTTCGCTACCCTACAGCCTACCTATGTCGCTACTCGTCTCCCTACCCGTCTGTCTACCCGTTTGTTTACTCGTCTTTCTACCTCTCTCCACCTCTTCCCAATATTTAAACAATTCATTTAATATACAGAAGCCGTTTATCAGTTATTAAATGCAAACAGAAGTAATTTACCTAATAAGTGTAATCAGATGCAATTTTTTTTTTTTTAAATACATACATAAACCTGAATAATAATTCATCAGTTTTGTGTTCATAGTTGTTTATATCATTTGACAGTAAATCTCAACTTCTTAAACCTGAATTGTCTCAAACTTTTAAAAAAAAAACCAACAAGGTCTGTATAACTGCAAAGTACCCTGAGGGCTATATTAGCTACATGTTATTAAGTTAAGTGAAAGTTTCGTTATCGCGTTTGCAGCCAATTGCTTATGTCAGAAAGCGTGGCTTAACGCCATTTTAAATTCATTACTGTAACTTTCTTTTCTTTTCTTTTTTTTGGGGGGGAAGGGGGGCAGGGGGGGAAGGGTTTCAAATACATACATTTAAATTAAAACTTTTGCCTCCATGCCATTAGTGTTGTTTGTATTATTAACTAATACCTTGTACACCGAGCTTCTTTTGAAACAAATATAAAATACTTCTTCTACAGTTTTTTTAGGAGAAACTTTCGTAATCGGGCCCAAAGCCAATCGGAGCATTTAATATCATTATTGTAACTCTTATAGAGTTAAAACAATATTGTTGCTAGCTTTACTCTTGTTTGAGACGAGCCTTGCCTGTGTATCTGAATGAGGAAACGTTTCGTATCCTATATGTCGGTTGGCGAAAAAAATTTTAAATGGTGCCAAAAGGTAGTTTTAGCATCTTACAAAATTTTTCAAGAGAGCGGTAAAACATGTTTTTCAAATATTTACAAACATACGTTTATTAAAGCATGTTTTTGCACCATCTTAAAAATTTAAGCACGATGCTAAAATAAAATTTTATCGCCATATTCGACATTTTAATAAGTAATGAAAATACATAAACAAACTTATTTAACAAACCTAAGAGGCATTTTTGTGATAAATAATTGTTATTGTCAGGGGGGTAAATTGTAAACAATTAATAAACGGCTAGTAAATAATAAATAGCATTTAAAATCTAAAAATGGAGAAATGGTCCTTAAACGCTTGATATATGTAAATCTTTTTTTATTTTTTAATATTTCCGAAGGCACAGATAAAAAGGTAAAAATCTCTTTTCCAAATGCCAAATAGAAAATATACAAAATAGAATGCCAAATATACAAAATAGAAAAATGTCTGCAAAAAAATATATTTACATAATACTACATCTGCAAAAAAATAAGATTTAGAAAAAGTAAGCCAAATCCTGCAGATCCCAACAATCACATCGAAAAACTTATCACCAAAAAAGAACTCGCCAAATCTTACGGCACAGGAGATGGATTTTTTCCCTCTGAATGCAGAATATTAGTTTTTTTTTTCTTGTACGATGGGTGATTATAATATAATTGTTTCATTTCACATACTACATACCGTTTGATATATTGGTACTTTTTATGTTATCCTGGCGCAATTGATAAATCGCCAAATATTGTTCCTAGAACATTTTCATATTGAATTCATTTCATTTAAATATAAACCTTTCACTCATTTAATTTAAAATACATGCCTTTCATTAATTCCATTTAAAATGCTAAAAAGAGAAAAAAAAGAAATAATGCCATAAATCGAAACCTTTTATTTAAGCACCAAAGATTTTTTTTTATTTATTTACACACGCGAAATAAAAAAAGCTGCTATTGCTGAGATTTTCGCCAAATCCCTAATACCAAATCTACTAAGTTATTGCAGTGTTTTTCTTTCCAGATTAAATTTCGATTTCTACTAAATTGAAATATATTTTATTGTGCTGAATATTTGTGCGTGCATATTTTTTTGCTCCATGTACTCCATGAACTTTTCAATTCCGATTGTCTACGAAAATCTCCCGCCGGTGAAAATGACGTACGCAGAAAATTTTCGTGACGTATGTACTTTAATTGTGTTTTTTATCTATTTTTTTAATATAATTACCAAACGGTTTGACATTTATTCTTGGTAATAAATAGACGTCGTTGTCACCTTTATAGGTACCTGCTGTAAAAATTTGAACGAAATCCGTTAAATATTTTTTGAGTTATGCTTGACGAAAGGTTTTAATATCCATCGTAGCTATATATGGGGCAAAGTAACACTGCGCTGTGTATGAGTCTTCGTTGCACTCAGGCAATTAATACCACTAAAAGCGGTATTAATTATACCCCTATTACGCATGCATATGATTGCATGTTAGATTTTTATTTTTTTATCTCTATAAATTAAAATAATACGATTTTTTCAAATTTTATGATTATGAGCTTCGTAGAAGTTATTCAGCTATAAGTACACAAAATTGTTTGACTGTAAATTATATAGTTTCAGAGAATCGACTCTGTGACAGACAGACAACGAAGCGGGACTAATGGGGTTTCGTGAGATGAACGAAACCCTAAAAAATCATTCAATGTGATATTTAAATCACTCGCAAAACTTAGATACCGTTCGAATAAAAGTAAAATAAATCTTTGGCCTTTTTTTTTTTCTGTAAGCTTTAAAAGCTGCAAACATTTGTATTACAGATTAAACTTTAATATATTTATGATGGGTATATTCAAAATGACAAGGTGCAATCACAATACAACCCTTTATAAAGGTCAAAGATTTATCTCCTTTTCCTTCGAACTACCTTCCTAAGTTTTACGAGTGATTTAAATATAATACGAAGGATTTTTTTAAAATGTATTTTTGGTTTAATCTTATTTATTACCAAAAATTTAACATACAATGTAAAACCAACTGAATGAAATATTTTAATAGCTGCCCCTTCTCGACCCTAAACAAGGTGGGAAATAAATTATTTTATTTTATTTTTTCTAGAAATTATATTTTTATTTAATCTTTTATTCTTGTAATTATTTTCTCAATCATACGCATAAAAATATATTCATACGCATAAAACTATATTCATATCCGTTAGCGTCAAACTCTCGCCAAGCTTGGCGATGCTTGACGAAATATAAAAAATAAGCCTCCATTAATGAAACCAATTTAGCTATAGCTGACGAATTTGGTAATTTCTTATTCAAATTCCACATTAACGAATCTTCTGTGATCGGGTTCTCTGCATTTTAGCTTGCTGTGTTTGAGTAACATTAGCTAAAATTTTAAAACTAATATATAGGAAAGCTATCTTTTCTTCCCGATACAGGCAGGAAGGACTTTTTTAAAAGAAAACGGTTACTTAACCGTAATTTATCTGTATTCCGTGACCAATTGAATGTTTCATATGAAGTCAAATAAACATTATCTGTAAAAACTGTTGAATGACTGGGCAGTTTGCTGTTTTTTACAGTTGTTTGTCAATTTTCTACCGTGTGCAGAAACATTAAAGAGGGTCTGCTGTAAGTGAAGCTGTTCTATAACAAACTATTTTTTATGAGTAAGAGGTATGACAGAATTTAAAAAATAAAATATTACATGTTTGTATTTATATTTAGGTCTTTTTCCATATTTTATAACTATTCTAGGACACTTATTGGTTTAAACTAAGTTGAAATGAATCTTAAATCAGTGAGAAATAAATTCATACTGTAAAATTAAATTTGTCTAGTAACAAATTTGATATTTTTGCCTGGTATTCTATCAAGGGGAGATTCCGAAATCGGTAATATAGAATGTGGTGAGTATAATAGTTAGTAGATAAAAATATGAAAGCCATAATGTGCAATAGCCAAGTGGTCTAGGCAAAATAAGCTTCATAGTTTACGTTACAGTTTATAATCGGTTATGTTACGTCCTTTCACAAGCGGCACATCAGCGATTACATAAGTAAATGATTTCTTTTTAGAAAAACAGGTGGCATAAAATCGTAGCAGTTGGCAGCTATGCAACGTTCAAATGAAAGTGTAAATCTAGATTTAAAAAAAATAGTTTTACTCTTTTTTTCTGTTGACCTATAAACTAAAATCTCTAAAAACCTTTAAAAAAACCTTTTTTTTTTTGTATTATGAAGTTTTGAAGTTAATTCAAAATTTTTACAAATTGAGACAGTGCAGTGCCATCTATTAAGTAAAATTTGAACTATTTTAAAATTTTCTATCTATAAAACTTAAGTGTCGCGTTACTGTCATGTCACTTAAATCATCTTTATATTTAACGATTAATTGAACGTTAAATTTTGGGCTTGCTTTTGAAAGGCACTCCATATGTAACATTTATTGGCATATATCAGGTACAATGCTCCATGCAGTAAAGAATTAATCTTAATACTACCCTATATATATATATATATATATATATATATATTGTTTTTGTTTTCACACGTAACTTTTAAATTAAATATAACATTTTACAAGCCAGTGCTTCGGAAATGAGGATAAGTCTTCATTTTTTTAATTATCTCCCTTTATAAGCAGTTACTTCTGCTATAGTTGAAACTACCTTATCTATAAATAAAATATTAAAAATGGGTCTGCGAGATTAAATTTTTAATGTTTATCAAATTAATTCTAAACTATATCGATATACATCTATCCTCTTACACAAAGAAATATTTTTATCTCAACGTTATTCAAACTCTCATCTCACGATCAATAAACGCCTTACAGATAATGACTGTATCTCTATTACACAGTGGACTGAATTTTAATATTCACGTTTCAGAGATCTCCCTATTTTCCCGCATACTAAATCATTCATAATAGATTTCTTAAGTTAGTCATTTGATTTTAAGCAGATATGAGAATGCGGTGGCACATCGGCTCATTGATTTTAAATTACCAAGCAAAAGATTTAAAATTGCTCATTGATTTTGACTAGCATAGTAATAAATTAAGGAAAATGCATTTAAAGTTGTCAAATTATGAACATTTGACATTTGAAATTAGTTTTAATGTGGAAGAGTAAAATATATTAAACCTGTAAAAGTCTTGTTTTCAACACTTTCCATCATAGTTGAAAAGTGTTTATGAATCCGGTTTGTGTTTCTGTCAGTTCTCCATTTGTTTGTCTGCTGTCTGTTTGTTTGCCTGTGCTCTAATTTACGTAAATATACTCAGATTGTCATTAAATTGATATATATTATTGACGTATACTATGGTATATTCGGTACTGAAAATAAAGTAGGTAACATATATTTCGTTTACAGGGACGTTCAAAAATTTTCGTTGCATTATTGTATATGGGGGAAAATCGTTTGCGGTGTATTTGAATGGTTTTATACTATTTCAAACATATTAAAATTGATATATATCTCTGAGGTGCACTGCAAGATGCTTACTATAGAATACGATGTGCATAGAATTCATCATTCATTTACAAGGACACACAAAATAATTATATATAAGTTACGGTATTGTCGCTGAACAAAAATTGCTAAAAATGAGTTTTCAGTTATGGTACACGTTTTAAACGTAACAAATATTTTTGCACATTACTTGGCGTGTATCAATTCTATAGATCATATACAAGGCTGCACAAAACATCTCGAGTACAATTCATGTACTGACGGAAGGCGCTGAAGGGGAATTTTCCCTGAGCTATGCGTTTCGTAAGTGAACTAAATTCCCGTATGCAATTTAGTATAACACAAATCTATAAATCATACACAGGGTTTCAGAAAAGAATTCACATATTTTTCCGACCATTCAAGGTAATTGCTGGAATGGGGTTTTCAAATGTGTTATGCGTTTTACACATTGTTTATTTAGCCGTCATCTTTCAACTTATTAAATTTTGAAGTTATATTAGGATATTCTGACGGCGTTGGAAAGTGTTTCATAATCTATGATTGATACATGATTTTTGCTCTTGTTTTTTCTTTTATTTTGTGGTTTAAAAGTATTATTATTACACTGGGTTATACAATGAAATCTTTCGTAAAACTCACAGTTATGAACATTTAAGTGGTGTAAATACATAGGGATATACACTGGCGAAAAAAAAAACTAAGGAACACCTAAGCAACATTAAAGGTAACTTATGTTAATTTTGTTACGTTAAGTTCAATGGAAGGTCATAGATTATAACTTAAGCTTGAATATCTGGAATAATAGTGAAACAGGGTGTTATATGTTTAACTTCAAAAGTAAATAGAAACTTTATAGTCACTGACAAAATAGTATTATAGTTTTTATCACGTTACGGAAGTTTTTCATCATTTTTATTTAAAATAAATAAAAACGATACAAAAAATTGTGAATGTGGCGATATAGGTACATCTTCACATTATGTTTACTATAATTGTTCGATAATGAAATATGTATAAATAATATACATGTTCTTTATACAAATAATAATAATAATAATGATGATGATAATAATACTTTAGAATATTATTACTATATTATATAGTAATATAGTCACTATCAAGTAGCTATATTACTCAATAGTATTATAGTTTTTATAAGGTCTTGGAAGTTTTGCAACATTATTATTTAAAATAAATAAACATAATGCATAAAATTGTGAATGTGGCGATATAGGTAGGTACATCTTCACACTATGTTTACCATATTTGTCAACAAATGAAATATGTATATTTAAATGTAATCAATCATTATCATTACATGAAAACTTTCTTTATTAGTAATAATTCCAATTTTAGTTAATAGACCGCCGCAGAATTCTCGGAGCATGGTGTTTCGCATAATGGTCCTTGATATGGGGGAGGCAACTAAAGGAAGTCCCCAAAAAACTAGAAAAGGGGGTAGGGAACAACAGGCAACCTTCAAAAAACTAGAAAAGTGGTGAGACAACAACAGGAAACCCCAAAAAACTAGAAAAGGGGGAAGAAACTACAGGTAGCCCCCCAAAAACTAGAAAAGGCGGGAGGCAACTACAGGAAGCCCCTAAAGACTAGAAAAAGGGAGCCAAAAAACTAGAGAAGGAGGGAGTCAACTAAAGGAAGCCACCCAAAAACTAAAAAAGGCGGGAGGCAACTATAGGAAGCCCCAAAAGACTACAAAAGGGGGGCCAAAAAACTGAAAAAGGTTGAAGGCAACTAAAGAAAGCCCCAAAAAACTTGAAAAGGGGGAGCCAAAACACTAGAAAAGGAGGGAGGCAACTAAAGAAAGCCTCAAAAAACTTGAAAAGGGGGAGCCAAAACACTAGAAAAGGAGGAAGGCAACTAAAGAAAGCCCCAGAAGACTTGAAAAGGGGGATTCAAAACACTAGAAAAGGAGGGAGGCGACTAAAGGAAGCCACCCAAAAACTAAAAAAGGCGGGAGGCAACTATAGGAAGCCCCAAAAGACTACAAAAGGGGGGCCAAAAAACTGAAAAAGGTTGAAGGCAACTAAAGAAAGCCCCAAAAAACTTGAAAAGGGGGAGCCAAAACACTAGAAAAGGAGAGAGGCAACTAAAGAAAGCCTCAAAAAACTTGAAAAGGGGGAGCCAAAACACTAGAAAAGGAGGAAGGCAACTAAAGAAAGCCCCAGAAGACTTGAAAAGGGGGATTCAAAACACTAGAAAAGGAGGGAGGCGACTAAAGAAAGCCTCAAAAAACTTGAAAAGGGGGTGCCAAAACACTAGAAAAGGAGAGAGGCAACTAAAGGAAGTCCCCAAAAACTAGAAAAGGTTGGAGGCAACTAAAGAAAGCCCCCCCCCCCAAAAAAAAACTTGAAAACGAAGGAGGCAACTAAACGAAACCCCCAAAAAACAAGAAAAGGGCGTATGCAACTAAAGGAAGCCCTCAAAAACTAAAAAAGGAGAGGCAAATAAAGGAAGCCCCCCGAAAACTAGACAAGGGGTAGGCAACTAAAGAAAGGCCCCACAAACTAGAAAAAGGGTAGAAAACTAAAAGAAGCCTCCCAAAAATTAGAAAAGGGGCAGAGGCAATTAAAGGAAGCCCCCAAAAAGCTAGAAAATGGGGAGGCAACTAAAGGAAGCCCCAAAAAACTAAAAAAAAGGGAGGCAAATAAAGAAAGCCCCCAAAAAACTAGAAAAAGGGGAGGCAACTAAAGGAAGCCTCCAAAAAACTTGAACAGAGGAGGTAACTAAATGAAGCCCACAAAAAACTAGAGGAATTCTTTTGTGCGTAACTGTAATAATAGTATACAGGCTACTTCCTCTATACTGTTAAAACAGAAAGCATATTATATAATGTCAGTAATGAATATCCTTTCAATTTTCTAAAATGAAAAAATGAATAAATAAACATCCGAAGATTTGACTCTTTATTGTCTGATCTGGCAGAGAAGGAGAAATTTAAAAATTGATTCCACAATAATGATAAATTTCAGTCCTGTTGCATCGGTATACTAGCGAAACATTTCCAAAGCTTTATTTAAAAACAAATGGCGAAAACACGCGAGTCAATAATATTTGTGATGAGCATGAATATATAGGAGATATATGCCGGATTGTTCTTTGAGTGATCACACGGATTCCAACAAGCGAGTATTTCTATAGAACCATTTCAAAACAATAATTTTTGCAGCTGTTTCCTATAACATGTGTAAACTTACTTGAACTAGCACGAAGATAGCTGCTCAAGAATAGCCGCCTCGCTGAAAAACCTGTATCTACCCACCCTGTAGAATTACCAATGTACTAATGCATAGGTTCCCAAACTCTGGTACGCGAATCTCTGGCTACTGGTACGCAGATATCCGATACTGGTACGTGGAATAAAATACAAAATTCAGCATACTAGCTGGCTTCGCCCGCCAGCGGGCCCCTAATTTACATCGGTGCCTCGAATATTTTGAAAACTCCTTTATTTTTATAAAACATCGAAACGAACAACCCTCTGGCTCGCATCCACCTCGAGCCGAACGAACCTCCAAACCGGGTCCCCGCTGCCTTCGGCACCGTATACCGGTCGTGCTACGCACGCACCGGATAATCCCTTAATTTGCACATTGAATAGTACAAACCTCTAACCGAACGAACCTCCGACCCTGGTCCCCGCTGCCTTCGGCACTGTATACCGGTCGTGCTACGCACGCACCGGATAATCCCTTAAATTGCACTTCGAATACTATAAACCTCTAACTGAACGAACCGCCGGCTCAGGTCCCCGCTGCCTGCGGCACCGTATAGCAGTCGTGCTGCGCACGCGCTGCAGTATACGTTAGTCCCACCTTCCACCACCAGGTGGCGCAATCTGTTTATACGATCATAAATGAAATCGTTAAGGCTTTCGATGTCGAGTCGAATGAGCCATACCCCGTCGTCTTCGTGCCCATAAAACCGGAGATAGGAAAGCGCCCCCTGGTGGTGAAAAAACGAACTGAAATCGATAAGCTCTATCGATGCCGAGTCGAATGAGCCAAGCCGCGTCGTGATGTGACCCATAGAACCCGAGTTAGTGGCAAAAAACTTTAATTACACCTACCACCACCAGGGTTTGCAATCTGTTCTATGCGAACTAACCCAAATCTGTAAAGCTATTGAAATCCAGTCGAAAGAGCCAAACCCCGTCGTAATCGAGCCCATAGAACCAGATTTACGGAAGCGCCTTCTGGTGGTGGAACTGGAAACTAAAATATGTAAGCGCTATTGATGTCGAGTCGAATGAGCCATTCCGCTTCGCGATGGGACCCATACGACGGGAGATATTTTGAAAAGAAATAGCCAATTCCTAAGCTTCTTTTTCTTTTTTTCCCTATACAAAATTCGGGATTTTGCTAAAATCAAAAATTATGGTCGGAATTAGAAAATTTTTTGAATCCCTGAAATGCCAGATCACTCAGAGCAAGGATTCATATTTTCCAGATTCGAAAATCCGATAATTTAAAAATTTTTATATAGCGTATAAAAAGTACAATCATTTTTAAATGCATTATTTTATCTCTTTCAGAAATGACTTATTCAAAGACAATTTGTCTGCGTTGAATGTTGAAATTAAAAAAGCAGCTGTCTCTTTGGATCGAAATAAATTCATTTGCCGTTTCATTAATGAGTTTTAATTGATATCCTTAAAAATTACTGGTCGATTTTTATGAATTTTTTTTTGTTGAATTTGCGATTTTTTTATACACATGTGTGCAAATTTTCGTGAATGTAGAGTCATTATTTCCACTTGTTTCAAAAAGGAATGGAGCGATTTGATCTCGGATGTGTCAACCCGGCATTCTTTACAGCAACCTTTTTCCCGTCTGGGGTCAATGTTCGATGTCTGGTCAGTTTTTGGCCGAAATAAAGAAAAGCTACTGTCCGAATTAAAAAAAATTGACTTCTTGGAACGACAAAAATCGGCCGCGTGTGTACCCCGACTTTCGTATCGATACCTCTGGTAGATTTTTTTTTTATTCGATGATGCGTGAAAAAGCGACAATTTGGGTGTCTGCGATTATCAAAACGGAAATTTTCTTTTCGGGTTTCGATAAAACTGTTTCTTCTTTTGCTAATTTTGATGAGGTTATTAATTAATAACATTCTTAATTAGGATCCGACTTCTTCGAAACTGTAATTCCTGGAGGCCTGGATTTTTCCGAATTTTTTTATACCAAAATCGCATTGCTGCTCGCTGCGCTCGCAGCGTTTATCCGGGTACAGACACGCACACAGACACACAGACAGACGTTTACGAACATTAATAATAATGACTAGCTGGCTTCGCCCGCCAGCGGGCCCCTAATTGTAAAACCTCTAATCTTTGTAAAATCTCGAAAAGCTATCGATGTCGATTCGAATGAGCCATACCCCGTCGTGATCCGGCCCATAGAAACAGAGTTCGGAAAGCGCCACTAGTGGTGAAATGCGGAAATAAAATCGATAATCTCTAGTAAGCTCTATCGGTGTCGAGTCGAATGAGCTATACCCCGTCGTGATCCGTCCCATAGAAACAGAGATAGGAAAGCGCACCCTGGTAGTGAAACTCGGAACTAAATTAGGTAAGCTCTATCTATGTCGAGTCGAATGAGCCAAACCAGGTTGCGATGGGACCCATTCGAAGGGAGATATTTTGAAAAGAAATAGCAAATTCCTTAGCTTGCTTTTTTTTTTTTTTTTTTTTTTTTTTAATACAAAAATGACCATTATTTAAAAAATTCTAAAACCTTTTAAAAATAAATGTTCCTGCGTTGAATCATAAACCGGAGTTCAACAAACTATATAGAAACCGATATATAAAAAATAGAAAAAAAAATTAATTTGATATCTTTTGGAGTTTTCGAAAAATGTACACACAGCAAGTGCAGTGCAATCGGCTGCTTCAAAACACAAATATCCTAGTAGAATAGAATTTTAACTATGAAAATATAATTATTTCTCAAAATAAATCATATATTCGGAAAGCCCATTCAATTCTGTACGCAAAATGAATAACGATTTTTGATTTAAGATCGTTAATAAATAAGATAATTACGGCGAAAGCAAAGTCAATTATTACACTTTGATTAAACTGTGCTTGCGCCGAAAAACACTCATTTCTAGAAACGGGATTCACAAAAGAATTTTTTTTAATTGATAATAATCGAATTTTTTAAAGTCGAAGGCATCTTTCTATAGCTGAATGTATGCACTTTTAGCCTCTTCTCTCGGAATTTGTGTAATTCAATAAAAAAGTCCTCCAGCGGGGGGGGGGGGTATACATTGGCAAATTAGAGGAAATCGCGAAAGTGAGGTACGGGAACGACCGGTTTCTAAAGGGTTAATATACATATTTTTTAAAACTGAAATATATGTTTCGAAGAATAAGAACGTGGCTATGATCCGGTGTATTTTATTTGTCTCTACTACCATTTTCCGAGTCGATGCGGATTTTTAAACATGGGCCGAAAAACGAAAAATCACGCGAGTGAGTTTCGGAAACCATTTTTTTAGAAGGGTTAAAAAACGAATTTTTCAAAACTGATACCTGATTTTAAAAGGAAAAAGAACGTAGATTAGGCTCGGTATTTTTATTTTTTCGTATCTTGTTTAGAAGCGCAGAATTGAATTTTTAAAGATTGCAGAAATCGCTGAAAAACCGAAAGAGACTTACGGAAAAAAACGATTTCGAAAGAGTTAACTGAAATATTTTTTTAAACTAAAGGTTTTATATTAATCTCGAAAGAACGAAATGTACTTGGGTGTGATTGTTTGTTTTTTTGTTCTTTCAGAGAGCCGATGCGCGATTTTAAAAATTGCAGAGAATCGGAATTTGCAAAAGTGAGTCTGCGCGCGAATTTTTTTCGAAGGGTTAATATTTGTATTTTTCAAAAACGATCGCATATTTCGAAAGGATAAAGAATGCAGATCTCGTCTGGTATTTTTAGTTTTCACTGACTCGTTTGGAACCGCCGATGCGAATTTTTCAAAATAGTCGAAATTGCCGAAATCGCGAAACGGTGTACGGAAAATATACGTTTTCGAAGGGTTAACTGATGTATTTTTTTAAATGGAAGATAGCATTAGAGAGGACAAAGACCGATCTTTAATTTGGTGAAATCCGTTTATCCGAATCTTTCTTAGTCCGGCGGATGCGAGGTTTGGACGAAGGGAGAAAATACAAAACACGAATTCGACGCTTTGTGATTATTTTTTTTTGAAAGGGTTAATATCAAAATTTTTTCGAACCGACCGGATCGTTAGAGACGTAAAAGTACGTTCTTTGAGAATATGTTGACGGTTTTTTCGTATTTCTGTCGGTTCGCCGTCGGCGAGTTTAGACAGTCGTAAAACGAAACCGGCAGAAGCGATCTTTCCTTCTTCTTTTTGCGGAAGATGAGGATTGAGCTCTTCTGGGCATGCGCGGAATAATTTCAAAGTAGGTTTCTTTTTAGTAATTAAAACAGTTTTGTTCGTTAATAACTCCCTTAATTATGGGCCAATTTTTTCGAAACTGCAATTCCTGAAGGACCGGATTTTTCTGAATTTTTTGACACAAAAAGCGCTTCGCTACTCGCTCCGCTCGCAGAGTTTATCCGGGTACAGATACACACACACACACACAGACACACAGACGTATACGGACATTAATAATAATGACTAGCTGGCTTCGCCCGCCAGCGGGCCCCTAATTGTAAAACCCCTAATTTACATCGGTGAGCCATACACCGTCGTGATCCGGGCCATAGAAACAGAGATAAGAAAACACCCCCTGGTGGTGAAAAACGAACAAAACCGATAAGGTCTAGTATCCTCTATCGATGTCGAGTCGATTGAGCCAAACCGCGTCGTGATGTGACCCATAGAACCCGAGTTGGCTGAAAAATCGTTTAATTACATCTTCCACCACCAGGGGGCGCAATCGGTTCTGTCCGAACATGACCGAAATCTGTAAAGCTATCGAAATCCAGTCGAAAGAGCCAAACCCCGTCGTAATCGGGCTCATAGAACCCGATTTCCGGAAGTGCCCCCTGGTGGTGAAACTTGGAACTAAAATATGTAAGCACTATCGATATCGAGTCGAATGAGTCAAACCAGGTTGCGATGGGACCCATACGAAGGGAGATATTTTGAAAAAAAATAGAAACTTTCTTAGCTTTTTTTTTTTTCCCCTATGCAAAAGTGACAATTAGTTTAAAAATATTAAAACTTTAAAAAATAAATGTTCCTGTGTTGACTCTCTGGTTCATTTTACTGTGATAGAACATGAAGTTGATTGTTTACATATCGTATAATCTCTGATCCATCTTATAGAAATATTGTATAACTCAAATGGCAATGTTTCTCTCCGACAAAATGAAAAAAGGATGCGTTTTAAAAAAACAAATTTAAATATATCGCGCCTCCACACAAACACAAAATCATAAATCGGGAGTTAAACAAACTATATAGAATCCGATATATAAAAAACAGAAAAAAAAATTGATATCTTTTGGAGCTTTCGAAAAAAGTAAATAGAGGAAGTAATTGAAGTGGAATAGGCTGCTTCAGAATACAAATATCCTAGTAGAATAGAATTTTAACTATGAAAATATAATTATTTCTCAAAATAAATCATATATTCAGAAAGCCCATTCAATTCTGTACGCAAAAAGAATAACGATTTTTTAAATAAAATCGTTAATAAATTAGATAATTACTTCCAAAGAAAAATCACTTATTACACTTTGATTAATCTGTGCTTGCGCCGAAAAACGCTTATTTCTAGAAACGCGTTTCACAAAAGAATTTTTTTGAAATTGATAATACTCGAATTTTCTTAACTGAAAGGTGTCTTTCTAGAGCTGAATGTATGCACTTTTAGCTTCTTCTCTAGGAATTTATGTAATTCGATAAAAAATTGCTGCGGCGGGGGCGGGGGGGGGGGTATACATTGGCAAATTAGAGGAAACACGAAAGTGACGTACGGGAACGATCGGTTTCTAAAGGGTTAATATACATATTTTTTTAAACTGAAATATATGTTTCGAAGAATAAGAACGTGGCTATGATCCGGTGTATTTTATTTGTCTCTACTACCATTTTCCGAGTCGATGCGGATTTTTAAACATGGGCCGAAAAACGAAAAATCACGCGAGTGAGTTTCGGAAACCATTTTTTTAGAAGGGTTAAAAAACGAATTTTTCAAAACTGATACCTGATTTTAAAAGGAAAAAGAACGTAGATTAGGCTCGGTATTTTTATTTTTTCGTATCTTGTGTAGAAGCCCAGAATTGAATTTTTAAAGATTGCAGAAATCGCTGAAAAACCGAAAGAGACTTACGGAAAAAAACGTTTTCGAAAAGGTTAACGGAAATATTTTTTAAAACTAAAGGTTTTACAGTGATCTCGAAAGGAGGGAAATGTACTTGGGTGTGTTTGTTTGATTTTTTGTTCTTTCAGAGAGCCGATGCGCGATTTTAAAAATCGCAGAGAATCGGAATTTGCAAAAGTGAGTCTGCGCGCGAATTTTTTTCGAAGGGTTAATATTTGTATTTTTCAAAAACGATCACAGATTTTGAAAGGAAAAAGAATGTAGATCTCGTCTGGTATTTTTAGTTTTCCCTGACTTGTTTGGAACCGCCGCAGCGAATTTTTCAAAATAGTCGAAATTGCCGAAATCGCGAAACGGTGTACGGAAAATATACGTTTTCGAAGTGTTAACTGACGTATTTTTTTTAATGGAAGGTGTTATTGGAGAGAACAGAGACCGATCTTTTATTTGGTCAAATCCGTTTATCCGAATCTTTGTTAGTCCGGCGGACGCGAGGTTCGGACGAAGGGAGAAAATCAAAAACACGAATTCGACCCTTTGTGATTATTTTTTTTTGAAAGGGTTAATATCAAAATTTTTTCGAACCGACCGGATCGTTAGAGACGTAAAAGTACGTTCTTTGAGAATATGTTGACGGTT
Organism: Maratus michaelseni; assembly: GCA_963931845.1. Classification (NCBI taxonomy): domain Eukaryota; kingdom Metazoa; phylum Arthropoda; class Arachnida; order Araneae; family Salticidae; genus Maratus; species Maratus michaelseni. The sequence continues at coordinate 4,706,708 of OZ007598.1, read as the reverse complement.
TTTTCGTATTTCTGTCGGTTCGCCGTCGGCGAGTTTAGACAGTCGTAAAACGAAACCGGCCGAAGCGATCTTTCCTTCTTCTTTTTGCGGAAGATGAGGATTGAGCTCTTCTGGGCATGCGCGGAGGACTTTCCACATAGGTTTCTTTTGAAGCAATTAAAACAGCTTTGTTCGTTAATAACTCCCTTAATTAAGGGCCGACTTTTTCGAAACTGCAATTCCTGAAGGCCCGGATTTTTCTGAATTTTTGACACAAAAAGCGCTTTTCTACTCGCTACGCTCGCAGAGTTTATCCGGGTACAGATACACACACACACACACACACGCACAGACACACAGACGGATACGAACATTAATAATAAGGACTAGCTGGCTTTGCCCGCCAGCGGGCCCCTAATTTACATCGGTGCCTCGAATATTTTGAAAACTCCTTTTTTTATAAAACATCGAAACGAACGACCCTCTGGCTCGCATCCACCTCGAACCGAACGAACCTCCAAACCGGGTCCCCGCTGCCTTTGGCACCGGATAATCCCTTAATTTGCACATTGAATAGTATAAACCTCTAACCGAACGAATCTCCGACCCTGGTCCTCGCTGCCTTCGGCACCGGATAATCCCTTAAATTGCACATCGAATAGTATAAACCTCTCACTGAACGAACCTCCGGCTCGGGTCCCCGCTGCCTGCGGCACCGTATAGCAGTCGTGCTGCGCACGCGCTGCAGTATACGCTAGTTCCCCCTTCCACCACCAGGTGGAGCAATCTGTTTATACGATCATAACTGAAATCGTTAAGACTTTCAATGTCGAGTTGAATGAGCCATACCCCGTCGTCTTCGTGCCCATAGAACCGGAGATAGGAAAGCGCACGCTGGTGGTGTAAAAACGAACTGAAATCGATAAGCTCTGTCGATGTCGAGTCGAATGAGCCAAACCGCGTCGTGATGTGACCCATAGAACCCGAGTTAGCGGCAAATTTTTTTAATTACACCTACCAACATCAGGGGGCGCAATATGTTGTATGCGAACATAACCCAAATCTGTAAAGATATTGAAATCCAGTCGAAAGTGTCAAACACCGTCGTAATCGGGCCCATAGAACCGGATTTACGGAAATGCCCCCTGGTGGTGGAACTGGAAACTAAAATATGTAAGTGCTATTGCTGTCGTGTCGAATGAGCCATACAGCTTCGTGATGGGGCCCATACGACGGGAGATATTTTGAAAAGAAATAGCTAATTCCTTAGCTTCTTTTTCTTTTTTTTTCTCTATACAAAAATTGGGATTTTGCTAAAATAAAAAATTATGGTCGGAATTCGAAAAATTTTTAAATCCCTGAAATGCCACATCACTCAGAGCAAGGATTCATATTTTTCAGATTCGAAAATCCGATATTTAAAAAATATATATATAGCCCATAAAAACTGGAATAATTTTAAAATGCGTCGTTTTATCAATTTAATCTCTTTTGGCAGAAAGGCGTCCAAATGTCTGATAACAACACTCGCAAATATTTTACTTCTACAGAGTTGAAATAGAAATAAATTCCATTTTCTTTAATGAGTTTTAATTGATATATTTAAAAATTATTGATTGATTTTTATGGATTTTTTTTGTTGAATTTGCGTGATTTTGTTGAATTTTTTTTACACGTGTGTTCAAATTTTCGTGAATGTAGAGTCATTATTTCCACTTGTTTCAAAAAGGAATGGAGCGATTTGATCTCGGATGTGTCAACCCGGCATTCTTTACAGCAACCTTTTTCCTGTCTAGGGTCAATATGTTGGATGTCTGGTCAGTTTTTGGCCGAAATAAAGAAAAGTTACGGTCCGAATTTCAAAAAATTTGACTTTTTGGAACGACAAAAATCGGCCGCGTGTGTACCCCGATTTTCGGATCGATACCTCCGGTAGATTTTTTTTATTCGATGATACGTTAAAAAGCGACAATTTGGATGTCTGCGATTATCAAAACGGAAATTTTCTTTTCGGGTTTCGATAAAACTGTTTCTTGTTTTGCTATTTTTGATGAGGTTTTTAATTAATAACGTTCTTAATTAGAGGCCGACTTCTTCGAAATTGTAATTCTTGGAAGCCCGGATTTTTCCGAATTTTTATACACCAAAATCGCCTCGCTGTTCGCTGCGCTCGCAGCTTTTATCCCGGTTCAGACACACACACAGACAGACGTTTACGAACATTAATAATAATGACTAGCTGGCTTCACCCGCCAGCGGGCCCCTAATTTACATCGGTAACTAAAATCGATAAAATCCTAATTTACGTGCCTCGAATCTTTTGTATTCTCCGGCTCGCACCCCCTCGAACCGAACGAACTTCCGACACGGGTCCCCGCTGCCTTCGGCACCGTAAACCGGTCGTGCTACGCACGCACCGGATAATCCTTTAATTTGCACATTGAGTAGTATAAACCTCTAACTGAACGAACCTCCGGCTCGGTTCCCCGCTGCCTGCGGCACCGTATAGCAGTCGTGCTGCGCACGCGCTGCAGTATACGTTAGTTCTACCTTCCACCACCAGGTGGCGCAATCTGTTTATACGATCATAACTGAAATCATTAAGGCTTTCGATGTCGAGTTGAATGAGCCATACCCCGTCGTTTTCATGCCCGTAGAACCGGATATAGGAAAGCGCCCCTGGTGGTGAAAAAACGAACTAAAATTGGAAAGCTCTATCGATGTCGAGTCGAATGAGCCATACCCCGTCGTGATCCTTCCCATAGAAACAGACATAGGAAAGCGCCCCCTGGTGGTGAGACTCGGAACAAAAATCGATAAGCTGTAGTATCTTATATCGACGTTGAGTCGAATGAGCCATACCCCGTCGTGATCCGGGCCATAGAAACAGAGATAAGAAAACGCCCCCCCCCACCCGGTGGTTAAAAACGAACTAAAACCGATAAGCTCTAGTATCCTCTATCGATGTCGAGTCGATTGAGCCAAACCGCGTCGTGATGTGACCCATAGAACCCGAGTTGGATGAAAAATCCTTTAATTACACCTTGCACTACCAGGGGCGCAATGTGTTCTATACGAACATGACCGAAATCTGTAAAGCTGTTGAAATCCAGTCGAAAGAGCCAAACGCCGTCGTAATCGGGCCCGTAGAACCCGATTTCCGGAAGCGCCCCCTGGTGGTGAAACTTGGATTTAAAATATGTGAGCGCTATCGATATGGAGTCGAAAGAGCCAAACCGCGTTCCTATTGGACTCGTAGAACTCGAGATATTGTGAAATAAAAGTATAAAATCTGATATTATTATTCTAAAAGAGTGGTATAAACTCAGAAATTTTTAAAAATGTTATAGAGGGTAAACCTAGAGGTTTACCCTCTATAACATTTTTAAAAATTTTGGGTGAACGAACCTCCGGTTAATGAACGAACCTCCGGCTCGTGTCCCCGCTGCCTGCGGCACCGTATAGCAGTCGTGCTGCGCACGCGCTGCTGTATACGTTAGTTCCACTTCCACCAGCAGGTGTCGCAAGCTGTTTATACGATCATAATTGAAATCGGCAAGGCTTTCGATGTCAAGTCAAATGAGCCATACCCCGTCGTAATCCGGGCCTTAGAAACAGAGATAATAAAACGACCCCTGGTGGTGAAAACGAACTAAAACCGATAAGCTCTAGTTTCCTCTATCGATATCGAGTCGAATGAGCCAAACCGCGTTCTGATTGGACTCATAGAACTCGAGATATTGTGAAATCAAAATATAAAATCTGATATTATTATTCGAAAAGAGTGGTATAAACTCAGAAACTTTTAAAAATGTTATAGAGGGTCCTTATTACTTTAATTATGATGTTTGATATCAGTTTGGTGGAAATCCGTAACATAGTTTCTTAGCTATAGAAACGGACCATACTTAAGAGAAAAAAAACCTGAAGGGGGGGGGGGGTCGATGACACTGCTTTTCCTCAAACGACTGATTTAGACTACCTGAGTTCTAGTTCAAAGACAGAGACCTGTAGAAAAACTTAAAACTGAAAAAAAAATTTTTTTTTTGATAACGCTTTTCCCTATCATAATATCTGGTTGCCACTCTAAAAGAAAAAGATGACAGTACTTTTCCTCAAACAACTGATTTAGACTATTAGACTACCGGAGTACTTGTTCAAAGACCACTTGAAAAACTTAGAACTGAAAAAAAAAACCTCTGAATTTACTATTTGAAAATACTGGTCATTTCTATACATAAACACAATCAAACGCTAGGGACGAATAAAAAAAAATGTTAAATTAAAATCATAATATCTCGCCCGCACTCAGCTTGAACATCTTACCAGAGAATCTTCTGTTCCCAATCGACTGCTTCTAATTTATTATTTTTGTCTGGCCATAGTTGAAATATCAATAATTAAATCTCATCAAAAAGTCACCTGTAAAAAAAGCAGCCAAGTCTCGTAACTCATTTACCGTAAAAAGTACTGAGATCGTATAAAGCCAAGTTTAACTATCTTATTAACTCTGAAATTTTCATTCACAAATCACTCCTAGTCTCTACATCTTTAGTTAATTATTATTTTGTGACTTGGCAATTACGTAGCACGAGAATGTGATGTATATAGTTAGTCTTAATCAAATAATACTATAACATATTAAGGTGTAATAACTTCCCTGTGCGTATATAATTTGCCTCTATTAAATTATTCCATCCCATCCCATAACATAGTAATGTGTAATAACTTCCCTGTGCTGCGTAATTGCCAAGTCACCAAATAATATTTAACTAAAGATGTAGAGACTAGGAGTGATTTGTGAATGAAAATTTCAGAGTTAATAAGATAGTTAAACTTGGCTTTATACGATCTCAGTACTTTTTACGGTAAATGAGTTACGAGACTTGGCTGCTTTTTTTACAGGTGACTTTTTGATGAGATTTCACTTCTTTTTGTAAGTAATCCTCCTTTTCCTGATTTTGGGAGATCATCCACTGATTTTCGCGAAGCCCACACTCTGTCCCTATTATTTACAGGTATAAAAAATTTGAAGCTTTAGTTTCGTTTGAAAAGTACTGTAGATAAAAAGAGATTTCAGGTTCCTAGGCAAGCACTAATTTATGGGAGGGGGAGTGTCAAAAGTACTCTCAATTGCTTCCAGGATAGGTGCTATCCATCTGAGATATTACTGGCAGCCCTAGGTACTTGACATTTAACATAAAAGAACTTTTTAGTATAAAAAGAAAGCCAAAATTAAAATTTCCGGAAATTTCCAATAAATCAAACTATATTCCTTTTTTCGATGTTTTTTTTTCGTTTTTTTTTAATCTTTTTTTTTATTATTTACGGATTTTTTAATTTTTCCTTACTTTGTGTACTAAACCCTGCCTTTCTGCCAAATGTCAAGCATCTAGGACTAAAAAATCGAATTATTTTCAAATTTTCGACTTTTTATAAATTTATTGATTTTTCTATTTTAATTCTAAGTTACCTGATTGTCATGCCAATATAGTAATTATTTGATCCGTCTTCTTAGGATCATTTAGGTTCAATTTAGAGATAAATCAAGTGAATCTTAGAGTCACCATGATTTTATTTAGAAAGGACTATCAAGCCATAACCAGCCAGTAATGTCGGGAGGGTAGGGGGAGCTGTGAAAATTTTTGTGGGGCTAACATCATTTAACAATCCATATTTCATATGTGAAGTAAATAGAGTACAACCTGTGAAAGAAAATAAACCTGTCTATAAAGAAATCGCCTATATCGTAGCCAGTCTATAGCGGAACTTTTCTATAACGAAATTCGTAAACGAAAGAAAAGAAAACCATAATCCGGGGGAAATAACATAAACCAATTAGGGACGTTGTACTAGCTAATAGGACAATAATCTTAAAACTAATGTTTCTAGCAGTACAAAATCAAATTGTTTTCGAATTTTCGATTTCTTAAAGATATTTGGATTTTTCGATTTTATTTTCGAATTTAACGAATATTTTAATTGTTCCTTTTATTGAATAGTAAATACTACCTTTACACCAAGTTTTAAGTTTCTAAGACTACAAGATAAAATTGTTTTCAATTTTTGATTTTTTCGAATTATTTTTGTAATTTTCTGGATTTTTTAATTTTTTCTTATTTTATCCTTTATTACAAATTTCAAGTTTCTAGCGCTACAAAATCAAATTATTTTGAAATTTCCGAATTTTTTTTATTCTATTTTCGAATTTATTGTGTTTTAATTTTTCCTTTTTCTGTATCCTAAACAATAAGTTTACGCCGAATTTTAAGTTCTAAAGCTACAAAATCGAATTTTTCTCAATTTTTCGATTTTTTTCGAATTTTACAGATTTTTTATTTATTTCTTTTTTGTATCCTAAATACTACCTTTATTCCAAATTTTAAGTTTCTAGCAAAATCGAATTATTTTCAAATTTTCGTTTTTTTTTCGATTTTTTTTTTAATTTTCAATTTTTGTTGTGTTTTTATTTTTTTCTTTTCTGAATCCTAAACACTGCCTTTACACCAAATTTTCAGTTTCTAAGACTACGAGATCATGATATTTTCAATTTCTCTCTTTTTCGTTCTTTCTTTCTTTCTTTCTTTCTTTTTTTTTTTTTTTTTTGAATTATCCATATTTTTGAATTTTTCCTTATTTAGTATCTTAAATATTACCTTTATCCCAATTTTCAAGTTTCTAGAGCTATGAAATCGAATCATTTTCAAAATTTCCTTATTTTTCGATTTCTTTCGATTTTTTTTATTTTATTTTCGAATTTTATTGCGTTTTTATTTTAACTTATTCTGAATCCTAAACACTATCTTTACCGCGAATTTTAAGTTTCTAAGGCCAAAAGATCAAATTATTTTAATTTTTTTCAATTTTTTTCGAATTTTTCGAATTTTTGATTTTTTTTCGAATTTTCTGGATTTTTTAATTTTTTCTTATTTTGCATCCTAAATACTACCTTTATTTCGAATTCCAAGTTTCTAGCGCAACAAAATTGGATTATTCGAAATTTTTCGATTTTTTTATTTTATTTTCAATTTTTTTTGTGTGTTTTTGATGTTTTCTTTTTCTGAATTCTAAACACTACCTTCACACCAAATTTTAAGTTTTTAAGACTACAAGATCGTGTTATTTTCAATTTTCAATTTTGTTCGATTTTTTTTAAATTTTCGAATGTTTTTTTGTTTTTTTTAATTTTCCGGATTTTATAATTTTTTCTTTCTTTGTATCTGAAACACTAGCTTTATTCCAAATTTTAAGTTTCTGTGGCTGCGGGATCTACCCAGTCTCTTTGATGACGCGAGAGTGAGTGAGTGTGTGAGTGACAAAAAATCGAAACTTTGAGTTCATATATCGTCTGCACTAATTTATGGGCATTTTTTTAATTATCCATATTTTTTAATTTTTCCTTATTTAGTATCTTAAATATTACCTTTATTCCAAATTTCAAGTTTCTAGCGCTATGAAATCGAATTATTTTCAAATTCTCCTTATTTTTCGATTTTTCCGATTTTTTCGATTTTTTTATTTTATTTTCGAATTTTATTGCGTTTTTTATTTTAACTTATTCTGAATCCTAAACACTATCTTTACTGCGAATTTTAAATTTCTAAGGCTAAAAAAATCAAATTATTTTAATTATTTCAATTTTTTTTCGAATTTTTCGAATTTTTGTATTTTATTTTCGAATTTTCCGGAATTTTTAATTTTTCCTTATTTTGAATCCTAAATACTACCTTTATTCCGAATTCCAAGTTTCTAGCGCAACAAAATCGGATTATTTGAAATTTTTCGATTTTTTCAATTTTGTTTTCGATTTTTTTGGTGTTTTTGATGTTTTCTTTTTCTGGATACTAAACACTACCTTCACACCGAATCTTAAGTTTCTAAGACTACAAGATCGTATAATTTTCGATTTTCAATTTTGATGGAATTTGTTGAATTTTCGAATGTTTTTTTTTTTTCGAATTTTCCGGATTTTATAATTTTTCCTTTCTTTGTATCCTAAACACTACCTTTTTTCCAAATGTCAAGTTTCTAGGGCTACGGGATCTACCTAATCTTTTTGATGACGCGTGAACGAGTGAGTGAGTGAGTGAGTGAGTGACAAAAAATCGAATGTTTGAGTTCACATATCGGCTGAACTAGGAAAGACAGAAAGTTGTAATTTAAAATTTTGGTCCTGTGTGCCAAATACTCAAGAAAAACGAAGTTTCAAATTTTTGGGATACTCCAGCGCGGAGATATGGGGGGGTCAAAAGTGCCCTGAGTTGCTTCCAGAAAAGTATGCTTACGGCTGTCCTCTCTCGACTTGGCGAAGGCACTGCCGTGCCTCCAGATCTTGCCAAGGCTCTGGTTTTCCTATTAGACTTAATGTTAGCTATATGCTCCATTTTTCTGCAGCTAAATTTCCTCATGCCAATATAGTAATTCATTGATCCGTTTTCTTAGGATCGTTTATGTTCAATTTAGAGATAAATCAAGAGAATCTTAGAATCACCATGATGTTATTTAGAAAGGACTATCAAGCCATAACCAACCAGTAATGTCGGGAGGGAGGGAGAGATGTGAAAATTTTTGTACGACCAACATCTTTTAACAACAAATATTTCATATATAAATTAAATAGAGTAAAGCCTGTGAAAGAAAATGAACCTGTCTATAAAAAAAGGGTCTATAACGTAGCCAGTCTATAGCGGAACTTTTCTATTACAAAATTCGTAAACAAAAGAAAAGAAAAGCATAATCCGGGGAAAATAACACAAAACAATAACGGAAGGTGTACTAGCTAATAGGACAATTATCTTAAAATCTATCTAAAACAAACTATCCCCATCCTGTGGGATTTGTTTTTCAATGTTTTACTTTATTTAATGCAAAACATAGATTGTATCCTACAACTCATAAAAAAGTCCTCCGGCCTGTACCGGCAGGAAAAGGTAGCTTTCCTATATATTCGTTTTAAAATTTTAGCTAATGTTACTCGAAAACAGCAAGTTAAAATGCAAAGAAACCGTTTACAAAAGATTCGTTTACACTGAATTTGAATAAGAAATTCGCCAAATTATTGAGCTATAGCCAAGTTGGCTTCATTTATGAAGACTTATTTTTGTCGCCAAATTTGGCGAGATTTCGCCAATTGTCGCCAAGTTTGGCGAGAATTTGGCGCTAATGGATATGAATATATAGTTTTATGCGTATGATTGGGAAAATGATTACAACAATGAAAGAAAATAATTTGCGAGAAATCGCGTTCACTAAAACTTATAAATTTATATTAAAATCATTAAAATTACAGACATTACAATACACTTTCATAAAACATTAAAAACATATTAAAATTGGACGTTTCGGATTTACATGGAAAATCCCTCTTCAACAACAACATTTCACTTAGCGTAAATCATAGTTCAAAAATATCAACAAATAGAAAATGCAACGTATCAAAATTTCGAAGTCAAAGTTACAGTTATAATAACACGGATTATTCATTCGGGATTGCACCTGCTTGACCATTATTGACCATAAATTTATTGTTGGTTTTTTGTAATGTGCTGTTTTGTTTCAAAATGTCAGCCACCCTAGAATTTCAAACTGCTCTATCTCAGCCAATTTTTAAGATAGAGGTAAAACAAAAAATGCTCTGGAATCCTTGTATCAAGTCCTAACACCTAATTAAAAAATAAACTTGATTTTTTAACTTTTTTGTATATTTATTTTAGTTTTAAAATTTTCCGTGGCCGCCATCTTGAAACAAGATGGCGGACCAAGCTGGCCAACGAACTCGGTCGAGGCATTGGTGAGCTTAATACACACAATTAGTTTCATCCAAATTAATTTATAAATACGAGCGTTATCGTATCAAATTATTTTCATTTTTTCAATTTTTTTCGAATTTTTTTATTTTTTTTTCGAATTTTCTGGATTTTTTTAATTTTCCTTTTTCTGTATCCTAAATACTACCTTTATTCCTAATTTGAATTTTCTAGCGCAACAAAATCGGATTGTCTTCAAATTTTCGTTTTTTTTCAATTTCTTCGATTTTTTCAATTTTGCTTTCGATTTTTTTGGTGTTTTTGATGTTTTCTTTTTCTGGATGTTAAACACTACCTTCACACCAAATCTTAAGTTTCCAAGACTACAAGATCGTATTATTTTCAATTTTCAATTTTGATGGAATTTGTTGAATTTTCGAATGTTTTTTTTTCGAATTTTCTGGATTTTATAATTTTTCCTTTCTTTGTATCCTAAACACTACCTTTTTTTCCAAATGTCAAGTTTCTGGGGCTACGGGATCTACCCAATCTTTTTGATGACGCGTGAACGAGTGAGTAAGAAGTGACAAAAAATCGAATGTTTGAGTTCATATATCGCCTGAACTAGAAAAGACAGAAAGTTGTAATTTTAAATTTTGGTCCTGTGGGCCAAATACTCTCTATAATTGAAGTTTAAAATTTTTGGGATACTCCAGCGCGGAGATATGGGGGTGTCAAAAGTGCCCTGAGTTGCTTCCAGAAAAGTATGCTTACGGCTGTCCTCTCTCGACTTGGCGGAGGCACTGCCGTGCCTCCAGATAATGTCTCAGCTCGTAATAATTAATATCTAAGAAGATATCAGAATAATTTTTAGATTCTCTGAAAGCTGATATATTTTTACGTCGAAATGCGCGAGCACGGAAGGTCTGAGCCCCTCAGATTCTGAGATGGGGCGGCCCCCTGAATACCCGTAGTCTATAAATGTCACGTGATGTTTACTGGATTTCCTGCTAGCCTCGCCAAAAGGCCCCGAAAAAGACAGAAGCTGATTGGTCGTCGCTCTATTTGCTAGCCTCGCCTCGGATCTGATTCTAGTCTGATTTTTTAATTTGCAAGTTAAATTTCGGTAAAAATATTTATCGCGTGTTTTATAAGTGAATAAAAATTCATATTTATTATGACGTCACGGGAATATTGTCCATTGGGTTTAGGTATGTTTATTGAGTTTAGATAGGTTTGTTATAAGCTCATTTAATAGTTCCTTATTAGCCGCAAAGTCCTATTTCTTTCACTGTGAATTTCTCTTTAGATGTCAAACAAGTTGGAAATTGTACGTCAAACGTGACAAATGAGGTGCGTTCGTACTATTGTTAGTTATATAAATATTCAAATCTTGATGATTTTTAATTCTGTGAAATGAATCATATCGCCTGCAGATTTAATTTCTGTAATAAAATAAGTATCTCGGTCGCTTGACGGTTAAACCTCGGAAGCTCCTACAACAAGAAAGCACGGATTTCTTTTTAAAAAATTCAAATTTCTTAATAAATATTTGTATTAATATTTTCTAAAGTTTTGATTCGATTTTCTTAAAATTTGAAATGTCTCGACAAAATTCTGCAAAGATAATATATCTTAAATTTCAAACCATTCGATTGGGTAGTTTTTGCGTTGTTATATGCGGACGGACGGACAGACAGACGGACGGACCAGACGATGACAATAGGTGCTGCGTATTTATATAATTACGAACGCACCTAAAAATGGTAGTCTACTTTTGGACGCCAGCCAAAACACAGTAGCAATTTTTAGAGATGTCTAACGGTTGTGACAACAAACGGCGCTATCGCTTTAGCTTTCGTTGCGCTTATATCACTTTTAGATACAACAAATTTCAATTTTTTACTACATTTTACAACATTTTACAATTTGAATTCTTACATCATCAATTAGAAAAAAAAATAGCTTTCGATTGAAATTTATTTGAAAACTGCCGCTTAATAAACTCAGAAATAAAACACTCAATTTTGACGATTCGGCAATCCTTAAGCCCTGTTTCGTTATTTTTGATAATCATTTCGTCACAGAATCACGTGGTTTTTGACGAAACGCGAATCCTCAAATATCTGACGAAACTGTTTCCTCACTGTGAGAAATAAAACTCTCACTTTCGACGATTCCGCAATTCTTGAACTATATTTCATCATTTTTTACAATAATTTCGTCTCAAAATTAACTATTTTTAATGAAATGGAAAATCTCAAATATTTGACAAAAATGTTACCCCATTCGCGGCCAGATTATTTTTGTTGTTACAAAATCGTTCACAAAAAAAAAAAAAAAAAAAAAAAAAAAAAATTACACGAAAGTACTAAATTTACAATATATTAATGAAAACAGAAACAAAAATATTTCATCCATGGGGTCCGCTATAACACGAAAGTACCAAATTTCTAATTTATTTTTGATATCTGATAATTTGCGTCTATTTTTTTTCTAACTTTAAAATTTTTCTATCGATTTTATGCATTTCTATTGCTTATTCAAAGATAATTTTTTCCAAGAATTTCGTTAAAATTCTTCTAAAATTACAGAATTTCGTTAAAAACGGTTAAAATAGTAAAATTCGAACATCATTTGGATCATTTTCGACCGAACGCAACAACCATTTCCCCAATGGTAAACAAAACAAAACAAAACAAAACAAAACAAAACAAAAAAAAAAAAAATCAAAATTAAAATTTTAGGAGGTTTTTTTTTTTTTTTTTTTTTTTTTTTTTTTTTAAGAAATATATTCATATAACAATCAAATTTAAAATATGCTTAACTGATCCCTTCTCCCTCTATAAACAGTAATGTGTTATTATCAATAATATTATCAAATCTTATCATCTAAAATTGATGAACTCTCCTTCAAAATATTCCCTTCAAACTTTACCATATTCTAATCATTCATTGAATAAAGGAAATTTCCCTAAAAAAATATATTAATCAAGCCATATTCTAATTATTTATTAACCTTAGAAAAACCATAATAATAATCTAGCCTTATTAATTAAAACAGGCAAAAATTATAACAGCACCGATAAAAATATTTCTAAAAAATATGAACACACATTAACATCCCATAGACACATTTAAAATCAAATTTATATAAGGCCTCGCTGGCGTAGGACGCAGCGCACAGATCTCCCACACAAAAGATAGTAAGTTCGTATACCATTGAAGACTTAAGAGAAGTGTGTCGTACTTTTTTTCCTCTGTCAGCATCTTTAATTAAAGATGCTTCTAAAATCTCCAATAGATGGCACCACAAACTTTTTTTGGAACTTTTGAAAAAACAATTTGACGAAACTAATTTCCTCACATTTTTAAGGATACAAATTTACTCGATTTGACAAAATGTTCGCTCGGAGATTCCCAGGAAACAGTTTCGTCAAAAACGAAGAAAATTTCGTTGTATTTGAGTATCCATTTCTAACAGTGATTTAACGACTTTTTAAATAATTTTCAAGCATGAAATATTTTTCAATTCTATCTTAACAATGCCACCAGTTTGTTTTAATAATGTAAAATAGCCCATGGGAAAGTTGTCACAATTGAAAATAAATTTCCCTAACCATCATAAAAAGTGAAAAAAAAAATAATAAAAAAACCTGATATATCATAAGATCAGATTATCCATAAAAAACTAAAATCTGTCAAAATAAATAAATCAGTTTATGATTAACACAAAATTTATATGTTGAATTCGTTGATGTATATGTTGCATAGAATATGCTAGGAACTGTTTTTTATTATTTTTTAAAAGACCCATTGGATATTTAACAGTATAAGAGGGAAAAGATCGCCGTCTGTAATGGAAAAGGAATAATCATCCTTATTGTGTAAATTAACCGAAGAAATCATACAAATAAATTACACTTAAAAAAATAAAAATCACTCTCATCTGCCGATTGATTTATTATTGTAAAAAAAATCTTCATCTTTACATAAAAATTGATTAGCTTAAAACAATGGATACGTTTTAGAAGATATGGACTTGAAACGAAAAATGATTAAAGAGGACATTTTAAAACTTTTAATTTAAACATTTTAAAACTTTTTAAACGTCGAATTTCGACGGTGCCTTTGGGCAGATGCAATGCACATGCGCATAGGAGCTCATTCGGGTGCATTATCACGGGGGGGGGCATTATGTGCTTTATTTACTATGTTGTTTTATTTACTGAATATGAACTGAAAGTAGGGATATACTATACTATTTGTATGATACTTCATAGGTCCATGAAATTTTCTTTCTTGCGGTGGGGAATATGGAGGTAATGTCAAACTGATTTGCACTACACAGTTGTTTACGGATTGTTTGTTTGGAGTTTGCATCGGAAATAGTACTGTATTTCAGTGAGAGAAAAAACTTTAAAAATAAAATACTTGAAAAACTGTTTCTTACGCATCCTTTCTGATGTAATAAAGAAGCTTATTTTACTATATTTTTATAGTAATTTTTTCATCAAGTTTTGACGGGTTACATCTAGTTTACATTTAAAACAACTGAACAGTCCCTTTAGCTAGTATTCCAGTACGCTGTTCTTATAGAATTCCGTTAACATGTTCATGGTTTTGTTTTTCTTGCTTGTAAGACACATCGAAGGTTGTGGAGTTTTTTAGCCATAGTGTAATTTGGAAATAAAATACTGGCATCATGTTCTCCCTGAGATCTGCTCAAAGAAAGTCCAATCTCGCTTTTAAATTTGAAAGCCCTATACTGTTGAACTGTAATCAGGAACAGTCCGAACAGTAGAGCATCGTTTGAGGGGCTTCCTAGTTGCAATCAACTTAACGCCCAGTCTAGTGATAAAATGTCTTGCTTATAAAATTAAGCCAATGGGAAAAAGATGAACCTTAGTTTTAAAACTACAAGAAAGGGATAGAATAATGGTTAAAATTTAAAAATGGAGAAGATAGATAAATTTTGAATATAGATAGTAAAGTTAAAAAGTTAATGACAAGAAACTAGCATGTTAAGTTAATAATAAAAAACATGGTACTGCTGTAGTTGTAGAAACTACTGTGGAAAAAAAGAATAAAAGAAAATTCGGAACATGTTCCTAACTAACAATTGTAAATGCCTACCTGTAATAAAGCAGAGGGTTTAATCGAAATAAAAGACACACTACAGAGCCATATATATATATATATATATATATATATATATTTCAATATGAGAGAAAAATAAAAGAAAATGGAAAGAATATGATGGTGGTGGTAAACACTAATTCTCAGAGTCCATAATGCTGGAATATTTTGGTCTCTTGAAGCAATGGGAAAATATGTTTATAAAAAGATTTTAGTAAAAAGTGGAGGAAATAGGTTTTTCTGTTAGTGGGGTAAAAGTGTCTGACAAAACTATCATTTAATTCTCTGATATATTTTCAATCAAAAACAACATTTTTTTAATATTTTAATTTATTTATTTTACGTTCTTTTAGCAAAGATTTATTTAAATATCACTTTTTGATATTACGTTTGTTATAAATTTCTAAGAAATTTGTTTAAAGCTTTTAACAAATTTATACCAAGAAATTTTAAAGCTTGCTGTGTTAAAAATCATGTGTTCCCGTTCCACAAAATTATAAAGAAAGATTTTAACAACCCCATTACTTTGAATTTTGCTTTGTGAAAAATTAAATATACATTTTTTATTAATTTTAAATCATAATGTGTAAATTTTTTTCAAAAATTGATGCAAGCGCACAAGTTAACACGCACATAAATTAGTCCTAAAAGCTTATTATTACTAATGTACATATATATATATATATATATATATATATATATATATATATATATATATATATATATATGTCACGATTTTGACTCTCAGGTTTGCTCGATGCGTTGCAGTCGTAATTAGTTGTCAAAAAAATTCGCCAAAACGAACAGGGTCTCCCATTTCAAACTGCATTAGGTAGACCGGGTGGAAATAATTTTCAGTTCACTCAAACTGGAGTTTGAAATAAAATCTTTATTAACATTTTGAAGACATCACTTCAGGGGGGAATGCTCGATGAATCAAAATTATCCCGAAGAATTAATACATTCCATTGCTGCAGTCTGCATGATCCATAAATCTCCTCTTTGAGAACTCACTAATTTTATTTAGATTAGTTGGACGTATCAATTTGGCACTAAGTACCCGTAAATATATTGTAGAACGTTACATCACTGCATTATAAAGGACGTTTGAGGATATTAGACGCCCTGAAAAATCTTTCCCGCTTTCCTTCAGCTGCCGCCCATCGTCGAAAAATCTCTCTTGGAATGAGGACGTAAGTCCTGATATAGTTTTAACCTAGCTCGCGTAAGAACACAAAACACGTCACGTGACTGACTTTCATCGAATCACAAGATCTTTAAAGGAACTTCATTGGCATTTCCGTCGCAATTATTTTGACGTAAAACGGTTTCCTTGGCGGGAAAATATTCTACACTTTTCTACAGGCTTCGGTAATCTCGTACCAGACGCATGCCGTATAAACAAACCAATTTATCTGCTTTGAGACTGTGGTTAAACTTCGAATTTAATACGTAATAAAAAAAAAAGAATATGACTCTTTGATGAAGAAAAAAAAAAGAACGAAAGCTTTTCGGAAATATTTTAATATACATTTAATATTTAATAATAGAATAATTTTACGGGAATAGGGTTTTCTGAGCGGCATAATTTAAGAGATGTGATATTTTAGCATTTAAATAAAGAAGTTATAGCAATTTGACGACACGGGAATAATAATGATGAATTTTAATAATGGATTTAAAATAATGATGTTCTATTTAAAGAATAAATTTAAAAAGCTATCACCATTTTTAGATCTAACTACTTTCAAATAAATATTATTAAGTGGATTAGGATAAAATGGCTTTACATATGGATAGTAAAAGACTATTTTAAGAATAAGAGTTATTTTAATAAGCCGGGATTATATACGGAACATTATTAAATGGAAAATTTTTATAGTATAATTTAGCAGATTGCGGAAAAAATTAATTTTTGTAATATATATATATAATTATTCTTATCATTTCTTAGATTAATTCTGTCTAAATCAAAATTGGTGACCTAGTTTTCAGCTAAACTTTTAGTATTTCAATAATAAAACAATTATTTCTTAAAAAAAGTCAAACATTTGAAAGCATTTTAAAAAAAGAAACAAGCATCCATATAAAAATTACATCAATTGATTTTTTTTCATGAAAAGAACATTATTAAATATAGTATTAAAAAAACATAGAATAAATAACGACTTTCGTTTTTTTCTTTTTTTTAAATGTATAAAACTAACAATTTTTTAAATGTATAAACTAACAATTTTTCAAATGTTTTTTCCCTATAAATAACTACCCGTAAGCAGAACTGCCAAGTCTCCGGCTTTTTGGATACCAGTATTTTAGCACAGAAAATGTTGTTGTTTGTAATCGGGACATTTTTCGATTTAAAACAACAACATTTTCTCTAAAATAATACCGGTGTGCAAAAATCCGGAGACTTGGCAAGTCTGCGTAAGGCATGGTGACGTCACGGCGATGTCACTGTGAAATCACACTGTGACTTTGTGACCGTCGTCATGACGTCAAGTGACGTCGATGTGAAGTCCCTGTGACCTAAATGTGAAGTCGTTATAGTCGTTTTCAAGGCTTTCTGCGACCTCACAAAGTGACTACTTTGTGAAGTCACCGTGCGACTTCAATGTGAAAAATGTGACGAATCTGCATCGGATAGGGTGACCAGATTTTACCCGAATCCTATCCGGATTGTTCGGCTCGAAATTTTTTTATGCTACAAGTTTATGACGTTTATGACGACACCGCACCGGGTCGGGGGACCAGATTTTACCCGAATCCAATCCAGAAAGTTCGGATCGATTTTTTTGGCTACAGAATAGATTTGGATTAGTGGTCGGGTGACCTTATTTTCGTGAACCCGATCTGACCCGAGTCGGGTAAAATGTTTTTACTGTAAGTCTTGTTCGGAATAGAATCTTGCATACGACCGAGTAACCAGATTTTATCAGAAATTGTGTTACGACACAATTTCTGATGTCGGCTCGGAACTAGAGTCATGCACGATTCCGGTTATATACTTCTTGAACATGGTTGAATGTCTACTTGAACATGAATGATGGTTGACTGAAATTATATTTCAATTCAACCCATATTCTTACCTTATCACAACAAAAACAGCAACAAAAAAATCTGTAGGCCCACAACCCGACCGAACCTGATAAATGATTTCGCATAGATTCGTGTAACAAGATTATACCAAATCCCGATAAGATCGACGATAAGGATTGGATCGGCAATAATTTTTATTGATGCAACTCGTATTCAAATTAAAACTTTGCATCTGGTTGGGAAACCGGCTAATGTAGCTGTTAAGCAAAAAAAATTATAAATGTAAAATACGCATATTAATTTAAAAATAACAGGTGAATCCATTAAAAATTATAATAAAAGTACATTTTTCAATAATATGAAATTCTATTGTGCAAATAACAACTTTTTAAATTAACTTCTACTTCCATTTGTTTTGTGTAACCACGAAAAATATTGACTGTGCTGTTTTGCTGTTAAGTATTGAAGTATTTAAATGTGTATATTTTGCCATATTTCCCCTCTCTCAGTATCACGAAACTTTCTGACAAATTTATTAACAAATTTTTAAACACATGGCACATGCATGCCTGATTATTAAAGCGATTTGAAATGAATAGCGTTTTCCTTTTTTAGATAAATGAAATACTTAAGATCAATTTCGGTCACGGTTTTCACGTTTCTGACGCTGCGCGTCGGAAATTCGGTTCAAAACACCGACTTTGATAGTGTTTTCTGAAACATCTTCTGACGTTACCAAAAAATGGAAAACGCTATTCTATTACATATATTCTGAATTAGAACACCTGCCAATTTCATCTGTTTCCGAATAAAAATTAATTCAGAAATATGTCAGAAATTAGCTATTTTGGATTTGAGAACAACTTTAATGAAAATGTAAGTATATATTTTAAAATAAGCATTGTGAAAAATTTATATTAGGAATCCATTTTAATAATATATATACCTATTATGCGATATTATTATATAATAAACATGGTATCAAACAGTAAAATATTTTTCAATAAAAATGAAAAAAAAACATACTTTTTTAAAAATTATTTCATTGATAGTTTTTGATAGAAAACTAAATGCAGAACTTAAATATCAATTTTTACTATAAAAATATTCGATAACACAACTGGAAAAATTACCTTAACTGAATAGCTATTTTATTGTTTCATCAATATTCATTATTTTTGTGCACCTAATATTGACATATCTTGACAAATAAATTTCTAATGCGTTAAATTGTCACAATTATTTCAAATATACCAGGAAAATATTTCTCGAAACCTCCACTAGCAAAGAAATTTTCAAATTGTAAACCAAATATTAATAGTTTTAAAAATTGCAATGTTTTTAATTATAATGAATAACTATGAAAATTGAACTGAGAAAGCCAAAATATAAATAAATTCATCATTATAAATAACACTTTACATTTAGAATGCATATTGTTAGTAAATACTTTGAGCTTTTTCCAAACTGTCTATTCAAAACAATTTAAAACATTAAAGACAAAATTTAATACAAGTGATTTAAAAAAAAAGATTTAAACATCTTAACTTTTAAATAATGCACTATTAAATGTACTATTACTAAACATGTACTACTAACAAAACTGCGAAGATATTAAAAGTTACTTGCTGATGTATAAGTAAAACCACCAGTTCTAGGTGTTAAGGTTTAATGGTCCTTAACTGTTTCCTTTTCATTGAAAAATGAGACTATAATTCACTACTTTAATTCTCAAAGTGTTCCAGCAGAGGTGTGTTCATAGATTTGAGATATCAAATATCACGCAGACCTTATGAACGCACCCAGCTAGACACAGGGAGAGGTTAAAATGGATTTAAAATAGATGGTTCACTTTAAAACATTAACTTTCTTACACAGTATAAATTCCACAATATAATTCCACAAACTTAAAAGAACACAACACACTCTAATCCGCCGAACTTAGAATGG
This sequence comes from Maratus michaelseni, assembly GCA_963931845.1. Lineage (NCBI taxonomy): Eukaryota > Metazoa > Arthropoda > Arachnida > Araneae > Salticidae > Maratus > Maratus michaelseni. The sequence continues at coordinate 4,686,858 of OZ007598.1, read as the reverse complement.
CAATAATCGTCTGCCCTCAATATGCGCGATTATGATCTGCGCAGTATTGTTTAACCGCATAGTAACAGCTAGCAGGTGTTTCCAACTTACCACAAATGATATAGAAATAAAATAATTTAAATAAAGACATTTCAAATACTTTATAATTTATATGGTTGACAAATTAACTTTTATATGAGAGAGTTTTGTATTCTTAGAAATAAGCTGTGAAAATGTATATTTTTATATATTTTTTAATCAGTTGCATTTGCTTTAGACGTCCAAAGTAAACATAAATGTTAAATAAAATTGATTTAATAGGCTTTATAAAATAATTCCGACAAAATACTATTTTACAATCAGATTTCCTAAATTCGAATTTTTCATTTTTTACACTTTATTGAAAAAAGCAATATATTTAATAGAGGTGATATCTTACTAAGCACTGACCAGTTTTGGATAAATTGCTATAGGTATGACATATACTTTATGACATATTTTTAATTCGTTTTTGTTCGGAAACGCATAAAATACGCTGGAGTTTTTATTCAGAAACTATGTAATTAAAAGACGTTTTCCATTTTTTGGTAAAAGCAGAAGATCTTTCATAAAATAATGTCAAAGTCGGGTTGGGTTGGGTTGATTTATGACGGCCAATTATCAACACGAGGGATACAGGCCCTGGGGGGAGTGCCCTCCGTGGGGGTCTTTTTAAGGGATCCTAACCCGTATTTACGGCAAGGTTCGAAGAAAACCACGGAAAACTCCGAACGGTTAGGTCGACGAGCGCGACTGGGGTTTGAACCCAGCACCTCCCGTCTACCAGCTTTGAGAGCAGAACCTCTCAGTCACTGGTGGGTGTTTTGAAACGAATACCCGACGTGACATGTGAAAGAAAGGAGAAAAACCGGTCGTCACGTGACACAAATTGCTATAACTCAATAAGTAATTGATTTATAAAAAAAATGGAAAACACATTTCGATTCCAAATTGCTTCCATAGGCAGTCCTGCCCATTTTATGCCTTTGCGTTTAAAAATGAGTCAGAAATTATGTCAGAAAGCTTCGCGTTGTTAACCAGATCAGGTCACCCCGACCAGACCGTGTTTGTATCGAACTCGCAAAATTGGTACCCTCTTTTTTGGACCAGAAAGCTGATAATTGGATTGAGTGGTTTCTCAAAATAATTAAAGATTGGAGATTTTTAAAGAAATATTTTTAATATTACAAAATTAGCAAATGAGTTCCATGAGCAGAAAAAAAATTAAATGTTTGTATTTAAAATGCTAACAAAACTCTAAATTGCTAACAATTTTATTAGAATGGGAGATCTATTTCTGAATTACTTTCCGCCATAACTTTCATACGTTACTAAATTTCTATTTAAGAATTTTTACCTGTGATTTTATGAGTTTTTTTCCAAATTCACTCTCCGATCACACCGTGAAGTCACAGAGTGTTTGCATTTTGGTCATAGGTGTGATGTGACTTATGTGACTTGCAGTGACGTCATTGCAACGTCACAAATTTTTTTTAAAGCTGTCAAAAAGTAATTTTCTTGACGCCATAAGATGTTCTAAAGTTTATTTTAAGTTTTCTTTAGATCTCCAAGACGTTCACATTTTGGTCACAGTATGACGTTACAAAGTGGTGGCATTTTGGTCACAGATGTGAAGTGACATACGTGACTCACAGTGACGTCACAATGACGTTACTGTGACTGTGCTTGCTATGCGGGTATAGATTCTTCCAAAAAATTTTATATAGGCTAATTTTATATGTTTCTATGCAAACGCCACGGCAGCCGCCACCATCAAATGCACTTCGACAACAAATACACAAATGGGCGGTTCTTTAGAGCTTTCCGTTCATTTTGGTCAAGATTACAAACTTCGTCAGATATGTTGAAGGTCGACGAATATTTTGAAATGCCCGAAAAATGATATAGTTTTTACGAATGTCGATAAATATCCCTGAATGTTGTAATACTAATATCATTTTTACGACACTGGCCAATATAAATCAAATATTTTTTTAAAGGCATTGAAGTATCAAGTTTTTTAAAAACGACAAACTTATTAAATTTTGTCGTTTAGAATACTACTTCTATATTATATTGTATAAGTAATTCAAAAAACTATTTTGAATGCTTTCTTTTAAAAACTTATTTTAAGTTATGTCTGTGAGCATCGGCAGATGTTGCAAATTTGACGTACGACATTGAAGATATTGGCCAATATTGGATTGGACATTGGCCGATATCTTTGTGCTACTTAGGGTGTTCAGAACTTCCGCTATTTTATTTTTATTTTAAAATACGTATAAGTGGACATTACTTGACACAATAATAAAATAAATATTCTGTTTATATTTCTTCAGAAGTGATGTATACATATATATTCAATTTAATTTAAACCATGTTCTTCATTTTAAATGTATATAAATTTTATTTATATCTTATACCTTTTAAGTAATTGAAATGTTAACAAGTTAAACAAATTTTAAAAAGTGAAAAAATATATATTTCAAATATTTATGAAAACTACAAAATATTTTATTAATGAGTATTTTAACAACATACTGACAATGATATATATTTCTTCATATTAAATTACTTGTAAAGAGTTTCAGGTCTTTCCGTTTAAAGGCCTGCCAAAAACCAAAACTTAACTCGCATTTGAAGTAAACAAAAATATTACGTCTGAACATATTTATAACTATATTCAAATCATTAAAATTACAGACATTACATTACAATTACATAAACCATTAAAAACATTTAAATTGGACGTTTCCGATTTACATGAAAATCTCTCATCAGCAAAAATTCCTTTAAGTAAGTCACAATAAGTTCTAAAACATGTTTTAGAACTTATTGTGACTTACGTTAAGGAATTTTTGCTGATGAGGGATTTTTATGTAAATCCAAAACGTCCAATTTAAATATGTTTTTAATGTATTATGTAATTGTAATGTAATGTCTGTAATTTTAATGATTTTAATATAATTAACTCACAATGTACAAAAAAAAATAATAATAATAAAAGTAACATAATGATCCTATTGCAAAAAATAATAAAAAAAAAATTATTATGATTAAAAAAATGATTAAAAGTATGATTAAAAAAATGAAATTGACGTTTGAAAATGATTAGCCAAAGCGAAATTGCGGCGATAACCCCAGCAGATGCGAAATTGTGCTAACCCCAGCTGATGCCAAAATGGTGCAAGCTTGTTGCCATAGTTACCAGACTACAACAGACATTCAAAAGTCAGCGCAATAGTTTCCAGCTCTAGGTAAAGGCGCTGCAAGCAAGCCTCTGAGTTAACTGTTTTAGAACTTATTGTGACTTACGTTAAGGAATTTTTGCTGATGAGGGATTTTCCTGTAAATCCGAAACGTTCAATTTAAATATGTTTTTAATGTTTTATGTAATTGTAATGTAATGTCCGTAATTTTAATGATTTTAATATAATTGACTCACAGTGTACAAAAAAAAAAAAAAAAAAAAAAAAAAAAGAAAGAAAGAAAGGGCTCCTATTGCAAAAAATGAAAAAAAAATATATATTATGATTAAAAAAATGATTAAAAGTACGGTTAAAAAATATGAAATTGACGTTTGAAAATGATTAGCCAAAGCGAAATTGTGCTAACCCCAGCAGATGCGAAATTGTACTAACCCCAGCTGATGCCAAAATGGTGCAAGCTTGTTGTCATAGTTACCAGACTACAAGAGACCCTCGAAAGTTAGCGCAATACGCTACCGAATTGTGACGTCATTTATCTCTTGTCGTCTGCTCTGGCCACACGAAACACATAGACTCATAGGGAAATTGTTTTAAAAAATCGTACTAAAACAAATATTATTTTTCTAAAATTTGTATCCCTTGGTTAGGATACTTTGATATGAGAGGTATCATTTCCGTAGGTGTAATTAAGTTATTTTTAGCTCAGATTTGTGTAATATAATTTTAAAATTGCAAAACTGTAACGTCCGGATCCAAGACATAATCATATCTCGAAATAAGGTCTAGGGGTGGAGCCATCTACGATCAGTAAATGTAATCATTCTCTTATTTATGTGATATTATTTTAAAATAACTTATTTATCTAGATTTTTATTTACTAAATATTTATGATTTTCAATCATTTAAAATATTTTATAGAATAGTAGAAAATTAATACTTTTATTAATCTGATCATTAAACATAATTTATTTACCTTGTGTACTGTGCAAAATGTGTAGTTTAGTAAGAAACTCAGAAAACTAAATAGTATTAATTATATAGAGAGACAAATAGAGTAAGAAAGAAAATAGTTTGATACTACGTCACATTCTTGATTTAAAAAAACGTGAAAAAAATCTAATTAATTTATTGAAAATATCCATAAAAAAACCTTTATAAGCAAAGTTTTTTTTTTTTTTTTTTTTTTTTTTTTTTTTTTTTTTTTACAAGCAAATGTTTAATTTAACAATCTAACATGCTAAAAAAAATCACGTTTGCTTATAAAAAATATATAAAATATCTTCGACATACCTATATCAGATTTGAGCAATAGAAATAATAATTAATTTACAGTCAGAAATATGCCTCAAATATAAAAACTATCCTGCGCCGTCAGACGCCCACAGGGGTCGCCAACGCGCGTTAACGACCATCGCGCCCAAGCCTGTAAAGGGCTTATAACGCACCAGGAGCTTTGTCTCGCTCCGGCGCTGCGATCGGCCTGAGGCCGCTCCGCACTGCGGACCCCCAGGTCATTCTACCAGGTGTCGACCTCTAGGTCGTTGCGCGAGTAATTCCGCTCATGGGAAACTTCCGCGTGGAACACACACCTGACGAACCGCCGAAGAACCCCCGACGACTTCGTTCGCGAAACCCCATAAGGGGAAACGGTCCCTAAGTCACATGTCGAGTTTCCTCGACGGCTCTTGCTTTCCCACGGCTTCCGATCATAGACGTGCATGGAAGGGCAAGCTACTGGTTTCATCGGCCGTGAGGTTCACATGTTATGCACACTAAAAAGAGCAGAAGGCGCCTCTCTCCGGCCCAGAACCACGAGGAAATTCGGTTCTTTCCCATAGGAGGGATTCGGATAGGCTGTCCCTACGTAGTCTGGCGCGAGGTTGAACCTCCCTAGGCGGAACTAGACAGTAACCCAGCGACAACTCCAGAACTACGAGATCATCCACATAGCATATAACTCAAAAACGGAAGAATCCTAAAGACACCACTATCGGATCTCTAGGGGACGTGGAAACTCCCCCTAAACGCGCCAAAGAGACGGGCCCGATCGAGATTTAGTAGAAAGAAAATTAAGAGACGTGCCACTCATCCTCCTGCCAGACGTGGAAAGTCCTGGCTGCACGAGAGACGTGCCGGACTAGGTTTGCCTCAAATATATGTATATAAATTGCTAAAACATTTTTTAAATCTTCACACTTTACAACCTCATAAACACTTTATCCCCCCGCCCCTTCAAACTATCGCAACATAAAAAAATAGTTTACTAATTCATTTATTAATTTGAAAAAAAAAAAAGCTTATTAATCTACCCAAATAAGCAAACGTGATTTTACAAAATATAAAATAATTGCTGAATTTTAACATTCTCACATTTCTAATCTGACTGTCGTCGCCCTGAGCGCGGAGAACCCCGCCCACTATCGGACATTTTAGTTCTAATCGCCACCACTGCAACTCCGATGGAGCTACTTTGCGCCATCTTCTAACAAAACGAGTGTCTTCTCTTTATTGTAAATCCATCTTTGATTATGATATAAGTGTTTTGGAGTCAGCTCACTCAATCTTCTAGATTTCTCTGCCTTACTCTCGATGTAGTTGAGAGGAGCTCTATCGTACTTTTCTTCATAAGCTGTCTTTACAGACGACTTCTTTTTAACACAAAAAAAATGAGTTCTCGCTGAATTACATTGCAAACCTGCTTTACTTTTATAAATAACTTCCTCGTATAAAATTTCTGACATAAGATGTTTATTTTATATATTCTTTCAGGAAAGAAAAATTATTATATACAGTAGAACTTCCCTTTAACGAAGTCCCTATTTAACGAAGTTTTCTACTTAACGAAATTTTTTGCAGAACTTTGACTTTGAACACCATTAGCATGTAAATTAATCTCCATATTACGAAAAATATATTCTATATAACGAAGTTTATTCCACTTTTGTATGTGTAATCAAACTAAGAGGTTGCTGTTCAGATGGATATGCCAATTTATTTCAGCGGATTGTACGAAAATGAACATTTTAAAATAATTTCCATTCTGCTTGGTGCTAAATAAAACATTTTTTTTTCACACTAACCAAAACACTTGTTATCATTACTCTCTCAAACCGAGACTCCAGCGCTAACAGTTGGGGAAGTCAAAATCCCTTTTTTACATTCAATGATATAGAAGATGCAGTGACGTAATGGCGTCAGATGCATTGAAGCAAAAAATATCAGTTAGAGTCAGACAGTTACCATTCTGACTTTCCATTGCTCATAGACAATTTCTTTGTGAATCTACAAGAATGTGCTTTAAAATGCAAATCGAACATCAAAGTTATTTTTGTTCCTGCTAATACAACTTCAAAACTTCAGCCATTAGTCTAAGGAATAATAAAAAATCTTGAAGTACATTGTCGAAAAAGACAGAAAAAAGAGAATATAGTGAAAACATTAGTTTGAGAACCTGTGTATCAGAATTGATGAAAGCTTGAGTCAAAGCTTGGGATTGTGCGTGTTTTCCCAACACATCCTACAAGAAAGCCAGCTCACTCCCCACAAACTGGATTGTGACGTCACGGTCACTAGTCCTACTAGGATTTTCAAACAGGTTACTCTAGAGTGATATAGCCCGCAGAACAACTTTGTGAACGCGGACATCTTGTACGTGACTAAAAGATATTTAACACGTGTTAGCTTAATTTCGCATTAAAATAGACCTATTACTAATACATTTATTTAAAAAAAATAAAAGGAATGATAAATGTGTAGTGTCCACTTGGTAGAGGCATCAAGGTTTAAAAAACAATTGGATACAAGCTTTAAAAAGACAGGATTTCTCCAGTTTTATGGATAACAAAAAACAAGAGGATTTCAGACATAGAAAGCGACAACGTCCAGTCAGATAAATATTCAAAGGTGAGTCCCATTTTTTACTCAACTATTTATATCAAATTGCTGTGTTTAAGTTATTTTATGGCAGTATTTCTAATCTATTTTATAAATAATACAGTAATTTTAAAATATTATTACTACAAGAATTGTTATTTTAAATTATTTATTCATCAGCTTGAATTCTACGTTGCGTTTTTCCTTAGGAAAAATTAAAAATTTTAACGTTAGTTTTGTTAAAAGCTAAAATAATATTGTTGTCATGTGTGTTTATTTATTAAATTATCATAAAAATTAAGCAAATCATTTATATTATTTATTTATTTAATTAATTTTGTTTATTTTATATTTATTTATTTTTACATGAAAATTTTTCAATAAGAAATATTTTTTAATATTAAAATGTTAAGAGGTCTCGCCCACTTACGTCCACGAATAACAAATATTTTTCGTCACTAACCTTTTTTTTTTTTTTTTTGACAGTAATAAGAAATTAACTGATAATCAATGTAAATAAAAAATTAGTTGTTTTACTGTTGATTAGTTTGAGAATTTTTGTTTTGAGACACTAAATCAAATGAAAAACAATATCAGATTATAGCAACATCGGTAATTTCAATCTTTTCTATACTGTCTCACAGAAACAGAAAAAAAAAAAGGTTTCGAGTGTAAACATATATATTATATTGCGTTGAGTAAATTGCATATTAGGATGTTTTGTAGCTTGTATTATAAAAAAGGATTAATTCTTATCGATTATTAAAACTGTAGTCAAATATAAACACTTTCTGACAGAAAATCGTTTTTACCTGTACATGCATAAAAATTTTACATGTGTATATTTATGTTCCACAGAACAATTTATATTTTACTTTCTTTAAAAAAAAAAAAAAAAAAAATGAAGCACTTAAAAAAAAATATATTGTCAAGATAGATTTTTAAAACTGATTTTTGAGATATGACAGTCTCGAAATGAGAAGTTGATCGCCAAGTAACAATCTGGTAAAATTAAAAATTTATTTCATATATAAGAGAAAAAGTTGGTTGATTTTCTGACGCCTGAATGAAAGAGAAGAGAAGAATGAAGAATACTTAAAAATTTGATGCATGTATGAATAAAACTGAATATGTAGATATGTCAGAAAGTTGTGCTTTTACATAAGTGAAATTAAAAATTTTTAGAGAAAGGGAAAAGTTATATTAGTGCGTTTTAAAGTAACATTAAAATACAGGTTAAAATAAAACTGTTTAATCCTAGCATTATTTCAATAACAATATTCAATAAAGATAATTTAACGAAAATTTAAATCCATTCACTTTAAAAAATAACAGATTTTTTTTAATATATTAAATTTGAGGTCCAAGTTTCATGATAAATATGCAAGAAAAGAAAAGAAGAAAAAAATCTTTGCATTTGAGCTATCATACTCTTATTTACATAAATTTGATTTTATTGGTAAAAAATACTTCTCAAAAGAAATTTATTTACCTTAAAATATTGAGTATCTGTTTCACAGTAACATTTATACTATATACTTACTTCAGTAGTTCATTTCAAGATTAATATATTTTAATAAACAAATGATGTTTATTTTAAAGCATAAATTTAATTTTTAAGAAGCATACTGTGAATATATATATATATATATATATATATAGCTGTGAAATATCAAATTATACAATAAATACAGGGATATGTTTAGGAAAATTTTGGGTCTTTAAAAGGTCCCTTCACAAAAGTTTTCATCTTAAAACAGGACCCTTCACAAAAGTTTTCATACCAAAACAGAACCCTTCACAAAACTCTTTACCTTAAAAATAGAACTTTTTACAAATCTTCTATAAACAATTTCTATTAAAAGCATGAAAAACGATGCTTATTCAATAGAAACTCTCATTTGTAATTTTATATTCAATTTCAATTAGAAAGAGATAAAACTCATATGTCTGCTTTGTGAACATAGATTGATATATAAGTTAATATATAATTAATTAAATTGAAATACACATATATATTTATATATTTAAAGGAAAATTCTTTAGATGCTTTTTTGTAGTTTTATTGAATTTATGAAAATGATAGATATTAGAAATGAATATTGGTTCTAAAAAAAGGTTTAAAAAAAAAAAAAAAAAAAAAAAAAGCTGATAAATAAATTAATCAGGAGTTGATCCAGGTTTTGTTTTTTTTCCTTGGTGCCCATTTTGTGAAAAGTAAAAGTTATTTTTTTGAAAAATTACATTTTGTAAGGAAACACGAAATTCTGTTATTCCAATTCGAACCAAGCTTTATTATTAAGAACTTCTTTAAGTCTTTCTACTAAAATTTTCCTTTTTGGTGTACTTGTTTTGTTTGCAAATTAGACATTTAAAAACCTAATAAAATAAAAATAATCAAGAATATGTTTTTATGGGATGTAATTTTGTGAAAGGAACTGTTTTATGGAGGATCTCTAAATAGCCCCAAATTTTGACTGGTTCTATCCCTGGTTATAAAATAAAATATATATATATATATATATAGAATATACTGCCATTAAGTACATAAGACATATCAATAAAAAATAAATAGTTGATGTAAGAATTCGACTTATCTTAGAATATATAGTTGCCTCGTAGTTTTCTTACTTTTTTTTTTTTTTTTAATAAGCTCATCCCCTTCCGCAATATCGCTTATTTTAAAACCAGTCACATAGTGACTAGTAAAAAAAAAGCATAATAAACGTCAATTCATTGCATTCTATTAGAAGTATACATATTTTTCTTTTAATAATAATAATAATAATAAACACCGAAGATAGCCATTGAATCTCCCGCGTAGTAATGATGGACGACTAGCTGTGACGTCAGGCACCCTGTGTGGAGGCTTTCTTGTAGGATGTGTTGGTTTTCCTCGACCATGCACAACTGTTTTGTAAAAAAAAACGGTTTCATGATTGAAACTGAATCAAATGCTTCTGAATACAATATCTGTTTGTCATATCTGAAGGAAAAATTTCATGAATTTAAGTTGATTTCTATTTAACGAATTTTCTTCATAACGAAGTTTTTAAGGGAAACGATGAGACTTCGTTAAATGGAAGTTTCACTGTATATATATTATATATTACTGGAAAGTCACATTCACCTTAGATTAAACATATTTATAATCAATCAATAATCTTGATAAAAGGTGCCTCTATTTAGAGTTTTAAGAGTTTAAAACTGGTTTATATGTAATAACACCTTTTTACATATTGTGACATCGCATTAAGGAAATAAATTAACCTTCGTAGCAAAATTATTTATTTTATATGTGAAATTTTTAAAGTTCTGGGATGTTTTGTCCGAAATATCTATTTAAAAAATAATGTAAATTTACTAAAATGATGAACAAGTGCAAAGATCATAAAACACTGGCAACAGTGAACGAGAGATTTCTCTCTCTTTTTAAAATTATCAAACACCGTTCATTAGGCGTGTGTCTTTTACCTTACAAAAACAAATTTTATAAATATGTTCATGTTTTTTTAGATAGTAAGACTTTTTATATTAAATCCGTAAGTTGAAATACATTTACTAATGCTCAAACTTGATAAATCCATTTAGGAAACCATTTTACGAAATACGTTCAGAAAAAGGAGGAGCTTCTGTTGTTTTAAAATCAAGATTTCCTGCAAAATTGCTGGTTGCCAGTGGGTTAATAACAGTATATGGGAAATTTTATTTAATTATTTTTTTAATTATATAACCTCATACTCGTGTTTGCTGAAATCTGAAACTACATTTTACGTGAAGAGCAATATATTCAATTGATGCTTCTGTTTGTATATTCTTTTGAGCTATAATGACAAAGTTTTGACTAAAGCGTATATTCTTATATGGTTTACGTTTCAAATATTACTAATATTTAAAAAATACAAATCTAAATGGAAATTTTTGTTTTGTTCTATTGATTTCTTAGAATAAAAACTGATCTTCTTATCATCCATTTAGTTATTTTCTTATTAACATAATAATTTTGTGCCAATGTCATTGGAAATTTATTTATTTATGCATTAATTTTGTTGTTTGCTAAAATGTATCTGAAGGAAAGAAATATATATATATGTATCATTTCAACTTCGCTGCAATACCTGTAAGCCTTTATTTACAAGAAGTGGTTGAGAGTTGCGATAAATTATAAGCATTGCCACAGCAATCAACTCCCATACACACTACCATATCAATCAGTATTTATAATTCGTAGCGAGGTCGCAGTCAGAACACACTCTAGGAATCATCGCGGCGAGTTTTAAAAGCGGTAAAAATCTTAAACATTGAGATTACTCATTTGTACGTAAATAATCACAATCAGTTACGAAAAAGCATATATATTTAGTAGTTTAGTCCCCCGTGATAAAGGACTCAGGTCCTGTGATGGTGCACTAAAGCGAATCAACTTATATCTGCTACATTACATTATCGAAACAATAAAAAGATAAAACGATTAACTTCAAAGCAATTTTAGCATATTGTACGCCTTCACTGATGTTTACTTTCCAGGAATCAGCTGAAAATAACTACACCGCTGGTGTAAACATATTTGAAATCTCGAGCGCGAAGATACAAAAAGAAAAAAAAAATACAAAACATAAAAAGAGCGCGAAAAAAAATCGCAGAATATTTGAGAATGCTCTAGCCAACCGTGGAAATTCCGGGATAAAAACAGACTATAAAATTAAAGGAGGAAATTTAGAAAGGGTATTTTCAAGAGGGGAAAATAGTGTTGGCTCACAGCCAAATGAATTAAAAGAAGAAAAAGGAAGAAGAAAAAAGAAAAAGGAGTATTAGACGAAATAAAACGCTTAAATGGGATAAAATTTAGAATAATCTATAGATAGGTTAAGAAGACTAAAATATCTTACATGTATACAGGGTGATTATAAAAAAAACTATCCCGATATATGGGCCCCTAACTGTCATACCGTTCACAGAAACTGAATGAAATTCTGGCCTAAATTATTTTGAGGTATGCGCTGAAGAATCATGAAAAAAAACAACAGTTAAATTCTAACAGTTACGGTTTCAGTGACAAAATTTCGAAAATTTCAAATGGCAACACCTACTTTTTTTATTGGAATGTGATCTTCACAGTGAAAAACCATAAAAAGCGTTGGAACGGTACCTGTAGCACGAAAATCGCCGGCACTAGACAGACTAAGAAGAAAAGTGAAAACAACTAATAAAGGACAGAGAAGCAACAGAAAGTAAAACATTTTATTGTTCAGTGCTATCCACCATCTGCCGCATGTAAAGTGTCGTCGTGAGTGAAATGGAAAATGCATGAAACACAATAAAATGTTTTGTTTTCTGTTGCTTCTCTGTCCTTATTGGTTGTTTTCATTATTCTTCTTAGTCTGTCTAGCGCCAGCGATTTTCGTACTACAGGTACCGTTCCAACGCTTTTCACTATGAATATCACATTCCAATAAAAAAAAGTAGGTGGTGCCATTTAAAGTTTTCGAAATTTTGTCACTGTAACCGTAACTGTTAGAATTTAACTGTTGTTTTTCACATGATTCTTGAGCGCATACCTCAAAAACTTTAGGCCAGAATTTCATTTAGTTTCTATGAACGGTATGACAGTTAGGGGCTCATATATCGGGATAGTTTTTTCATAATCACCCTGTATGTTAAATATATATTTCTATAGAAACAAAAATACTCTAGAAGTATCCATACATAATTTATTATCATTGTTATTGTTATTTTTATTTTGGCAATAGAAATTTTAAGTTTTTTTAAACACATTTTTAGGGGTCTTATATATATATTCTCTTTTTTTGGCTGCAGTTTTTCCTTATAAGTAATATTCGTTTTATTTAATCTTAGAACTAACTTTTTATACATTTTAATATTCAAGCTATGTTTTAAAATTTAAAAATTATGAATTTAATTTAAAATTATAGAAAATATTTTGTCAAATTACATAATAATAATAATAATAATAATAATCAAGTAGGTGTTGGTTGAATTCGTGCCTTTTGGGTTTCTGTAACTCCGCCTCCGAGCATTCATTTTGCATTTTAAATATTACATAATGTCTGTAAAATGTACACAATATTCGTACTTATACAAAAAGGGTATTATGCATACAAATACATGCATTAGAATCGTTTTTATCCATAGTCACTAATGTGTGTGAACTTATACACACCATTTAATATATTAAAAATTAATTAAATTTAAAAATGCATATTACAACTGAAAACTTTCAGCACTGTAACCGAATTTTTTGTGTGTATTATGCATATAAAGACAATTTGGCAACACTATCTTTATTATATTTACCTATTTATTATTTTTAAAAAAACGTATAATCATGGTTTAAGTATAGATTATGAAATCCTTTCCAAATCTATTGGAATATTTTAAAGAAAATTCCTTTTTTCCTGCAATCACATGAGATATCTAAATGATTTATTTACGAAACATACAACGCAGTAAAAATCTATTTTCTGTAATTGCTATTCATTGCCGGAAATGTGGGTGAATTCTTTCGTGCATTCCTATATATGACGATATAATTTATACACACCATGTATTGCATGAAAAATTAGCTAAGTCAAAAAATACATACCACAACAAAAATGTAGAAAATATTCTGTAGAAAATAACTTGTAATGCACCTCAGTAATGCGAACTAATGTGGTTAACAATGTATTACATCTTTGCAACATCCTGCAAAAAGTTTTCCCTATTTATGATAATGTAATGGAATTATTTTGTGCGTCCCTGTAAACGTAGTATGAATGCTACTTACTCGATGCTTTTGAGATAGAATGGTGTCAGTGATGCATACCAGTTTCATTGCGATTGAATTACACAAAATTCGCCGCAAGCGATTTTCCACCATAGACCATAGTGTAACGGAATTCTTTTGCGTGTACCTGTAAACGAACTGTAAATGCTACATATTTAATTTCAAATTGCGAAAGTACTACAGTAAACCGCAATAATAATATATATCAATTGCATAGCATTTCCAGTATATTTACTAGAGTCAAGTTACGGGTTGATTGCAGGCAAACCGAAAGCTTAGACACTTTCCAGCTATGATGGAAAACCTTAAAAACAAATACAGAAAATCTCTTTCTAATTAATACATCAAAGCAAGAGTATTCATGGACGAGGCTCGCTGATATACAGACGAAAACATGTGATCTTGAAAGTGTTATTTAAGCAAATTAAAAAATACACACGAGAATTTATTTTTTACTTTATTCATTTATTCAAAAGAAATGTGAATAAAGTTTGAAGGTGAAAAAAATCACTGATTCCACTGAATACTACAAGCAGTTTATATGTAAGATATCAATTTAGTAAGCACATCACTTAGCTTAATTTCTAGTGATTTATATTAAAAAAAATTAATAATCCTAATTGTATTCTGTCTCTTATATCAACACTAGTCACTATTTGATAAAGATTTATTCCAAATACTGATTATTATTATTAGTAGTAGTAGTACTGTATTTTATTTATTTATTTATTTGTGCTGAAATATGTCTAAATGGGGGAAAAAAAACAAAAAAAAAACATATTTACTTTATATTATTTTTGCAAAATAAATTTTATGTAATCATTTTTTTTTTTCAACACATTTTGAGTTGATTTATCTATTTTTTCTTTTGGCTACATCCTGATAATTCGTGTCCGATTTTTCATGTTCTACCTGACACTATGAGTCCGATGTTTTTTCTTTCTTTCTTTTTTTTTCTTTTATAAGTGCTTTCGGGACACAGCCTCTTTATGATCAAAGGGCTGTTTGATACGAAATTCATTCTTCTTTCATATAAATATTTGTCGTATTAAATTTCTGAGTTAGAGCATTTTTACAAATATTTTTCCTGAAAGAAAATTTTAAAGATTTGGGATGTATTTTTCCGAAACATCAATATAACTCTTTCCCCGTCCCTAAGTATTTCACTTTTCTTCCCGAAAAAAAAATCTTATAAGTAACAGCTATCGTTTTCACTGACATATTTCAGTTGTTTTCAAAATTTTGTAGGTATCCTGGAATTATCAGTCCAGATATTTCCAGGATGCCACCAAAAATTTGAAAACAACTTTTTCTTACCTCATGTTGGTTTGTGTGCATAACTCATATGCTTTGATTGGGAGGCGGGTACAAATATCATGGTGGTTTGAACTCCAAAGGATTAATTTATTGCATTCAGGATGTCAAAACTGTCTTTTCATACACTTGAGACTAATTTCTCTCGGGATTTTTTTTTTTTTTTTTTTTTTTTTTTTTTGCCATTGAAGCTCTACGTTTAAAATCTCTGTTTAACTAAAAGTGAGGAATTTCATATTTTTAATTAATTGTGAATGGCTTTTAAAGTCACAAAATTTAGCATGTAATGCAATTAATGTAATAGTGATATTATATCAAATGAGTTATTTTAAATTTCCATAATTTGTATTTGCAGAAATGAAATCACGTTATATAGGGAAAATATTGTTATGTTTACTCAAAATCAAACATTTTACTACTTATATAAAATATTCTTTATTGAAAAATTGACGAAATAAAGTACATAGTATTTGAAACAGGTAGATACATACAGAAGAAAGCAACATTTTAGGATGAATCACATTTTTTGTTTATATATATATAAAGAAGTTTTTGACTTCTGCAGATGATATTTTTATTGTGTAAGTTGAAAATTTGAACTTTTTAATTCAGTAGTAATTTAACATTAATAACATGACCAAAAATAATTTTTCGATTTAATTAAAAATAAGCAACCACGTAAGGGATTGCCAATTTTTGTTTCTGAATGTTTTGCAAATATTCGATTTATTTACAAATAATAAAATAAAAATAAATTTGCAGATTTTTAATTTTTTTAGCTGGATGCACGCTACTTGATTCTAGTGATCAAAGCAGTTTCTACCAGGACTAATGACTAATGCAACTCGGCGTTAACACAATGGCGTGGAACAGTGTAATTTTGTGGAATATTTCAGATATTAGGAATCTGCTTTTCTTCATGCGTCGTCTTGGGAGACAACGTTTTCTTGAGTAGACATATATTCAACAAGCTGACAACCACCTAAATCTTTTTTTAATTTTATAAAGAAAACATTTTGTAATATTTCCGGCCTGAGAAAATTAATTCGGATTTTGTTAATTTTTAATTTTTTTTTTTTGAGATTTCTTTTATTTTCTTTGCAATATTTACTTCACATTAATGTAAATTTAGTGATGTGAACAACATATACAACGATCTCAGCACATGGCGATAGAGAACGAAAATTCTCGGTTTTATTTAACCAAACATCGTTGATTAAGGGCATGGCTTTTACCTTACAGAAATTACATTTATATATTCAAGTCATGGGCTTCACAAGTGCGATCTCCATGTCGCCACTGCCGACCAATTTTTTTAATCTGGCGACCACGTTATTTAATCTGTCTTTATTGCCCCTTCGTACGAGAAAAAAAAAAGAAACTACCTCATCAAATTCAAATTTAAAAATGACGAAATCAAAATTATTTGACTTACTTCGACAGGAAAATAGACAAAAGTTTGTTTTCCTGCTGCATTGTTTCACCGATGCCCCTCACCCCTCATCAAATATAAATTTTGTAGCACTCAACTGTCCGGGAATTTGAAGTACTTAGCAATCTGCATTTCCTGAAAATGCGAGTTAATATAGCATTTACAATATTTATTTTCTATTCAAATATGTATAATT
Source organism: Maratus michaelseni (assembly GCA_963931845.1). Lineage (NCBI taxonomy): Eukaryota > Metazoa > Arthropoda > Arachnida > Araneae > Salticidae > Maratus > Maratus michaelseni. Next base: position 4,670,029 of record OZ007598.1, on the reverse strand, counting down.
TTGATAAGTTTCATTAGGAAACTTAGTTTATATAATCTTTATAAATTATGCATTATTCTACACTATGTAACTAATAAATCTAAAATATTCTTGTTATTATTTTTTCCCCAATTAATGCATAAAAAAAAAAACACTTTTGCGCTTGTTCAAAATCCATGACGGGAGGTACCTCTCTCTTAAAAATTTATCGAACTGTGGTACGATCAAAAATGGACTATGCCTGCCAGGTCTATGGTTCAGCACGAAAATCTGTTCTCATAAAACTAGACACTGTGCACCATAGTGCACTCCGTGTCTGCTCTGGTGCGTTTCGTACATCCCCGGTTTTGAGTCTATATGTTGACTGTAATGAACCAGCATTACACTATACTCGTGAAAAACTTTCATTAGAATTGTATTACCGTGTCCTTTCTCATCCTGGTCATCCTCTTCACACGTATCTTTTAAATACTGACAATGATATTCTTTATCAGCATAGACCATCTTGCATCCCATCTTTTGGAGTCAGAATGAGAAATTGTATTAATAATGGCCCGTTGAATAATATCGATGTGAGTCCATGTCCTGTGCATGTGCTCCCTCCTTGGAATCCTCCTAAAATTACCTCTCTCCATCCTTTTAAAGGTTATGATAAAAAACACTTGGCTTCTACTGTTTTCCAACAACTATTTGCTGCACATTGTGCAAAATGCAATAACTTTACTGATGTTTATACAGATGGTTCCAAGAGTGGGAATATTGTCGGTTGCGGAATTTTTATCGATAACACTAAATTCAGTTATCGACTACAGGCTTCCATTTCTGTCTTTACGGCAGAGTTGATTGCAATAGAGAGAGCCATGTTACACATATCTCATCATCATAAAACATCCTCCATCATATATACTGACTCAAATAGTTCTATTGACGCAATCAAATCTTTTATAAAGTGTCCTTATGTTTCAGCCATCCTGGATTTTTATAATAAATTGACTAGACGTGGTTATGATATTTTATTTTGCTGGGTACCTGGACACATGGGTATTCCTGAAAATGAAAAAGCAGATGAGGCGGCAAAACTTGCTCTTAATCCATTACACCATAAAATTCCATTTTCAGACGTTAAACTATTTATAAAGCACTTTATTTATAATAAATGGCAAGAAAGTTGGAATTTAGAATACAATAATAAGCTGCAGCACGACACGGGCGACGATACCCCATAAATGACCTGACACACATCATTGCACAACACCAACGCATTTATCGCTGGTGACTTCCATGCACATAGCAGGCAGTGGAACTGTCATTCCACCATTACCAGAGGTAGATCTCTTCACAACTTGGTTAGCCATTTCAATCTCAGTCTCCACGCACCTACTACACCAACACACATTCCTGTTGTTCGCAACCAGCACCCCTCTATTATTGACGTCGCCATCACCAAAAATCTTACCTTCCCTATCAACACTTCTGTTATTAATGACCTAAGCTCTGACCACCTTCCTGTCTTCTTCAAAATTGATCTTATCAACCCTATCTCTCCTCCTCCTTCAGTAGCTATTGACTGGAATAAATTCCAAAATTACCTCAACAACACCGACCTTACCTACCCCACAATCAACAACACTACTGACATTGATAACGCAGTTAATAAACTCAACAACATCATTTACAAAGGTCAAAAAGATGCCACTTACACCAAATTCAAAAATAATAACTCTTACATCTTACCCACTTACATACATAATATCTGTAAACAACGCAACACACTCCGTCAACTCTACCAAAATACCAGAGATCCCACCCTTAAAACAGCTGTCAACAGGCTCAACAATAAAATTAAAACCCTTATTCAGAAAGATAAGCAAAAAAACTGGTCTAAATTTCTCGAAAGTCTTACTTGCGAGGATAACTCTCTTTGGCAAATCAAAAAGAAACTCAATAATAATTATACCCCTATTCCTCCTCTTACTGCCAATAATCAAACTGCGTATACTGACGAGGACAAGGCAGAATGCCTCGCTAGCTCATATGAAAGGCAATTCTCTCCGAATTCCTTCCTCGCAAGTCAAGCACACTTTAACAATGTCAATGATACTGTTAATGACTTCCTCTCAACCCCTCCTATCCCTCTCCTCGAAATTCAACCCACCATGATCAACAATATTATTCAAAAACTTAATAATAAAAAAACTCCTGGGTACGATAAAATTTCCAACTATACTCTTAAACAACTTCCTATCAACTGTATTCTCTACATTACGAAGCTCACTAATTCTATCCTCAAACAGTGTTATTTTCCTAAACCCTGGAAAACCTCTATCATTTCTTATATTCCTAAACCATCCTGCAATCTTAATGACCCAACTAATTTCCGTCCCATCAGTCTTCTCTCCTCTCTAAGTAAAGTCATCGAACGCGTCATTAGATCACAGCTCAATGACTTCCTTCACAACAACAACATTCTTATGCCTGAACAATTCGGCTTCAGAGCCAAGCACTCCACCCAACACCAACTTCTTCGATTTGTGGAATTCTTAACTGAAAACTTCAACGAGAAGAAGCCTACTACTGCCATATTTCTTGATGTCGCCAAGGCCTTTGACAAAGTCTGGCACGCGGGCCTCATTTACAAATTAATTCGGCTTAAGTTCCCGTCTGGACTTATCCATTTAATACACTCTTACCTTGGTGATCGTGACTTCTATGTCCGTGTAAACAACTCACTTTCTCTTCTACACATAATACTCTGTGGTATTATTCAGGGTTCAGTCATTGGCCCTATTTTATTCATAATATACTTTAATGACATTCCACGCACACTCTTCACATCACTGGCACTCTATGCGGACGACACTGTTCTCTATGGCACTGCACATCACCCATACAATCTTTACAAAAATCTACAACACCACCTCAACATCTTCATGGAATGGTGTGATCAATGGCGCATTAAGATAAACGAATCTAAAACTACTGCTGTTTACTTCTCTAGAATATTCTCCACTCCTAATAGATTAACCATCAATAACACTACCATTCCCTGGTCTGACGATGCCAAGTACCTGGGAGTTACCATTGACAAACGCATTACCTTTAAAAAGCATATTCTTAATATCCGCTTTAAAGTCGCCGGAATTTCCAAAACCCTCTCCCCCCTTCTTCGCAGTCACTCACTCTCCATACACAACAAACTCTTAATATATAATGCTTGCATTCTCTCTGTTATCACATATGCATAACCAATCTGGGGCTTCACTTGCAAAACCAGTATGAACAGCCTCTCTAGTACCCATTACAAACAGCTCCGTTACATCAGGAACGGGTCTAGATACCTTAAAAACTCCACAATCCTCAAGGATCTGAAAACGACTTCACTCAAACATCGCATTAAACACCTTGCGAAAAAATTCTACAATGACATTAATCACATTACAAATGAACTCATTTATGAGCTACCTGACTACGATGCTTGCAGTCCATCCAACCGGAAAAAACCAAGATACTCCACTATTCTTGATGAATAGTCCTTCCGAGCTATAATTCTTACCTCAAAATTTTTCTCTTTAATTAAAGAAATATATATATATATATATATATATATATATATATATATATATATAATTTTTTACTGATAATTTTATATTGACTTTTCTCCTAAACTTCTCCTAACATCTTTACTTTACCTCGTCTGGCATATTTTTGTTTTTTTTGAACTATGAACTATTTTTACTTTTATACTTTAACTAGTAAATTTTCATTATTTTATAGATATACTTAACACTATCCTATTTTTTGTAGTCAATTGGACTACGGCTAGACATTTCATATGGCTCTCTCAGGATTTGATATACACCTACTCAAAGCCAGGGTGTGCAGTTGCTTCGCAACTTGGAAGCCCATTGAACCTATCACAAGTTCAAGTTCAAGTAATAAGCTGCATCAAAGCAAACCCACAATCATGACCTGGCATCCGAGTTATCCAAGAAAAACAGATGTTCTTCTGACTCGTCTGAGAATTGGACATTCAAGGATCACTCATAAACATCTTTTACTTCGGGATGACACACCCATGTGTCCACACTGCCATTTTGATTACCTGACCATTTATCATGTTTTAACTGACTGTCCGGGCCTCCGGCACTTGTACCGAATTTATTTTAATTCATCATCACCAATCTTGACGAACCTCATTGGGGAAACACCTCATGGGGCACTCTTTCATTTTTTAAAACATTCTGGCTTTTATTTTGAGATATAGTTTTTATATACTCTTCATGTTTTATCTATAACAATGTTAGTTTATACTTGCTTAACTTGACATCTGGATGGGGTACCCCATCCAGATAATACTTCTTAATGTAATATTTTTATACCTCACTTTTTTAAGATTTCTTTATATTTGTTTTATATATTGTATGACTATATCTGGATGGGTAACCCCATCCAGATGTTTTTCTCATTAAACTCTGTGGTTTTTTTTAATACATTTTTCTTTGGTGCAGCTTGTCCCCAATGGGACCTTGCGCCATAAAACCCTATACAACCAACCAACCAACCATGACGGGAGGCGGGTAAATATTTTACACTGACGACTGCAATTTTTTGGTGACTACCAGGTTTTATCTAATTTGTAGAGCCCTGTTATGTCCCAGTTTTGTTGTTTAAATTATAAGACATTTCATATTATATCCGTACGTTAAGAAATATTTACTGATACATAAACTTATCCGATCTTAGAAATCATATTACGAAAGACTATATTTTGCGGAAAAAAGTATTATACTCAAGAGAACTTGAACTTGAACTTGTGATAGGTTCAATGGGCTTCCAAGTTGCGAAGCAACTGCACACCCTGGCTTTGAGTAGGTGTATATCAAATCCTGAGAGAGCCATAAGAAATGTTTAGCCGTAGTCTAATTGACTACATAAAAATAGGATAATGTTAAGTATATCAATAAAATAATGAAAATTTACTAGTTAAAGTATAAAAGTAAAAATAGTTCATAGTTAAAAAAAAAAAATAATAATAATAATGCCAGACGAGGTAAAGTAAAGATGTTAGGAGAGGTTTAAGAGAAAAGTCAATTTTATTTTATTTAATAAAATAAGCATATAATAATTTTTTTTTTAATTAAAGAGAAAATAAGAATTATAGCTCGGAAGGACTATTCATCAAGAATAGTGGAGTACCTTGGTTTTTTCCGGTTGGATGGACTGCAAGCATCGTAGTCAGGTAGCTCATAGATGAGTTCATTTGGGATGTGATTAATGTCATTGTAGAATTTTTTCGCAAGGTGTTTAATGCGATGTTTGAGTGAAGTCGTTTTCAGATCCTTGAGGATTGTGGAGTTTTTGAGGTATCTAGACCCGTTCCTGATGTAACGGAGCTGTTTGTAATGGGTACTAGAGAGGCTGTTCATACTGGTTTTGCAAGTGAAGCCCCAGATTGGACATGCATATGTGATAACAGAGAGAATGCAAGCATTATAAATTAAGAGTTTGTTTTCAATTTGTTACTTCTTTTGAGCAAAATAATAAAGTATTTGTTTTCACTAAAAGCATATATTCTCATGCTGGTTTATTAAATTTTGTTGCATTTTTATAATGCATTAAAAATACATTTATAAATGGAAATCTTTTGTTTTACTTTATTGATTTCTAAGAATAAAAATCTGGACATCTTGATAGTTTCTTGCTAACGTAGTAATTTTGTGTCAATGTCGTAGAAAATGTATTTAGCATTAGTTGTATTATTTGCTAAAATGCGTCTGAATGGAAGGGGAGGAGGGGGAAATATAGATATAAAATATTTCTCTTCCCTTTTCTTTTCTTTTCTTTTTCTTTCTTTCTTTTTTTTTTTTTGGCATTTTTTTTAATTTAACACATTTTTAGGGTTTTTTTAATATTCTTCCTTTTTTGGCTACACTATTCTCTAATAGTAATCTTCGCCTTATTTAATCTTAGATGTTGCTTTTTACACAGTATATTATTCAGGCTTTGTTTAACAGTTTGAAATTAAGAATTTAATTTAATGTTTAAGGAAAATGTTTTAATTTATCAAACTGTTAGTCAATCTTGAAGATGCACCGCAACGCTGGCTAACCTTTTTTCTGCGTTTAAGGCGCACATGATGAAACTTGGTAAGTCTGTTTTCAATTTATGCTATTTAATTTTTTTTCGTTAAATCTAAATTAGCCTAAAGTAAGTTAGTTATTTTTGTATGTATTTAATTTTATAAAAGTTTATCTTCTTTTAATGAATAAATTTAAATAGGTATTTTTGCTATAGTTCTTGAAAAAAAATTTAACAATATACTTTTCTGCAGTCTTCATTTATGTTTTTATTATTTGAACTTTTATGTTATGTAGCATATGTTTTTATATCTTTAATGAATTGTGCAAATTATACGAACGTATTTTCATTCTAGTAAATACAATATGGCAATTAGTTTTAGTTGTTTAGACGTCATGTTAGTTGTTTACATTGCCCTTCTTTGCATATTCCATAACAGTCACCTTTCGATGCTTCAATATTTTACAATAATCATATTATAGTTTATGTTCTTAAAATAATATCGCAAATTTGAATTGTTTAACACAAAATTGTCACAATTTTTTTTAATTACTTTTTATACACATGTAGTGAAACAAAAGTGTTGTAATCATGAAGAAAAAAAAACACGATTATGGATGCACACTGAAATATTTTTACACTTTGATGTTTTCTGAATTCGTTTACGGTATTCTCACAACGATTCCACATGTATGCGTGTATGTTGTTACTTTTTGTACGTTTTGTGGTAAATGGAGTCTATTTTCCGTTCTTCTTTTTCGATGATGCCAGTACGTATGTGCGCGTGTGAATGAACACAATTACAACTTTCAATTTAGCTACCATTTGGTCAATATATTGCAGGCCACTATCGCTAAAGCTGTATTCATTTTCGTACAAATCGGTCGATGAGTTTCATATCTAAACCATTTTGTTAAAAAAAAAAAAATAAATAAATAAAAATAAAATAAAATAAAAAAAGTAGATTTGATAAATAATTTACTTTTTTAAATATATATACATATATTTTTTATTGTTCAACACATTTTATTTTTTTAGGAACAGCTTTGGGATTAGCCTGCTGTCTGCCATCTTGTTTTTTAAATCAAAATATATTTGTTTTGTTTCTCATTTCCAAAATAATTTTCATCCATATTTACTTATTATAATCAGGTTATTTAATTTTATTGACTAATATATTTATATTTAATAATAAAAGTTAAACTGTTTTGTATTCTGTTTTGTATGTAACTTGATTATGTCAGAAACAAAACAAATGTTTCTTTTTATCGCCCGTGGTCAGCCACCTCATTTTTTTTAAATCAAAACATTTAAATTTTTATTATTAAATATTATATTTTAATAAATTAGTCAATAAAATTAAATAACGTGTTTATAATAAGTAAATATAAATGAAAATTATTTTAGAAATGAGAAATAAAACAAACATGTTCTAATTTAAAAAACAAGATGGCGGACAGCAGGCTAATCCCAAAGCTTAGCCTTTTTTACAACAGTCACATTTCACTAAAACGTGAGTTACTTTACTAACACATCTATTTTCTTAAAAAAAAAAAAAAAAAAAAAAAGAAAAGAAAAGAAAAGAAAAAAGCGTGTTTTATTAATGTGTTAGAAACATAGGGAGATTAAGTATTGTATGTTGTTGGGAAAGAATGGTCAAATACCTATATTTAATACAACTTAACACTCCCTTTAGCATTTCGATGTAAATTCGATTGCTGTGTTTATTTTAATTAACAGGTATTAATTTCACCACGGGCAAAGTGAAAATTCATTGAAGATTACATTGTAATTTTAGAAATGAATTTGAGATTTCTGAATGAAAGGTTTTCCTGAGAATATGAGGTCATTTTCACAAGTGAAAATATTTCATCTTTGTTAAATTATAATCTTTTTTTTTCATATTAATATTTATTTGACTACATAATATTCTGTTGAGTGTTCGAAAAGTTGAATGGAGTCAATCCAGATTTTTTTTTTCTCATAAAATTTGAAATGTAATTTATTCAGTTATATATATATATATATATATATATATATTAGTTAAAGCGATTTTTTGTTTTCTCGTCTCCAAGTACTTTAATGCTGTATCAAACTTAAGCTAATAATACCATTATACAGAGGAAGATTTCTTATGCCTAATCTTAATTTATTAAATTTTTATTGACACATTGCTTGAATAGTTTAATGCATTATTATTACTCACCGTGAGTAATGCTTTTCCTGTCTGTAACAGTTAAAATAAATGAATTTTTATTAAATCAAACTATCTAAATATTTAACATATTCAAAGACCATGTTACTAATCATGCGAGATTTTGAAAATGTGGATTTATATTTGAAAATAGAAGATTTCGAAAAATATATGAGATAAATAAAAAAATATGTCTAAATAATGTTACTTGATTTAAATAAAAATTTAAATTAGAGATCATGAATAGATACTTTAAGTGTAATGCACTGTACCAATGATTCTGAAAAATAATTGTTCTTCTTTATTTCATAGAATGAAAACATGTTTTAAGAATTCGGTAAAGACTAGAGGTAAATAAAAATGAAACATGTGTATGACATTAAAATAATTTAAATGAAAATTACAAAAATGTATTCTTCTAACTTTGCTCAAGAATTAGATAACAAGCAAATTTTACTTTTATAAAGTTTTTATATGAAGATTAATATTTACAAAATTAAATTATGCAGGTTTAATTTACTTTTGATTTTCATATGTTTCTTAAAGCTTAAATAAATGAGCATAATTTATAACATATATATCAGCATTTTAAGCGACATAAAATAAAGTTTAAATCAATCACAAACAATCAATGAATTTATTAAAGGCTTAAAAAAAAAAGGGTAAAGAACACTTTTTTTTTTTTATTGCAAAATAAATCATTTCATATTGGACTGGAGAAGAGGCTCTATGATACAAATCATATATTTTTAAGTTAAAGTAATCTTAAATTATATTCCTCTCTTTATTTCATGTAAATAAAAGAAAATCATCTTTCTAATTTAATGTTTAAACTAAATCATTTTACCTTTTATTATAAATAAACCGTTTTTCTGTTTATTAGGTTCTTTTCATCATATTTGCATGATATATTCAAAAGTAAAAAAAAAATATATATTATTAAAAATCAATCTATGCACTTTCATTTCTATCTTAATTTCAAATGGCGTATTGCATCGCATTATTTTTTAATTATGTAATAACTGCTTTAAATCTTAGTAACTTCTGCAATTCATTTCTGATTGATAGCTGCCAAATACCGCTGTATAACTCAAATTAATGATTTTGTTATTTATCTAATTTTCTACTTAACGGTCGCATTTGCCTTTCAGTTATGCAACTCTTTCTTTTAATTATTATACAGTATTTACACCAAGTTCTTAATATAAGTGATCATAAATCTGTCAACATATATTTTTAATGATCGAATATAATTTCATCTCTTATATTTCACGTTTTTTACGCAATTCCTTGATAATAAAATATTACAGATTTATTTGATAATTTATGTCAGAATTCAATCAATTGAATTGTTTATGACCATTTCGATTATTATTATTTCATAGCTAAATGACTGCTTTTTACAGGTTTACCATAATTTATTTCATCTTTAACCTTGAGATAATTTTGCCATATTGCAACACAGTTTTTGTTTGAATTTTATATTGGTAATTCATAACGGTTATTTCAATTGGCCTTTTTTTTATTTCACCACGGCTCAATAAAAATATTATGTTGGCGATATGAACGAATGTTATTCAAGCACTTGGATTACGACAGTGCTGCTGTAAAGTCGTTTAAGAAATTTGATGAGGGCCATCCTTCCAGCCTTCTCGGCTGGCGCCTCGGAAGGGTGTCCGCTGTCCCTCTGTCCTTTACTGAAATTTCTTCCCTTTTACAATATTCCTGTTATGAACAATAAAAGTTTACCAGTTTATCCTAATTATCTTGGAGTTTCTTTATTTCGACTTTGTTTCTCTATGTCGGGGCGAGAGCTGGTGGTTATTGATCAAAATATTATACGCAATGTTACAACAATTCAAATGTTAAAAAAAATCACGGCTGTACTCATTTTTAAACCTACACAAAACAACAACACCACAGGCTCCTTTTATGAATCCTTGAAATTCTATAGTTGTTCTGTATTTCTTTAGCAATGAAATTAAAATTTACTTTTTATTTTTTTTTATGTTTTTTATTTATTTATTTATTTATTTATTTTTGGTGTGTAATGTAAAGTTTTGCTACAAACTTATGTAGATGAAAATTTCACAAGAGTGCAAGACAAAAGTACGAACTTTTTAAATTACCAACAACTAAACATTAAGTAAAATGAACAAAATGCTTTTTTCCTTTCGATTTAATTAATAATAAATAAATAAATAAATAAGTAAATCAGACAATCAAGTAAAAATAAATCTCCCGAATTTTAGTTCAGTTTGATGTCCGCTGTTTCATTATAGTGATCAACTTAGTTTCTATGACGATCACGCTTTGAAGGGCGTTTTTTTATAGCACCTTCTAACGCGCTGGTATCAAAGCTTTATCGTTTATACAGCTTTGACGATCACTCGAAGCCCTGCGTAAAAGTCCACCTCATTAGAATTCGAAGTATGACATCGTCATGACAAAAGTGCTTTGGAGTGAGGTCATACAATTCTTCTAGATTTTTTCGTCTTAATACATTCGTGTCGGGCAATTTTCCCACAAACTTTCTTATATAAAGGGGTATTTTAATGCTATTAAAACAATGGTGGCTCCTCCCTCTTCCGAACGGCTTTCACAAGTTTCTGATTCAGTAAATATCATTCAATATACGGATTTAAAATGTCTTATGATTTAATAATATAGGAGCAACATCATATAAATGCATTTTATGGTACAGATAGGAAACCACGTCGTTAGTCAATCATGCGTTTGGTATAAAAACTGTATTTCTCGTTTCCCGATGACAATGCTTCGCTTATTTTTTAAAAGCTTGAATTGTCGTTTCCGAATGCTAAAATTATTATGGGATTCGTCTGCTCACCCTTTTTTTTTTTTTATAGTTGTCTGTACAGACAACATATATTTCTTTAAACTTAATCCACTATGTATGTTTTTGTGCACTAAGCCTATTTTATTTATATATAAATATTTCCCGTATAAAATTTCCGACTTGAGTAATTTATTTTTGTAATTTTTTTGCATGAAAGAAAATGTTAAAATTTTGGGACATTTTCTGAATATATAAACTTACTGAAGTGATCAACATGCGCAAAGATGATAACACTTTGGCAAAGGGGCACAAGAATTCTCGTTCTTCTTCAAACAAACATCGTTGATTAGGCACGTGTCTTTTACCTCAGAGAAAATACATTTATAAAATTATGTAATTTTTTTTTTTTTTTTTTTTTAGATTGTAAGACATTTTATATAAAATCCATGCATTGAAAGATATTTACTAATGCTTAATCTTGAGAAATATGTCTAAGAAATCATATTACAAAGTACTCTTTGAAAAGGGAGGACCTTCTACTGCTTTAAAATCTATATTTCCTCATTTTTGCTGGTTTTTACAAAAAGTAAGAGAATTTATCGACCGATTTTTAAATAAATTGGATATTCAGATTCAGAAAATTTATCTGCGTTTGTATGGCATTGTTTCAAATTGATAGCTCAAATAGTTTTCTTAATTTTCGCTAATTAGTGAAACATCTCAAATTCATTTATTTCCGCTTGCAATCCAGTAGCAGGTGTACGTTTCTGAGTACTTTTCAGGTAAAAAAGATGAGTTTTGGAATGCGTTTTAATTAATATCTGGGCTAATAGTGGTAAGATTTCTTCGAAACTCCTTATTTCCGGGAATTTTTCCGCGTCGATCAGTCGAATCTACTAAATCGGGATAAAACACTAAAAGTCACAAAAATTTATTTCAACAGTCGCAGATGACAAAGTTTGCTATATTGGGCTAAAAGAATAAAACAGGAAGTCTTTCATGAACGTCTTAAAATTGCCGCAAAACAAGAAAAAACTCTAAAAATTACATAAAAATTAGCGAAAAATTCTAAAATTGCAGTATGAATACAGAATAAATTTTATTGAAAATAGGACAAAATTTACAATACCTTGCTATGAGATTAAAACCGGATTCGTTTTACTAATATGGAAAATCGTCACGAAAGGTGCTATACATATATAACGATATCAACTTTTTGATAATTTTTAACTCCCTCCCCCTTTACGGCAACATACTTTATAATTCATCCCCCCCCCCTTAAAAAAAAATCTACGCTAATAAAAGAAAGTTTTGCTCTGTCTCTCTCTGTGTGTGTATGTTTGTCTGTTTGTCTGTGATGGCTAAGAAAATTTGGCGCACTTAGAAGTCTGAAAATTTAGATTTAGGTAGTCCAAACTATCTATTGGTGCACCTGAGTCTCAGAACTTTAATATTTTGCAAATTAGAGTAGTTATTAATTAAAAACTGATCAAAGATTAGAAACAAAACAAGCACTGTTTCGAATCGTATGCTCAGAAGCCTTTTTATCATACCTTCCGTAAAGATAAGAAGCAAATCGCCAGTCAGCCCGTTTATTTTTCTATCTTTCTAAATTCGCCACGGGCGAACAGTCGTAAATACAGAAAAACCGTTTTCGTATACTCAAAATAAGTACTTTTACGTCTCGAACTATCTGGTCGGTTCGAAAAATTTTCACATTTAACTCTTTCAAAAATAAAATAATCAAAAAGCATCGAATTCATGATTTTTTTTTTATTTTCTCCCGTTTTACGAGCCTTGCCAGACCACAAGAGATACGGAAAAACTGAGTTCACCAAATTAAAGATCTGACTTTTTCCTTTTCAAAGCCACCTTTGGTTTTAAAAAATACGAAAGTTAATTCTTTGTAAAAGTATATTTTCTGTACGCCGTTTCGCGATTTTCGGGATTTTGCCGATATTTTAAAAGTCGTATCGGCGGTTCCGAGCAAGTTACGAGAAACTAAAAATACCACACAATATTTACATTCATTCTCTTTTTGACATCTGCAATTGTTTTCGAAAAATACGTATATTAACCCTTTGAAAAAAATTCGCGCCCAGGACTCACTTTCGCAAATTCTGATTTTTTGCGATATATGAAATCGCGCATCAGTTCTCTAAAATAACCAAACAAAAAACAAACACACCTAAGAGCATCTACGTTCTATTGGGTTCAGGCAGAATCCTTTAGTTTAAAAAAAAAAATTAACGTTAACACTTTTGAAAACGTTTTTAACCGCAAGTCAATTTCGCTTTTTTAACGATTTCTGCTATATTTAGAAATTCAAATCTGCGTTTATAACCAAGATACGAAAAACTAAAACTACTGCATTTAATCTAAGTTTCTTTGCTTTTTAAAATCTGGTATTCGTTTCGAAAAAAATTAATTTTAACCCTCCGAAAAAATTTCGTTTCCAAAACTCACTCACGCGATTTTCATTTTTCGGGCCAGATTTAAAAATCGGCATTGACTCGGGAAATTCAAATACGGACAAACAGAAGATACCAGATCATAGACACTTTTGTTTTCTTTAAAACTCACCACTGAGTTTTAAAAAATATCTACATTAACCTTTTCGAAACCGGTCGTTTACGCAACCCTCTTTCGCGATTTCCTCCATTTTGCCAAATGGTTAAATTTCATTTCTACTAGGATATCTGGTTGGGTCAAGTATTCTGAAAAGGCCTCTTCTAGAACATATTGCGCTCCCTGGTGGTGGAAGGTAGAACTACAGGAGTATCTCTGTTCTATGTGACCGATTACGACGGGGTTTGGCTCATTCGACTTGAAATCTATAGCCTTAAATATTTTAGTTGCACTTTCTCTCGCCCGGGGGCCCTTTCCGATATCGGATTCTAGGGGCCTGATTACGAAGGGGTTTGCCTCATTCGACTTGATTTCGATAGCCTTCAGATTTCAGTCACGTTCGTATAGAAGAGATTGTTATTATCACGGGCTCTGTTAACGCCGGGCGGGTCAGCTAGTAAATAATTAAATTATATCGTTATCATTGTCTAAAAATTCTTTTTTTTTTTTTTTGGCAAATTTTTCTTGTTTTTTTTTTCTTTTATATATTTGAAGTAATATACAGATATGGTTTTAAATTTATTATTCGCATTCTTTACTGATTCACATAAGGAGAAGAGGTCAATAAAAGATCTCTATTATATATGAAATAACTTTATATCATCTAATACTTAAAAGAATTAGTTACTATTTAAAAGTATTTGGTAATAGCTTATCGTTGCATAATACATTCAACCGCGCTTCTGTGATTCCGATTCCGTGTTAACATGTTTTACTGTAATTATAATTATAGTAAAGCTTGTGAAAGCGAAACCTTTCCACACTGGAATCCTGTCTCGAACGGAAGAGTTTCGGGATCCAAAGAAACGAACACTACATCTTATTGAGATAGGAAAAGACCAGGAAATGACGCCCTTAGCGTATTAATGAATAAAATCTAAATAAGCAGCAATCGAAAGAGCATAGTGAAACGTGTTTTTTGTCGCATAACTCATTTGCTCTCGTCTCCCCGTTATCGAGATAAAAAGTCTTAAAATTTGCTAATTTATTGATTTAATAGGATAGAAGGAGGAGTCATTAGGATGAAAGGAGGAGTCGATAGGATGGAAGGAGGAATCGATAGGATGGAAAGAGTAGTCGATAGGATGGAAGGAGGAGTCAATACGTTTTCAACGTAACAAAATCATCAAACTCCAGTCAATTGTGCATTTCCAGTTTAGTGCTAATAATGCCTCATAAATCCGACATAATTCGGTAAGCTTGGTACAAATCTGGATTAGTGCAAACTGGGCCACTTCCATTTGAAACGCCCTTGAAATTTTATTTTTCGCAGGAGGTGAATCATTGTAATCATTGCATTAGAATTCAGTTCACGTAATGTTCTTGGTGCCACTATTTTCTATGTTTCAATCATTTTTTGATTCAGTACCAAATTTGTCAATAGCATTTTTCACGGGCTTCTTTCATTTTTATATTACTATATCTAAATATGATTTGTATTTTATATTAACCACGCTCTTTTTCCTAAATTAAACAAATAAATTAGCAAACTTTAAGACTTTATGCCTCGATATCGAGGAGACGAGGGCAAATAATTTGTGTGATAAAAGACACATTTCACTATGTTCTTTCGATTGCTGCTTACTATATATTTTTTCATTATTACACTGTGGTGTGGTTTCCTGGTCAGAAGTATAATTTAATTACACTTCTTTAAAAGGAAACCTGTCTAAAATGGAACATTTTTCCATTCCCTTGCGTTCCCGTCTTGACAGAATTGACTGATAATAATTTCTTAATATAAAAAATAATATGTGTAAAATAAAGTAAAATCGATCTCTAGAATTGCAGCTAATAATACAATGAAGTTACATTAATATTTACCAGTGAAAAAGATTTTTCAAACACTATGATATAAAAAACTGAACATATACTGAAGAGTTAAATGTATTTAAATGAAGTTTCGCATAACATAAACATTTGCTTACATTAAAGTTAGCATCAAATGGTTAAGTTTATAACAGCAATTTTCATGTTTCATATATTGTCATTTAATTAAGAACTTGTGCTGCAATAGGTACTGGATAATGAGTTGAAATATTTCCAATACCTCGGCCACTGATTCCCCTTGAGAGTTCTGAGATAATGTTTCAATTTTTAAGAAAAAGATCTTACAGTTTTGGCTACAGAACTAGTAATGTAACAAACACAGGAAACAAATATAGTTGTCGTTGGGAAAAATAGTTTGGTTACAATATTGTCTAAAACAGCCATAATTCTCCTGGGTCCGTGTGTACTAAATTTTCCATTGCAGAACATGTATGGTTTGGCAGGTCACGGAACTTCTATGTGCCTACTGGTAATATCACTGCCCATCTCCAGTGTCAGGTGTCTTTTTTAGGAATCTTTCTGCCAGACGAATTAACTGAGGATTGTAACGTTTGCCAGTAACCGTTTCTTCTGGTATTACCCTCTTTTATTTCACAAAATACACAGCGTTTGTCTTTATTGTTTTCAAGCTTAATATTTTGCGCACGTAATCTGTTTGTTGAGTATGATCCGATGAGTTTACTTATACAAGAATTAATAACCTACGCATCTCTTTTTCAGATGATGCCATCTAATAAAAACGAGAAAAACTTTTTTTTCTACATCTAACATTAATTTAAGCGTTCAGTTTGATACAGCCGAGCACCATATACGTATGAAAGATGTTCTTGGCTTTCAAGTTGATTAGCACTTTTTTGTAAGTATTAGATTATGTAAAAAATAATAGTGGTTTCTTTTATTTTACTTTTCAACCAATTTATTGTAAGTATTTGGAAACAGTTTTAGAACATTCTCCAAGTTCAGAAGCAAGCTCTCGGACTTTGATAAGTGGATTAGCTTCAACTTATGCTGTCAATTTTTTATTCTTAATAACAAAATATGTGACCCACGACCTTGTTCATATTCGAAACTCTCATTGTCACCATGAAATTTCTGGAAGCAATGTTAAACTGTGTGTTCACAAGTCGTACTTGTGTCAAATGTAATACTGAATCCAGACATTTTTGTCCGGGAGGGATTTCTGCAGAGGGTACCATCCGAAAGGTATACTGTGAAATTCTGGGGTGGGGGTGGGGGTGGGGGTTGCGCATAAAATTCCAAATCTCTTCCGGGGGATATTTCGATAATCCGGGGTGGTTGTTCCCACGGCCCTTCCTGAATTCAACCCTGTAGAGTAGTCCATATAAAAGCCGTTTTCGCTGTTTTTCGTATCATTTTGAATTAGAACAAAAATACCGTACGAACTTTTCCATAGTTCTGTAACTGCCTTAAATATCCTTGTGCAATGGTGAAAAACAAAATTATAATCTACTATATATATAAAACACAAACGGAAATTTCGTTCCGTTCCTTTATAACTCAAGTTCCACTTAATGGATTTTGATGGAACTTATGTTGTTCGATAGATAATTTTTCAGGAAAGGTTTTAGTATATAACATATTGTTCTACGTATATTAGTTACAGAATAGATAGAAAGTTCTGTTATTTTGGCCGGAAAGGTTACCATTGCTAATTTTTTGGCGACCATTATTGTTGCAGAAAGAAATTTAAAAGGCTATACATCTCGAAAAATAAAAGAAAAACTGTTGCTAATTTTATTAAAAAAAATAATAAAATTAAAAAAAAAGAAACAAAGAAAAAAGAAAGAGAAGGAAAAGAAAAAAAAAGAAAAAGAGTTTTGATAAGAGATAATATTATAAAACGAAAATATTTAATTAAACATAATGAGGAATGTTCACAATGCTTAAAAAATTATTCAAGGGGCCAGATTGCTATTGAAACAAAATTTGGCGATTTATCTTTTGTTTTTGGCGATTTTGATTTTACTTTTGACCCCAAACAATTTGATTTTAAGCCAAAAGGTGTTTTTTTTTTTGTTGCAGAAAGAATTGAAATGGCTATGCATCTGGAAAAATAAAAGAAAAAACTGTTACTAATTTTATTTAAAAAAAGAAAGAAAAGAAAAACAGTTTTGATGAGAGATTTTAAGACAAAAGGTGTTTTTCAACTGTACGACAGCATTTTTGCAGTATTTTTTTTTTTTTTTTTGGTACATTTCGGTTAGCCGGGCGCCAGTGATAGATCTATACATGTATATATCTATAGATCTATACATGTACACACACACATATATTGGCATATATCTACACAAATACATATATATGCATACATATATATACACTTATATGCATGAATACATACATATATATTTATATATGTACATATATCAATGGTGCCCGGCTAACAGAAAAGTACCTTTTTTTATTCAAATGCAAACTATATTAATGGCAATATACTTCTACATATATGAAATATTGTTCCGGCTGCTTATAACTCGAGTTCTGGTAAATTGATTTTCGTAGAACTTAAACTGTAAGATAATTATTCAGGGAAGGTTTTATTGTATAACATATCGTTTTACGTAGCTTAGTTACAGAATTATTATGGGAAGTTCTACAATCAGATCAATCCGATTATGAAAGATTAGCCTTTTTAAAAGATTTTGCCGAATGAATTTCGGTGGAACCTACACTGTTAGATAATTTTCTAGGGAAAGTTTTATTATATAACATATCATTCTACGTTGCTTAGTTCTAGAATTATAGGGGGAAATTCGAAAATCGGGTGACCATTTTTTTTATCAAATATTAGCCTTTTCAATATTTGATTCCAATTATGAAAGCCTTCTGAAAAAGTTCTACTGGACGGATTTTGATGAGAATTGTATTGTTAGTTAGTTAGATGCTATTTCAGGAATGGTTATAGTGTACTACATATTGTTCTACGTTGCTTAGTCAAACAGTTATGTGTGAAAGTTGTATAGTCAGGTGAACCCGATTCCGAAAGATTAGCCTTTCTGAAAGTTTTTACTGGGCGTATTTTATGCGACTTGCATTGTTAAGTAGATAATTTGTTAAGGATGGGTTTAGTATATTTCATATCGTTCTGTTATTTTTAGAAATGTGGAAAAGTTCTATAATCAGATAAGCCCGATTATCAAGAATTAGCCTTTATAAAAACTTCTACTGAATGGATTTTGTTAGTTAATTTGTTTGCATTGCATAATTTTTAGTGATGGTTTTAGTATATTGCATATAGTTTTATCATTCTTTCGCAAACCCTAATTGTAAACGACCAAATAAAAAAGTTGGTCCTTAACAGCTAAACTTTTGAATGCTCATTAGAAAATATAATAGCGGAATGACGTCATTTTTCAGTATTCCAGGTAAATATACAGATTGCTTTCAAATACAATGTCAAATTAAACGATATCTTTCGTGTGATTCAAGGTTCATTTGTAGAAACCGACCAGCGCAGCGGGCGTAGCTTGCTAGTACTAAATAAGTAGATAAAACCTGCCCTTCAAAATAATATACAACAACGCAATATTCCATTACCAATTTAATAAAAATAGCCCTTGTGGAAAATTCCATAACATGAATCGCTATTATTTTGTACAAACCAAGAAGGACATCAAAACCTTTCAATAATTCTCTTCTACTCCTTTAATGATCAACGAGACCAAAAATTAAAGTATCAAAAGAATAAAGAAACATTCATCTCCTGAAATATTCTTGAGGTTTGTCATGGGATGTACCTGATGGCCAACTTGGACAAAAAATGTGTGTGGCTAAAGAATATTGTGCCAAAGTTTTCTTTTGCAAAGGATTCTGCTCTCTTGAACAGGTCATAAAACTTTTGAACACCAGTTTCCCGTTCCTTGCTTACTGATTGATGTAAATTTCATATAGCTGAAAAATGACGTCATCAGCAGGTGTTCCAGCAGAAGACAAATTACATTCAAATTTTTGCTGTTATTTTGAAAGTGGCAATGTGATGTTCAACAAAATTTCACAAATAACTACTCCAAGAATAACGTTAATTTTTTTTAAATTCCAGCCGTAAATTTAAAGTAAATGATACTCTTGCCCGATATAGCATTATAAAATGAGCAAAAATAAGGGTCGCCAAACTCTGATCAATGTGCCGTTATTGCACTCGTGTAAACTCGTCTTTTTCCGTAAGTGTTGGCAACAATTAGTAACATCGAAGTCTTTATTAAGGAAGTTTTGCGTTTAATATAGTTACATTAAAATCTGTGAAAACGGAATCGCTAGGGATCGTTAAGAAATACCATTGTAGACCGATTTCCATCATATCAGGTATTCTTGTATACCTGATCCTGTTATCCTTCCGCTACCTTCCACTATCCTTCCGATACCCTGTTATCCTTCCGCTATCGGGACCATGCAATGTTTCCGTTTACGAGATGATTCCGTGTTCCAGAAAACCTGCCAAGAAAGAATCACAACTGGAAAAATTTCTACTTTAGATAGATTGCAAGTCTTAGCAGGTATAAATATGTAGTGTTGTTTTCCTCGAACTTTGAATTTTTGCGTATAAGATAGGTCTCACCTTCACAGATTTTATTGTAATACATCTATGCTCTTTAGAGTTGTACTATAGAGAGGATACGTTTTACCAGTTTTAGAGAATACCTTTGAAAACGGAACGTGTCTATAACAAAAACCTTTATAAATCGGAAAATAATATAGTCTTGGCGAAAGACAAAATTTTTAATTGTACTTGCTACGACGAACACCTATCTAAAGCGGAATTTTTGATTGGTTCTTTGTGATTCCGTCTTAGCAATTTCGACTGTTGTATCCATGATTCAGTAAACCAGTTCTTCGTTCGGGGAGGAGGGAGTGGCCGCCATGTAATCTGTGAATCAGTGTTGCTTTCTTTTTTCTTAGATGTTGTTCTTTAGCAAACAAAAAATTTCTTCTTAACAACCGCTTGTAAGTATTGTTAATTTAAAAAATACTTGAATATATATTATTTGAATTTCGATAAAAGCTACTTTTCTCAAAAACGCTTCACCTATTTCCAAGAAATCAAAATATTTTGCAGAGAAATAAAATCTATCAAAGACTTCGTACTTTTCCATAGTTTTCTTTCAGGTACAAACATGATAAAAAAAAAAGGTGATAATTAATATATATACACATATGTATATTATGTTCTGGGAGGAATAACTACAATAAATAGAGAATAAAAATATTAAACTCATACCAGTAAAATTAAAGTATCATTTATTAATGAAAAAATATTTGTACTTCTTATATATAAAACTCATATAGACGTATATTTAAAACAACGAGTGAGCGCCTACATGGTACTAAGTTCTCCTCGTTCAATCTTTAAAATTTAAAACGAAATAATCTCAACTACATCTGGACGTGGAAATGCCTCTGTCTAAACTAGGGATGGGCATTTCGACTCACTTTAAGGAGTCGAATCTGAGTCGACTCCCTCGGTCGATAGGTCGACTTTCGACTCACTTGCGGAAATACGGTTGGTTGAATGGTTGTAAAGATGCCGAAACAATTATGTTATCGTATCACGTGTATTGCACACAAGGGGCGAAACTTAGAAATTAAGTTTAAGCCTTTAGTAGTCACCATCAATTATGAAACTGTCAAAGTATGTTATCTCCTCAGAGACGATTCTTTTCAAAAAATGTATAATCCTTGCTTTATTTCTGTTTTAAGATATGGAAAGAGGAAAAAATAAAATAAAATAAAAGCATTATTTAAATCATCTTGTTAGGGTTTCTAAATTGATTTCTCAACGTATGATCATAGTTCAGTTAATATAAAACTGTTAATTTATTAAAACATATATATTTTTCTTTAATATATTACACTCTATACTTTTTATTTATATTTTATAGTTTTCGTGTGTAAAATATTTGCAGCTTCACGGTCATTTAGTACATTTTTTGGCGACCCTGGATTAATGCATAATAAATCCACTGTTGCTGTAAGTCATATAGTACAATTGCAACGACAAAGAATATTTGTCGATTTATCAACTGTGGCAGGCTAACGAAAAAACGCGTCAAAATTATTGTATTAATTTATAATTAATTTCTAAAAATATTAAAATGTATTGTCATCTGAAACAAACCTTTGCACATAATTTTTATATTTCTTAATTTATCAGAAATTGAGTAAAAAAACGATTACAT
The DNA here is from genome assembly GCA_963931845.1 of Maratus michaelseni. NCBI lineage: Eukaryota > Metazoa > Arthropoda > Arachnida > Araneae > Salticidae > Maratus > Maratus michaelseni. The sequence goes on along the minus strand of OZ007598.1, from coordinate 4,648,329 downwards.
GATTCCATCTTTATATACTAAAACCAAGTTCAATTAAATAAAAAAGTGTAAAAAATTTTAATTTCTGTTTTATTATTATTTGCTTACGTATAATTTTTGAATGGATGCAGTACTTTTTGTTTGTTTGAAATATAGTTTGTCAGAATGACCTATTTTTAGATTTATCAAAATTTATATCAGTCTTTTGCTCAATACTCCACCCTTCGTAAAAAATAAAAATAATGAAAATAATTGAATATCTTGCTAAAGAAAACAGTATCTTAATTTTGAAAATAAGCATTATACTGCATAAAGCTTTTTCAATAAAAAGATAAAATGTTGTTGAAGTAGAGTCCACTCTTTTCACTTTTGAAAACAGCCATCTCATTACCCGTAAACTTTTTATAGTGACGTATAAAGAAATAAAGATATATAATCATTCAAGGATCATTCTTTGTTTGAGCAATGCATTAATATCTTAAGGCCAGGGCATTATGTTATAAGATATTATGAGATAATATCACAATGGTTTTTAAATTCAATTCATAGGTAAGGCATGAATTTGCATGATTCTTTTGTTTTACATTATTTGGAAAAATTATTAAACTTTTCTCGTGTATATTTATATAAAAATTCTGTAAGGCTGTCTTAAAGCTATCTCAGCACATTTTGCTTTTTCAAATAAGTTTAGATGTTTTTCAAAGATTCAAAACAGTTTATTTAACAGTTGAAGAAATAAAACATATAGCCAAGCCAAATTCTTAATTCAAGTATAAAATATAAATACAAAAACCCTTTTATAAGTTGACCCCGCCATCCTTAATGAAATAAATCCAATTTGTACCAGTTTATTTTATATTATGCAAAAAAAAAGGAGTATATATTATTCTATAAAATACAGTATTGTAGTATGAGAATTAACTTGTACCGATACTTTATTTCTACATCGAGATCTGGAAATGAAAATTCTTAGAAACGCGATGGAAAAAAATCTCACCGGAATTCACTGTATTATTTATTCATTACCGCAGTTTACAATACTTTTAATTTGTTATACTAATCATTTTTAAGAAAAGAAGTAAATCATTCAGCGTAAAACATATATATATATTGTGTTTTAAAATATATTCGTAGATCGGTGGAATTGTAAAAATCTATTCACCGTTGTCCGGTCATCCAAGGCTGTCTGACGGCTGGTGACCTTCTCTCAACATGGTTTATTAGTGAAAAATTGCTGACACGGGAATCGGCTGGAGTGAGCTAGTGGTTAGAGCAACAGCCCGGAACATTGTGGACCCAGGTTCGATTCTTGGCTCTGGCTAATTTTTCACTCCATGTTGGATTACTGCATATAATGTATGTGTGTCTGTATAATAATTGTATATCTTTAATATGTAAGTACATTTTTCATTTAAATATACACTGAAATTTAAAAATGGTTTTATATCATTTATTTATTTATTAAAATTTATGATTTCGATAATTCGAGATTTCGATAGTTCGAGGTTGGCCCGGTCCCGTCCAACTCGAATTATCGAGATTCTGTTGCATTAATGCAAAGTCACTGAAGTGATCATCATATAGAAAGCTTTTAATAGCACCATATGAGATATTTTAATCTTTCATTATACAACCTTACACCCAATTTTGCTTAACCCGGGAGAAGTCGCATGGGGTATGACATACCCCGAGTGCGTACGGATTTTACAATCATCACCACTACTTTTCGAACAGTAATCTTTAGTGTATTTTATCCTACAATTTGTAACAGTTGTCACTGACTAAATAAGTTGAGAATTATTGTTTGTATTTATTGGTGACAAAGTAAAAACTATTCATAACCTAGATATGCGCGATTTCTCCCGAATTAAATCTGGGATTTTTTTTTTTTTTTTTTTTTTTGGGGGGGGGGGGGAAACTTAAATGACGTTTCTGTTAGTTTTTTCTTTTAAGCAAAATATAAGCAAATAAATAAGAGCTTACATTCTTATATTTATTTTCCCTATGTGATTTTGTAACATCTTTCTAATATCTTAAAAATGTATATATAAACTTTTTGGAAATCCTATGTCTTATTTTATTGATTTCTTAGAATAAAAACTAAACTGATTCGATTTGTTATCTTCCCCAGAATCACTACTTCCACCTAATTTTTATGACATGTTGCTACACAGCAGCCGTAATCTAATCACGCATCTCTAAGCTATCTGCTTCAGAGTCTGAGCTTCATTAATAGTATGTCCACAGCAGCATACCAGAGGACTATCTATGCTTTAGCCAGAGGTGCCAACCTCTCATTAATATTACGTAATATGCGGGTTAATTTGACCCAGGTTTAACATGTTTCGCGCCAAAAAAATTTTTAAGAAATGAAATGAAATAAATTCCACGTAGAAACCTGAAATTGAATAAATAAAGATTCATCCAATAATTTTTCTGGTTTGAAGCGTTGTTAAACTGGGTAAAATTAACCCGAATATTACGGAATATTAATGAGAGGTTGGCAGCTATGGATCTAGCGCGTCGTCAAAATTAGAAGGGTGTTTTAAAAAATATATTATTTTAATTTTAATTTTTTTTCTTTTAGTTCGGATTAATGGACACTGCATAGTACTAAATACTTTATTTATTTCAAACCATTTAAGTATTTAACCATCCTGATCTATTTCTGCATTCGGTTTAGTCAGTTGTTATGTATAAACTCGGACTTTATAAATAAATTCCTAAAATGAAAAAAAAATCAAATAATGTTTGTAAAGTTTGTGTAACATTTAAAATTTAATAGTTGCACTCTGATTTTTATTTTAGTTTTTACATTCTATTTTTTCCATATTTATTTAGATCAATAGCTTATTAATCATTATTTATTTATCGAAATGCAAATTCTAAAGTAGGTGGAGCCAAACGCTGCGCCTACCTTTTTGTAAATAGAAGTATAATATTTTATTGTACTTGTATAATAAATCTGCTGCTTTTACAGAAAAATACTGACGACAGTTAAAAAGAACAAAAAAACCTTTATTTTTCGGAAAACATGCATTTTTAACGGACTTTCTCTTATTTTATCAGTCGAATATTGTACTTAACTCTTTCGCGACGAGCGTCCTTTACAGAACTTTTAATCTTTTACCACCGGTTTTTCAAAACAGAAATTTTCGCCTAACAGAATCGCAGAAATGCTGAGATTCAATAAGGCAAAGCTTGCAATAAAAAAATAACTGGTGGGAATAATCGAGGATTCTGAGCATCTTATGCGTCACGTATACGTGTCGCTCGTCCTCAAGCGGTTAACTAAAACTGTTAACCATGCTGTAAGTGCTAAAAATGGAACATTTTCTGGCGAGTAGAAAATCATATGTAGTATCCCAATAATTCATTAAAAGGATTTTAGACCAACTGTAAAATATGTTTTATATTTTTAAGATATAGTAAAACTTTGTAATACGGAATCGCAAGGTACAGAGAAAAGTTCCGTATTAGGAAGTTCACGCTCTATTATAATTGTATTGTGTCATTTACATCGGGGCACGGGACTGTGAAATTATTCTGTTTTGTACAGGCTATATAGATTGTTTTCGTTTTGATAGGTTTTACTGCAGTCTGAAAAAACGCCTTTAAAGGGAAAAAAAATGAAGTTAATTTCCGAGATATTATTATTTTTCTCTGTACCTTTTAATAAATTTTCTTAAAAATTGACAACTAAATTACTCTTGTGGATAACAGGGAGCAAAGTCAGAGGTCTGCACGGTCACGGGAATTACCTTTTTTCCGCAGATTCAGGTCAGGCCAGACGTCTTTTTTCCAGGCCAAACTGGGTGTGGGCTTCATTCTCCCTAGCGGTCTGCACGAGCCAAAATTTTCTGTCCCGGTCATACGCCCAATTCGTATGGAAATCATTAGGTCTGCCTGCTCTGCCCCGTACAAAAATCAGTAAAAAAGAGGCCTGGAACAACAATTTCTGCAAAAAATGTACAGATTTTTAAACGGCCATTATTCTACAATTAAAATTATTTTTAAAGAGAAGTACATACATTTCTAGTTAAACGAAAATGAAACTACAGCAAAACCTGTGAAATAGAATCTGTCTATAATGGAAATCTGTCTTAACAGAAAAATATCTTGATTCGTGCAAAATGAATGCAAAATATCAACAATCCGTGCCAAAAGTATAGTACATATGCAACAGACGATGTACCTGCTAACAGAATTTTCTTCTCCTACCCAATCTTCATTTGAATGCAATTGTCTAAGACAATTCTTTTAATCTGTGTTTATATACGTAATTAATATTGTTGATATTTTGCATTCCATGCATTTCGAATATAATATGTAAACAAAATTTATACATAAGTAAATATGCTTTTTGAATAATTTTAATTTTAGGATACTGTTGCTTCAGAAATATCGGCGTGTTTTATAAAAATACAGTCGAACCGGACTCGGGCCAATGTTTCAGTTTTCATACCGGGCCAAGCAGGACAAGAAAACGTTTTTGTACGGGCTGTGCCTGAGTCGGGTAGAACTTTTTGCTTTATACCAGGCTGGACTCGGGCCGAAATTTTAACTTTTATATTGGGCCGGGCGGGAGTAAAAAGCAATTTTGTGACGTTTGTGTTGGGCCCGGGCCTGGAAATGTCGGCCCGTCCAGACCTCTAAGTAAAGGTAAAACGATAGGGATTATTAGATATTTATTGACGCCATTTTCTTATTAAAATTGAAAAGTTTATTTTCAAATTTAAATGGATGGTGAAAAACTAACATGATTAAATTACATTTTTCAAGGAAATAATAAAAAATAAAAACATATCATACCATACTCAAGCTTCATTAATCAGTTTTTTTTCTTGCAAAACAAAAAATCTTTTTTTAATTACATATATAAATACTTAAGTGATAAAAACAGAACACAAAAAGGATTATAAAAACCTTTTAATATAATGACCGACATGTCTCAAACGCACAAACGACGCCATTATCAAGATCTAAATTATAAAGAAACTATTCTTGCAAAACTATTTTGAAAATCAACTTGAAAAACACAAATCTACGAGGTGATATGTGCAATAAAAGCATGTGCTTAAAAATACTCCACTGTTAACGTGAAATTTATATTTCTTATTGCTATTTTAAAATTGAAAAGCATCTCGTGCTAAATTTTGATAGTTCAAAAGAGGCTGATTCATTGCATATGTTCTTGTTACGCATATTGATTCACGGTTAATAGAAGGTAAATACAGTCTTGATAGATAAATTATTTTACTATTCTTAAAATCAATTTTTAAGTCTCGGTCCTATGTAGTCTAACCTAAGCTGTAGTTCTGCTGTCATATTTGATATCTGCCATATGCTCTTTTAATCTTGTTTTAAACTTTCTAACTAAGAACTACAGCTTTGGCAAGACCACATAGCACCGAAACTTTAAAAATAGAAGACTTTATTTCCCATCTATTATCCGTGAATCAACAGAATGTATGCGTAACGAGAACACGTGGAATGAATCAGGTTCTTTTGAATTACAATTTACATTTGGCACGAGGTGTTTTTTAATAATAAAAAAAACAATAAGGAAATATAATTTTTACGTTTACAGTTGACTCTTTTTAAGTACCTGCTTTTATTACACATAAGATCTCATAATTTGTGTTTTTCAAGTTAATTTTCAAATTTTTTTGCGAGAATAATTTTGTTTATCACGTAGATCTTGATAATGGTGCCGTTTATGCGTTCGAAAGATGTCGGTCATTATATTAAATTGTTTTTATAAACCTTTTTCTGTTCTGTTTTTATCACTTAAACATTTAAATCTGTATTTTAATGATAACTAGTAATTTTATTATATGATTATTTAAAAAAAAAAAAAAACTTCTGTCGACAAATGACATAAGAAAATCATTCAATCATAATTTTTTTAGTACTGCATTCATCCAAGGAGGTTAAACATAAATAAATTTGAGCTACCTTGTTACAAGAAAGGAATTTAAAGAAAATACAGAGCTTTTTAACGTATTATATTTTAAAGATGGCACTTAAAATTTTACACAAAGGTTATGAAAAGGGAATGGTGAAGTGCGAAAACTGATATTTTTTAAGCCTGTATATAAAATTACGTATTTTTGTATAAGTTCGTCAATGTCATTTTATTTTTGTTTAGTATCTTCAGAATGACGTTTTTGTGTTCCGCAAGCTACAAATTTAGAAGCCAAATCTTGAAACTTTTGAAACATGCATCACTTGAAATAAAATTTTAGCAAATCTTGCAAGAAAACATTGTAAACATTATTTTATACTTGATACTTAAAGAAGAACTTACTTTAATAAAAATAATATTAAAAATATTTTCAAAATGTAAAGTACAATTACAATTTTTATTCGCCCAATTAATCGAAAAATACGATGCAATTTAAAGCAAAACATAGGGTCTCCACGCAGCTACTATTTATAGTCGAAATCAGTTATGACAAAAAGCAAGGGAATTATAAAAGTCCATGTAATAACCGTTACTCGTAATCAGCGGCGTAGCGTCAGGGAGGGGAGGGGCACGATCATTTTACTACCAGTATAATTAAAAACTACATTTGGCCTTATTTAATCTTTGAACGGTATGAATTAAATACGGCCAAATATAGTAAATAAAAATTCTGTTAGTAAAGTGATCGTGTCCCCTTTGACGCTACGCCTCTGCTCGTAATACCCATGCAGATAACAAAAATTTTAAAAATACACACATAATTAAACTAACTACTACTGCAGCGCCTAGAATACATAGTGTGGAAAACGGCTACAATATAGTACTAAAAAATTGAATCCGATAAATTTAGAACGATGCTGAAAAGATAACGATTCAATCGCAGTGACATTTTCTAACAGTGGCAAAGACAGGATGGAGATCGGGATGGTTTGGATACCACTAATTTTATCAAAATATTTTTGCCTTATCTAATCGGAGAATTTTCTGCGATATTGAAGGCGAACAAAACTTTATAATATTTTATAATATTACTGGTTACCAGAGCATTTGGACCCCCCCCCCCTCTCTGGCTATGCCGCCGTCTGCTAGCTTTTTTCAATGCAAACATTATATAAGAATCGAACTGAGAAAACGTTTCAGCTGGTGGTAAATAGCTTAAATAATTAAATTATACCCTATTTCCTTTGACTTGGATAGTGATTTTCATAAGATTTGAAAATATGAATGATATTGATCATGGCCAAAAAATGTGATACGCTTTCTTTTGTGCTTGGTTACAGCACTCGATACAAGACACCAAACTAGAAACTATCCCTATTTAGCATACCAAAGGATGAATCCTGCTAGAAGAGTGGAAAAGATTAATTCCCTGAAAAAATTAACTTCAAAATCAGTTACATCTGAAATATACACTTACAAGAAGATTTTATTAACAGAAATTATGTTCATGTTATCAATAGTGAAACGCTTACTTTTGCTAGAGGTAAATCTATTTTTAAAGCAGATGTCGCCCTATTATTGTACCGCATCGTTGCACGTTTATCGGCTACAAATTTTTAGCACTTTTTAACCCTACAGTGCCTGAATTTTTCTTTGAGAAATGTGTTTTTATATACTTTATTAAGAATTCGACACCAGAAATTTTAAGATAGATTTTTTTACTTTATTTAGTAGTATACTTGTCTTAATTTTACAGGATTAATATTTCTATATAAATATGGTGGTTGCAAAGAACTTGATTTATTTATTAAAAGTTAAATACAAAGTGTTGCCAATTGGCTACTCTATGCACTGTAGAATTAAAAGCATTACCAGTTTGGCTTTTTCTAAATTCCGAAATTTCGTATTCATACCAGAAATTCCCAATAATGTTATTTTGGTTACTTAATGACAGATTCTTGTCTCAGAATTTCCGGTTTGAATTCGAAAATTTTGAATTAAAGAACGGTAAAACCGTTTTCCACACTATGTATTCTAGGCGCTGTTCTACAACTATTAATTGATCTAATTAACTGGATGCTAAAATTAACTTACCAGCATAAAGTTAACTTAAGATATTCCGTCTTACTTATGTGAGTGTCATTTTTTAGACAAAATCACAGTACTGAAATCAAATCTTCTAAAGAAATAGTAATTCGAAAGCACATGATCGGCACACAGTAATGCATCTGATCATTTTTCCTTTTTTGCTCGGAAAAACTCAGCTAACATTGAATAGTGACTGAAGTTTTCGAGATATTGATTTCACGTACCTTTTTCATTTTAACAGTGCAGTAGGAGACGTGAAAAAGTTGGTTAATTTTTTTTTATTAGTGGCAAGGACTGGCGACTATTTTTATATTCATCCGTATCACCATTTACCAGAAAATTTCTTTGTGGTAGAGATCTCTTGAAATTTTCCTGGTATAATCGTATTGTACGAAGAAAAAAATAGTCGCTTGGCAGTACGGTGTCCCAACCCCGTAATCAAGAAGTAAATATTGCCCGAATCTCCATCTCTTTCTTCGTTGCTGATCGTAAAAGCGTCAAAATCTAAATAAGTTGCGGGAAAAAAAAACGAGATTTAATTTTTATTATCTCGTTTGATTCATGAAAACATTTTCGTCAACATTAGTCATATTACTTAATTCAATACTTTATTTTTATCAATGTAATTTGTACAGAGATCAGCAACATAATTTATAGATGAAATGTAAATTTTACACATTTAAAACAATAAAATAAGAATACACATTCTTTGTATCAGTGTAGCTTTGATAGAAATAATTAATATAACTTTATAATATAATGTTTTCATTTCATTAAATATTTACAAACAATAATTCTTAAATAAGTATGTAATTGTGTGTAACTGGATATTTCTTTTAAATCGAAATTTAAAATTTTATTCATTTAAAGCAATAAAATAAGAGTATACATTCTTTGTATCAGTGTAACTTTTATAATTAATATAATTTTATAGTGTAATGTTATCATTTCATTAAATATTTACAAACAATAATTCTTAAATACAGTATGTAATTGTTTGTAACTGGATATTTCTTTTAAATTGAAAATTTTCAATTATCTTTTTTTTTATAATACATATATGTATATATATATATATATATATATATATATATATATATATGGATAGATATATGTGATGTATTTATAAGCTTTATTTTACTGTTTAAATTATTAAAAAAATCACATGGAGTGTTCATATTTCTACAATATAGTATATATAGTTTAGCATGTACAATGTATATATCCAATAACAGTTAGCTTTTATTATTTAAGTGTAAATAGCATAATTCAATTTAAATATTACTAGTAATTTAAAATATTTAAAGTAGTATCAATATGCATTACTTTTAACTTAATATTTTGAAATTAACTTAATTTTAATTACAGGAAATCTATTCTCGTATTCCGCTGTATTAGAACTTTTCCTACTCCACACTTCCTTCTTTTTTTGTTCGTTTGTTTAGTTCATTTTTATTTATTATTTTTTACTTAATACTCTGAAATTAAATTAATATTAACGCACGTAAAAGTATCCTCCTATTATGTGATACTAGAAATTTTATCTCTCTTCCATTCCTTTCTTGAAGATGAAGTATCAAAATTGAATGAAGATGAATTTCTTATATGATAAAGTATAATTAAAATTGATTTTGTTAGTGGAATTATGATATTGTTATTTATTTTATTTTCTGAGTATTTTTTGTAGGCAAAATTTTCCACGATTCAACCGTCGTTTACGAATTTATCATTTACGAAAAATTAGTACTACATATACATAAAGTAAATTCTTATCAAATAGCCGGTGGCCGTCTTTTCATGGCAATCATGTTTCAAAAATTAGTTTTACACATTCATTTTGCCTGAATGTTCTGAGGATTCCTTGCAACCTCAACAGAAATATCTCGATAAATAATTTACAAGTTTAACATCCATTTTGTCAGAAATGTATTTAAAAATGTGTTTTGGTATGTGTTCATACACAGTTTTATCAAAATGGATCTTTTAGATTATACATCCATTTTGTCAGATTTTTTTTTGAAAATTCCTCTCAACCTCAATAAAATTAGCTGAATAAATAATTTACAAGTTAAAAAATTAATGTCTCTACAATATTTTAAATCAGGAACAGTTGCTACCTTATAACGTGATGAAATATATAAGAAAAACGGAATGAACGTATAATATTTAGAAATTAAAGTATTATTTATATATGGAGTAAATTTCATCCCGTGTATATATCGATAACCTTTGACCATTCCGATAAGTCATAACTTATGATATTTTCGGAATTGCAAAATGTACCCTTAAAAGCAAATTTTTATCTTAATTATTATTTTTGAATGAAAATTTCCGTATATAATGCGTCATTTTCCAGGTCATTGTAATTTTTGGAAAAGTCGTAAGAAGTGACTTTAATATAATTTTAGTCATGAATAGCCCAAAAACTCTCAATTTTTTCTTTATCATAAATGCTTCCCCCTCTATACGCGCTTCTCGTTCTCTCACAGATTGAATAGGTAACGAGCTTACCTAATAATTTAAAATAAAATTTGAAAACTATACAATTATCGAAAACTCATATAATAAACTTCCTTAAATAATAATTAATTGCTTATTTAAATGAGTTTTTTTATTATTATTTTCATAACTTAAACAGTATTGAAAATATGAAGTATGATTTAAAATACGTAAAATTTCAAAATTAAAAATCTCTCAATTTTGTTACTTTCTGGAAATAATAAATCATCTAAATTACCCTCCGCTTCCTCTAGAATACACATTTTAAAATCTTTAAACCCTGCTTTAAAAAATCTTTGGTTGTATCATTTATTTCTGACTATGTCGTAACAATAAATAATCAATCATTTAATCATTCCTAACCTCAGGTATATTTTTTTATCTCCTCTGCCCCCCCCCCTAAAATAAACTTTCGAATTCACCTTTTAAAATTCTTTTAATTTTTTGGTTACAACTTCTGCCACATTTAACTTTCAAGTATCTGTATTTTTAGCTCTCTATTAAGAATAAGTATAAAATTCGTCATCTAGATAACTTCCCTTCCTTTGAAATTGTTGCTTCCTGTATCTGTCCTTCACCAGCATACATAGTTTATTATATTTAAAACTCTTTATTTATTTATTTTTAAGTTCAATTTCTTTTTCTTTCTATAAAATCACATAAATTACTCTAGAAATGGTAAGCGGGAGGGAGAGGGGAGCAAAGCATAAAAAAAACAAGCTGGAAAAATTCTGCCTTATGGCAGAATATAGATTGGCCACCCACGGCTTTTATCGTTGACATTTTTTCAGCCAAGTCTAACTCGTTGTATCGTCAAAAAAAAAAAAAAAAAAAAAAAAAAAAACGTGTTTGTTAGCATAAGCAAGCTTTTCTACTTCAGAATTTAGTTAGCACTCTAAGATTTTTTGTGAGGTTGGCGAAATATATTAGGAACGAACATACCAAGTTTTAAAAAGATTCGGTGACTAAAAGTATTTTTAATAAATGTAATAGTGCGAAGATGTGGCTCCAATGGGCTGAGACGTGGCGAGGTAGATGTTGTTTACAAATGTGCTGGCTTAATAACACCCTTTAAACTATTTTTAATGGTTCAAGACACTTTAACACTTAATAGATAACTTAAAAAAAGCAATGAAAAGTTCTATGATAGCAGGTTTTATGATGAATACAGCTAACAGAAGTTGTTTAACAAACGATGAGTTAGCATTAATTCACGGGATCTTGGAGAGCGGTGGGGAGAGAAGAGAGGGGGGAGCTATACAAAACACAAGTGCTCTACGAGACTTTTAAAATGAATCCTCACTTGCAATTGAGAGACGGGACTTTAAAAAGGATGCCCCTTCTGCACTCCTCTGACGGGCCCCCTCGAGAGATACGTGAAAACCGAGGGCGCCAAAAAAGCAGGGGGCAAAATACTTTTAGGCCGTTTGTAGCTAATTTTGGTGAAATTTTGGAGCTGTCCGGCCCATAGGAACAGAGAAAAATGGTAAAAACTAAAATAATTATGATAACTTGAAAAAATTAAATAAGAAAAGTGCTCCGGACGGGAAGGGCGGAGTAGGAAGGACCAAACAAAAGTGCTAGACGAGATCAAACTTTTCATATATTACATGATGGGGTTTGAACACCTTGAATGTTCCCTCCGGGGGGGGGGGACTCCGTTCCTATGGAAGATAGGGCCTCGGGACCCTCTTAGAAATGTCGGTCTCGACGAGTTTAACTTCGTTGGATCCTGTGAAAGAGGCCTACGCCCTCTGTGGGGCTTAAAAAGGATAAAAAAGGTGGGAAAAACTTAAATTAAAAAATTTGAAACAGAGAAAAATGCTTCTTAAGGGATCGGGTAGTGAGAGAGGGGAGAGTAGGACCAGACCATAGTGCTTGACGAGATCTGTCTATTGATATGTTGCATGAAGGGGTTTTGAGCACCAAGAAGGTCTCTCCCAAGGGGGGGGGGAACTTCGCTCCTATGGGAGATAGGCCACGGGACTCGCTGAGAAATGTCCGCCTCGACGAATTTCACTTCGTTGGATCCTTTAAATAAGCTCTGCGCCCGCTGTAGTGCAATTAGGCACCGAGAAAGGATATACAAGCAGACGTATCGGCATAATAAAGAGAGGCAATTTGATTTTTAGTATCGTCAGTAACAACCATTTGTATAGCTATGTATAAAGGGTGTGCTCTTTTATATATGGAATGGTTGTGACTTTTCATAAACATGAATTTTACTGTAGACTGAAAGAATTAGCCCTGTGTGTGGCTAATAATAATATGTAATGTAAAATTTTAATCGTGAAATAGCTGAATTTGTCGTATTTAAATAAGTAATTGTTATTAATATCAATTTTTACTTTTATGAAATATATTCCATTTATCATGAAAAATACAAAGCAGCCGATGAAACATTTTTAAATAAAAAAGTAGAAAAATCGAACAGAGATTTAGGGGAATCGAACACGCAACCTCCATAATCAAGAGCAGTGCTCTAACCATTCGACTATCAAGTTCACTTCTAGACTTTAACAAAATATCATTAAAATAAGCAAATTAGTCAAATCATTGTTACGAACGCAGGCATTTCAATTTCACTATGCATACATTCACAGTATAAACTCACTCCATATTTTAGTCTCCTTCGTCCGCGCGCCTCCTGATCTTCGTCCGTGAACAGGCCCATTATGTTTAACGAGTGAAGGTTGCGCTATGGTATTTCATTGTGAAGTTTGGTAATTTTTTATTTAATATTTGAAAACCGGCATAATCATTAGATTTGAAATTTATATCAAGAAAAATACAATTTTTTTACCTTTCTAACGCAGTTTGTCTAACAATTTTGTGACAAATACTTTTCGAGCTATTAATTTTTTCAGTAACTTGAAATGTTTCATTTTTCGAGATTAACCTGTGGCAACGATGGATGGCTGTGACTTTTTATAAACATGAATTTTACCGTTACCTGAAAGAATTATCCATCCTGAGTGTGGCTTAAAAAAAAAAAAAAAAAAGGTTCTTATATTTGCACATCTGTGTGAGGCTCTACAGTCTGTTACAGAGTTATAAGATCACTCAAAATTTCACCTTTTTTTCGACAAAGAAATTATTAATTTAAATTCAAAAGTAGTTGTATGAAAAGAAATAACTCTGTAATGTTTATTTAGCTTAGGGAAAAAAAGTTTGAATAATTTTTTGTATCATGCCAAACGATTTTACGCAAACCCGCTGTTTCATAAATATAAGACCACTCTTATATTACTAATAAATAAGACGATTTTATTTTGAACTCAGAGTTTAACTGTATCCTAAACAATCTGTAAAATTTAAAAAGAAGAATAAAATGCAGAAATTCTGAATTGTATCTGATTCTTTGAATTTTATTAGTAAAATGTGTCGAGTCTGCAATAGAATGAGAAGAATCTGAATAGAATGAGCTGTCTGAAATAGAATGAGAAGAGTGTGGTTCTACAAAGGAAAAAGAAAGTCTGAACGTGAAGTAAGTAAAATTCTTAATCGTTCTAAAACATGCGATTCATAATGTTTTAAATACAAAAGAATTGTATGGAACGCATAAACGATCTGGTCGTAAAAATAAGTTATCAGATCGTGATAATAGGCGAATTGTCAAACTGGCAACGAAAAAATACCAGTCGACTCGTAAAATAGCACAACCAGAGCCCGATTTAGGTCGTCTGGGGCCCAAGGCCCAGCAACTTTTTGGGGCCCTCTCAAATTGAAATAGTAGCTAGAAATTTTTTCGAGGATTATTATTAGACACTATGATACAATTGCCAAGCTAAGCAAAATATTTTTTTTTTAAACACGTGCAAAAAACTTCATTTTTAAGAAACTTTTTCTAAATTATTTATTCATTCTGGGGCCCCAACAGCAGTGGGCCCAAGGCCGTGGCCTAGTTGGCCTGTGCGTTAATCAGGCCCTGAGCACAACAGATAACTAAAAAGGTATCACATGCAACCGTATGGCGAAGTTTGAAATCTAATGCTTGTGTTATCCGTCACAAATTAAAACACAAACCACTGCTACTGAAATGTCACAAAGAAGCTCGTCTTAGGTGGGAAAAGAATGTCTTGTTCTGGAACTCTGTATGGAGAAATATATTGTTTTCAGACAAGAAAGAATTCAATCTTGATGGTCCAGACGGCAATAACTACTACTGGCATGATTTAAGGTAAAGATCTCGCAAGTTCTTCAACAGGCAGATGGGAGGCGGTTCCGTTATGGTGAGGGACGAATTTTCATATGCAGGAAAATGTGATCTCCAAAGAGTTGAAGGGAAAATGAACTTGGAGAGTTACCAACGGATGCTATTTTGAAGTCTGATACCCTTCGGACAATTTTTAGGAGGTGCAAAATGGAAGTTGCAAGAAGATAATGCTCCCAGTCATTCATCGAAATCAACAAGAGAGTGGCTTAAAAGAGAAAAGATTGATATTTTACCTTGGCCAAGTCGAAGCACTGACCTAAACCCCATAGAAAACATGTGGGGTAATTTGTCCCGCCAAGTGTACGAAAATAACAAACAATATCATTCAACATATAAATTAGAAATGGCCATTATGGAGAAATGGGACAATATTCTCGAATCGTTCCATAAAAAATTAACTTTATGCAGTGTTGAATTCAGGGGGTGATCCGGGAGGGGCATCCCTCCCCCGGAGCATTGAAATGTCCCTCCGGAAAGTTTAAGATTTTATGTTTTTAATGGTTAAAAAGTGTAATCCCTCCCCGGAACTCTACAATGTCCCCCCGGAGCCACAGGAGTCCCTCCCGGATAAAAGTGTCTGAATTCAACACTGGGATGCCAAATCGTGTGTTTAAAGTTATTCAGAGAAATGGTGGAGCAACATCTTACTCAATTTGAGAAAATTGTATTTCCGACGGTGGTCCTATAATTTTGACACTTTTTTATTATATTGATGTTTTAATTTTTCCGAATTATTTTCATTTGTGTAAGTTGTTACATTTCACTAAAAACTTGATGTACTAACATAGAATATTCTTTATTTTGATTGAAATACTTCTTTAATTACTTAAATAGCAAAATATGTTGTGGTCTTATACTTTTGTAACAGACTGTAAAATACAAAATAAATAAATTCGTGGATAAAATAATGATTCTGGTGTCATGGGGCCCAAATGAATGTTTGGCCTTATGTCAGTTGGGCCCTGGTTCAGACCCTTCACGAAAATGTATTATTATTTTTTAAAACACATTTTTATCAAACTAAGGGACATATTTAAAGCATCCTTTCTTTGATTAAGATGAAAATTTGAGGACATTTTTACTCTACAATTTATGCTGCATTATACATTCCCCCTCCCCTTTCACGTAAAAAATAAATAAATAAATTATAGATATGCAAATCCTTACAAATAATACATCTAATAGGATTCAGTTTAAATATAATTTTTTTGTTGTAAATGTCACTTTATCTATCTAAAATGTGATGTTTATGATAGCATGTTCTTTATCAAAATGGTTTTTATAGCATTTATAGTTATTTTACAAATTCGCACACACAGAAATCAGATAATGTTACGGTGTATGGTATACAGACCACGGTCAAACAGCTGACCAGAGAAAGAAATAAACGAAAAGTATCTATATTATGTTCTACAGTTCTAAGTGGAATTTATTATATATATATATATATATATATATATATAAAGTGAAACCTCCTATTTTACATCCAGAAAGAAAGGTATTACTTCACCCAATCCTCAATTTATAATCTATTAGGAAAAATATAGAAATATAATAAAATATTTCCAGATTCTAGCGTGCAGTCCATGATGTTCTGTTACAAGAATGGGTAAACAGAATTGCAGCATATCTCTATATTTACAAAAATATCATTTGCGCTTTCGACGACTCGAGCTGATCGAATTTTCCTGTCTATAATTCTTTGTTCGGTGTTTAAAGGTAGAAATGTGTAACATTCCGATATTTTAATATTTTTTAGTTCTGATTAATCAACATAACATGATATTAAATAGTTTATTTCTTTAAACCTATTTCATTATTTTACTTGTCTTCATCTGTTTCTGCCTTCAGTTTACCCAGTTGTTACGTTTTAACTCAGATTTTATAAGTAACTTCCTAAAAGGAAAAAAAATTCAAATAATGTTTCTCAAACTTGTATGTCTTTTAACATTTAACAGTCGCATCTCGCATGTTAATTTTTATACTAGTTTATACATTCTATTCTTCCCATAATTCTTCAGATCAATAGCTTATTAATTATTGTTGATTACACAGGTAATTCTCTTCATCCATGTTAATATGATACATATTCGAAAGCGGCAATTTTATTTTGAAGCGGCACATCTATTACATATGCTAAACTGGGCGGAGCTAAGCTCCGACTCAAACCTCTTTTCAATCTGAAGTATAATGTATCATTGTATAACGAATTCGCTGATTTTTCTGAAAAATACTGATGACTCACAATAAAAATACTGTCTATTTTTTTAGAAAAAATGCATTTTTGACGAAATTTTTCTAATTTTAACAGTCAATTATTCTACTTGACTGTTGAAAACACAAGGTTTTCTATCGAGTACAAAGACATATGTTCCATACAATGCATTACAGAAAAATGAAACCTCTAAGGATCAGTAATTAAAATATTAAAAAACGTTTATTTATATCAATATAGTCTTGCAGAGCTGCCAAGTCTCCGGCTTTTTGGATACCAGTATTTTATTACAGAAAAAGTTGACTTCTTTAATCGGAGCAATCTGCGATTTAAAAGAACAACATTTTCTCTAATAAAATACTGGTGTTCAAAAAGCCGGAGACTTGGCAACTCTGGTCTTGTTTTTAAACTTTATCTAAAAAAGGAAGTGCTTAACCCTTTGACAGCTCTTTTTTTTTTCAAAATCCTTTCGACAATTATGTATATCTTCTATTATTACCTATTGGGTCATTCCATGTCAAGTGGGCTAAATTTTGGCATGGTTCCTGCTCGACCCCCTTCAATTTTTATATGATTGATACAGGACATACATATACGTATATGATGGACATTTGCAAACTGTCAGTATCAGAAATAGTGTAGTTGGGGCACTAGGGGTCCTTTTGTAAAACTCACTATTTCATGGTCGCAGAAAAAACAAACAAATCACCAAGTTTGCCATCTTATTGCTCATGATACAAGAAACATTACTTATTGAAAATAGGTGATCTGGTACAACTTTTTGTGCTGAAAAACATAATTACTGTAACTACTGAAAAAAATTATTTTAAAAGTTTGTAACTTTAACAATTCATTACCTATGAAGATGTCATAGAGCTGCTCTAGAGTTCTTTCCTTCCTGCTTAAATATTCATTAACTTATTCAGCTGTGAAATCTTCTAAAAATTTAATTCAGCAATTCCATCCAATTTTCAAAAGCGTATATCTCAAAAGCGACACTCTTGATATGATTACAGTTAGTACCTCTGAAAAGAGCACATCTTAATCTATAAGAAAAACTTTATTTCATTTTGAGCCTCTTACATATAGGGGAAAAATAATAAAATTCAAAAGACCTATTTAACACGATATTTCTTCTTCGAAGATCTCCCTTTTCAACAAATTTAACAAAAATCTTTTTATTTACAATGATAAATGTATAGAAATTATCTCTTGTTGTGGTCCATGGTTGCTTCTGCTCTACCATTCTGAATGATTGATAACCGCGTCACCAAGGGGTCACGCTCGAAAGCCATGAAAGACTAGCTCCTGGGCATGCTTCAGTAAAATTGACTATTTCATGGTCGCAGAAAAATTGATGAAATCGCTACTTTTGCCCTCTTATTTCTCAAGATACAATAAATCGTACTTATTAAAAATAGGTGACCTAGTAAAACGTTTTGTGCTAAAAAACATAATTGCAGTATTAAAAATCGCAAATCATTATCTTCGTGATTACTTGGGCTCAAAGTAGGACATATGGCTTGTCGCGATGAATTTTAACCTTTCTTTAACAAGCTATATCTACTGAATAAATGAATTTAAACATTACTCACTTTAGAAATATATTACCTATGAAGATGTCATAGAGTTGCTGAAGTTTTTTCTTTCCTGCTTAAATATTCATTCTTTTGTTCATTTGTGAAATATTCCAAAAAAATAAAATCATCAATTCTACCCCCTTTACAGAAACGAATATCTCAAAATGAACACTTTTGATTTGATTACTGTTAGTACCACTGAAAAAAGCACATTTTAATCTATAAGGAAAACTCTATCTCATTTTGGGCCTCTTACATATAATGGAAAAATAATGAAATTAAACAAACCATATTTTATACTGTTTTTCCGAGATTTCAAAGAATTTCACTGTTGAACAAAGTCCATCCCAAAAATGAATTACATAAGACTTTTGAACTGTGCAAATATGTTTATCTGTATGAAAATTAATTTATTTTTATGAATGGAGTTTTTTATTTGCATATACATTATTTTAGTGACGGATATGCTGCAAGAATTAAAAAAATATATTTTGAATCTTTGTTATTAACAGAGTGACTTTGGAATCTCTGCAGAGTGGAATTTGTTTGGTACAAGCCATAGAAAATCACCCTGTGACGGAATAGGAGGTACTGTAAAGCGGCTGGCTGCAAGAGGAAGCCCCCAAAGACCAATTAAAGACCAAATTTTAACTCCGACGGATCTATATAAATTCTGTGAAAAGAACATAAAATAAATTAAATTCATATTTGTTTCAAAAAAATAAATTGAAGCAGTACAAGCTCACCAAGTAGAGCGTTTTAAAAGTGGATGCACAGTTTCTCGCAAAAGAGAACCTCATCATCATTTTGTACGCGTAAATAAAAAACAAGTTTGTGCCAGTAGAATAACAAATGATGCACCATTCTTTATAACACATGTTGATAAGAGTGCTAAGACTGCATTTCACTATGCATCTGTTTCCGATATACAGCCTAGAGAGTATATTGCCTGTATCTATGACAGAAATTGGTAGATTGAAAATGTACGTGAAATATCAATTGAAGAGCGTGATGTCTTAATAAATTTTATGCACCCTCATGGAGCTGCCAAAATGTTTTATTGACCCACTAGACAAGACATTTGTTGGATTCAAGAAGAGCATATAATAGCTACGGTTCCAGTTCCAACAGCAGCAACAATGTGTAAGCAATACAGTTTACCTAAAACTTTTGTTATCTCAATCAGTAATAAATTTGATAAACTGAATCAATAACTAGATGTTCTTTACGACTTGGAAACCCGGAAGCAACCCAATTGAAGCTTAGAATCATCGAAGAAGTTTCTGTAATAGACTTGGGAACCTGTTAGATACTCACATTTAGGCTTGTGAGCATGTAGTAAAGAAACTCAACCAGGAGCTAGTCTTTCATGGCTATCGGGCGTGACCCCTTGGTGACGGGGTTACCAATCATTCAGAATGGTAGAGCAAAAACGACCATGGACCACAACAAGAGATAATTATCCATACATTTATAATTGTAAATAAAAATATTTGTGTTAAATTTGATGAAAGACAAGATCTTCAAGAAATATCGCGTAAAATAAGTCTTTTGAATTTTATTATTTGTCCTCTATATGTAAGAGGCCCAAAATGAAATAAAGTTTTTCTTATAGATAAAAATGTGCTCTTTTCAGTGGTACTAACTGTAATCATATCAGGAGTGTCCCTTTTGAGATATACGCTTTTGAAAATTGGGTGGAATTGATGATTTTAATTTTTTAGAAGATTTCACAGCAAATAAATTAATGAACAGTTAAGCTGGAAGGAAACAACTCCAGCAGCTCTATGGTATCTTCATAGGTAATTAATTGTTAAAGTGACAATCTTTTAAAATAATTCTTTTCAGTAGTTACAGCATGTTAAAGTACGGGTAAAATTCATAGCGACAGGCCGTATGGCCTACTTTGTGGCCAAGTAATGAGAAAGGTATTGATTTGTGATTTTGAATACTCTAATTACGGTTTTTAGCACAAAAAGTTGTACTAGATCACCTATTTTCAATAAGTAATGTATCATCAGCAATAAGATGGCAAACTTGGTGATTTGCTCGTTTTTTCTGCGACCATGAAATACTGAGTTTTACAAAAGAACCCCTAGTGCCCCAACTTTACTAATTCTGACACTGACAGTTTGTATATGTCCATCTTATACCTATATGTATGCCCTGTATCAATTATATAAAATTTGAACGGGTTCGAGTGAGAGCCTCTAGGCCAGTTGACATGGAATGACCCTATTACAAATTATCAAAAAAAAAAAAGAAAAAAAAAAGAGTAATAAATATATTATTTGCAATTTCACGCTTTGACTGTGGAAACTGTTAAAACAAAATTGCTTCAAAAATTTTGTATTATATAAATTTTTCTACAAATGTCTTGCACGTGGAAATTACGGGATATGCGGTCAAAGTCAAAGAGTTAATGAAAGTGGCGAGAAAAAAATCTCTCTAAGTTTCGCACATAGGACCTGATATACTTTTTTCTGCTAAAATGGCAAATAAGAATTATTGGTCACCTTTCAATGTCATTTTTTTATTATATAAAGTCAACTCCTCCCACTACCACTCTAGAGGTGCTGCTCCATGCATAGTTTCAAGCTCATTTACGAATTGCGTCAATACCTTGTGTTTTGAAGTATATTTGGTTAAAATTAGCACCTAGAGGGCATTTTCTTAATTGTCTTCTTCTTCTTTTTTTTTTCTCATACTATAATTTCCAAACCTTTCATAAACTAGAAAAATAATTGTAATAAGTACGAGTTTGACAATAACATGTTAAATTTTTCTTTTGAGCGCATGCAATTTAATTTTTTTCCCTGACATGAAGATGGAAAAAAACAATAGTTCTTGAAGTTGAACTCTTGAAAATAATTGTAGATAAAAATTTTAATGCAGGGTTCGTACGGGTACCGTTATTTTCCAGGTAACATACCACTATATTTTTCTAAAAAAATACATTAAGTTCAAACGTGCGAAATTTCACCTTATTTAAGAAGAGATTATCTATAAGAAAATACTGGTACCGAATAATTTCCTGGTTTTAAAATTCCAGGACCCGTACGAACCCTGTAATGGCTTAATAATATGCAATAGAAACAGTTTGAATTCTTTAAGCATAAAATAAAGTAAAGATAAGAAGTTAATGCTTTAAAAGAAGAAAAAAAAGATCAGTCGCTCGTTTTTTTTCTCTTAACATCAAATATTTTAGAGATTTCTCTTTTGTCTTTAAAAACGAACAATCAAAGCTTCGCAGCAGCAGTTGTAGATAGCCAGATCTTGACATTCGTTTCGCCAACACGTGACTTGTTCTTTCACAACATGCAGAAAGAACAGTGGTTGGCTTTCAAAGAAGAATTCAATTTCAATTTTGAAAATGAGTAGAGATGCCCATCTCTACGTGTACAGCATTCTTTGTGTTCCATCCAAGTTACGTATACGGACAGGTTCTGCTTTTCTTTATAAGTTGTGTTTATAACAACTATTCTTGATTTCAATCCAATTAATAAATGTCAGTTGCAAAATCAATTTTATTTAAATAAAATAATTTACTGTATAATATTTCCGGCATGCGAGTTTTTTTTTAAGATATATTTTCCCAAAAGCAAATTTCAATTATTTAGAATGCATTCTCGGAAATGTCCATTTAAAAATCAATGTGAATTTACTAAAGTGATTACTTTTGAGCAAAAGTACAATGTGTTTTGATTAAGAGGTTATTTATATTCTCACACTTGTTTAACCAATGAGAGTTTGCAATATCATTCTAATATTAAAATGCATTTATAAAATGTTTGAAAATCACTTCTTTTTTCTTATTAGTATCTTAGAATTAATATTGAATGGCTTATTATTTATACTGTTATTTTTCTTTTTTTGTTGTTAATATTATAATTTTGTGTCAGTGCCATTGGATACATTTATTTATTTAAACATTAGTTTTATTATTGCTATTTTTTTGTGGGAATATGTTTATAAGGAAAAATTATTATAATTATTAATATTTTCTGTAAAAGAAATTTTAGGAAGTCATTTGTTTTGTCTTTTTTGGATACAGAATTTTCTAATAGTAATCTTCGCCTTATTCAATCTCAGAAATTGCTTTTTATAAACTTTACTATTCAAGCTTTGTTTAAAATGGCGAAAAATACATTTAATGTAAAGTTGAAGGAAAATATTTTGTCAAAATACTATATGTAGGAATTACAAAATGATAATAATAATGTTAATATTTAAATAATGTAAATTAAATAAATAAATTAATTAATAAAATCGCGACCGCTGACATGAATTCATTTCATTTAGTAACTTTGCCTACAAGTGTTGGTTTCGTATTTTAGTTGTTACGGTTTCTGTCAAAAATGTACACAATATTTATATTTATACATTCAGAGTACTATGGATACAAAATCATGGATTAGACACAATATCATTATTATGTTTATTTATTTATAATATTAGAACAACGAAAAAGTATGTAAAATGTATAGATTACGAAACACTTCCTATAACAATATCAAAATAATTTTAAACGATTATTTTCATTGAAAATTTCAAGTGTAAATCTTTGCTGCATTTGTTAGTTACGTACCTTAAGTTTGATATTACTGCTTAGTGGTCCCCCCCCCCCCCTCAAAAAGGAAAATGCTTAAACCCCTTTTTTCTTACACTTTGCAGTGACAATGTAGTTAAGTAATCATCTTAATTCTCCCTTTCAAATTTTTTAATTCTTCTTCCTTTCTTTTTCTTCTTTACCACAAACTTTACAATGTTTCAATACTTTTTATTATTATTCTGCTGTATTTGCTATTTCGAAATAACAATAATTAACATTCTTCTAACTTTCTACTGTCGCATGCCAAAATCCCTCCACCACTATTTGAATGTTTAAAAGTTGTATTTACAGAATTTACAGAAATATTAAAAACTGTGTATTCATTAGTTTTTTTCAATTTGTAGGTTTTCAATCATTTTATTTTATTTTTTATGGGGATGGGGGGACTTGAAAGTCCTTGAATTTTATTTTAAAAAAATGTGTACAAACCCTGTTTTAGTCAAACTACTTATGCTAATTACTGTAACTTAAATTATGATAAATATAAATTAATAAATTAGCATGTTTATCTTATGTTGGCATGAAAGTGTGAAAATGGTTTGAAAATGCCAGAATTATAATTACTACATAATTTCAAGAATTACTTAAATCAAGAAAAATAGTAAGTCTATAAGTAATTTAAATGCCTTTGATAATTACTTTCATCTTTATCTAGTTTTATATTTCGCTAAGAAAATTAGAAATTAGCTAGCTTAATTTTCTGCTAATAGACGGCAGCACCAACCAAAAGTTGAAATAATCTTATTCTGGAAAATATCCCTCATAAGGTAGTAATCTCCAGTCTCTAGCACAGAGAATTTTGAATGATTTTACTCACAGAATAGGATATATTAGGATTCTATTGTCTGTGATTTTACTCAAAGTCAGTCCTACCATTAGGAATCACGCAGTTGCTAGTAATGCAGTGAAGCAAGAGAGTGATTGGATCTCATGATCATACCTTAGAGATATGGCTTTCTTTTCATACTTTAATTTTACAGGTTGTTTCATGTAACAACCCTTTCAAGAGCCGAATAGACATTTATCCATGCATATAAGTACCAAAATCTGTTTAATTGTCATAAAAATATTTTTATATAATATTTCCGGCTTGAGAATTTATTTACATACTTTTTTCCCGGAAAGGTACGGATTTGGATGTCTTTCTCCAAAATATCACATAAAACATTAATGTAAAGTCACTGATGTAATCATCATATACAAAGCTCTTAATAACACCATATGGGATAGTTTAATCTTTCATTATACAAAACTCACACTCATTTTTGTTTACATTTGGAATTTTATTTTGGGAAACTCAAATGAAGTTTCTGTTAGTTTCTTCTTTTAAGCAAAATATAAATAAATAAATAAAAGCTTATATTCTTATATTTATTTTTCCTATGTGAATTTTTAACATCTTTCTAATATCTTAAAAATGCATTTATAAACATTTTGGAAATCATATGTCTTATTTTATTGATTTCTTTAGAATGAACACTGTACTGATTCGTTTTGTTGTCTTCCCCGGAATCACTAATCCCTAGTAATTTTTATGACATGTTGGTTCACAGCTGCCGTACTCTAACCAGGCACCCCTAAGCTATCTGCTTCCGAGTCTGTGCCTCATTAATAGTATGTCCAGAGCAGTATATCAGAGAACCTTACGGGAACAATGTGTTCGGGACCTATGCTTTATAGCGGGTCGTCAAAATTAGAAGGGCATTTAAAAGAAAAATATTATTGCGTAATTTTTTTCTTTCGGATTAATTAACACGGCATAATATTAAATACTTTATTTATTTCAAAACATTTAAGTATTTAACCATCCTCATCTATTTCTGCGTTCGGTTTAGTTCAGTTGTTATGCATAAGCTCGGACTTTAAAAATAAATTCCTAAAATGAAAAAAAAAAAATCAAATAATGTTTGTAAAGTTTGTGTAACTTTTAAAATTTAATAGTTGCACTCTAATTTTTACACTAGTTTATACACTCTATTCTTTCCATATTTATTTAGATCAATAGCTTATTAATTATTATTGATTCTTCCAAATGAAAATTCTAGAGAGGGCGGAGCTAAGCGCTGCTCCAATCTTTTTTTAAATAAAAGCATAATCTATTATTATACTCGAATAACAAATCCGCCAATTTTGCACAAACAAACCCTAAGAAAGTAAAACAGCTATTTATTTTTCGGAAAATATGCATTTTTAACTAAAACTGTTAACTATGTTGTACTGTTCTTCTTAAAAATAGAGCACTTTCAGACGAGTACAAAGCCATATGTTGAATTCAATGTTGATAGAATGCAAGCGAAAAAAATGAAACCTTTAAACATCAGTAGTTAAAATATTAAAATACATTTAATTATATTAGTTTCTTCTTCTTCTTCTTTTTTTATCTTTACATTATGAAAAAGAAGGCGGTGCTTAGAAAAGTGCCTGAAAAATCTCTTTAATTTCCGCAAACAGCACACGAGATCTTTTTTTCTGCTAAGGCAAATAATTATTTGCCACGCTTCAATGTCGTATTTAAAACGACATGTTTTATTATATAACGTCAACTACCGCAACTATTCTTGAGGTGCCATCCCATGCATAGAGCTAAGCCTTTTTATGAAGTGTTGGCCCCATCTTGCGTTTTGATGCATTTTCTTAAAATTAGCACCTACTGTGAATTTTCTTTAAAAAAAAAAATTCTGTTAGATAATAGTATAACTTCTAAACCTTTCGTAATCTGGAAAAATATTTATATTAAGTGCGAGTTTGACAATACAATGTTCAATTTTTCTTTTGTATGCATGCAATTCCATTTTATCCCATGTCATGAAGATGGAAAAAGAAATATTTTTAATAATAAGTCTTGAAAATAATTGAAGATAAAAATTTAAATATTTTGATAACATACTGCAGATACATTTTTAATTCGTTAAAGAATGAAATACACTAAATTTCAGAATTAAAAAAAAATTTAAGTTTATTCATCCTTTTTTGCTTTTAACATAAAAATTCTACCAAATTACTTAAATTCCTTTTTATATATACGAGATGAGATAGTAGCAAGTGGTACTAGGGATTTCTCTTTTATGATTGAAAATGAAATGAACAATCAAATCCCTGGTCTTTGCAGAGTAACAGGTCTTGACTTTCGCTTCGTCATCACGTGACCGGTTCTTTGTGACAGACAGAAAAATCATTTAAGGGCATTAAAAGCACAATTCCATTTAGTTTTTGAAAAACTCAAAACGTTTAGAACTTACACTTAGTTGAAAGGGGAGGTGGCTAAACGGACCCGACTACTTTTTGCGCGTTCTACCCAAATTTATCATCTTCTAATTTTCGTTATAACTTGTTTTAAAAAAACAACTTTTTTTTTTTTTTTTTTTTTTTTTTTATCATACTCAAGATGAACTGTGAAAGCTATTTTATATACATATAAATGTTTGTCATATAATCTTTAAGATTCTTTTTTTTTTTTTTTTTTTTTTTTGTTCGAAAGAAAATTTCAAATATTTAGGATGTAATTCTTACAAATATCAATTTAATTAAACATTAATGCGAATTTGTTGAAGTGATCAATATACGCAAATCTCTTAATAACACCGTAAGAGATATTTAATTATTTTATTATACAACCTCACATTCATGTTTGTTAAATCTGGATAGGATTATATTCAAAGGATGCTTTTATTTGTTTCTTTTGAGTAAAATAATAATTTATATGTTTTGACTAAGAGCTTTTTTCTACCAATGAAATTTCGCCACATCTTTCTAAACTTAAAAAATGCATTTAAAACTTTTTGGAAAACGTTTGTTCTATTTTATTGAATTCTTAGAATAAATATTGAACTTATCATTCAAATTGCTATTTTCTTGTTAATATCATAATTTTATATCATTGCCATTGGAAATTTATTTATTTATTTATTTATTATTATTATTATTATTATTATTATAATTATCACTTTCTGAAATATGTCTAAATGAAAAAAAAATATTTATAATATTCTATTTTTGCATTATTATTATTAATATTTATTAAAGTAAATTTTATGTAACCTATTTTTCCTCATTAATTTCAACACATTTTCATTGCCATTGGAAATTTATTTATTTACGCGTTAGTTGTTTTATTATTATTATTATTATTATTATTATTATTATTATTATTATTTGCTGAAATATGTCTAAATGGCTTGAAAAAAAATATTTATATTATTTTATTTTTGCAAAATACATTTTATGTAACCTTTTGTTTCCTTTTTAATTTCAACCCATTTTCATAGATTTCATCTATTTTTTTCTTTTTTGGCTACTTTATTTCCTAATAATCCGTGTCCGATTTTTCGTGCTGTACCTGACACTATCAATCTGATTGTTTTCTTTTATAAGTGCTATCGGGAAACAACACCTTTATGATTGCAGAACTGTTTCATAAGAAATTTATTGTTATTTCATATAAATATTTGTCGTATTATATTTCTGACTTAGAGCATTTTTACAAATATTTTTTCCCCGAAAGAAAATTTTAAATATTTGGTATGTATTTATCCAAAACATCGATTTAATCCTTTCACCATCCCTAAGTATTTCACTTTTTTTCCCGATAAAAAAAAAAGATTCTGATAAGTAACAACTATCTTTTTCACTAAAATCTGTCCTAATATATTTCCAAAATTCCTCCAAAAATTTGAAAACAACTCTTTCTTACCCCATATCTGTTTTTACGTAACTGACATGCTTTGTTCGGGAGGACAGTGGCGGCTCGTCAAGAAGTTCTAAATTTCCCGTGAACTATGTTGCTGAACAAACTTAAAAATCTATCTTAAAATTTGTGGTGTCTAATATTTAATATATGCATAAAAAACACAATTGTAAAAGAAAAACTCATGCAAAGAAGGGTTAATGCCAGTATGAGGTGATATTAATCTTTTTATTCAATTGATAAGCTTTTCATTTCATTTGCATTTTTCACGTTGAACTCTTTCAATAGAAAATTACTGTAGAAAGCATTTTATTGTGGATTTTTAATTGTTGGCAATTGCTATAACGAATAAATTTAATAGGAAAAAGTTGTTAGATTTTTTTTTAAGTCTCTCTATATTGAAATAATACGATATTTTCACATTTTATGATTTTGAGCTTCATAGTAGCTATTCAGCTATAAGTACACAAATTTTCATGCCTGCAAGTTTTATAGTTTCTGAGAACCGGCTCTGTGACAAACAGACAACGAAGCGGGTGTAATAGGGTTTCGTGAGAGGAACGAATCCCTAAAATAGTGCAAAACCAGATCAATTTCTATCAGAACAGATTGGAGTTCAATCAGGAATCATACTCACAAATATATCTTCCTAAAGCTAATCCATTTCATGCTTTTGAAAGCTGTTTGTTAAAAACAGTTTCACCAACAAATCAGAATGTAGCTAAAAAGCAAAAAGCATTAGGGTCAAACTTTGCTAAATGCTTAACAACTGAAGCATATATGAAAAATATGAAAGAGCATGATAAAGTGAAATAGCAAAAATAAAGATAAAATTTGGATAAGAGAGAACAATTAAATCTTAAAAAAGTAAAAACAGCATTTCAAAAACGAAATTCGGAAAAAACTTGAAGCTAGTCCCTATAACAATCTGGAAGTAAAGGTGCAACAGAAACAGAAGTTACGAAGAAGCCTAAACCTCAAACTTTTCTAGATCCTTATTATTCAAAAAACAGAAAGAATAAATTAAGGCCTACACGGAAGATGAAAAGCAAAAATGAGTTAAAAGCGAACTGAAAAGCAAGCGATTTGGAAAAACTTGTTGTGTTAATCATTCATTTTACTTCTTGTTTTTTTCCAAGGTGAAAGTTTAAAGTGTGTAAAACATGAATGTTGAAGTTTGCATTATACATAGCTGCCAACTTTTACGCTTTTTTCCTACCACTAAAATTTTATAGTAAATTTTATCTTATTAAATTGACAAGATCGAGTGATTACATGACCAAAAAAATTCTATTAAATTTTAGTGGTAAGAAAAAAGCGTAAAAGTTGGCAGCTGTGCATTATATATTATTACTCAAGATTATGCATCCGAAGTTATTTTTTTATTATTTAAGTTATTATTAAATAAAGTTATTAGCATAATAAGTAGTTCAATAATAAGCTGTTCAAGTTTCAGTTTTATGTATTCCAACTTTTTATTAAGTAATTTAAAAATTTATAGCAATTAAATAAATGTTTTAAGATGTACTGATATGTATATAACGTATTGTCACATGTAGGACATCTCATTTAGACTTTAACGACCGTAAATGGACAAAAATTACCTAAATGCGACAGTCATATATTGTTGCCTTATATTACAGATAATAATGATTAAATTTCTATAAAACAAGTTAGCTTTGAACTAAAAGCAGATGTGCCAAGCTCTCATTAATTTTCTGTAATACGTGGATTAATTTGACCCAGTTTAACAACGTTAACGCCCAGAAAAATTATATGATGAATCTTTATTTAGTTAATTTCAGATTTTTACAAGGAATGTATTTAATTTCATTTCTTAAAAAAGAAAAAATTCTGGTGTGAAAAGTATTAAACCTGGGTTAAATTAATCCACATATTACGAAGATTAGTGAGAGCTTGGCACCTCTATAAAAGTATAGTACTCAATGATTTTCTGCAATATATATTTATTTAATAAAATGCCAAATATACCCTAAATGGGATAAAACTATGGGGAATCGTGTCGCATTTAGGCACAATGACCTTATATCTCATTCAAATGAAAGAGAGACCAAAAGAGCCAACTGTTTAATATTTAGTATTGCATTGTTTATGTTAACGCATGAGTAAAATAATTTTCGTTTACGATTATATTCCAAAATATATTGACTACTGTCATACTTATTTTGTGGGGGTTACCATAAGACATTCCCTATTGAATGTGTAGCATTTATAGTTCGTTTACAGGGACACACAAAATAATTCCGTTATATTATGGTTTATAGGGAAAAGTTCGTTTGCAGTGTACTTTAATAAAATTACACTGTTCAAAACATACCGAAATTCATCTAAATTCTTAATAAGGTGCGATACAACACTCGTTCTGCAAATTTGTGAGTGCATGGAATTTTTTATAAAAGAAAAAAACACATTGACACAATTAAACTTTTTTATATATTTTAATTACTGATCCTTAAAGGTTTAATTTCTTTACATTGCATTCTGTGCAACATATAGCTGTGTACTCGCCTGAAAATGTTCCCTGTTTAACAGTCAATTATAACATTTTACTTAAAATGAGAGAAAGTTCGAGAGGAATGGATTTTATCGGAAAAAACAGTTTTTTTTAATTGTTAGCCGTGAGTATTTTTAATATAATCAGCGAATTTGTTATTAAATATTATACTTCAGATTTAAAATGGTTGGAGTCAGATCTTAGCTCCGCCCAGTTTAAAATATGTAATAGATATGCCACTTTAGTAGAGTATGACACTTTACAGTTAATGATACTTTAGAGAATGCATCACTCTGTCATTGATCTGTATAATTATGAGAAGAATAGAATATATAAAATAGTATGGAAATTAGAGTGCAGCTATTAAATTTAGGCATTGTATAATCAGGATGAATAATGAAATGAAAGATTATAATTCACATATGGTGTTATAACGAACTTTGTGTATGTTGATCACTTTAGTAAATTTACATTAATATTCAACTTTGTATTTCGGATAAAACGTAAGTCGTTGACATAAATATTAATAAACACTTTCAAGCCGGAAATATTATATGATAAATATTTATATATAAATAAAAATAGATTTCTCAAATCATTACTTTCGTAATCACAGTTCATTGTTCAAGAAAAGGTGTTTCCCAAAACATCTTTTAAAGGTAAAATATTAAGCTCACACGAAGGACGAAGGTTGAATATACGGTACCAGGGGTTTTTATCCTTTGCTCGCTGACTCCCCAACCCCCGTGAATTGCGATGAAATTCACATTGGGAACGCAACGAGGTCCCAGCTCGCTTCGCTCACTCGTCACGTTTTTCAGCAATTCTAGCCAGAATGATTGCTATCATAAATCATTAACATATGGAATTGACAATTTTTTTAATGTAAATAAAGTAGATGGAAACTGCGTTGAAAACACGATTAAAAACGCATTTAGTTTGTGTTATTAGAGGGAATAAATCATTTCAATACTATGAAAAAATGATCTTGGAAACACAATTAGTTTAAAACTCATTGCACCTATAATATTGCATAGAATTAAATTCATTAAAAAAAAAAAAGACCTTCGTGATAGGAAGATAGTTTATATGTATCATCAATCATTGTATTATAGATTTTTGGAAAATAAATTATTTTTTACTTCATCAAGATGGCAGCTGGTGCAATCTAGACAGTTGATATTTTTATTCTCAAAGATTTTCGTGTGACTGAAATTCGTAAATAAATTCTAAATAAGAGTTGAAAATTCATTTGAAATTAACGATATTACTCATAATTAAAATGAGGAATCATCTGAAACGCTTTGGATTGCGTACATGTTATTTTATTTTTAATAATTGCTAGTTTGAGTTTGACTGCTGTCAGACTGACCGCCATATTGAGTTGGAGGCAGAGCTGATCTTACCCAATCTAGACTATTCATTGGTCTGAGCTCTGGAAAATACGTTTGTTGCCAAACGCTAAGCTAGAAATTCAGCCTTATTTCCACGCCACGTAAGAGAAATATATAGATATTTAGCTTTGACTCACACTACAGCATTAGGGAGGGGGTCACATTACAAATATATCTGGACATTTTGACTCACTTTGCGGAATCGAATCTCAGTCGACACTCGACTCACCTGAAGAAGTAGGGTTGGTTGTTGGTTGGCTGGAAAGTAATTCAAAATAATATTTATCAGGGAGAAATATTTATAGCAACAAATAAAAATTAGTGAACATCTATTTTTTTTTATCAGCAGCAACTTTTCTCACATGTAACATAAATAAATTCTATACAGATCATGTTCTTTTAAAACCGTAATTCGCAAATAAATCTCCACAGGAAGGACTCTTGTGAGATTCCATAAATAGAGCTAAAAAGTGTTCTTAAACAGAAAAAGAAAGAAAGAAACGAAAAAATTCTCTGATCGTCATTGCGAATTTTTCTGACGCGTTTGCATGATGAATTTTTTCCCACATTCGATAAAATTTCAAACATTCTCAGTGCAGCAATAAAAATTTTAATAATATAATTTATTTTCTAATATATGTAATATATATTTCATTATTGTCTATTTTTGCTTGTAATCACTTTGTTGTGATTGTCGTGACCTAAAAATTAAGTTTAAACATCAATTGGTGGCTGTCTTTTATTTATTTATTTTTTACTTTATTTTTGGATGCATTGCCTTTAAGGAAAAATGAAAAACGCTCTTTGAACTGCTAAATAAAAAATCTGCATTTATGAATGAATATACAGTGATCTCTCAATTAAACGCGATACACGGAAATCATTTTTACGCACCAGTTTTTTTATAAGGTAATTTTCGACTTCCTAAATCGCAGAATTTATAAATCGAATTTTACTGTTTTAAAACAGTGTAATAGATAATAGTGTAATAGTTTAAAATAGTGTAAACAAAAGTAATTACTGAACATCGCGTATAAGTGAGAGATCACTGTAATTTGGTGAATACATAAAAATGTAGGATAAAAAAACTGTAAATGATTAAAATAAAAATTTAAAACAAGGTTACCCCTCGCGCCCCGAAGGTGTTTACAAGGAAACGAAATAATTCTTCGTATCTGTAGTTTATATTTTGCAATTCACCCGCTTTCTAAATTTCATCTTTAAAACCTTGATAAATGCGGAGATACGTTTTCATGCCCCTCCTCCCTTCTCTTTTTCTGGTGAGCGATGGGGCTGAATTAAAAAAAAAAAATCATCCGAATCTTATGCTTATATTCTGACATATAGCATGCAGCAAAATTACATCACCAAAGTTCTGATTTATTAGTTTTGCCATTCCCCTTAAACCCGGTTAGGAGGTAGCTGAAGGTAGGAACATTTCTTTGCATCCTATGTTTACATTACTTGATTTATCCTCGTTCAGAATTTAATCTCTAACACCGTGATAGATTCTCATTTTACGATAGAAAAGGGGCCAAGTTTGAAAATTTTCATCCGTATTTTATGTTTATATTCGGACACTGAGCATCTTGAAAATTTTTATGACGAAAGCGGCGAGAGATCCTGAGATGCGATTTTACGCTCTCACCCTAAACACACCCAGCAAAAGGGCTTAATTAAAAAAAAAAAAAAAAAAAAAAAACGGGAGTGCCGACAGAAGTGAAAAATTGAACAATAACGTGTGTATTTTTTGAATCGTCAGGAAACGTTTTATTGTGCAGGAAATACTTTTAAATGAAGTGTTTTTTTTAATTCATTATTTTAAACTACTACTACAAAAATTATATTACAATTTTCATTTAATGCGCTATTGTACATGAACAATAATTACAAAAATTGCAATCTATTGCTTAAAACATAAATTTACAAATACATGAAATATGAAATTTAATTAATTGGTATTCTTTGGAATGAATACCAATGAAACTTATGAATTTTCATCCACAATTTCAACAACTCTCAATACATTCATCATTTCTTCCATGAGATATACTTTCATATCTTTTGTAATAACATTTATCTGCAAAATAGGGTTCCCGCTTCCTATCACTCCAAAAATGATGACTTCTTTGCTGCCTGTCTTGTTTACGATATTCGTGAACATTATGCTTTTTTCTATCTTCATACTGCGCGTATTGTTTGCGGTATCTATAATTTCTATCAACAAACTTTTCTTTTCTATAAAATGATTTCACTTCATTTCCGTATCGGTAATCATGTTTCTTAAAACTTTCGTGAAATATTTCATTATTTTAATTTTTTCTTTTTATATTACTTCCGTCTATTTCTTTTCTCGTGCTCGTTAAATTATAATATTTTCTGTGTTTTGTTATTTCATTTTCATCTTTTGATTTGGTCTCGCGAGTTGAGTCACTTTTATCTGTTTTCACCGCGCGTGCTAAATTTATCTTGAAATTATTTTCTGAATTGATTTTATTCATAATACCAATCATTTCGTTTTCTGCACGTGAACTATTTTCTTTTAATACTTTCGCTTCATTGTATGAATTGGCAACATAATTTAATTTTTTATCGGAATAATTTACAACTTTAAGGCAACCTACTTGAAAAGTATTGCGCTCGCCAACAATTTTAATTCCCTCTTCATCTATCGACAACTTTAGTTTGCTGATCACGTCTTGCCCTATTACAATATCGTATGCGAGAGATTTTGAAACATAAAATTTTGTTGACATAAGAAACCCATAAACACGTAATTCATACACAAAATATCTAATTAGATTTACAGTTTCTCCGCCAATGTCAGTTAATAAAATATCAACAGAAGACAAATTTGGCAACCCAATATTGACATAACATTCGTAACTGAATCGCTGAATATCCCTCCCAGTATCAAACAATAGATTTGCTTCTTTGACTTTGATATTAATTATTTTACCCATTCCATTAGGCTTAGACTTATTTCTGATTCGAATTGTAGCAATGTTAGCTTTTTCCTGTACATCGGAATTAGAATTGTGATTTTGGCGATTATAATTTCGATAGTTTTCGATAGAGTCTTGACTGAACTCATTAGTTTGACCGTTATTGCTATTATTACACTGAGGCGCTATGTGGCCTTGAGAGTTACATCTAAAACACCTAATTTGAGATTTATTTCTTTTGTTTTGGTATATTGGGTATGAAAGAAAGATTGTGAATTTTCATTTTTACTTACTTCGGGTTTTCTATCTTCAAAGTGGTGTGAAATTCTATTCATGGTTTTAACATTACGTCTCGCCGCATCATAATCTTCTAGTTTACTTACTAATACGTCTACATTTTTAATTTTTGGAAGATCATCAATAAAATGTTCTTTCATTTCTATAGGTAATATTTTCTTAATTTTATCTACTACTATTAATTCTTTTAAGGATTCAAAATCAGATACTTTAAGACCGCCAATCCATTCTTCCAAATAATTTCTTAATTCAAATGCTAAAGCGCGCCAAGTGGCTGAAAATTCTTTTTTATGTGACATTAATTTCTGCCTAAATTCTTCTGTTGTCATTTTAAGCGTTTAAGAAGTAAATCTTTTACGTAATCGTACTTGTTCGCCAATGTTTGTGGCTCTCTAGCTATAGTATTGGTAATTTCTGACGGAATTAAACTTAACAAATGTGTGACTCAATTTTCTTTTATTATATTCATTCGAGAAATTTGTCTTTCAAATAATGCTAAATAGAGACTAATATCACTTTTGCTGTCAAAGTGAGATATTAATTTAAGCAAATCTGGTTGCTTACCTGAACCAGCTATTGCAGAATCGTCACCAAATATACAGAGGTGTCGGTAACAGTGTCGCGAGTTCAATGTTTTCTTCCCATCTCAAAAAATGCCCCAGCTATTGCACAATCGTCGCCAAATATACAGAGGTGTCGGTAACAGTGTCGCGAGTTGAATGTTTTTTCCCCCATCTCAAAAAATGCCCAACGCGCCTAAAAAAGTTTTCACTTAAAAAAAAAAAAAAAGCCTAAAGAAGTTTTCACTTAAAAAAAAAAAAAAAAAAAAAAAAAAAATCCTTGATATCTGGTTTCTATGTTTTGTTATTCAACTTTTTTGAAAAGTTCATTTCTAAAACCGATACGTTTTTACTCCCCACCCCCACCCCCACTCCTCCTAACTCCTCTGAATGAGGAAAATAACGGGAAAGCAGAATGCGGAAAAAAACCTTTGAAACTGGTTTCAGATATAAAACATTAAAAAAAAAACAATCGATTGCTTTTAAGAAATTATATATAATTTTTTGTAATTATCTGCGAATATTTATATCTATGAAAATGAATTAAAATGACTATATATATACGCAAATCAAATAAAGAATATCCGTTTTTTAAATAAAACACATCAATTACAAAATAAATTCGGTAACAGAACATATTTATAATAGCCTGTTACTAAAGTAAATTTCATTTATCTTTCTTCTAATTTCTTTCTCAATTACATGAAGTAAAAGAACTTGAAAACATTCCACTATTCAATCCTACTTCATCTTATTTTAGAAAATCCATTCATAACAACTGCTTGATTGCCTATCCGGTGTCTAGCATACGGCCAATTCAATTAATCGTTCACGAAACACCTCGCACATTTGTCCCGCCAAAGACTCCTATAATAGGAGTACTAGTCCCGCCCCTTCTATTCATACAATCACCCTCCTCATATCACCCCCGATACTGAGTCGAGGAGTTGAAATATCAAAGAGTCGAAATCCAACTCTGTGGTCAACTCTCGACTCCTGACTCCCGACTCCTGTCAAATACAGCGTTTCAACAACTTTTCGATTCCGAATCCGAGTTGAAAGTTCGACTCTTTAGAGTCGAAATAGCTGTTTATACATTTAAAGCATTTATAGTTTTGAGATAGCTTTGAGTCGACAGTTCGACTCACTTTGAAGGAGTCGAGTTTTAGCGTCGACTCTTCGACTCTTTGGCCATCTCTAACAGCATTTGTGAAAGCTTATTATTTAGATATCTTTTAACAATTTCAATGTTCCGTAGTTGTTGGAAAGTGTTTCATAATGTATGGTTGATGCATTACTTTTCGTTCTTATATTCTAAATGGATGAATATAATATGGATACAGTTTCTTATAGATTTATTTGTATTCATTGTAAACTGATTGTCTAAATAGGAATGTTTTACACATTTTTCAGACATTACAAAACACTCAATGTCTCAAAAATGTGCAAAATATTCCTATTTAGACAGGGTTCGTACGCTTTTAACACACTTTTAACCCTATTACTCCCGCTCCGTTGTCTGTCTGTCAGAAAGCTATTCTCAGAAACTACGTAACTTACAGAGTTGAAACTTTGTGTATGTAGCTGAATACCAGCTATAAAGATCTCAAAATATTAAAATTTGAAAAATTCGTATTATTTTAATAAATAGAGATAAAAAACCGAAATTCTAACAGCCTTTTCCTATTAAATTTAAACATTTTTCGTTATAGCATATGCCAAAAATTTAAAATCCAGGATGAAATTCTTTTTACAATATTTAATTTTTTATCAAACGATTTCCACGTTAAAAATGAAAATGAAATGAAAAGTTTCACCCATTGAAAAAAAAGATTAATATGAAATAAAAATGATTAGCGTCATAGTGGTAAAAAAAAACGGATATTTTCAAAGATTTCTCAATAATACAAGGAGTATGAGTATGTGTATGTATACAAAGCAGATTAATATCACGTCATTAGAGAATTAAAATGAAAATCTGACGTCCTACTGGAAGTTAAAAAAATTTTTCAGATGTTTGAGAAAAATACAAAGCGAGTATCAATATGAGTGATAGAGAATAGTAAATATATGAGTTTGAGAAACATATTGAATCATGATAAAAATCCGATTATGGAAATATTCGCATATTTTAACATTTTGAAGGTGTACAACATGTTTAATTTTGAAATTAATTTTTTATATCGCATTTAGTTCGCATGACAGATATTATTATGACAGAATATAATAGCCGGCTTCGCCCGCTATTGGGCTGGTTTGGATACTCGATAAAACGAGAAAAATAGTCCGGTAAATTTTTAATTTTAAAAAACATGACCTTTTTTTTTGTTGGCAAAAAATCCGCCTCTGCTCTGCGCTGTAGGTTGCGCGCGCTAATACTTAGATAAATAAATATATATCATTCTGGCCATGAAAACACAATTAATATAATAATATAGGTAATTTCTTACCTTTATCTTTCTTCAGCAGCAGTATTCCTCGTACTTCAGGTTGGTGCACATTTTTAACTGCTGTAATCCATTAGTTACGGAGCTAAAGTGTTGAAAACATAAATGTTTGTTAATGAATTATATTATTTATATTGAGTCCACACTTGAGACTGATCACTTTTGTTATAGATAATTATATTAAAATTTTGACTTAATAATTTCAAGTAACATTTTACATACAGCTGCCTTTTGCAGCAACAGATTAAAATTATTACATCTTTCTCTATTGAGATAAAAAGGGCAACTAACTTAAATAACAAAAAGAGTCCTTGAGTCAGAGTTCTTTTGATGACGTCAGACAGCTGCAGCATGCGTGGGTTGATATTAAAACTAATTTCGCGAACATATTTCACATATTAATATCATTGTTTATCTTGAGTAGGATGATTTGGCTAAAATAGAAAAGTTTGTTCATTATAAAATGATTTATTGTCACTTAATGTATTTATTTACGTGTTCAAATATTTGTGTCCTTGAACTGCTTCCTGTTTTGAAATCAGTTAATGATATCTGAGATGGTTATAAATCCATCACCCTTCCTTAACCATCTCAGATGCATCATGTAATAGTTGCATAGAATCTCGATGTTTCACAAACTGTGGTTTGCCCAGTGGCTTGGTCAGGGCGTCTGCTGTCATGTCTTCTGTTGGGCAGTAACGAAGGTCTAGTATACCGTCTTCTTTCATTTCTTTTATCGCGTGATAGCGAACGTCTATGTGTTTGGTTCGCTTTGAGAATTTTTCGTTCTCCACCATCTTGATGCAGCTCTGGTTGTCTTCGTACAGTTTTACTGGTAAATTTTGTTGTAAGTCCAGGTCTGCTAATAGTTTTATTAGCCATGAAATTTCCTGTCCTGCACTAGCTGCAGCAACGAATTCAGCTTCTGCCGATGAGTAGGCAATGCAATTTTGCCTTTTCGAGTACCATTGTATCGGACTATTTCCCAGCATGAAAAGGTTTCCAGTAGTCGATCTTCTGGTTTTTGTGTCTCCTGCCCAATCAGCGTCAGAAAAACCGATGAGTTGTGGTTCTTGATTTGTATTCAATGTGAGGTTCAGGTTTCTTGTGATGTTTAGATAACTAATTATGCGTTTCGCAGCGTTCCAATCTTTAAAACGTGGAGTTTCACATCTTCTGCTGAGGATGTTAACGGCGACTGATATATCTGGACGTGTAGTGGTTTCTATATATAACAATGATCCTATTGCTTGTCTGAATTTTGTGTTGTTAGGCATTAAATTTTCGTCGTCCTCTAATTTGTGAAAACCGGCATCCATGGGAGTGCTTATTGGTTTTGCGTTTTCTAAATTGAATTTTCTTGCGAGTTCTTCTATTTTTAACCTTTGATTTAATTTGTATCCATTTTGTGTTTTTTTTATTTCCATGCCTAAATAGTGGGATACTTCCCCAAGGTCTTTTAATTCATATTCTTGCTTTAAAGCTTTTATTATTTTTTCAATTGATTCGTTTTCACCGCCTATTAAAATATCATCTACGTATACTATTATATACGTTGTGATGTTGTTTTCTTTTCGTGTGTATAGACATGAGTCCGCTGTGCTTTGTTGGAAATTCAATTTTTTAAAGATTGTTCTATTCTTTTATTCCAAGTTCTCGCTGCCTGCTTAAGTCCATAGATGGATTTTTTCAATTTGCAGACTTTGTTTTCTTTATTTTTCTCAATGTAACCCTCCGGTTGTTTCATATAGACTTCATCTTCTAACTCACCGTATAGAAAAGCTGTGTCTATGTCTATGTGTCTCACGTTCAACTTCTTATATGCGGCTGCTGCCAAAAAAGTTCGCACTGTTGTTTGTGACACTACTGGGGCGAAAGTCTCGTCATAGTTTTCCCCGTATTTTTGGCTAAACCCTTTGGCTACCAAACGTGCTTTGTACTTTTGAGTGTTTCCGTGACTGTCTAATTTCTTTTTGAATGTCCATTTGCAACCTATAACCTTTTTGTTAGGTGGAGGATCCACTAATTCCCATGTGTTGTGTTTTCGCAACGAATTTATTTCCGCTTGTGTGGCTTTAAGCCAATTTTCTTTTTCTCTGGGATTATTTATTTCCAGTATTTCATTCCAACTACTAGGTTCTATTGTATCATTATTTTTTACATAACAGACATATCTGTCTGGTGGTAACCCCCTGTTCATTCTTTCGGATCTTCTTGGTTCATTGGTCGGTTGTTTGGACGCGGTTGGTTCTTCGGTTGTGTTGTTTAGCTCTGTTTCAATGTAATTTTTGTCGTCATATGAGTTTTCTGTCTCTTTGCTTTCTTTTAGGTTAATTTTACTATTTTCCATGAATTTCACTGTTCTGCCAATTACAATTTTATTTTGTTTTGTGTATATGCGATATCCCTTTGAGTTGTTATCGTATCCTACAAAAATCCCTTCCTGAGCCCTGTCGTCCAATTTTCCTCGATGTTGTTTATTCACATATACGTAGGCTTTGCACCCGAATGTTCGCAAATAGTGTAAACTCGGTTTGCGATTAAACCATAGCTCAAATGGGGTTTTATTTGTCGATTTTGTTGGTAAGCGATTTTGTAAATGATTCGCGGTGTTAATTGCTTCTCCCCAAAATATTTGTGGCAGATCTGCTTCTCTCAGTAGGCTTCTAGTCATGTCTAATAGCGACCTATTTTTCCTTTCTGCAATGCCATTTTGGCTCGGACAATACGGCACTGTTAATTGATGTTTAATGCCCCTTTTTCTTAAGTAATCCTCTATCCCTCTATTTATGTACTCTCCCCCGTTATCGGATCTTATTGCTTTCGGATATATCCAGAACTGGTTTCGAACCATAGCTATATAGTCGATTAGTTTATCCTGTACTTCATCTTTATGTTTTAATAAGTATATTACAGTAAATCTAGAGTAGTCGTCAATGAAAGTCACAAACATTGTTTTACCACCTATTGTGGGGGTTCCTATCGCTGTGCATACGTCCGTGTGCACGAGATCGAGTACTATACCTGTTTTGCTTCTATACACTGTTTTGGGATAGGGAGCATCGCTCGTTTTTTGTTTTTATGCATGTTTCGCATGTTGTTCCATGATTGCAATTATTTAATTTTATGCCATAGGCTAAGTCGTCTTTAACCATTTCCTTTATGGAATTATAATTTCTATGCCCTAGGCGTTTGTGCCAAAGTTCCAGGCAGTCTTTACTTTTGCATTCATGTGCCATATTTACTATATTCCTATCTGCATTTTCTAATAATTCAACTTCGTATAGGTTATTTTTCATTTTTGCCTCCAAATAGATTTTCCCCTTTCGTGACAGCGTGCATTTATCTTTATCAAATAATAATTTATATCTATTCTTTGTGGCTTTACTAACTGAAATTAAATTAGATTCTAGCTCCGGTACATATAACACTTCCTTTAACGTAATTTTATTTATGCCTCCATCGGATGTTTTTGTCGTGAATGTAGTTTCTCCGGTACCTAACGAGTTTAGAGTTTTTCCGTTGGCAATTATGACGGCTGTTTTTTCTGTGTCATTTAACTTAGTAATCTCATTTTTATTGTTTAGGATATGTGAAGATGAACCAGAATCAATAATCCAGGTTTGTTTTCCTGCTTTGTCTATTAGAAAGGCTGCGTCGCTGCCTTTATCTGGTTTTGTTTCCGTTCTATAATTTCTCGTGTTTACTGATTCGCGGTCAGTGTTTCCTATCTGGTTATCCGATTGTTGATAACACAACGATGATGAGTAATATTTATTTTTGTATGTTTGTTGTTTTTGTGTATTTGGGTGATTGTTTCGATTTTTCAAATGCCAACATTCTCTGTACGTGTGATTTCTCAATTTGCAATACGTGCACTGTTTATCTTTTTTAAAGTTATCATTAGGAAATCTTTTCTGCGTTTTAAACGCTTTTGATGAATTTTCACCCTGGTCTGTGTTTTCAACCCTTCTGTTGTACTCATCTGTTAATTTACTTCTAATAAATTGTGGTGTGAGCTCGTCCTCATTTCGCGATTCAAGGGCAGTAATTAACGTATTATAACTAGGGGGTAGCGAACACAGCAATAAAGCTGAAAGATGGGAGTCGCTAATTGTTTCCCCGATCGCTGAAAGTTTGTCAATTAATTCTAGAATGTATGTTATGTGTTTGATTAAGTTCCCGTTTTCTTGGAGCTTGGCTCCATAGAGCTTTCTTAACAAAAATAATTTACTAGAGAGGTTCGCCCGTTCGTGTATGGTTTTAAGTGCGTTCCAAGTGTCTCTAGCTGTGTTAAGCCCCTTAACATGAACAATTTGAGAATCGTCAATTGATAGGTTAATTATGGCTCTTGCCTTCCTGTCTTTCTTTTCCCAGTCAGTTGTGACTGGCGTGGGCCTATCTTCGGTTATTACGTTGAATAAGTCTTCTCTAATCAGTAACATTTCAGTTTTAAATTTCCAATTACTGTAGTTACTTGCGTTAAGTTTTTCTACAAGCTGTATCTCACGTGATGCGGCCATTTTACTAGTTATTTAAGTTTTGTTATTAAAGAGGAATTGCTCTTTTATTATTTTATATAAAACTTCTTATATATATCTAGTTTTCTTCAATTGTTCAACATTTCATATATATCAACAAAAAATGCACAATATTTATTTCATCATCAAATAACTAACTATATTTTCAATAATTTTCAATTTCTTTTTCATGTGCACACATGTATGGCCAGTAGTTTTTTTTTTTCACAAATATTATTTATCTACTAAAATATGAGACTTTCTCAGTCACATAATCGACTGTTGGCAAAAAAGCCGCCTCTGCTCTGCGCTGTAGGTTGCGCGGGCTAATACTTAGATAAATAAATATATATCATTCTGGCCATGAAAACACAATTAATATAATAATATAGGTAATTTCTTACCTTTATCTTTCTTCAGCAGCAGTATTCCTCGTACTTCAGGTTGGTGCACATTTTTAACTGCTGTAATCCATTAGTTACGGAGCTAAAGTGTTGAAAACATAAATGTTTGTTAATGAAT
Source organism: Maratus michaelseni (assembly GCA_963931845.1). Lineage (NCBI taxonomy): Eukaryota > Metazoa > Arthropoda > Arachnida > Araneae > Salticidae > Maratus > Maratus michaelseni. The sequence goes on along the minus strand of OZ007598.1, from coordinate 4,605,348 downwards.
TATATTATTTATATTGAGTCCACACTTGAGACTGATCACTTTTGTTATAGATAATTATATTAAAATTTTGACTTAATAATTTCAAGTAACATTTTACATACAGCTGCCTTTTGCAGCAACAGATTAAAATTATTACATCTTTCTCTATTGAGATAAAAAGGGCAACTAACTTAATAACAAAAAGAGTCCTTGAGTCAGAGTTCTTTTGATGACGTCAGACAGCTGCAGCATGCGTGGGTTGATATTAAAACTAATTTCGCGAACATATTTCACATATTAATATCATTGTTTATCTTGAGTACGATGATTTGGCTAAAATAGAAAAGTTTGTTCATTATAAAATGATTTATTGTCACTTAATGTATTTATTTACGTGTTCAAATGTTTGTGTCCTTGAACTGCTTCCTGTTTTGAAATCAGTTAATGATATCTGAGATGGTTATAAATCCCTCATTTTTTTGTTGTTGCTAAATGAAATTTATTTGGATTTATTAAAGAAAGGATAAAGTGTTTTGAAAGGAATATTAAACGAAACCCTTTGAGCGATCTTCAATCACACTTACCCACTTGTTTAATAGAATTTTTCGCCTAATTTAAATGCAGAAAAGTTTTACAAATCCTCCAATTAAACGACTCGCCTACAATTTCTGCTATTTAAATATTAAATAGAAAAATTCTATTAAAAAATTGAGGTAAAAGCGTACGAATCCTGTCTAAATAAGAATATTTTGCACATTTTTGAGACATTGCTGAGCACCAAAAATGCGAGAGGAAAGCTCGAAAGCTGTGTTACAGAAACACTAATGACATGAATTTACGTCAGTGATCGCGAATGTGTTAAGTAATTAATTAATTAATTTTACTTTTTAAAAATATTTTTTGTTTTTTGTAATTTTTAGGTATAGTTATATTTGACAAAATATTTTCCTTACACTTTAAAATGCATTAATAATTTTCAGACTTTCAAACAGTTTGAATATTAATGTGTAAAAAAAGCAAGTTCTGCGAATAAAGCGAAGTATTAGGAAATATTGTAGCCAAAAAAATAATAATACATAAAAACCCTGAAAATGTGTTGAAATTTTGGGAAAATAAACAAAGATTACATAAAAAAAATTTTGTCGGAAAAATAGATAGATATCAGTTTCTAAAGGTTGTAATATAAACTCAGCTGAAAGTCTAGATATTAGGGGAATCCCTCGGTGCCGCATTATTTTGCTTATAGATTTTATTGTCAAATGTAAAATAGTTATTATTAACTATAATATTAAGACCACTCTTTAATGTTGCTTTCATATTGGCATTAATGTTCCTTAGGTTGTCAATACAGTTATTTATTCTTATAGTGACTTGTTGGGTGTTAACGGATGAATATAGAGAGATGATTTTTTTCTCCAGTTTCCGAAGAAATATTTAATAGCTAGTCTGGATATCATGTGGCTCATAGCAGACGATATAATTCATTTCACTGAAATATTAGGGGTGATTTTTTTACATTTTAAAACTAGCTATAACACGAACGCACCTCATTTGTCACGTTTAACGCACAATTTCCAACTTGTTTCATTTAATATCTATTTCTCCGAAAACATCAATCCAAAAAAACTGTCATTGAATTATAGGATTACTATTATTAAACAATTTTAGTATACAAATTTGGTTTTTAAATTCAGTAATAAGGAAATAATATGACTCCATTATAAATATGAAGTAACTAGCTGTTACCCGTGACTTCGTTCACGTAACATTAAAAAAAGAATAAATGCATTAATTTAACAAAACATTTCACTTGATAATTAACAAAATATATAATTAACCAAAGCTTTATCACATTTTATAGGAGACCATACGGTATTTGTTTGCTGTAGGGACCTTGACATAACCCAGTCTTAAAAAAGTGAAATTTCATGCCAAATAATATATACAATCGCGAAAATGAAACTGCAACTAATGAAAAAAGGAGGACCCAGTAAAATCGTGAAAATCGAGGAATTCCTTTTCGTAAAACGAAAAACAACACTGGCAGAATTCTTCTATACAACAGTGCATTTTAGGTGGTATTTGGTGTACAATTTGTATATGTGTGCATTGCTAAATGCGCATTATTATATTGTTTATTTGCATAGACATATGTTATATATTTCTTACTACATTATCTTGTTTATGTATATATTAAATTAAGTGTTTCACGCTAAGTGGTGTAAATAGTGAACAAACTGCTTGTGGATTTTATACATTGATAGATATTTCACAAAGATATAACAATCTGATGCGATTCTAAAATGTAAACAAGGGTTGCTAGAAAGTACTTTAAATTCTGCCCAATTTAACCTCGATATTTTCTCTATCGCGACATTTCTCTATCACGACACAAATCTGATTATCTAAATTTACATATTTTTGTTAGTATATATAGGATTATTTTAATTAATTTCATGAGCTTGAAATTTTTGACGCTTTCTCTAGGGTTAGGTGTCGAATAAATGTACTTTCTTGTTATTTTATTTTGCCATTTCTATTTATTCTATTTTCCATTCATTCCATTTATGGATATTGATTTAATTTACATATTCGTGTCAAAGAATATTCTTTAACCCTTTCAGGGGCAAGCAATTGTGCTCCCGTAACGTCGAATTCACACCGGTATTTACGAAAGAATTCATTTCAAAATAAAGAAAACAATTTTTCAACTTTTTTCCGTCAAACTTAAAAAAGTAAAATTTAATGAAAAGTTTCTGGTTTGAATCGTATTAAAATTAGGTGGTATATAAAATATACCACCGCCCCTCAAAGGTTTAAAGTTATTATCAGGATTAGGATAGGATACGATTAGGGTTAGGATTAGGAATAAAAATTGAACGACAATGGCATGACCGATTCAGGTTTAAAGTATGAACCATCATGAAGCAATAAGAAAATTACAAAATTATCGACTAATAGTTTTTAATATGTTTTACAGTCATAGTTGGCATCAAAGGTGAGCGGGGAAATGATCCTCTAAAATACCATTAAGTGTTTACCACGCAAAAAACAAATCTGGTTACAACAATGTATTTAATTTTGCGCCAAATTTCACTTGATAAAAAAAAAAGCAAATTGACTATGGATCTTAATTACAGACCCCAACCTTGTTATTGTCGGAAATTTTCTACCTATATGTAAAAAAAAGTTCTACTATATAGAACGCGCTTTCACGTTTATAATGTTATGAATTGGCACGATCGGCTTGTTCAAGTTTACACAATTCGGCTGGAAGAAAAGATTCATTACTTTTTGATTTCTCCTTTGCTTTTGCATTACGCGAATTTGTTGGTAAAATCGATTTTCTTTTCGATAACATTGTTGTTTTTTAAGTTTAAAAAATATTGTAATTTTACTTAAACATTGCTTTAAAATCTATGCAATTTTTCTTATCCTACAAGACTTTACAAAAATCTACTATGAATAACTTTAAAAAAAGCTATATTTAAAAACGACAACAAAGTTTTTCCTATTTTAAAACTAAAAGAAATGTAAAATTAAATTCCGGTTCGAAACGACGATTTACAAATGTGATTCGATTGTGGGAAAATGATAGAGGAAAATGCTGTTACTTCGACACAATCATATTAAATCTTTAGCTTTTATGAAAAAAGCAACTTTCTTTTAAAAAATATAGTTATTTTTATTAAGATTTTCTGATTTTTGATACGGATAATTTTGCGATGCATATCATTGACATTTGCCATCCAATATATATACATTTTTTTTTTTTTTACTTTTTAAAATTTAAATTAAAAATATGGTATCTTTATGTTAGACGTGTGCAGACGATAAATCGCCAACCTATCCCATCATTCGTATTGAATTCATTAAAAATATGAATCTTTCACTCATTTCATTTAAAACACACAACTTTAATTTACAACACATACATTTAAAATACATATATTACGTACATTTAAAATAATTCCTTTCATGTCAAAAAGAAAAAGAAAAAAAAAAGAGAAATTAATCACAAATAATTTGATAACCCAAGATCATTTTATTTCAACATCAAAACAAATCTGTTTTATTTTTCTATATATGACATCATATTCGCTTGCTTTCCATACTTACTCGTATTTATGCACTTTGTATTATTATCAAATATTTGAAAACGCACGTTTTGTTTCTAATATGACATCATTTCATATTCTGTTTAATTCTTAAATAATTCATTTCCTTTTCATTTTTCACGTGGAAATGTTTCACTTGAAAATAAATTGTTGATTAAAAATTATTACTCAGGGGTTTTATTTTATATTGGCAACGATAAAATATTAGCAAAGGTAAAATAAATTTAACCATTTTTAAAAAAAGCTGCAAAACCGGGCCAAACCAACGATTGGGCCAAACCAACGAAACCAACCAACCATTTTAAAATATACGAAAAAATGTCCATTTATTCTCTATGAAAATAATGAAATTTTGAATTATTAAGAAAAATATTGAAATAAAATAAACAAAAACCATTCTATGTTCATTTGAGGGTTATAATCAACTTATATGCAAAGATACAGGATAATTAAAGGCTTCATTTTGACGCTGGCTTCAGCCTAACATTTGCACACAATCAAATTTATAATATTATTAGGATCTCTATGGCGACCTAGAATCATTACCTATCAATGATTTAATTACGTATGATAGGATTTTATAAATGAAGAAAGCTTTTATTAATATCGTTTTAATTTTTGATTCGATTTTCATGAAGTTTGAAATGACTCGACAAAATTCTGAAACGATTCCATATATTACATTTCAAATCATTCGGTTGTGTTGTTTTTGCGCTGTTACATGCGGACAGACGGAAGGAGCAGACGACGGCTATAGATGCTACGTATTTATATAATTACGAACACACCAAAACAAAACTATGTAACTCACACCTCCCCCACCCCCCAATCATTTAAATTCTGTATGAGGGTTGTTGATATAGGGTTATTGAACTACGTAGAGCGCCAATTATCCGGACTCCGATTAACCGGATTGTCCAATTAACCGAATCAATCAAGGACTATGCATTTTTTTTACAAATTTTTGAAGTGAAATTCCTATAGACGCGGTAAGGAAAATTTGGCTGCATATCACGAAAGTAAACCATTAAAAAACCATTTTATAATCCTGAAACAATAAAATCGCCAACAAATGCAAGGCGAGCAATGCATAAAATCAACTGTCTCTAGAACTTAAGAAATTTCATTTCGCATTTTTTTTCCACGAAAATTCTTCTTTATCTTCAAATTCTTTGAAAGGGGTAAACGAACTGCTGCTTTTGTCCCTTGGTGTCCTCGGAAAGACCCTGCCCCCCCCCCCCCTTCTCTCCGCTCGTATTTGTTCTGCACAGTTTCAATGAAGCTCAACTGGCATTCTTTGCCGAGGAAAATATTAGCATCTGCGAACAAGAAATCTGCCCCGGGAACAAAAGTAAACAAAGACAGAATTACAATGCGTCTATGTGCTAATGTAACTGGAAATCATAGATTTTTGTTGTTAGTCATCGGGCACTCAAAAAAGCCTAGATGCTTCAAAAATGTGAAAACGCTGCTTGTTGTCTATACAAATCAGCGTATAGCCTGGATCAACTGTGAAATATTCATCGAATGGTATGAAAAGAACTTTATTCCTGAAGTAAAAAAAACATCAAAAAGAAATCGGAAAATCAAGGAAACTGCTATTGGTCTTAGATAACGTACCTTCTCATCTAAACGAAGACGTACTCGAACGTGAAAATGGAATGTTTAAAGTCATTTTTCTGCCACCGAATGTAATTTCCTTTTTACAACCTATGTATCAAAGTGTAATAGAAACACTGAAAAGGCTGTACAGGAAACAGCTTTTAAGGAAACTTTTATTAGACGAAGTTGACCACTCTACTACAATGCAAGTTGACTTGAAAGAATGTTGCATGATGGTTGCAGACGCTTGGAATCTTGTAAATGTTTTCACATTAAAAAGCTCTTGGAACAATATTTTAAATAGGACATCCATGGAAGAAAGCAATGAAGAAATTCGCAGTGAAAGTCTTACAGAAGACTTGGAACATTTTGGATTTAACGCAGAAGATTTCCAACAATGGATTGAAAGCGACGAGAACGATCCCGGTTTCCAAATTTTGAACGACAAAGAAATAATACTGACCATTCACGATACGAATAGTAAAGCGAAATGCGAGGATGATGAAACAGATGGAAATGAAGAATCTAGAAGACCAACAAACACAGAAGCATTTAATGCGTTTGAAATTGAAATAGAATGACTGCAACGGTAAAATTCAGCCGATCCCGTTCAATTACTGCATTTAAAAAGATTAAGGGATATGGCTGCAGAAAAAAGAATGTCCTCTATGAAGCAGAAGACTATTAAGAATTTCTTTTCACTATCACAATGATTTTTTTAAAGGTATGTATTGAACAGGCATATATATATATGTGTAATAATTTCTATGTGTGCTTCTATATACCACTTTGTACCAATTTTATAGAAATTAAAATTTTAAAAATGTTAAAAAATAACTTCTAAAGGCACCATTTGTATTTGTAATATGCTAAAATGTGCACTACTACAATTACAAGTCCTAAAACGTGTGAAGGGCTGGTCCCCCCAAAAAATTGTCATAGCGGTTTTTTAAAGTTGTTCAATTATCCGGATATTTCGTTAACCGGATCGGCGTCGGTCCCGACCGGTCCGGATAATCGGCGCTCTACTGTATCTCTCTTCCCAATACGCTTGCTAAGCACCTGCTTAAATAATGAACTCTTTCACTACGTATTTAGATATTTAAGATTCCAGACCTGGCAAAACTGCCAACTTTTACGCTTTTTTCATACCCTCTACAATTTGAAAGAAATTTTTTATTTGTCAAATCAGGAAGTTCGTTGATTAAATAGGGCAAATTTTACTAATAAATTTTAGTGGTACGGTAAAAGCGTAAAAATTGGCAGCTATGGATCTGGACGACCAGTGTAATAGATAAATGCTATTTTGCTCCCTTAAATACTGTACTGTAGAATTTAGAGTGCATGGAATTTATTTACAGGAACACACACACACACACAAATCCAGTTACCATACTGCATATATGAGATAATCACTAGAAGTTCGTTTTCAGATACGGTTAGTTGTGTTATGTGTTTCTTAACTGAATTACATGTTAGCCTAACATGTGGTGTGTATAACAATCTGCTGATCATATATAGAGATACAAAAAAAATATTTCAAGTCACCATATATGGGCTATAAATGCTAAAAAAAGAGAGTTCTGCGTTTTATAGCTGAATTAAATTTTAGAAAACCATGTGGATTGTAACAAATCTACAGATCATGCATACGGCTGCTTGTGTATCTTATCGACTGTGGACATTAGTTGCTGAAATTGGCTGTTCAACTGTGTTATGCGTAATAATTCTTTGTACTACCCATTTTTTGGACATTATTTTATTTACAAACACACAAACAAGCTGTGAACATGTCTAAAAGTCTTAAAAAATACTTTTAAAACTACACAAAACTAGTCAATCTGTTAAAAATTGTTAAACAAGAAAAATACTTTCACCTCTCCCTCTCGAGCATCTTATCTTCCGTCACTGATGTTATGCTTTCTGCTTCATCAGTCAATCTGTTGACCCCCCCCCCCCCCCATTGACTGAAGGGGTCCATGTCTTTATCACGGGAGAGGGGAGAATGAAGGAGAAGAAAAAGCAATTAACAGCCTGGCGACTTGTAAATAAGAAAAGTAGCCATATTCAACCCTTACTCGCTAAACAATCATTGATATACGGGCCCCGAATGGAGATAAAACGAAGAAACATTTTTGCTCATTAAAAGACATCTGTAAGACATCCCCCCTCCCATCCATTATTATTCATTCTTCAATGTCAGTTCGTCTTGTAGATAAATTCTACACTGTACTGTTGTACTGTTTTCAAAGTAAAAATTACAGAAAAAAAAATTATTCTGCATATAAAAGTTTCATAAAAATTATAACTATATAATTCACCTTTTTGTATCATTAACAAAAACCATAACAAATTTCGTGTGGCCTAAAAAATAACAAGAAATGTATTATGTAAAAAATATAATTGTACAAACATTTTTAGAATATTTATTTATTTATTTCCTCATCAAAGATATCTCAAGATTCCGTTAAGGTGGTTCTCAAATGATATGCTCAACAGCACGAAACTTTCTGACGCATTTTGTGACTCATTTTTAAACGTAAAGGCATAAAATTAGTAGGCCTGACTATTGAAACAATTTGGAATGCAAATAAGTTTTCCATTTTTTGATCAATAAATTACTTATCGAGTTATGAGCGATTATTGTCTCCTGACAACACGTTTTTCCCCTTTTTTGTGCTGCGGCGTTGGAAATTCGATTCAAAACGCTGACTTTGACTGTATTTTCTAAATTATAACTATATAATTCACATTTTTGTATCATTAGGAAAAACCATAACAAATTTCGCGTGGCCTAAAAATTAACAAGAAATGTATTATGTAAAAAAATATAATTGTACAAACATTTTTAGAATATTTGTTTATTTATTTCCTCATCAAAGATATCTCAAGATTCCGTTAAGGTTGTTCTCAAATGATATGCTCAACAGCACGAAACTTTCTAACGCATTTTGTGACTCATTTTTAAACGTGAAGGCATAAAATTAGTAGGCCTGACTATTGAAACAATTTGGAATCCAAATAAGTTTTCCATTTTTTGATAAATAAATTACTTATTGAGTTATGAGCTATTCTTGTCACGTGACAACACGTTTTTCCCCTTTCTTGTGCTGCGGCGTCGGAAATTCGATTCAAAACGCTGACTTTGACTGAATTTTCTGAAAGATCTTCTGCCTTTACCAAAAAATGGAGCCTTCACCAAAGCGCCTTTCGATTACAAAGTTTCTGAATTAAGAACACTTGCCAATTTCCGAACTTCCCAAGTTTCTGAACAAAAGTAAATTTAAAAATATGTCGTAAAGTAGCTAGTTTGGATTTGAGAATAGCTTTAAGGGGGTTGCTCAATCAGCTCTCTAATTTCCCTCGCTAATATTAAAGATATGGGCGTAGAAGAATGCACCGTACATTTAAAATATCTCCTTAGAAAATTACATTTTTTTTTTTCTTCGTACTCTTCTTAAAATATGTTTTTTTCCGCCTTAGTTGTTAAAATATTTCTGAAATATCTGCTTAATTTAATATTTTATGTGTTAAAAGCTGACGAGCTGTGAGTAATATTTTAACACTTCAAGATAAATTCTGATAAAAACATTAGCAACTATGAATTTCATTTCAACCAACGTTTAAAAGGGTCTGTATTCACTATATCTTGGTGAAATCTTGCGGTATGATATTTATCGCTATTTTAATACTATTTGTGTGTTTACAGTTTGATTATTTTTAATGTGTTAATTAAATAGCTGTCGTTAAGGATTATTAAGTTTAGTGTATAATTTGTTGAGGATATACATTTTTTGGAACATGGTCAATTTAGTGCAAAAACTATAAACAAAATTTCGAAAGTTTATGTTTGCAAAATGCAGTGTCCAATGTTTTGTTTTACTCTCTTTATTTTATTTTGTTCAAATTTTCCAAATAATTTTACAAACCATTACCTTTTAATAAGCTGAAAGATAACATCTAAGTAAACAATTTGGAAAACGCATAACATATTTAAAAACGTAATTTCAGGAAATACCAACAATATTCGGAAAAATATCCGAATACTTTTATTCAACCCTGTATAGGATCTATAGATTTGTATATATACTACATAGGTTGCTAAATTTTAGTACAGTTAGAAAACGCGTAGCGCAGTTTAAAATTCTCCTTCTGGAGTTTCTGTCAATAAATGGAAATGTGTTAGCGAATTTTTATGCTGCCCTGTATATGATCTACAGAATTTACACACACCAAGTAATAGACAAAAAGTGAGTTAAATTTAAAATCGCGGTCAGCAACTTAAAACGCACTTCCGGGAATTATTGTTAACAGAAAGATTATAATTATTTTGTTAGTCCCTGTAAATGAACGATGACTGCTACACACGCAATATTCTGCAGTAAGCCTTTTGTAATGCACCTTAGTGATATATATAAATTTCAATGCGTTTAAAATAGTGAAACATTATTTAAATAAACCGCAAACGATTTTTCACCATAGACGTAATGTAACGGAATTCTTTTGCCTGTCCCAGGAATAAGTAACCTGTAAAGTAGCCTGTAAAGTAACTATAAGTGCTATGCACACCCTATTCCATAGTAAGCTTCTTGTAATGTACCTTAGTGATATATATATCAATTACAATTTGTTTGAAATTGTGTAACATTATTAAAATAAACCGCAAATGATTTCCTCCCATAGACCGTAATGTAACCGAATTCTTTTGAGTGTCCCTGTAAAAAAACACTATAAGTGCTACACGCTTCAGTAGAAATAGGGAACATGCTATAGATAACGACAATAACATACAAAAATTTCCGAGCATTCCGAGCATATTTACGGGAGTTAGAGCACGGACAAACGGACAGACAAACCTAAGTCATAAACACTTTTCAACTAGGTTGGAAAGTGTTAAAAAAAGCGGGGTGGAGATTTTAGATAATAAAATTAATTATAATGTACTATATATATATATATATATATATATCATAAGCAAAAACAACTATAAGCTTTCATATAAATCATTAAAAAAAATAATAATTAAAACAAATCAGTAAAAAGATGCATGTGCTGTTAATATACTTTTATCGTAATCGGAAATATAGAAATACAAAATTAACATAAAAAAAAAAAAGTGAAATTAGGAAATTATTGCTAAAATTGAAACAAGGATTCGCTACGTAAATTGTCACAACAAGAACTGTTAACTCTTTCAGGTACAAGTAATTGTGTTACTGTAATGTTGGAATCACAGCAGGAATTTCGAGAAATTTCATTTGACTATATAGACAGGTTTTCATCTTAGCAGGTATACTATTCCTTATAGTTTATATTATTTTCACCGAGACCATGAAATTTTCCGTTGACAAATGTTTTCAGCTTTACATACGTTCTATTTCACTGGTTTTAGTATTTAATCTAGCTTACTTAATTTAATTGTGATATACATAACCTCTTCAAAATGCACGTAAAATATAACATTTCATAAAAAATAATGTGTGCGATTTTTTAAGACTGAATCTGGGAAACAAATTCATACCACTTTTAAGCAGAGTTCGTTGATTTAAATCAGCTTGATTTTAATCATGATTAAGATTAAACTGATTTTTTTTTTTTAAATCTCTGATTTAAAACAACTTTCGTAAAAATTTTATTTCAAATTCAGGTCAAGAAATTTTGTAATAAATATTATGTTTTGAAAATAATAATAATAATAATAATAATAATAATAATAATAATAATAAACTTTGTAAATTTAAGGAGTCGGAGAGACTGAGAACTCAAAATGCATGATTTTTAATTTTATTTAAATCAAATATCACACTTTAAAATAAAAATCCCAATTTAAAAATAGAGAATCTTAGCTGAAAAACGTTAAAAGATTAATGAATATTTATCTATTAAAAACATCTAAATCTTATGTAAATTTTTTAATACAAAATCATGGGGACTTTCTGCGAGGATATGGAAAACGTTAGAATAAATAAATATAGGCCATTCAAAAGTTTTTTTAATTGAATTTATATAGACATCTCATTACTTCCACATGTAAATAACAAGTGGTTCAATATTCTGATGTAAGTTTATTTATGGAAATATTTGGAAAATAAAATGATTTCATGGCTTGTAATAGTCTGATATGTTTTTATATATATTTTTATACAATATTTTATAATATATTTTCAACAAAGTTGAAAAATGTTTATTAATTCTGTTTGTCTGTCCGTCTGAGCTCTAACTTTCGTAAATGTACTCGGATTTCCATGCAATTCATATGTCATTGAGGTCAACTATGGCATGTTCGGTATTGAGAATGAAGTATGTAGCACTTACAGTTCATTTACAAGCACACTCAAAATAATTCTTTTACATTACGGTCTATGGGGCAAAATCGTTTGCGGTGTATTTTAATGATGTTAATATATCTCAAACATATTGAAATTGATATATATCACTGAGTTGCATTACAAAATGCTTATCATAGATTATAGAGAGCATAGCATTTATCGTTCATTTACAGAGATATACAAAATAATTCGGTACAGTACTGTCTGTGAACATTAATTTCTGGAAGCTTGTTTTCCGTTGTGCCACACGTTTTTAAATGTAACTAATTTTCTACATATTGCTTAGTGTATATAAATTCTATAGATCATATACAGGGTTGCGCAAAAGATGTCGAGTACATTATCTTTCATTGACCGAAATTGAAGAATGGAATTTTTGAACTTTACTGTGCGTTTCCTAACTGAATTAAATTTTAGCATATTATGTGGCATGTATACAAATCCATTGATCATGTACAAGGGATACACAAAAATAAATAAATAAATAAATAAATAATTCAGATATTTTTTTAATTATTCATTTTAATTACTGAAACTGGGATTTCAAATATGATATACGTTTTCGAGAATTGTTTACTTAGATATCACATTTCACCTTATGAATCTAAGAAGTTTTGTTACACTGTAAAAAATAACGGTGAAAAATACAGTGAAAAACGCTGTCATTATTTCACGAAAAGGAAAAATCACAATTTACAGCATATTTTGCTGTAATTTGTAAGCGCCATCTACTGATGAAATCGCGAAAGATTCGAATTGGAACTTTTCAACCCACAGACTTCTAATACAAATACCAGTGTGTTGAATTCAGGGGGTGGCCCGGGGGGGGGGGACATTCCCTCCCGGAGCATTGAAAGCCCCCCCACCCCCCGAAAGATTTGAGATTTTATCCCGCTTTTAATGGTTTAAAAGTGTAATTCCCCCCGGAGCCATAGAAATCCCTCCCGGAGAAAAGTCTTTGAATTCAACACTGCATATTGCATACATACTATAATACTTCTAAAAGTTACTATATTTATGCTCTGAGTATGAACCACATTAACATAAACTATCTTCATGCACATAACCATGGATGACTACCAGAGATCATTTTTTTCCTTTGCCTTTTCGAAAAAGCGAAAAAGACGATTTTCTTTGCCTCTGCACGCATGCGCTAGCTTCGGCTCGAATGTAAGCGTCGTTGATGAAACCGCAAGATGCCTGTTGCTATTATTTTGGATTGGAAGAAGTCAACCTTGGTGGAAATTAGCTATTTATTAAAAACTAAAAGGTAAGTGTTAGCTTTATTTTCTTGTTTATGATATTATTGTAATATTTGTCGTATAAAACTTAGTAACCCTTTTCCTATAATCACCTGTCGGCGAAACATGCTTAGGCCTGAGATGTCTGAGTCAGTAAAGATATATCACTTCCCGCCAATAAAACGTAATTTTTAAAGTATTGTTTTTAATATTTCCCTTTTAATCATCGTAACCGGTAAAATGTAAATGTTTTAGAAGAATTTTTAAAATGTATTTTGTTGTCCTTACTTAGGGCATTGCCAGGGTAACATTTTGAATGAAGCTTAACGGTTCGCATTTATTAAACTGCAAATCGGAAGTTAGAATGTAAAGGAATGTTTTGGCGTTTACGATAATTTTGTTGTTCCTATAGGAAAACTAGTGCGCCATATACTATGCATTTCGAAGGCTACTATTAAAAATAAATAAGTACTTATTTACTTAAAAAAAAAAAAAAAAAAAACATTATAAAATATTTACTCTCATACAAGGCACAGCTTACAGCTGTATTTATTAAATTATTGAAATTTGAACTTTTGAATTATGAATATACCGAAAAAAAAATGAAGACCTGATTTTTTGAAGTAATTAAAAAAAAATGATTATATGCTCAAGACCCATGTTTATCCATATAGATTAGATATATAGGGTAGATGTGCCAGTAATGGACACTTTTAAGGAATTTCTTTAAACATTATTTTTTAATTAATAGTTATAATTGTTATATTCCACATTTTTTAATATTATATTAATTTACCAACAATATTTAACCATGCTCACTCACATTTCCCAAATCTAAATTTAATTGTAAATAACAGAAATAAATCAAAACACCCTAAATTCCAGTAATGGACACCCCACAAAAAGTAATAGATAATTGATATTATGATTGTATTTAAAACTAGAATTTTAAAGAAAGCATATTAATGAGTTAAAAAAAGCTGAATGTTTATTGGTTATTTTTTTATAAACCAAAAACATTGAGGGGTGTCCAGTACTGGCACATCTACCCTAGTATATGTATGTATACAGATAGATATGCATATAAATATACATAGATGTATGTTTGTGTATAATACTTAAACATATACATACATACATAGTATTACCCCCTAAGCTCACTTCATGTTCGAATTGGTAATTGTTTTCTTGCACACAATTACTCGGTACTCAGCTATTTGGCCAAAGTACTACCACACCACTAACTCAAAATGATTGTTTTTAAGGCGGTTTTGGAAAAAAATATTTCTCCCACCCAACAACGCAAAACTTTCAGATACATTTTTTTTCACTCTAACATAAAATCATGATAGTTGCATGCATGATTATTAAAGTGATTAGTAATCAGTTTTTTTTTTTCATTTTCTAATAAAATGAATTATATCTTGAGTTATAAGCAATTGTGTCAGGTTTTTTGTCGAAATGTTGAAGCTTTTTAATGTTTATAGATTTTCCCGCCCTATTTCTCACTGTATAATAATGATAAATAATAATCTAAAACTATCTCTCCCCTTCTCCCCAATTTTCTTTTTAACCATTGGGAAAATGGCTGTTTTTGGTAGAGAATGGACCTCTTGACATCGTCACTTTTTTTAAAAAGCATTTTTAACGAAATTCTTTAACATTAGAAGAATTTTTCTTTGAATATGCAATAGAAATGCATAAAATCGTTACAAAAATGTTAAATTTACAAAAAGGATAGATGCAAATTATCAGATATGAAAAAAAGCCGAATTCAAAAATTGACGTCTGATGAGAAATAGTCTTATAAAGCAAAAAACGTGGTCTTCAACTTTTATTTCCTCAAAATACCTTTAGCTCGGACATCAATCTAAACAAGAGTTAAAGTTATAATTTTTTTTTAGCTATACTCCATCCAAAAATAAAAGTATTACCTTAAAGCATGGCTGCCAACTGTTCTAATTTTTGCCTACCGCTAAAATTTAATAGAAATTTTTGTCTTATTTAATCGTCGAAATGCTGTGGTTAAATACGGCAAATATTTATATTAAATTTTAGTGGTATCCAAAAAATCGGAAGAGTTGATAGTTGTACCTTAAAGTAAAGATTAAAATTAAACCATCGCCAACTAAAAAAAAATAATAAACTACTGATTAACTTTGAACTCGGTACTGTTTTTGTTATTGTAACTTTAGTGGGCATAAAATATGTATTTTTCACTTCAAACTTGGAAAAAAAAAAAATTCCTCAGTGTTTCAAAACATGAATACAACAATGAAAAGATCCGATAAATCATTCGTCAGTCTTTTCGCCATAATTTTTTGTTCACCAATTTCATGATGTATTCGTATTTGGTGCATAGCCGAATGTCAAGCGCGGCCCCTGATTTGAATGTTTAGAAGTTGTATTTACAAAAATGAAACCCTGTATTAAAAATTTTGTGTTATAATTCAATACTTTATAGGTCCTTGCATTTTTTTCTTGTCCTTAAATGTCCTTGATTTTTATTTAAAGAAATGTGTATGAACCCTTAAATCCTTTAACGCTGTTTCTGATATTAATTTGGTTTATCATAAATTACTATTGTTTGTTTGGTATAACAGTTTTGATATTAAGAATATAAATTTATTGAATATTAAATATTTTGTAATTCTATCTTAGCAACTCTTCATTTCAGAAATTATTTGTTTACAAAAAGTATGTATTTGCTTTTCCTTAACATTTCTCATGTGCAGAAAATTTACGATAGTTGCATTTAGATTTTTTTAATACTCAACAAATTTTAAGATTTACATATTATTTATAAACTGTACCATTAAAATTGCTTTTTGAAATGAGATAAGATGCACAAAATGCATGCTACAAATTATTCCCACTTGTCAAATTTAATGCTTAGCTTTTTTTTAAACATTTGTTTTTGTAACTCTTATTGGCTGTGTCGTTCTGTAGATAAATGATTTTTGCTCTTATAGTCGCTTTTTTTTTTTTTTTTTTTTGCACACCCACCACCTACAAAAAGAACCCAAAAAACTTTTCCAAGCTATATGTTTGAAGCTGAATTTTTAAATGTAGCATCAATAGTTATGTAGGACAATATTTACTTAGAAAAGCCACTGAAAGATAAACTATCTAATTTAGATAAACTTGCAACTTTAGAAATAATTTTGCCTCGTTTTGGTTTTGTTGAGTTAAGCAGACCATGTTTACTATATTTATGTTCAAATTTTTCAATAAAAACAAATTTTGTGGTATAAAACATAAAATTTTCTTAACTTGATTACCAAATAGTAGTTTGTTTAATAGTTTGTTTTTTGTGAGTGTAAAAAGCAAATTGTGTGTTTTCAATTAGTTGATCTTAAATTTTGTTAAGTAAAAAAAATAAATAGAAAAAGACATTTAGAATATTGATTTATTAAGTTTTCATACTAAATGACATATGTTTGTCTAATTTATATCAACTCTGAAAATATTTATAATCATCAATAAGTGGACTATTTTAAAAATATCAGGTATATATATAAAAAAATATCAGATATATATCAAAATATCGGATATTTTTGAAAATAGGATATTTACAAACCCTAAGTCAAACATTGTTAGCATTAAATCACTTAATGTGAAATTTTTCGGCACAAATTGATGCACTCCCAACAAAAAATATACTATTATTTTAACAATTAATATAAAAGAAATTGGTGTACTTTTTATTTTATGTTAACAAGATTCGACTATAGTTGCATTATATGGTGTTTTACTAAAATAAACTGTAATTATCAACATAGGACAAAATTTTGTTTCTGACTTCCTAGGAAGTTATAAAATTAAAATTTTGTTGTACATGATTAAATGCATTTTTTATTAATTTCTAAATAATAGTAAATAATTAAAAATGCTCTATATTAGTTTCACAGTTCCTTCAATTAATATAATCTTGTAGATTAAGAACTTCCATAATTTCAAATAAAAGTAAAATATCAGTGCTTTTCTAAAAAGTAGCATGCAATGTTAGTTATGTTCAGGGGTTGGGTATTTTCAGAAAATCTTACCAGCCAGCAAGAAGGAACGTACAGTTGAAAATTGTTAGGACAGAATTTACGCAACTGCACAAATAAATCATTACTACTACAAGACATTTTCGTATTTTTTCCCCCATGAAATTAAGAAATATATACAACAGAGGAAAGTTTGGTATAGAATAGAACTTAGTACCATATTTACATTGCGGTAATTTGAAGAGTTGCAAAATATAGCTGACAAGCAAAAAACATATATTCTATAGCCTGAAATATAAAAGATTTCTTATAGATTCACTCGCCTTGTCAATAAATCCACTTGCCAATGGCGAGTAAAATTATGTATTTCCCCAGCCCTGGTTATGTTAAAAATTAATTTTAGAAATTGTAACTAAATTTTGATTAGGAGCCTTAAGATATTTACAGTAGGTGTCATTTGATGCCTACATTTTTGAGGTGTGTTCGTAATTATATAAATACGTAGCACCTACAATCGTCGCTTGGTCCGTCCGTCTGCATATAACAACGCAAAAACTACCCAACCGAATGGTTTGCAATTTAAAATATATTATCTTTGCAGAATTTTGTCGAGACATTTCAAATTTTATTAAAATCTAATCAAAACTTCAGGAGATATTAATAAAAATATTTATTAAGAAATTTGAATTTTTTTTTTTGAAATCGGTGCTTTTTGTTATAGGAGCTTCCGAAGTTTAATCGTCAAGCGACTGAGATACTTATTTTATTACAGAAATGAATCTGCAGACGATATAATTCATGTCACAGAATTAAAAATCATCAAGATCTGAATATTTATATAACTAGATATTGTACGAATGCACCTCATTTGTCACGTTTGACGTAAAATTTCCAACTTTTTATTTCCCAATTTCTATCACTGTTTATGGGGTCTAGCCTCCCAAGTTACTCCCCCGTATTAGCAGTGGTGGGGAATTTTCAGATGTCTTTAACAGTAAATCTTTAACATTAATTGCATATACAAAATGATGGGGGGAAAACAAAGTTGTTCTCATTAACCAGAGATGTAGACATATTGGCGATAATTCTTAGTATTATATTTAAAAAAATTAATATGTATAATGAAATTAAATTAACCTACAACTTTAAACTGAAATAACTTCTCAGAACCTCACTAGATGGCGGCACAGATGCGTGTAGCATGTAGTCAGAGAGAGCATAAAAGGAATTTGTTTAGTGTCAGTTGCACGCAATTTTGAAAATGTCTCCAAAAGTACAATATTCAACTGAAGATTGTATTTTATTGTTCAAAATTGGTATTTATGTGGTGAAAATGCAAAACTATTTCTAAGGGAGTGGTTTTCAATGGTCAGAAAACGACCTGAGCCTTCTACAGCAATTTCAAGAGATCTGATAAGAAAATTGGCCACCTTATTCACCAGATATCGATCCCTGTGATTTCTGTCTTTGTAGTCATATGAAAGATTTTGTTTACAAGAAGCCGACACACCTTATTAGCTTCAAAAGTTCCATAACTGACCCATTTTCAGGCATCAAAAAAGAAATGCTTGATTTTGTTACTGACAACTTTGTGACTATGTTGCGCTATTGTATTACCTCTGCAGTTTCTCACTTAGAAAAACCTTATCCATTAAATTCCTTTTCCAGTCTTTTCAATATAAAAATATTTGTAGTATTGTAGTAATTTGCCATCAACAATTCAAGTTATTTCAGTTAAAAGTTGTAGGTTAATTAAAAATCACCCTGTATACATTCAATATCTTTAAAATTTTAATCGTGCTTGAAACAATAGTTTTGAAAGTTTGTTATTTATTAATGAATGAATTTAAAGCTGCTTATAATTTTATTTTAGGTCTCAACAAATCAGCTGTGTCTACATAGAGTTATAAAGTAAATTTGCCCTCATGCAGTCTAGTTTGTGGTATGTATAATTGTTGTAACTATTTAAAAATGTATTTCATGAGACATTGTACAGTGAAATTTGGAATTTTTATATATTTACGGTTCGGGTTGCCTTCTTAATTGAATTTTTCAGCTCTGGTCTGGTTTAAAGGTGAAAATAAGCAGTCGCCATTCATCGATTAAACTTTAAAAACTGGCGATTAAAAATGTGGAAAGAACTGGCCAAATGCAGGATTTCCTGATTACCATTTCCCCCCGAAATTTCATGATTTTTCAGCGTTCGTTCGACGAAATTCTTACTTTTTATGCGCCCGTTTTGAGAAATTTAAGATTTTTCGTGCATAATCGCCGAAAATCATTATTTTTATGCAGTGATCGACAAAATTCATGATTTTTACACATTCGATTGACAAAACGTGATTTTTATGCATTCGGTCAACGCAATTCAGGATTTTTTTCACTCCCGAATGATGAAATTTGATTTTTTGTAGCCGATCGACAAAATTCATTATTTTCCTGTGCCCGATCGACGAAATTCTTATTTTTTGCACACAATCGACAAAATTCATGAATTTTACGTGCCGATCGATAAAATTAATGATTTTTACTCGTCCGATCGATAAAATTAATGATTTTTTACTCGTCCGATCGATAAAATTAATGATTTTTTACTCGTCCGATTGATAAAATTAATGATTTTTTACTCGTCTGATCGATAAAATTAATGATTTTTACTCGTTCAATCGACGGAATTCATGATTTTTATGCGTTTGATCGACAAAATTCATGATTTTTATGCGTTAGGTCGACAAAATTCGTGATTTTTATGTGTTCGGTCGACGAAATTAGTGATTTTTTTCACTCCCGAATGACGAAGTTTGATTTTTACGTAGCCGATCGACAAAATTCATTATTTTTCTGTGCCCGATCGACGAAATTCATTATTTTTTCGGACACGAACGACAAAATTCGTGAATTTTACGTGCCAATCGATACAATTAATGATTTTTACTCGTTCAATCGATACAATTAATGATTTTTACTCGTTCAATCGACAAAATTCATGATTTTTACTCGTTCGATCGACAAAATTCATGATTTTTACTCGTTCGATCGACAAAATTCATGATTTTTACACGCACGGTCGACAAAATTCATGATTTTTACTCGTTCGATCGACAAAATTCATGATTTTTACTCGTTCGATCGACAAAATTCATGATTTTTACTCGTTCGATCGACAAAATTCATGATTTTTACACGCACGGTCGACAAAATTCATGATTTTTACTCGTTCGATCGACAAAATTCATGATTTTTACTCGTTCGATCGACAAAATTCATGATTTTTACTCGTTCGATCGACAAAATTCATGATTTTTACTCGTTCGATCGACAAAATTCATGATTTTTGCTCGTTCGATCGACAAAATTCATGATTTTCACTCGTTCGATCGACAAAATTCATGATTTTTACTCGTCCGATCGATAAAATTAATGATTTTTTACTCGTCCGATTGATAAAATTAATGATTTTTTACTCGTCTGATCGATAAAATTAATGATTTTTACTCGTTCAATCGACGGAATTCATGATTTTTATGCGTTTGATCGACAAAATTCATGATTTTTATGCGTTAGGTCGACAAAATTCGTGATTTTTATGTGTTCGGTCGACGAAATTAGTGATTTTTTTCACTCCCGAATGACGAAGTTTGATTTTTACGTAGCCGATCGACAAAATTCATTATTTTTCTGTGCCCGATCGACGAAATTCATTATTTTTTCGGACACGAACGACAAAATTCGTGAATTTTACGTGCCAATCGATACAATTAATGATTTTTACTCGTTCAATCGATACAATTAATGATTTTTACTCGTTCAATCGACAAAATTCATGATTTTTACTCGTTCGATCGACAAAATTCATGATTTTTACTTGTTCGATCGACAAAATTCATGATTTTTACACGCACGGTCGACAAAATTCATGATTTTTACTCGTTCGATCGACAAAATTCATGATTTTTACTCGTTCGATCGACAAAATTCATGATTTTTACTCGTTCGATCGACAAAATTCATGATTTTTACTCGTTCGATCGACAAAATTCATGATTTTTACACGCACGGTCGACAAAATTCATGATTTTTACTCGTTCGATCGACAAAATTCATGATTTTTACTCGTTCGATCGACAAAATTCATGATTTTTACTCGTTCGATCGACAAAATTCATGATTTTTACTCGTTCGATCGACAAAATTCATGATTTTTGCTCGTTCGATCGACAAAATTCATGATTTTCACTCGTTCGATCGACAAAATTCATGATTTTTACTCGTTCGATCGACAAAATTCATGATTTTTACACGCACGGTCGACAAAATTCATTATTTTTACACGCTCGGTCGATAAAATTCATTATTTTTACACGCTCGGTCGATAAAATTCATTATTTTTACACGCTCGGTCGATAAAATTCATGATTTTTAGATCAGATTGAACTATTTTATCCTGATTGGTTGTTTTGAGCTTCTAAAAGTAAAATTTTTTAGCATCATATTTTCATTTTTTTAGTAATTAAAGGTTGTAGATAAATAAAATAAAACAGCTTTTTTGCAAAACTAAGATACTTGTTTTTATTTTAAAGTTAATATGTTTAAAAGAAAGCTATAAACAATATTAATATGATTTTTATTGAACTTCAATATGGGTTACAGTGGACCACCCACTCCTGGGGCACAGTGGTCCACAATCCACTCTGCTCCTGTAATGCAGAATGTTCCAAATATTTAATAATTGCTTATTTTCTCTAAAGAAAGAGTGTTTTAAAGTAGATTTAACTGTAAAATAAAGTAAACAAATAAAAATAACAATTTATTTAACATAGTAAGAAATATTTTGTTTTGTATTTACTTCCTTTGATAAATATAACTGTAGTCTAATTGTTGATGATTCTATTCAAGTAAGATTCATGAGACGAAAATTGAATGGAAATCAGTTTATTTCTCCCGAAATTGTAGACGAATCTGCTGTTGATGTCAATGATTTCATAATGTTGTTCTCAGACCCAAAATTATTTCTTGAAAATTCCAGGCTCAATCTTACTCATAAGTACTTTGGAATTTCATTTGGAAATTTTAATGTGCGCTGATTTTTTTGTACTTAAGTAATAACTTCAACTAAATTGTAATTGTTCCTGTATTAATCTGTTATTATTTTCAAAATTTATATTACTATGTTATTTTACGGGTGAAGAGGCAACAAAAAAGAATTAGATTAATGGAAAATAGATTTATATTGTATTTTAGATAAAACCTAATAGTGGTCCACTGTATCCCGGTGGGTGGACCACACTGGTCCACTTTACAAGTGTATATATATATATATTTATTTTTTTGAAAAATGTGTTGAAAACTATGTTGTGAGAAAATTATGATGGTTGTAAGAAGGTTTAAGGAATATTCAAAAATATTTTCATACAGATCGGTCAGTCTGTTAAAGAGAAAAAAAATGTTAAATGAAAAAAGTGGTCCACTGTGTACCGGTCTCCCCTATTATATTTCATGGCATTCTAATATTGTTTAGTATCATTGTTTTAAATTACTAGGGCATTTAAAATATTTTAAGAAAAAAGAAATGTGCAGCTTATGTAAGCACAATTTTATCCAACAAATTTTTTAAATACAAATTTTACCAAGTTAAGAAATTGCATGTAACAATTACAGTAATAGACTTTTTAAACATTACATGTAATGTTGTACTTGTTTCATGTAATATGTGTGACATTTAATGCAATTTTTTTTTCTTGTTCACATGAAAAAAAAGGGGGGTGGAGTGAAGGATCAGGGTCCATAAGCCGTGTGTTTTGCCCATGAAATAAGACTAAAATTCGATTTTGTTATACTGATTTAATTATTTCACTTTTTAATATTAGAAGGTTTATCCTGTACGATTTCAACAATATGTTTTGCATTTTGTTCGGATTTATATAATTTACACAAGCTCAAAGTTCATATTCGTAGTTTTTGATGAAAAATACTCAATTTTGCCTAATTTTACCTCAATTTTTAATATTTTACTATGAGCACAGCTTTGTAACACTTTTATTTTTACATATATTGTACATTTTAATTTATTTTATAATACCTGTAAAGAAGAAAGTGTTGCACAATTGCGCTCATATAAATAATTGGTAAAATTAGGAGAAGTTGCGTATTTTTCATAAAAAACTACGAATAATACGAACTTTGAGCTTGTGCAAGTCCTATAAATCCGAACAAAATACAAAAACTATCATTGAAATCGTAGAGGATAAACCTTCTGATATTAAAAAGTGAAATAATTAAGTCAATATATCAAAATTGAGTTTAGGCTTATTTCATGGGCTGAAAACATGGCTTATGGACCCTGATCCTTTACAATTTTGGCGTTAATCCTGGTCCTACAGACCCGAAGATTCTTGGGGAAAAGGTTTCTATTACAATATTTCGGGTTCTATGGACTCCAAAAATAGCAGAAATTTCCAATTTTCGCATTACCTCGAGTTCTGCAAATCTAAAAAAACTGAGAGAAAGGTCTATATACGAAATGTAAAATATCAACTTACTAGAGTTTTCAATTAAAACAGTTTTCATATATGCTGCACGCTAGACAGTATATTGGGCCTGTTTAACCTGGGTTGCCTGGTATGTATAGTCTAAAAATAATTCAGTTTATAAATTTTAAAATTACATGGAATTGGTTTAATTTCACTTATTGTCTAAAGAAACATTAGTTGTTGGCCTGTTAGACTCACTCTTTTGCCCAAAATTGGGTCTGACTCAGATTCCAAAGCACTGGAAATATTGTCAACACATGTGTATGATTCACTCATATAATATGATACATTGATTTAAGTGGAAACTTTGGTTTGATTTTTGAGCAATTGTTTGGGTTAATCGGTCGGTCAATTTAAGTGCAGTTTCTTTTCGTAGCTTTTTTCTTCTAAATATGATTTTTCCAAAGATATAGTATATCTTTGGGAATATATATGTGTGAGATTAGAAATTTTACATGTGATTTTTGTTTGTTTCAGATGTATAATGAACAGATCATCAATTTGATGTATAATGATCCAGCCGAGGACACAAGGAACAAAAGATCAAATTGTGCAAAGAATGAACTTTGTTCAATAACATTACTGACTACTGTAGTTAATGTATTTGTAATTACTGTAAAAATTAAACTTTTTTAATAGCAATTTTCATGTTTTTTATCCCATTATATTTCAAACATACTTAAAAAAAAAAAAAATTGTATGCAAAGGCAGCATTTTTATATTATTGAAGCAAACAAGTGCTCATTCTTGAGGTAGATTTAAAAAAAAAAATGTTTAAACAGTCACTAAATTGAGCTAGTTTTCTAGCTCAATATATGCAAAAAAAGTGATAGCACTGATGGATTCCACTATCATTATTTCTTTATTAAAATAGTAACTGCAGTTATATTCGAACAAATGCTTTAGATAAATTTAATAAATGATTTCATTCGTATATAAATGTATAGTTAAATAAATGCTATCATCTTTCAATCAATGATAGCATTTTCATTATTCTGATTAAGAAAAACTGCAAATTATATGCACTTGTAGTTGAAAATTATCAGAATGTGGCAAAAAACAAAGAAAAGTGCAAAAAAGGCTGTTAATATCAGCTCTAATATGATAAAATTGAAAGGGAAACAATAGTTTATAATTAAATCCTTAATTGTTTTGTTTTGTTATTAAAGTTTGAGTATATGAAGATTTGTCATTTATAACAAAGTTTACCTCCCCCCCCCCTTTTTTTTTTTTTTTAATGTCCAGCAAAAATGGGCTCTTTTTGCATGTTTGTTACAAAAATTATTTTATTACTAAACTTATGATAGTATATATACATTAATATACACTATGTATTTAAAAAAAAAACTTAAAGTTTATTTTAAAAGCAAATTGACAAACAAAAGCTCTAGTCTCATTTTATATGTATATATAATGAAGCTTTTTATTAACCCCTTCGCGACGAGCGTCCTTTACAGAATTTTTAATCTTTTACCACCGGTTTTTCAAAACAGAAATTTTTGCCTACTTTAATCTCAGAAATGCTAGGATTACATAAGGCAAAGCTTACAATAAAAAATAACTGGTGGGAATAATCAAGGATTCTGAGCATCTTATGCGTCATGTATACATGTCGCTCGTCCCCAAGGGGTTAATAACTATTAAATCTCTGGAAAAAATAAAAATAAAGTATATGGAGAAAAAATCCTTATATATATAATCTTTTAGATAAATCGTCCAAAAGGAAGAAGAAATATAACATCCCTTCAACTTTTAAATATTGCAACATATTTTTTCAATTAAAAACTGTCACAATTCCTTGAAAGGGAATCTGTCATCAGGATTTAAATTTATTTTTTAAAAATACTGCAGAAAATAGCTTAAATGTTACATAAAACTTTTATTTCAGTGAAATGAATTATATCGTCTGCTGTTGTGATTAAGATTGATTTCTGTAATAAAATAAGTACATGTTAAGTTGGCAACATTTTCTGAAAATTTCAGATCTTTAAATCCATATTTATTCTTTTTCCATTTAACATCTATTTCTCCGGAAACATCTATCCAAAAAACTGTCGGTAGATTATAGGATTGCTATAATGAAACAATTTTAGTATACAAATTCAGTTTTTAGATTGAGTAATACAGAAATACTATGACATAATCACCATGGCAACCTAGAATCATTACCTATCATGGGATATCATTGAATTAATTACTTATGATAGGATTTAATAGAATGAAGAATATGACTATAACTTGGTCATAGAAGTTATAACGTCATACATGTCAGATAACTTGGCGATACATCTCGGTCGCTTGATCATTAATCCTTGGAAGCTGATATAACAATTTTTAAAAAATTCGGTACTTTTCGGTTAGCCGGGCGCCAGTGATATATGTACATATATATGTATATATGTATGTACATATATGTATATTTATGGGTATGTATATATATGTTACGTAGATATGTGTGTGTGTATATATATACATGTCTATATATCACTGGCGCCCGGCTAACCGAAAAGTACCAAAAATTCAAATTACTTAACAAGTATTTTTAATATCTTTTTTAAGTTTCGATTCGATTTTCACAAAATTTGAAATGACTCGACAAAATCTGCAACGATCATATATATTAAATTTCAAACAATTCGATTGGATAGTTTTTGTGCTGCTATATGTGGACAGACGGATGGACCAGACGACGACTATAGGTGCTATGTATTTATATAATTACGAATGCATCTAAAAGGTAAACTTAACACTTTCCTCCTTTAAAACAACAAAAAATAAATAAAACCCATTTTTAAATGGGGTGTTTTGAAAAGAATTGGGGGGGGGGGGATAGACAACCCAGGTTTATAGAGTTTTTTACTATTTTGTGAGATTACAATTTTTAACTTACAATAACATTTTGATGATATGTAATATTATATACGTTGAAATACAAATGCTTTGTCTTCAATAAAATGATCTTGCCTTTCTGGCAATATGGTAACATTTTACTCAGTGTGTAATATATTTAGAAACCTTAATTTCAACAGAGGCGGTAACATTTCTGTAGAATTTTTTGCTCTTAAAGTAGAATTTTTCTAAGTAGGACCTGATCAAATCAAAGAGAGACTCAAGGCATAGTATTAATTTAATTTGGAACCCTCCTCCCCTTATAATTAAAAAAAAAAAAAAAAAGATACCTTGAAACAGTGTAAGGTAAGTTCTGGACTGCTGTCTAATAGCAAAGACAAATTTGCTGTTTAACATCTTTGCAAAAACCATCCTGTTTACTCCTTTTAATGTTTGGCTACCACTATTTCCGTATAAAAATTTTTTCTTATTTAATTGCTGAAATTCTGTAGTTAGATAAGGCAAAAATCATTGGTCGAAAATAGTGGTGTTCAAACTCAAGAATTTTGTACATCCTTCAAGGCATACTACATGCTGCTCGTCGCAAAGTAGCTGAAAATAGCAATACAATTTACAGCAAAATTTCACTCTAAAATGTATGATTTAAAAAAAAAAAAAGATAACAGAACTTTTGTAGATTTTTATTAACAGCAAAAAATTCTGAAAATTACAAAAGTTCTGTAAAACCTAAAAAACAAAATTGATGTTAAATTAACAACAAAAAATTTTGAAATAAAAATGTTCTGTAGAACCTAACTAACGAGATTAACAGCAAAAAAATGGTGAAAGTCTACAAAAGTTTTGTAAAATCTAAAGAATCAAACTGCTGTTAAATTAACAGCAAAAAATGTCAAATTACAAAATTTTTGTAAAATCTAAAGAACCAAACTGCTGTTAAATTAACAGCAAAAAATGTCAATTTACAAAATTTTTGTAAAATCTAAAAAAAAAACTACTGTTAAATTAACAGCAAAAAATGCTGAAAATCTACAAAAGTCCTGTAAAATTAACAGCAAAAAATGCTGAAAATCTACAAAAGTGCTGTAAAATATAAAAAACAAAAGTCCTGTAAAATTAACAGCAAAAAATGCTGAAAATCTACAAAAGTGCTGTATAATATAAAAAACAAAAGTGCTGTAAAATTAACAGCAAAAAATGCTGAAAATCTACAAAAGTACTGTAAAATCTAAAATACAAAAGTGCTGTAAAATTAACAGCAAAAATTGCTGAAAATCTACAAAAGTGCTGTAAAATCTAAAAAAACAAAAGTGCTGTAAATTTACAGCAAAATATGCTGGCACCCATATTGCCAGCATTTTTTGCTGTAAAATTACTGTGGTTTTTTTTACAGTGTACAGTATTCTGATTGTGCTGGTATGTGTTTCATAATCTATGCTTAACGCATGATTTTTCGTTCTTGTTAAATATAATTTCAATTTTAATTACTTATAAATGTAAGCTAATTAACAACTAAACTTTTTAAAGTCTTAGAAAAAAAAAAGATTTTTTTTTTTAAATTTAAATTAAATAAATCCAACTTTGATTTGGTCTAAACTCCGTAATTGCTTAGGAACTCAGCTGGAAAATTGGTTTCTTTTCAAATATTTTAATAACAAAAAATAACTTTTTTTTTTTCAGATCCATTGCAATTTGTAACATATAATCATGATCATCTTTATGTATGTATAATACATTCTCAAAATTCATTGAATGAATATTGTATGTACTCCAGAATATTGTATATAATCCGGAATAGATGTTTTTAAAAGAATTCTGTACCAATCTGGAATAGAATGTTTAAAATTTCATTCATAACAGTTTTCTTGTTTTATAAATATAATTATCTTTTGTATTTTAAGATTTTTAATTAAAAAAAATTGGTATTAAAAATTTTTAGATTTTAGTAATGAAGGGTGCATATGCTTTTTAATTTATTAAATGGATAATTTAAAGTGGTATATATTTTTTATACAGAATAGTATATATTTGTTAAATTGCAGTTTAAGCAAGTGATCATATAACACAAAATAATTCGTTTTATTTATTTCATGTTTTCAAAAGTAAAAGATAATTCACCTTTTCAAATTAAATCTGTTTCTATTGCTCCATTTTTTGTAACTGTAATATTTAATTATTCATATGATTAAAATATTTCAAATTAACCAAGTGACTGAGTATTTTTTTTTTATTTCAAATAAATTTAAATGAGCTTTTTTAGTTGTTAATTTTAATGATTTTGTAAAAAGGTTATTTTACTTTAAAAAGTATAATTAAAAAAAATAAATCTGATTAAAAAAAAAAAAAAAAAAAAAAAAAAAACGATTTTTTTATTTATTTATTTTTTAATACTTTTAATACTTCGAAATATACCTGCGCCGGTAAAGTGGAGCCAGCAAGGATTTATTTATTTATTTATTTATTTTGCTGTAAGAGTTGGTCCTATAAAAAACTTATTAATATAAAACTTGTAGATAATATTAAGAAGATTTATAATAAATTTAAGCGTATTTGATATCTTGCGAATGGACGAAGTTATGAATTTTTTTCTTCTTAAACCCCTATCCCCCCGCCCTCCCCCCCCCCTCCACGCACACCTTGAGGCCTTTTTTAATGATATGAAACATCTGTCATATAAATAAATTTTTGGCCCTTTTCCTAGAAGTAATAATAAGTTTAAACGGATTCGATACGTATGATAATTAAGAAGTTATGATGGTTTTTCTGTTTTCACAAAAAAATAATGATTAACGAACATGACGAACTTGACCAAGATTTTAAGCCGGTTGATTTTATGTATCACTTTGGAAGAGATTTGTGCAGAATTATGGAAGTTATTGCGTCCATAAAAAAGTGATATAGACATATATATATATAAAGTTTTGAACTAGGTTGGTTGGGTTGTGGGAGTCATGATCGGCGTAGATCTTAAAAAATGTTTCAGGAATTCCAACTTAGGGGAGAATGTAATAGTAGCATTTCTTACGAAATCGACCTAATATTTATTTCAAAAGTTTGTCGACAAATTAAGTACTAATCTAATTTACGTGTCAAAGTGGATTTGGTATGTATGAACTTTATTGGGGGTAAATAAAAATGAAGAAATGAAATAAAAAATCATGAACCTTGCTTTTAAGGCGCTTCTGGAGGGGGAAAAAAAATTCCCCACTCAATAATGCAAAACTCTAGCACATTTCAGTGATTTGAAATCGAATATATATTTTTTCATTTTTCAAGAAAGTAATATCTTGAGTTATAAGCAATTGTTGTCTCACAACGACCTTTATCGGGCTGTCGCATCCAGAAATTCTGTTAAAATCGTCATTTTTCACAGGTTTTTCTGAAAGACCTTCTATTTTTAACGAATAATGGAAAAGCTATTCGGTTTCTGAATAGCAGTACTTGCCAATCTCATGCGTTTGCGATCAAAAATGGATTCATATATATGTCGGCTCACCTGAGCATTACAACACAATCAAATTTCATTCTTACACAAGTATTTTTACTGAAATTGAGACATTCAGAGTGCGAACAAACATAAATCTGACAAACAAAAGTGAAACAATTTTTCATTTTCATTCGAAGTGTAAATAGTGCTATTTTTCTGGTACTTCGAGACGAAATTGCTTTTCATAAAGACATTGCTATAATTTACAATAATTATATTACTCTAATTTACAGAAAGTCTGAGAAAAATTTTAACGATGACTTCGTTGAGAGAATTTTTGAAGAATATCCATGCAGTCAACTGATTATATTTCAGTTTCATCAATCAATTTTCATAGTGTCATAAATTATTTTATCTTTACCCTTTTTTATTCAACTTAAAATTTCACAATTTGATAAAGTAACTACGCATGTTTATACAGTTTAATGCTTGCTAAGTTTTAGTTTTTAATTATTATTAGATTTTTATTTTTTATCAAATATCTTGCATGTCTGAAATATAACCGAAGTCTGTATTTTTGTTGCTGTTGTTTCTTTAAATCATTCAAAGTATTTTTCCAAAATATATGTAATGAAATCATACGAGTATATTAGAAGTGACTTTGTACAATATTCCTATGTCAATGTTCCATTTATTAGCATATTAGGTTTAAATTGATATCACACCTTTCCAGATTCATATGTAGTGTATTATCCCTTGACTCTTCTCCCTCAAACAAATGTTTTGGGGTAAAAGTGCCTGTTTATAAAATGAAATACATGTTTGAAATAAAAGTCTAAATAATGTAAATCAACGCTTTAAGTCTATTTTTCTTATTTTCTTGATAAATTCTCTGAATGTTAAAACATGTGGAATTACTTGAACACCAGACTAAAAAAAAGTTGACAAAAAGTTTTACAAAAAGAGCTTTGATGCAATCCGTAATGATTCATTGATGCAGTGATATTCAGTCTTCATAAATCCATTCTAGGTTAGTATTAGCATAAAACATGTTCGTTAATTAATAATAAAAGAAAAATGTTTTTATTATTATCCTAATAAATCTTCAATGATGGCGTGAGAAATACATTCTACATTATTTAAAAACAAAATATAAGGGCAAATAAAATGAAAGTTAAAAAAAAAAAAAGAATAAAAAAACTGGGCATAAATTATGTAATAATTTCTAAATTGATATATTCGTGTTGTCCCCCCCCCCCCCGCTGAATTATCATTGCAAAATATACATACTATTGCGAAATCCAATTATTTTACTCAACACATTAAAAGTTGTCAAATTATAGGTACAATAACTCTAGTAAAAGATAAAGATGATATAAATAATTAGATGTGTGAAAACCGTGTTAAATCTTAAAGGCATTTACGCTTTAGTTGAAATTTTATCAGCTATTTCGGGTGTAAGTGTTTTCAAGAAGCAATATCCAACATTCAAGCTTAATGATAAATCCAAAGTTCATTCACTTTTAATAATAATGTTTAAAAAATAATCTTAATATAATAGTTTAAAATTTAACAATTTCGCCTCAAATAGAATTTGTTCCTATATCAGTACTCATGTTTAAAAGATAACGTTTTCGAAGCTTTCTCTAAAAAGCAAATATTTTAACAAAGCAGAGAAAGAGTGCAGGTGTGCAGGTGCCTTTTTACGGAAGTTAAAATAATCATTTTTAGTTTCCAAAGATGGAGAACATGTGGTATTTATTATCATCGATCTGCGGCTCTGAAGGGACTATCTCAAACCAAGAAATTTGCGTAAATGTAAATAGTTCAGTCCGTTTAGAGTCTCTGGCAACCTTCTTGTTAAAGAGGTAGTTGACGCACCCTTTCACACCACTGATTGATAATATACGTGAAATTGTCGTAATCCCTGACTGAAGAAGCAGAAAGCATAACATCAGTGATTGAAGACGCCCGACAGTGACAGATGAAAATATTTTTGTTTAACAATTTCTAACAGATTGACTAGTTTTGTGTAGTTTTAAAAGTATTTTTTAAGACTTTTAGACATGTACACTGCTTGTTTGTGTGTTTGTCAATAAAATAATGTCTGTAAAAATGGGTTGTACAAAGAATTATTATGTTAAAAATGACATTATGAAAGATCATCGATAAAAAAACTGTGTTATGCTTTCTCTAAATTTTTTATTCAGATATAGTATTTTTTATATTATTATACAGTAAAATTTTACAATATTCTGGAAGTGTTGGAAAGTATTTCATAATCTATGCATGACGCATGATTTTTCTTTCTCATTATTATTTAAGTCATGCGTTTTTTGTTAATTCTATATTGTTTTTTTGCTTTGAATCCTAATTCAAAACCTTTATTTTAAGGTTATATCAATAGAAAACAACTTTTTATTATTTTTCTTTTAACGTTGGATTTAACGTTTTCTCTCATTTAATTTACTACATTTACAATTGCTTTATTTTTATCTATTTTCGGCAAGTTTTCTTTTCTTTTTTCGTAAAAGATCAAGATGTACATTTTCCTTTAATCCCTTTGTGCGTTTTGTAAGTATAAGTTCTAGTTTCAGGATATTTTTTATCGCTTCTGTGTATTTTTCAGGTAAAAAGATCAAGGTTAAAGTTTTATTATGTCGCTTTTGTGTATTTTGTAGAACATGAAACACTGATAAAGAAGTGTTGTATATAAAATCGCTGCAGGAACAAAAATAGTTTTTTTTTTTCGTTTAACGTGTTCTTAGTTTGGTTAAAAGCACGTAAAATTTTAGACAGTAGATGAAACGATTTTTTCTTTCTTTTTTTTCTTTTTTTCTTTTTGGTATTATGTGTCTCTGAATTTAGAGGTTTTTTTTTATATACATTTAAAGATTTTGCTATTGAACTGCGATAAAAAAATTGTGGAAGACGTCAGTTTGTAATAAATAAATTGTTTAACTTGTAATAAATTATGGCATTTTTTTCAAGCCTTCTTCTTATTAAAGCCTTATTTTTTTTAAACTTTACATTTAATTTATGCATATATATACCGGAGATTATCATGAAACATAACATTTCAAAAATGAGATACTTTTTAAATTGAAAATGCTTTAAAATGTTAAAGTTAAAAACTTCATGTTGTCTTCAATTTATGGCTAATTGTTTGGTGCATGTTTATCTTCTACTATATATATATATATATAATGCAAAATGGAATTTTTTTTCCATCTGCCTAAAACTTGAGTATTGCTAAATGGATTTTGACGGGACTTGCACTGTTAGATAGATAATTTTTCAGTGAAGATTTAGTACAAGGTAATTATATTTAAAGTCGTACTTTCAAAAGGTTGTAAAAAAGGAACCACTGATCAGAATGACCTGATAGCTCATCTGAGTATACAAAAAACAGGAGCAATTTGTTTCCCGAAAGAATAAAGTTCAAAAGTCAACCGATAGATGGCGCTGTACTCGTCATAAGATGCTAATTAATAGACGTGACAGGGTGATAAAAAGGCAGGGAACATGCAGCTCTTGTTATTCTGCGTCTGAGAAGGTAGTCATGACTCTATCATTGAAGGATCGGGCTCTGCTTGTGAAGCTTTTTTACAAGAACGGTGACTGTGCATGGAAAAAATTCCGGACATTAAAGGGTTTAAGAAACAGCTCTGGTTCGATGACTGTCACAACAGCATGTCACGTCTTTTAATTAGCATCTTATGACGAGTACAGTGCCATCTATCGGTCAACTTTTGAACTTTTTCCTTTCACAAAACAAATTCCCATTGCTTCACGTATACTCATATGAAATATCAGGACTTTCTGACAGGTGTTTTTTTTTTTTTTTTTACGGCCTTTTGAAAGTGCAACTTTAAATATAATCTCCTTGTATATTGCATATTGATATTTTTTTGATAAATTTGATAAAATTTTAATATTAATTATTGTTATATTATAATGGTTATTTGATCTATAACTTTTTAAAGTTGAAACTAAACGTATCTATAACTTTGTTTCTGTTACTAGAAATACTTTTTGAGTTGTACTTCACGAATATGTAAAATTTTTCTCATGCTCTTCGATCGTATTGTATTATTGTATATTATTGACTTAAAATGTACTATATAACTTCTGATTCAATAAACCCAGAAAAATAATATCATAACAGTCATCATTTTTTAGTTTCAAAAAATGTAGTTAGCAATTCAAATAACTCCTAAATGCTGCTTTCTAAAACCACGTTTCCGAAAATTCCTTGTTAACTCTGTCAGAAGCAAGTAATTATGTTTTAGTAATGTTGAATTAACTCCAGAAATTACGAAAAATTTTATTTGAAAATAAGGAATTGCAATTATACAGTTTTTATTCACCAAAGTTATAAAAGTAAAAATAGAAAATAAAGTTTAAAAATAGTAAATAATTACAAAATATATAAACAAAAATATAACAAAATAAAGTTTAAAATAGTATAAAATACAAAATAAAGTTTTTTTAGTAGTCCTTTATATGGTATATAGAATTTATGCACACAATTTATCTTTATAAATAATAATGATGTCTCATGATATTCACCTATAAAAGTACCGAATTCCACAAATGTCTTTTATGACTAAATTAGCTTTAAATTACACTGTAATTACTATGTAAAGTGATAAAAACATAACACAAAAGGTTTAAAAATACCTTTTAATATATAGCTGACATATGTTTCAAGCGCTCAAATGGCGACTTCTTCAAGATCAAAATGATAAATAAATTATTTTAGCAAAGTTTTTGAAAATGATAAACACAAATCACGAGATCACATATCTAATGTAAGCGGATGCTTCAATTGATCGAACTGGAAAAGTCAAAATTGGTCAAACTGTTAATCACATGCTTACATTAGACCATGTGATCTCGTGATTTGTGTTTATCATTTTTAAAAACTTTGTGAAAAAATTGTATTTATCATTTTGATTTTGAATAGGTTGCCGCTAGTGCGCATGAAACATATGTTATCTACTTATAATAAAATCCGAAGGCAAGAAATTGTCTGTAACCAATCCAGGCGCAACCACTCTCGTCTGCGAATTTACCGTAGTTGAACGCCATGTTAGGCTGAATGAAGAACCTATTCTAACATATAACAACTAAACGATAATTTCTCCTACTTGAAATCATGTCTTTCAAAATAAATTAATGTTTGTGAGATGGCTTACAGTAAATTATGTTTATATTCTGAGATAACTTTAGTTGAAATTAGGTTTGTTGCTCCATGAAAGTAAACAAACAAATGATTCATTCGTCGTGAACGTGTAAAATATTAAACCTTGAAGGTAACCATTCGGAAAGCGATCGCAAACGGAAGAAGTTACTTTCCTCCGTGACACTCGCTAAACTACTTCGTTCATTCGTTGTGAGCCTTTATCGCCATCTATCGGAGATTAATATAAACAAAATTTTGAATTGAATACAGTGACCTCTCACTTATACGGGATACACTGTAATTATTTTCAGCACCAGTTCCTTTTTAAAGTAATTTTCTCCTTATTTAATCGCAGAATGTATAAATCGAATTTTACTGTTTTAAAATAGTGGTACAAAAAGCAATTACTGAACATCGCGTATAAGTGAGAGGTCACTGTATTTCTTATAAAATGTAATTAGAATATAAGGAACATGTAATTGTAATACCTTGTACTACATATATTAATTATATCAATGAAATAAAATTTTGTATTTTAGTATAATAGAAACTTTGTAGTGAAAATAAATTTGTAATTTAATAAGATAATTAAAAAAAAATACTTATTTAATAAAAGATGATCTTTAATGATCAAAATTTATCATGGGTTTCTTTAGGCATGTTTATAAAAAAATCAGAATTTAGTTGGAGATAAACATTTTAAAATTTAAGTTATTTAATTATTATTTTGGCAAATAAACTTTCTGTTGAAATTGCACTTTGTTCTGTATTTTATCAATTTTGCTTGCATTGTAAATAAAATGAATATTTTATATCAAATATAATTAAAATATAAGGAATATAATGTAATACTGTGGTATCAATGCAGATAAAATTTTGAATTTTAACATAATAACTTTGTAGTGAAAAAAAATGATCAGTCATATTAATACAATTAATAGATGCGATTTAACTAAGAAATAAAATAAAAAAAATTATTTTAATGATCGAAATTTATTATAGTTGTATACAGTTGTGAAATCGGAATTTGAATAATGAAATGTTTACTCTGATATAGCAGGACAGTTTAAAAGATCGAAATGACGCAGATTGCCGAAATTACTCGAAATTTTTAATGTCGCTCAAAAATATACTTTGCAGCGCTGCCTGGTATTAGAGCATTTTTTACGAGGTTTGTATGCAAGGCACTTCCCCGATGTAATTAGGGGTCCGCTAGCGGGTGCAAGCGGGCCCGGAGATGTGTTAACCCAGCAATGGTGTTTAAACAACTTTGTTGATCTAAACAATGTTTTGAAGATTTTATCGTTCTTAATCTTTACAGAATCTTTTTGTAGTGAAATCTTTAAACTATTGAAGTTCAATCAAAACAGTTTATTTCTTTCGGGAATGTCGCTGTTTATATCAAAGGATTGAATATTATTTCATAACATCTTAATGTTGTTTGTTTGTATGAAGTCTTATGAAAATGAAACGTAACATTCCGTCATTTTTAACGGGGGTTATATACTAGTCAATATATAAAAGGTATTTTTAAACCTTTTGTGTTATGTTTTTATCACTTTAAGCAGTATCTACAAATTTAAAATTTACCAAGTGATTTTATTATTATTTGTAACTAAATTAGCTTTCAACAAAATTTAATTTTGAATCTCTTCTCAAACATCTTAAAGAAAAAGAAAAATTACACGAATTCTCGCAAAAGTTTTTTTTTTTTTTTTTTTTGGCTAAATCTAAGAATAATTTATTATAATATTTGATAACTTTTCTCTAAAAAAGGATAAAAGAGAATCTGATATTTTGACAGCTTATAAATAATAATAATTTCTCACGATACATACCTATAAAAAAGTTTAGAACTCTAAAAATATATTTTATGATTAAAAAAGCTTTCAACAAAGTTTTATTTTGAATCTTTTCTCAAACACATTGAAAACTAAAAATTACACTAATATAAAATAAACAATCGTAACGATAATTCTCGCCAATTTCAGTTGGGCTAAATCTAGGAATAATTTATTTTATATTCGATAAAGTTCCGCTAAAAAAAGAATAAAAGTGTTTCTGACATTTTGTAAAAAATAATGGTTTTTCATGATACTTACTTATAAAAGTGTCGAATTCTGCAAATATATTTTATCAACAAATTAACTCTCAACAAAATTTTACTTCCCTTTTCTTGTCAAAACACTAAAAAAAAAAAAAAAAAAAAAAATGAACACCGATGTATAATAAACGATCTTAACTAACTTACATTCAAAGTATATTTGGTCGAAAATTAAGAATAACTTAAACTAAAAAAAAAAAAAAAAAAAAAAAAAACAAATAATACACTAAGTGTTAAACTTAAAATTACACTAAAATAAAATAAATGATGTCACTAACGATATTCTTCGCAAAGGCTTTTTTGGGGCTAAATCTAAGAATAATTTTTTTTTACATTTGATAAATTATCACTAAAAAAAAAAATAATAGAAGAGTTTTTTATATTTTGACATCTTTATAAATAATAGTGATTTCTTATGATACATATGAAAGTGTCGAATTCTATAAATATATTTTATCACTAAATTAGCTTTCAAGAAAATTTCATTTTCGTTCTCTTATTAAACACCTTATCAAATAATAAAAAAAATACATTAATGTAAAATAAATTATTATAGCAATCTTTCTCATGAAGTGTTTTGGACTTTAACATAATAACAACTTATTTTATGTTTGATTAATTTTTCCCAAAACAGAATAAAAGAGTTTCTGATATTTTAATATCTCTATAAATAATAATGATTATTCTGATAATAACGCAGAAAAATGTCGAATTCTACAAATACGTTTTATCATTAAATAAGCTTTCCAGAAAATTTTACTTTGCTCTTTTTCTTTGTCAAACACATTAGAAAATAAAAATTACACTAATATAAAATAACCGATTGTAACGATATTTCTCGCAAAATGTCTTAATTATAACAAATTAAGACTTAATTAAAACAAATTAATAAATTAAATCAAAACAAATTAATGATCTTAATTAAAACAATTTATTTTATGTTTGATAAACTTTTCCTAATACAGAATAAAAGAGTTTCTGATATTTTGACATTTTTATAAATAATAATGGTTTCTTGTGATACATATGAAAATGCCAAATTCTACAAATCTATTTTACCATTAAATTAGCTTTCAACAAAATTTCTTTTTCATTCTCTTGTTAAACACCTTATCAAATAATAATAAAAAAAACACATTAATGTGAAATAAATTATTATAGCAATCTTTCTCATGAAGTGTTTTGGAGTTTAACATAATAACAAATTATTTTATGTTTGATTAATTTTTCACAAAACAGAATAAAAGAGTTTCTGATATTTTGATATCTCTATAAATAATAATGATTTATTCTGATGATAACGCATAAAAATGTCGAATTCTACAAATACGTTTTATCATTAAATTAGCTTTCCACAAAATTTTGCTTTGCTCTTTTTCTTTGTCAAACACATTAGAAAATAAAAATTACACCAATATAAAACAACCGATTGTAACGATCTTTCTCGCAAAATTTCTTGCTTCTCAATATAAGAACAATTTATTTTATGTTTGATGAACTTTTTCTAATACAGAATGAAAGAATTTCTGATATTTTAACATTTTTATAAATAATAAAGGTTTCTTGTGATACATATGAAAATGCCAAATTCTAAAAATCTATTTTACCATTAAATTAGCTTTCAACAAAATTTCTTTTTCATTCTCTTGTTAAACACCTTATCAAATAATAATAATAATAAAAAAAACACATTAATATGAAATAAATTATTATAGCAATCTTTCTCATGAAGTGTTTTGGAGTTTAACATAATAACAAATTATTTTATGTTTGATTAATTTTTCACAAAACAGAATAAAAGAGTTTCTGATATCTGTATAAATAATAATTTACTCTGATAATAACGCGTAAAAATGTTGAATTCTAGAAATACATTTTACCATTAAATTAGCTTTCCACAAAATTTTGCTTTGCTCTTTTTCTTTGTCAAACACATTAGAAAATAAAAATTACACCAATATAAAACAACCGATTGTAACGATCTTTCTCGCAAAATTTCTTGCTTCTCAATATAAGAACAATTTATTTTATGTTTGATGAACTTTCCCTACTACAGAATAAAAGAGTTAGTGATATTTTGGTATCTTTGTAAATAATAATGATTTCTCCTGATAATAATATATAAAAATGTCGAATTCTACAAAAATATTTTACCATAAAATTAGCTTTCAAGAAAATTTTACTTTGCTCTTTTTTTGTCAAACACACTAGAAAATAAAAATTGCACAAATATAAAATAACCAATTGTAACGATCTTTCTCGCAAAGATTTCTAGATCTTAATATCAGAACAATTTATTTTATTCTTGATATGCTTTCCCTAAAAAAGAATTAAAGAGTTTCTGATATTTTTACACCTTTATAAAGAATTATGATTTCTTGTGATACATATGAAAATGTCTAACTCTACAAACATATTTTAGCATTAATTTAGGTTTCAACAAAATTGAATTTTCATTCTCTTGTTAAACACCTTATCGAAAAATAAAAATTACACTGATATAAAATAACCGATTTAACTATCTTTTTCGCAAAGTTTCTTGCCTCTCAATATAAGACAGTTTATTTTATGTTTGATAAGCTTTCCCTAAAAAAGAGTAAGTTTCTGATATTTTGACATTTTTATAAATAATAATGATTTCTCTTGATGACATCTCTAATGTTTTCTCTCACGAAATGTTTGGGAGTTGAATTTAAGAACAATTTATTTTATATTTGATAAACTTTTCCTAAAATTGAATAAAAGAGTTTCTGATATTTTGACCGTCTTTATAAATAATACTGATTTCCTATAATACATATGAAAATGTCGAATTCTACAAATACATTTTATCATTAACATAACTCTCAACAAAATTTTACTTTACTTTTCTTATCAAAACACTATTAAAAAACTAAAAGGACACCGATATAAAATAAACCATCTTACTTGCAAAGTATATTTGGACTAAATCTAAGAATAAATTAAATTCTAAAACGGCTGAATTGTGAAAGGAATTGAAAGTAAATTACATATAAAAGGCCATCAGAAGAGAAAAACCTGAAATGGGATTTTGTCGGTGGAAATTGAATTAGTGTTTTCAGATGCATCGTTATTTTTCTCCAAATGTTTTATTTTATGTTCAGTTGGATATTTTTCCTTTTGAAAGGAATTGATTTGCAAAATGCGTTTTACAAAAAAATTTTAAAAGAATTTTTCGCCTTATTTTGACCCATGAAATGCGCGGTGAGATATTATATACTTCACTTAATTTTAATCTACAAATGTCACAATAGCCCCAGAATTTTGGAATAAAATTTCGCTTAACGAAATTTGAGTGTACTATATTAAAAAAAAAAAAAACTGTTGAAAAACTCTTCGTATGATATCTTATTCATCGTTGTGCGTTTTGTATGTGCATAGAAAAACTGGAAGTTGACATCGGAAATAAAATATACGCTCGTGTCCAGAAATTAATGGCAGTGATCAATTTCAGACGTTTCGTTGAATATCTTACTGAAACTCGACAGGAAATGCCCGGAATGCCCTTGAACTTTGAGGATGTAAAGACCATGTTTGACTTCATGTTTTTCAGTGAAGATATTGTCGCGAGGACAATTAGAAGGGGAAATAATAATTTTAATAATAAAATAATATTTTCGATCACCCAAGTAACAGAAATAGGTAAAAATGGTCTATCACTGCAGCAAACGACTATGTAAGACCTGTTCAATATGTGTGTGCATTTGTGTAAGCATAGCACGTACATTCGTGAAGATGTTAACGTTTCTGTGACAACTTCAAAAGTTTTTTTTTTTTTTTAATAACATGCAGAGTTTTCAGCCGAATTTAACACCGCTTTCCAAAAACTTGACAAAAAATTGTAGAAATAGTATACTGTGATTAAAATGTTAATATATTGAATATATGATGAGATATAGGCATTTTTATTAAATAAATTTTAACTGCTCATGCGCGAACTACAGCAAAGATTTTTTTGTCATGATTTGATAGTCAATACTGTAGGGCAACTCATATAAAAAGACCAGTGAAATATCGTTAAAGCTAAAAAAGTTAGAGCAATAATTGAGAAATTGAAAAATAAGTCCTATAGGATTATATGGGACTTATTTTATACACAGGTACAATTTTAATCATCTATGCAAAAATTATCAAAATTTTGGAACTCTGAATTATGTAAGTCTCGGAATAGGCGCTTACATTTGTAATTATAACTTTGTTACAAAAGATTTTATCTAATTTCTGCAAAAGATATAGATGCTTCGTAGCTGAAATGCAAGTTTATTAACAGGATAAGAATAAATCTTCTGTACAACGAGATACTTATGGTAATGAAATTACAGCGTAAAACACACCTGTAGATATACTAAAATACTGAAACAGCACAATTTTAGAAAATTGCGAATACAAAATTAATGAAACAAAGTGGGGGGATGTTAGAAGGGATAGAGCTTTGGAGAAATTACATTTTAATAAAGAAAAAAAAAATAATAATGCACAAATAAGCAATTCCAGAATATCATAGCACGAAGTCGTGTTTAATCTAACTGTTCCAGTTTAATCTAACAGGCCAGATTTCCAGAATTTTCATGAAATCTTCATGAATATGTTTAAATCATGAATATGTTTAAAAAATTTTTTTGGATTTTAAGATAGTACATATTTTGTAAAATGTACAAAATTAAAATGATTTGCAGAACTGACGTTGAGGTCTCTGATCTGCAGATTTACTAGTTTATCTTCAATTAAGTTTTTAGTTCATTTCGT
The DNA here is from genome assembly GCA_963931845.1 of Maratus michaelseni. NCBI lineage: Eukaryota > Metazoa > Arthropoda > Arachnida > Araneae > Salticidae > Maratus > Maratus michaelseni. The sequence continues at coordinate 4,563,224 of OZ007598.1, read as the reverse complement.
AATTCTATTCCTTTTTCTTTATTTCTCTCATAATGTTTCTGATAACGATAAGATATTTCTGGCTTTTAAGATTAATATACTTCTAATAATGTTAATTTAGGAATGATTTTTTTAAATAATTTAATATGTATAAAATTAATCAAATTACAGAAAAAATATATTTTTCCAATGTTATATAGGATTATTATTATTAATAATATTATTATTGATAGCATTGAAGGTAACTTCCTTTTTTAAAATCGGATAACTCAAACTTTCTTCTCCGTCCCCGAGAGTTCCAATTAACGAGAGTTCACTTGTATGGACAAATTCAGAATCCGTTACTTTGATTCAAACATTTCTTTACGAAACTCACGTTATATACGACGTGAAGTTTTAAACGAGTCATGGTTTAACAAAGACTTATTTTATAAATAATTGACTAGATAATTAACTAGAGTAATAATAATTGAAAACTACAGAAAACGTCTAAAAATAATTTCACGTGAAATGCAACATTTGATAGGAATATGTAAATTAATGAAATAAAATATTTCCAGGAAAGATTCTCTTATCAAAGTTTCAAATGAATATGAAAGAAACTTTTAGAATTTTGTGATCTAATATCTTCTAAAACTAATTTAGTCTGCGTATATTCTTCTTAAAATAGTCTGATAAGAATTTAATAGGATAAATGTTATATGTAGTAGCTTTAATCGCAAATTTGTGCTTTTCAGAAAACTTTTTCAACGTAGCAAGCATTTTCCCCTGATTTCATTTCCTAAATTGGAATTGGAATTCATCACTTCTGTGAAGTAAAATAATTAAAAATTACTTTAAAAATATCTCATTGTTAGGTAGTAATAAAGTAGATTAGAGAATCTTGTAACCTTTGATAATATCATCAAAATTATTCTTTTCATCTTATGTTCTTCTTAAAATAGTCTGATAAGAATTTAAAAAGATAAATGTTACATATAGAATCATTAATCTCAAATTTTAAGCCCTTCAAAATACCTTAACCTTCGTACCCTGTTGAAATTTCCCTCAACGTTGATAAAAACATTTCACACCAGAATTTCTTTTTGAAAATGATTTAACATATTTATTTAACGTAGTTCTCTGTAGCATTTATTTAACTTACTTTATGAAAAAAAAAATCTGGTTCCAATCGAATTAAATAAATTATACAAGTGGGTCGATTCGACCCATTCAGGGTAGGAAGGTTAAAAGTAACAAGCAATTTCTCTCGCCATGTATGCTAATGACTGCTGGTGTATATAAAATCCGCTCGAAGGTGCAAAGTTCTCCAAGTTCCCTATGAATTATACCTCTGGAGGTGCCTAGTTAGGTGAAGGTCTCGTCCCCTGATCAAAGTTCTAAATTACGAGACCAATTTCTTTCTATTCTTTTTTTTTTCTTTTTTTTTAGATTTGCTAATTCAACAAAGTTAAGTAGAAATCTTGAACCGAAAAACAAATAAAACAGTAGCAAACCACTAGAGAGCACTGCAGCGATGCCAACAAGGCTCTTGTCAGGTGGATCACAGCCATGCTGTGATCATGCGAATATCGCCCCGCGTCCAGGAACTAACTCATCAAGGTAGGTACTCATGCCCGGCTGGTAGGGTCCTGGTTAGCGGTATATACAGGGTGCATCTGAAATGCTTCAACAAACTTAGAGGGATGATAGTACTGATGAAGACGAACAAAAAATGCAATGGAACATGGGGTCGCAAATGACGTTTAAAGGATGAAAATCGAGAAAAGGCGTCTGGAAATGGACAAACTGAGACAAGAAAGAAACACTCCAGAAAATTAATTATTGCACAGAATCGGTACAACACAGCTCGTAATGTTCAGAGGAAACAAATATTTTACAACAATTGTTCAAAACATCGACCGCGGACATTATTACACAGAGTACATCTACGGAGCAACGACTGGCGGACACGCTATGTGTAATAATGTCCGCGGTCGACGCTTTGAACAATTGTTGTAAAATATTTGTTTTCTCTGGACATCACGAGCTGTGTTGTACCGATTCTGTGCAATAAATAATTTTCTGGAGTATTTCTTTCTTGTCTCAGTTTGTCCATTTCCAGACGCCTTTTCTCGATTTTCATCATTTAAGCCTTTCAGGGGCAAAGTACTTTTAGTACTAAAATGTTGAAATAAATGACTGGCACCGGAATTTACAAAAAAATTTGTTTGTAAATAAGAAAAAGGCTATATTTCACATACATATTAAACGGCAAAGATTTTATCAAAATTCTGGTGCCACTGTAGCGTTTCGGAACTAAAATTAAGTGGTTTCATAAACATATTACTGCCCCTGAAAGGGTTAAACATCATTTGCGACCATATTCCATTGCATTTTTTGTTCATCTTCATGAGTACTATCATCTCTCTAAGTTTGTTGAAGCATTTCAGATACACCCTGTGTATATATATATATATATCATCATCATCATCAACAACAACCGTTTTCAATCCACTGCTGGATGTAGGTCTCCCCCAGATTTTTCCTTTGTTGCCTGTCTAGTGCTTTAGTCATCCAATTAACACCTGCCACTTTTCTGATTTCGTCACTCCATCTTACTTGAGGTCGTCTTCTTGGTCGTTTTACATCTCTTGGATACCACTGTAGGGTGTTTGTGCTCCATCTATTGTCTTGTCTTTTTGCAATGTGCCCAGCCCATTTCCATTTTAGCCGTTTAATTCTCTTGATGATGTCAAAAACTTTCGTCTGACTTCTTATCCACGTTATTCTCTTTCTGTCTCTTCTGGTTATGCCTAGCATACATCTTTCCATACTTCGCTGTGTTGTTTGTAATCTTTGTACCATATGTTTTGTTAGTGTCCATGTTTCTGCTCCATAAGTTAGTGAAGGCAAAACACATTGGTTAAACACCTTTCTTTTCAAACAAAGGGGCATGTTACTCTTCAGAATAATATTGTTCTTCCCAAAAGCACTCCATCCATTTCTTATTCTTCTATTGATTTCATTCATGATACTGTTGTCTGATGATATTTCTTGTCCAAGATACACATAACTTTGCACATCTTTAATCTCAGTGTTGTTGTAGACGATTTTCTTTTTTGATGCAAATGAGTTGAACATCACCTTAGTCTTTTCCAGGTTTATTTTTAATCCCACATTAATGCTAGCTTCTGCCAAATCTTTTAGCATATTTTGCAATTCTTCAGGGCTATTACTGAAAATTAAAATGTCATCAGCAAACCGATGATGGCTTAAATATTCCCCATTTATTCTAATCCCTTTGTTTTCCCAATCTAACTTCTTGAAAATACTTTCTAAGACAGCAGTAAAAAGCTTAGGCGAAATGGTGTCTCCTTGTCTTACTCCTCTTCCAAGCTTGATCTTCGCTTTTCCTTTGTCCAAACGGATGGTGGCTGTTGCTTTCTTGTAGATCTTCTTTATGATATTGATATAAGTTTTATCTATACCAATGTCCTCCAGAGAAGTAATTACTGCAGATGTGTAGACCGAATCAAATGCTTTTTCATAATCAATAAAGGCAAGGCAGAGAGGTAAATTATATTTTTTGTTTTCCTATAACTTCCCTTACTGTTTGAATATGATCCATTGTGCTAAATCCACTTCGAAATCCTGCTTGTTCTCTAGGTTGAGCTGAGTCCAGAGCTGATTCAAGTCTTGTCGTTAAAACTTTGGTGAAAATTTTATAAATCACTGACAGTAAGCTGATTGGACGGTAGTTTTTAATGTTTTCCTTTTCTCCTTTCTTATAAAGTAACACCATCACAGCATTATTCCAATCTTCTGGTACATCTGATTTCTCGAGACATTTGGAAAACAGCAAGGCTAGCATTTTTACAAATTCTTCTCCTGCTTCTTTGATAAGGTCAATTGTAATTTCATCTTCGCCAGGGCATTTACCTTTTTTCATGCCTTTAATGGCTTGTACAACTTCATCTGTCATCACTGGGATTATCTCTTCAGTTTCTGTTATGTTTACTAGTGGATCACGTAGGTTGATTTCCCTTTGATCTTCACATTTATATAGATCGTTATAGAATTTTTCGACAATGTGTACTATTTCTATATATATATATATATATATATATATATATATATATATATATATATATATATATATATATATATATATATATATATATATATATATATATATATATTATATATATATATATATTTATATATATATATATATAAGCAAGCAATTTCTCTTGAGCAATTTCTCTTGATTTCATTTTCTGAATTGGAATTGGACGTCCATCCCTTTTGTGAAGTAAAATAATTAAAACTTATTTAAAAATGTATTTCAATATTGGGAAGTAATAAAGTAGATTAGATAATTTTTTTAACCTACAACAACGCGTGTGAGCTCAATCGTTACTCTGCCTTTGCTGTGATTGGTTGCCAAAATTTTTAGGGTTTTTTATTTTTATAAATAACGCTGAACTCCTTCGGATTTTTAATCAAAATACGGTAAGTACTTTTATTAAGTAACCTTTTTTTTAAAGATTAGGCATAAATACATTAATATTATTAGTTATCGATCCATATTATATTTACTTCATTTTTCAAATGTCAGACCGGTGTTCAAGTTACCCTATAATTTTTTCAAGAATGGGATAACTGGGACATGTATCAGCGGTAACTGTATCCCACAGGGCCCAATTACCCCAACATAAATATTTTTTTGGATTTGATCTTACTACAGGACATTATTTTCTCCATTGTTATTTGTTTGCAATAAAGAAAATTATGTAATACCTGCAGATTTTTAACTGAACACATGTTTGTGGTTTGTGTATGTAACTTAAGTTTTTGTTCATAAAAAAACTAACAACTTGATAACACTTACTTAGTAGCTACTAGGTGAGGTATTAGACACTTAATTAATTTGATTTTTTTTAATTACAGGATATGGTGCAAACATAAATTAGAAAGACAAACAAGGGTTTTAAATTTTTAAAAAAATGAGATTATTTACCCGCTTGTTCGCAGATTTTTCTGGTTCATTTACTCCCTCCCCCTAAAATACCCATGTAACTCTTATACTTATTATTTATACTCAAGTACATAAGTATTTACTTAATTTTTATGTTTTTTATATAAATGAACATAAGAACTACTCATTTGGTGCTTTTTACCGTGACAGAAAAGGATTCCTTTATAACACTCTTTAGTTGATGTATAATTTACATGATCTGCCTGGTTTTATTTTTTTTAAACTACTTACACTTTTTGAAACAGACCATGATACTCCAGCTTAAACAAAACGGACGAGTTTGTAACAAAGATCTACCTGGTCCTCTTGCCCGATTTTTATGGGACAACTGAACCCATGCAGAGAGAAAGATGAAATATATATCTACATATTTAATTTTTAGAGGTACTTTTGGAAACTGAATTGCCAGAAACTCTAGAGGGACAATATAAAATCATGACCCAGTTGCCTCGGGTAACCTCAGTTAGAACTGGCAATTAATATTTCCCTCTCAAAACTTATGAAGGCTTGTTATTTCCTTTATCCTTCTACGTCATTCAATCAAATACAATTTAGTTCTAAAACATGTTTTTTGCGCTCTTCATCTTTTGTTTTAAAAAAATACGTGTTTTTAAATGTAATTTTTACAAAGACAGCGAAAGTGGCAAACAAAGTGGCTTACTATAAAATAGGACATGCATAGGACTTATTGTCCTTTACAGGGACACTCAAAAGAATTCCTTATTGTCTGTTAACAATAGTTGCCGGAAGAGCTTTTCCAGTTGCTGAACGCGTTTTTAAATTTAGCTCATTTTTTTCCATTACTTGTTGTGCATAAATTTTATAGATCATATGCAGAGAAGCACAAAAGTTTTGCAGTACAATTCCGTTTGTTGACGTAAATTCCAGAATGGGAATTTAAACTGTGCTACGCGTTTCCTGACTGAACTAAAATTTAGCATTCTATGTAGTATATATGTTACGGTCAATATGATTAATCCGGTCATTATTAATAATAACCGGTTATTATTAATAATGACCTGACATAAAGGCAGGTTATTATTAATAATGACCTGACATAAACGCCGGTTATTATTAATAATAACCGCGGTCATTATTAATGATAACCGGTTATTATTAATAATGACCGGATTAATCATATTGACCGTAACATATATACAAATCTTTAGATCATATATTGGGCTACACAAAAGAGTTCGGATATTTTTCAGAATATTGTTGGAAATTTCTGAAATTGGATTTCTAAATATGTTATGCGTTTTCCAAATTGTTTACTTAGATCTTAAGCCGAAAGGTAGGTCTCCTCGCCCTGTTTAATCTAGAACTTGTCTACTTAGACATCATATTTCACCTTATTAAACAGTAAAAATTTGTAAAATTATTTTGGAAGTGTTGGAAAATGTTACATAATCTATGTTTGACGCATGAGTTTTCGTTCGTGCTAAACATGTAACGGGCAAAGCCAGTTATTGCGCATGTTAATCACCTTAATAATTTACGAATGTTATTGATGAGAAGGAACTTAATTTTGTAAATAAAGAATTTACTAACTACATATATATTTAACTAATTGCATGTTTTTTTAACTAAATTCATATAGATTTTTATTGGTAGATGCTGATAACTTATCAGCCGCGTTGCCAAATCTGGTGGATATATTTATTCAGAAAGTTTGAATAGTTATTTTTACTTTATATATTGACAAACGTTCTATGAATAATTTAAAAAAAAATACTAAACAAATAAATGTGTAGAATACAGTCGAACCTCGTTAACACGAACACTCAAGGGGAAACTTTTTTTGTTCGTGTTAAAAGTAGTTCGTGTTATCCGAACTTAAATACATTACATACAACTGGACGGGGCAGTCGGAAACGGTTCGTGCTAAAAGTAATTCGCGTTAAGAGTGTTCGTGTTAACGAGGTTTGACTGTACTAAAACTCTACTCATTTTTTGAAAAAAAATGAAATAAAAATATTCTGTTAATATTCTGTTAATAAAAATATTTGTTGGAAAGTGTTTCGCAATCGACGCCGAATGCATTATTTTTCGTTCTTGTTATTTGAAGCGGATCCAGTACTGAGTTTTAAATTCCATGACAGATTAAATGTTTTGCTTTTTTCCATATGTATATTTTTGAAAACTTGAATAAAAATTCTCAGTTTTTTTAAAATCAGTAATTGGGGTATTCACTTTCTAAGCCAGAAAAAAAAAAATAATACGTGTTTTACAAATAATTAACAAGTAACATCTATTAGTAATTATGCATCTGAAAATATTTAATTGAGAATAAAAAACCAGTATTCCGGTTTGAGAAAACTAACTAACACACTATAAAAACTACTGGGACACATTTCCAAAAATCAGTGGTAGCAAACAAAACTTTGCTTTTATAAATGCTTAATCTCGAACATTTATTGGGTTTTCAGGCATGTATTGATAAAGAACGCTTTTCGGAATTGGGAAGAGGTTATTGTATATACAGGTTGTTCCAAAATTTGACCGACAAATTAAGAGGGATGATAGGAAGAAGCTAGAGCAGGATAACTTACTATAGGACATGGGGCCGCAAACCACATATAGTGGGAGAAATCGCAAAAATAGTTATGAAGGGTGTGACGTCGAGTGGAACAAAAAGGGCCAATAATAAATAGAAAAAACATTTATATGACGTCAAGCATGATCGCAATGCATTGCAGTATAACGTTAAAAAGGAGACGACTACACAATTTTATAGAAATTGTTAGAAGTTGTGGCCACGAAGACCGTCATTGCATATCCAACACCGACGGATGAAGGATTGCCATTTGTATTAAAACTTATTCCTGAAAATCTCTCGTCCTCTCCTTTCTGACGTTGAACTGCAAAGCATTGTAATCGTGCTTTACGTCAAATAAATGTTTTTTCAATTTATTGTTGGCCCATTTTGTTCTACTCGACATCACACCCTTCATAAATATTTTTGCGATTTTCTTCCACTAAACGTGCTTTGTGACCCCATGTGCTATGGTAAGTTTTCATCCTTTTGACGCCTTCTATCACCCCTCTTAATTTGTCGGTCAAATTTTGGAACACCTTGTATACGTTTGTGGTTATATTATGTATTCCGAAAATAAGAAATATCTGTCTTTTATTTACAGTGTAATTAAGGAAATACTGAATAATAAAATGCCTTTCAATATAAATGAATAACGTGTAACTAACGTCTTTTAATAATACATTTAGGAAGAAAATAAAATTGCTTTTGATTTAAAGTATGGCATATAATTTAAAACTTTTTTAAATTAATCATTAATATTTTTAATTTCTCTATTCTTTACTATTCATATGAAAATATAACTTTGCTTTCGGCCTGGGGATATTCGAGATTTTCCTCAGGTTTCACACTGAAATGAAAATATTCTTTGTTAAAATTAATAAATAAAACCTTGCAGTGTTATTAATTGAATGAAATTATTTTAAATAACTATTATGGGAAACGCTGGAGGATTTGTAGAAAATTATAGTGAATTGAAATTGCTAAATAAATGTGATTAGCGGAGTTTAAATATAGAATTATTAAACTAGATTAAATATTCTCCTACAGTTTTAAGTAACTTTTTTAATGAAGGTATTCATTTAAAAGAATTTCTAAATATCCGGTAAAAGTTGTAACGACCCATTCGAGACTATCAACTTGAACAGAAGACCTGACACTGGATTTAAGAAACACAATAAATTTATATTTAAAAAATAAGTTGGAATTTTAGCAATGTAACGAGTAGATTTATTTCAAACGACCAGTTAGAAAAACTGAGAAGGGGAAATCCTTTCTCAAACTTGTTGAATTATATTTCACTTATCAGTGTCCTTCCCGTTCTACACTTGAACCTAAGAAATCCCCATTGGAAGATAATATAAACTGTAAATAGAATCCCGTGGATCACGAAACTTCTTTAACTGAAATAGAAAACTCAACTTCTTACCAAACAGGCGAAAACAGACAACCGCTGACTCTATCTAAAACTACTAGGTAGGGACTCCAATAAGCTTACACGTGGTGTCGATATCAGAGAGCACTTCATTATTCCGCTGAACACATCTACTACCGCCTTATATGTAGCTACTACACAACCACAGCTACCTAATTAACATGTCATTTTTAAATAACCGGGACAACCTTTCTGGTGATACATAAATACAGGCACTTTACGAAACTTGGAAATAATTAAGAAGAGTGACAAAATAGATATTTCATCCACGCAGAAATGTTAGTGATTCAGGACAAATGAGCACACGCAAAATCTCAAAACTCACTCTTTCGGTAGATTACTCTTATAAAAGGGAAGCAAGACACTCTGTCACAAAGTGAATGGGTAAATCAGACATTAATCAAGGATAAACAAAATTGATTTTTAGTATAATATGCATTGGAAAATCATCTGTCATTTTCTGCATTAGCTATTGAATTCATTGTTGTATTTTATAAAGAAGGTTTGTTAGTCGAACTTTTAGAGTGCTGTAATTTCCGGCGTATAATCCGCAGCTGAAAGAGTCGTTTTTTGACCCAGAAATATTATTTTATAAAATGTAACTTAAAAGATAGCTGTAAATATTTAACTACAATTATTGAATAAAATGTCTGGGTCGAAAAACGACTCTTTGAGCTGCGGATTATACGCCTGAAATTACGGTATCTTCTTTGTATTACAAAATCGTCTAGTAGTATTAAAATTAATTCCATGCGTTAAATAAATTGATTTGTGATCTTAAACGTTAAACATTACATTTAGAATTGTAAGAAACCGGATAATTCTGAATGCATTTATATAATAGCAGGGTTCGTACGGAAAAGGAAATTTTCCAGGAGTTTCCCTTACAGAAAAAGGCATCTATAGGTTAAACTCGCGAAACTTCGCCTTCTTTTAAGGAGCGATTTTCTGCAAGAAAAAACTGGTAACGAAGAATTTCCTGGTCGCAAAATTCCAGGAGCCGTACAAACCCTGTAATAGTTTTGCTTGAAGTTAATATAGATTTAATATTTATTTATTTTACAGATTAATACATAAATATTTAGTAAAAGAAGACAGTAGGCCGTGACTGTTGGGAGAATATGTACCTGGTTTGAAGGAATACATATGTTGTGTTGCATATACTTTAGAGTTCTTCATTTTACTTAGTTAAATGTTTTGTTGTGATTTATCAGTTTTATCATGTACTTGCTGAAAAGGAAGTTATTAAAATGAGGGTATGTTTTAAATAAAACTATTGCTAGAAAGATACAAAAAGTCCTAATAATTAAGAAAAATTTAAGCGACAGAGGTAAGATTTACAAAATATGTTTCTAGGAATATCTTTCTCTGAAAAATGCTTTCCAGCAGTTTTATTAGAAAAATAAAAGGCGTACTTTAATTATCTCCTTTCATTTTTCTGTATTCTTTTTTGCAGTTTAATTTTCATGTTTTACAAAACTTTTATCAAAAACATTGAGAGAAAAATCGTCTGCTAAAAGAAATTTTCGGATTGGTGAAAGTTTAAATGTAATCTACAGAGAGATTATATGTTCTTCATGTTTGAGTATCCATGCGATAAATACTAAATTTGTACGTACTTAAAATAAGCGAAGCGTAAACCAATGTTTATAAAAAAAATTCTCGCATTATCTTCTTTATTCTTGTAAATAAAAGAATATTATGATTGATTTAGTTTTAAAGAGTTTTCTTGTAAAATGAGGATGATTCTATAGATTTAAATGATTTAGAAGTAATATATCTTTCTAAATTCATGAGTCATATTTGATCAAAAGGCTAAAAAATAGTATTGATTTTTTTTTTCTAAGGAATGTATTTTAAAACGAAAAATTGTATATATGGTATTAAATCAAATTTATTGAAACATTTTTTTAATGAAATTTCGTACGTTATATTATGGAGTGCCCTTCGACTGGATCTATCTTTCTAGATGAAATAATAACTGAAAAATTAACAAAATAAAAATTAACTAGAAGGAACCCGTCAAAACTTGACGGAAAAAAAATAAAGTAATAATATCAGTAAAATAAGCTTCTTTATTACATAAGAAGGAGTGCGTATGAAACAGTCTTTCATATACTTGATTTTAAAAGTCCCCCCCCCCACCCCCAGTGAAATACAGTACTATTTCCGATGCAAACTCCAAACAAACAATCTGTAAACAACTGTGTAATGCAAGTCAGTTTGACATTACCGCCATATTCCCCAAGGCAAGAAAAAAATTTCATGGACCTATGAAGTAGCATACAAATAGTATATCCCTACTTTCATCTCATATTCAGTAAATAAAAGAACATAGCAAATAAAGTACACATCCCCCCCGTGATAATGCAACCGAATGAGCTCCTATGCGCATGTGCATTGCATCTGCCCTTAGGCACCGTTGAAATTTGACGTTAAAAAAAGTTTTAAAATGTTTAAATTAAAAGTTTTAAAATGTTTAAATTAAAAGTTTTAAAATGTCCTTTTCAAATCCATATCTTCTAAAACGCATCCATTATTTTAAGCTAATCAATTTTTATGTAAAGATGGAGAAATTTTCGTACAATATATACAATCCGCAGATGAGGGAGATTTTGAATGTTTTCAAGTGTAATTTAGTTGTATGGTTTCTTTGGTCCCTTTACATAATCAGGATGATTATTCCTTTTCCATTACAGTCGGGGATCTTTTCCCTTTTATACAGCTAAATATCCAATGGATGTTTAAAAAAATAATAAAATACAGTTCCCATCATATTCTGATGCAACATATGCCAACGAATTCAACATATCAATTTTATGTTAATCATAAACTGTAAAAGTTTTTTTTTTTTTGACAGATTTTAGTTTAGCGCAGGAGGAAAGTTAGTTTAGAAAGGAGGATACACTGACAACCAATCTCGCAGTTTGTTTGAGTCATTACTGTCTCTATCGGTGTGGGAACTTCTGGCATCCAAGTGCTGTTCCGAAACTTCAAAACTTACTTCACAGTATGCCTCTATTTCATTGCATATGTTTTGCATATGAATCATTCCCAGAGTCCATCTCGCTAAAACCTTCCTTGAAAGTTTTCCTTTCCACTGTAAGTGACGAAAAGAAATTTTTTCGGGATAGGAGGCAAAAAACAGGCCACTTTCTGTGAAGTTGAAAAAAGAAGTGTCCTTTTCAAAAAGCCGTAGCGCGCTTAGCAATGGGTTTAGAAAAAAGTTTTTATAATGAAACATGTAGAGAATTTAATGATCTTTGTTTTTGTAACTAAGTATTGTACACAAAAAGTTTATAAATTTTAAGTTATAAGGAAAAATCTGAAAAAAGTCCAAAACATTCATGGTTTTTTGGCTCTAAAAAGTTTAGCCTCGAGATATTTTGTTGGGAAACCATTAATTCCTGTTATTAGCATCCCCATAAACAGTCTAAAAACATAAAATCTTCTAGCAGATTTTTTGCATCTATCGGCCCTATTTTCTGATTATTTCACTGGACTACAGACATAGATCTCGTTTCTTTTCTTCCGTGATTTAATATGCCATTAAATAAGGAGAATATTACTACTTAAAAAAAAGTGGTGGCAATCAAAAAATCGAAATTAGACAAAAAGTAGCGGACTGGTAATTTATATTGGCCAATATTTACTAAAAATGTAAGATAAATATTTTTTATTAGTATTTTCGAATTTTTATCCTAAAATTATTTAATGTATTTCCTTTTCATTCTTATAAAATACTATCTCATCAAAAACAACTCGTTGTAAATGATCCCGCCAAGCCACAAACCTAAAACGTCAGTCACAAAAAGAAGTGATATCACATAAAAATAAACGATATAGAAATGCATACTCAGAGTCCCGTGTAAAAATCTATCACCACTCATAATGTTTCCAAAGGACTCGGAGTGAGGTACAGTATGTGAAAACTGCTTGGCGACGTTGAGGCTTTTATAATGTATGTAGTATATCAATTTTGAAAATCGAAATTTTTTTTTATATTTTTGTTATACCACTTTTAAAAATATTTTTGTAAGCGAAAGAACTGACAGAACGGATTTTCCCCCAGATCTGTGCCATTCCCTTACGCTATAATTACTGCAATATGTATCTCAATTTAGTTAACGTTTATTATAAGGTTTATATATATGAAATGAATGTGAAAAAGTATGAAAGAATATTGAATGTGAACGAATGTGGATTGATATGAAAGGATAGTTTAGTTAAACCCATTCCAAATCAGAAGCTAAAAGATAAAAATTCAAACTTTAAAATCCCTAAATCGCGTGTCAAAATTTTAAAGTTTTGCCTTCATTTCTAGTTGCCCCTGTAACTTAACTTTCCTTACGATACATTTATTACGAACAGATATCAATTTTGAATCCTCGTTAAGATTAAAAGTGCTGACGGTAGCGCATCTCTCTTCTCCGGGTGGCTACATCTTGCATGTTAATTATCTGGGCTGCTTACCCTAATATGAGTCAAAAGTAATTAGCCAATTAAATGACATTATTTCATAAGTTGCAAAGCGGTCCCTAGCGGTGGTCCGGCCGTATATAATGTGAGGAGCACGTTTTTGCGTGGCTTTTTGACTCTAATCATTCTCCACAAAAACTACGGCCAGTATTCTTCGAAGTGCGACGGCATCCTTGCCGTTGTAAGTCCGGCAATTCGCCGAAATATGAACGATAAGACGATGTTTCCCCGGTAAAAGACTCTTCAAACTGTCCCCTGGGCCTAGCTTATGAAGAGACTTGTAATTAATTGGAATAAAAGCTAGTTCCCAGGAAAATGCCTGCTTATTTCTCCTACTTGTGCACGACTACATTAACGATGGATATCTATTACTGGGATGTGTGATAGCGGTGATCGACCGCTCGTTACAGAGAGATCGATGTGTGTTCGTTATATCGAGGTGCGCCCGTTATACAGAGGCGTATCGATATCTTACAGAGCGTCTGGTAAGGATGAGAAGGCTCCTGTGCGGGTAACAAGTGTTTTCAACTCTCCAATTCATGAGTTCAGCGTTTCTACCGTAAGAAAACGACTTTCTGATAAACGATTTTCTGAACTGTGGAAAGCGAAATCGGAAATAGTTATTTTCGGTACAAAAGCAGTTATGAAGATGAAATAAATATCTACAGTCAGTCAATGAAAGAGCTCCTGCTTCACTCATTAAGTTATCAAATAATATTCTGCGTTTCTGATCATCTATCAAACAATTTTTTTTTCTTCCTTTTCATCTCGGATATTTAGAAAACAAGAAAACATTTCCTTGCTCATTCAAAAGAAAAACATTTTTTATTGCATGGGTTTTCTCCTACTTCACTTTCAAAAGACGGTATCTCAGATGACCTAGTTTGCTGCAGAGAGAAGAGCAAAAAGTGTGTCACAGACAACCACTTGTTTTGTGTTAAGATCAAGGTCAAAGTTCAATGCAGTAACGATCTCCAGCAGAAGGAGGGCTGTTCTTTTTTTTTTTTGTGTTTCGTTGGTGTTTCTTTCGGTTTCAGTTTAAATGGTGATAATTTTTTTTTTCTTTTTTTTTTCATGTGAGTATTCTGTGCAATCAAATGGATTTAAAAGGAAAAGAAGAAATAGGTATGTTCGATTTTGTTATTTTTTAAGAAGAATTTAAAAGCGGACAGAAACTTTTTATTTTTATTTTTTGAAGCAGTAAGAGAGAAAAACAATTAAAGAAAAACAATTTGAAATTTTATTTGTTTTAAAGTGTTATTTTTATGAAATATATTTTTATTGTTACTAGTAATTATAATTATTTTATTATTATTATTACTATTATTTTTATTATTTTATTATTATGGTTATTATTATCTCTTTCTTTTACAAATTAAGTGATTTAATGAAGCAGGTTATTTTTGTTTATTATGTTGGAAATTTAAACGGGATTTGATGAAAAATTAAGAGAAAAAAAAAGCAAATTTTTTAGGAAAAAAAAAATTCTAATAAAAGTAATTTTTTTATATTTTGTTTAATGAGATTGTAAAAATAAGTAATAAAAATGAGTGTAGAAGATAAATCCACTCAAGTAGGTGAAGGTAGCGAATCTTTGAAAGAAAAAAACACAGAAGTTGATGAAAGTGGAAACCCTTTTAAAGAAAGTTCCCCTGTAAATATGAATGGAGCCATTAGCCCAGAGAGCCAACAATCTCTTAAAAATCAGGCCCTAATTCCTGAAATAGAATTAATCAAAAAGGCCGCTGTAGGTAGCTATGCAGCAAATATTGAGGAAAAAACAACGAAAGAGCCAGAGATTATCTCATTTTCGCCGGAAGCAAAGATGATTTTTGCCTCCTGGCTTGCTTATTTTGAGGCTGTATGTATTGAATCCAGAAAAGATGATGTTTGGAAGATAAGAAACATCCAGAAATTTTTAAAAGATAGTGCCCTTACCCTATACATTAACAACTGTCTTAACGTTTTACACTGGAATGAGTTTGTTTCACTATTCCATGAAAATTTTTCTACCCCAGATACACTATCACTAAGCGACTTTGCTAGTATTCGGTATAGGTCAGGTGAAGACCTCAACGAGTACTACCAAAAGAAAACGAAAATGGGTCGTAATCTGGGTTTAGACAACAAATTCATTCTGGAAGGGTTATCAGAAGGTTTGCCAATCTCGATGCAGAGACTTATTGTGACTAATGCCCCTAAAACTGCCACAGAATGGAGAGAATTAGTTTTTAAACTTACTAAGCTTGAAGAAGCAGGCAAGAGTCCTGAAAATAAACCAGACCCAACTCCCCAAAATCAGTTCAGACAATGGCGACCATATCGCCCTAATACCCCTGAGCAGAATTTTCCAATGCGATCCTGGAATTATAGATACCCTTATCAAAACCCCCAGAATCGCCCAAATGTGACTAACCCTCAAAGAACTTTCCAAAATGTGAGACCATTTCAACCGTCTCCTCCCAGACCAAATATACACTACCAGGCTACATTGCCACCATCGCCATGCCGTGTATGCCTTAATCTTAATATTCCAAATGCTTACCATTGGGTACGAGATTTTCCTTTTCGAAAGCAATCTTTAGAGGCCTCTTCTCTAACCCAACACCCAAACATTCAAATCCAAAATCCAAATCAGACACAAAGTGATTTTTCTGCAAACCCAAGTAGTAATATATGACAATTAATAGTACCCGGGTACATAGAAAAAAGAAAAGGATCCAAAGAAAACCCAAAGAAACGTCAAATTACTACTCTAAGGATACCGGAAAACTCAATACCATGTTTGATCGACTCAGGAAGCTCGTTAAGTGTCATTCCATTACATTTAGTCCAAAAATTCCAATTAAACACTTCCAAAATTCGTAAAGGTCTATCGGTCGCTCAAACACAAGGCATTCTCACCTTGCAGGAAAAATGTCGTGTTAATTTGAAAATTGGCCGCATATCCAAATATGTTGATCTTTATGTTATTGATAATAAATTACCCTATACCCTTATTGGACTTAACCATTGCCAAAGTTTCCAGTTAAATATTGATTGTGTTAAGATGCAAATTTTCCAAAATAACCAAAGAGTGCCTCTCCTGAACCAATTACGAAATATTCCAACCATTAATTCCTTGCACGTGTCAGAACCTAATGAAGATATCTCAGAAAAGGAAAATGCAGGGATATTTGGCGAAAATTATGAGCCGGAGTTTGTAAACGCCACTGAACCTATCCAAGTTCAGTCTGCACCTAACAAACTGCCTACTCTCTTAGCCAAATATGTCGGTATTTTTGCCAAAGATAAATATGATGTAGGATGTGTCAACATGGAACCACAGAGAATACATTTAACTTCTGACTTACCAATTTCGCTTAGAGCTTATCGTACTTCCCCTAAGGAAGAAGAAGAAATTAGAGAACAGGTTCAAAATTTGTTAAAAGCCGGTATCATTAAAGAAAGTCATTCCCCTTATTCTTCACCTGTAACCTTAGTTTATAAACGTGAAGAAGGAAAGAAAACTCGGTTGTGTGTCGATTTCCGAAAATTAAATGCCATAACCAAAACAGATGCAGAACCCTTACCCCGAATCGACACTTTATTGGACAAACTGGTGCAAGCTAAAGTGTTTTCCACTCTTGATTTAGCAAGTGGATATTGGCATATACCTATCCACCCTAAAGATACTGAAAAATTAGCCTTTGCCACAACGTTTGGCTTATTTGAGTGGAAGAGGCTCGCGTTCGGCTTGAAAAATGCGCATGCAAATTTCAACCGTATCCTTCGAAGAATCCTAAATAAATATAAAATTGACTTTGCATGCAGTTATTTTGATGATATTATTGTATTCTCACAAAATGAAGAAGAACATTACCATCATTTGGAAATCATTTTTGATATTTGTGTCCAGGAAAATCTTAAATTAAAGCTGTCTAAATGTAATTTTGTTAAGAAGACAATTAATTTTCTTGGATATGAAGTGTCGAATGGTTGTATTACACCCGATAACCCAAATATTGAAACCATCAAGAGGTTAAAACCACCAACCAATGTTAAAGAGTTACAACGCTTTTTGGGATCTATTAATGTTTATAATAAATTCATTCATAAATATGCTGAGGTTAGATATCCTCTTAATAATTTGTTAAAGAAAAATGTTCCTTATGTATGGGACCAGAACTGTCAAAATTCTTTTGAAAAATTAAAAGCAGCTCTAATTCAAAAACCTATCTTAAGATTGTTTGATCCCAAAACACCATGTAATTTATTTGTAGATGCATCAAGTCTTGGAGTGGGATGTGTTGTGAAACAGGCTGATGAAAATGGTATTTTGCACCCCATAGCATATCATTCTAGAAATCTTCGCGACTATGAAAAAAATTATGCAATTACTGAACTCGAATGTTTGGCAATTGTGGATGCTCTAGATAAATTTTACCATTATTTACATGGTCAAAAATTTGTCATTCATACAGATCATGCGGCTCTCACTTGGCTCAAAAATGTTAAAAACTTAAGAGGACGTCTTTTCCGCTGGTCCCTTAAATTGAGTATGTTTGACTATGATATTAAATATAAAAAGGGCTCCACTAATGTAGAGGCTGATATGCTGTCTAGATTTCCTGTTTCAGAGGACCCCCCACATCATACCCATTTACTCAACTTGAATGATATCAGAGAAAATCAGAAAAAAGAAAATGTCAAGGTAGATGGTAAAAAATATGTTGAAATTAATGATGTTATTGTGATTAAAAAGAAAAGTTTGTATAAGATTGTCGTCCCCATGGCTTTACGTTTACCCCTCTTGGAAAAAGCCCACACAGATTTTGGACATCCTGGAATTTATAAGATGATAAATTTAATTACAAATCAATATTATTGGCCTAATCTTAATAAAGATATTGAAAATTTTGTAAAACATTGTCATACCTGCCAAATCAACAAAAAAAGTAGGCAAAAAAGATTTGGTTTGTTGCAGCTCATGCCCCCAACGGATATACCTTTTGAATGCTTGGCATTGGACTCTGTTGGCGGATTTAATCATTATAATTCGGCAAAGAAATATCTGCATTTGGTCATAGACCATGCAACTCGCTATGTGTGGGGTTTCGCGTCAAAAAGTGTAACAACTGAAACTTATACAAACATTTTGAAACAATTATTTCAAACTCAAGTACCAGAAAAAATACTTACTGATAGGAATGGAGCATTTACAGCTTCTAGATTTAAACGCTTTCTTCGTAATTATAATGTAAAACACAGGTTAACCTCCAGTCATCACCCGGAAACGAATGGGAAAATTGAGCGTTTGAATCAAACTATTGTCACCAGATTAAAATGCATTGTAAATTCATCACCAACTAAATTACCTTGGACAAAATTTTTAGATGAAGTATTGTACCAATATAATGCTACTCCACATTCTGTAACTCAATTTCCACCTAGTTATTTGCTGTTAGGAAAATTACCTTATGATCCTCTTTTGCCAGATAATGATTATTACCCTCCTGTTGAAGAAGCTAGAAAATTGGCTAAGGAAAGAACAATAGCTTACCATAAAAAAAACAAAATCCATTATGATGCTCGTTTCCTTCCTTTAAAGTTTAAAGTTGGTGACATTGTAATGTATGAAGAATTCCACTATCCTAATACACGTAAATTGACTCCACCATATTCTGGACCATATACTATCTTAAAACAACTATCTGATGTAAGTTTTGAAATTGATAAACCCAGTATACATTTTAAGAGAAATTCTGAAATAGTGCACGCCTCCGAGTTGAGATTCTATAACCCTCCTCAAAATTTAAAACTCTACCATGAATAACCCCCGTCTATTTCTTTCATCTTTCAATTTTTTATTTTTTTTTGCTTTCCTATCGTCCCTCTATCATTTTAGTATTTGGATGAGGACCCAGCTGGATGTTAATTTAAAACCCAGCGGTGTAGTTGGCGGAGCAGTTTTAAAGTACTGCTAACCTTTTTATTTTTTTTATTATACAATGACAAAACTAGGAACACGTTAGGGGTCCTCCGCTCCGTGGCCTCCCGTCTATAGTCAAACTGTTTTCCCATTTTCTCTTTCCATGTAGAATGGAGAATTTGGCAAAACTGCTTCGCTTTCCCTCTGTAGGTGATTATCGGGCATCCACTTTTCCTTTTTCCTTGTGCAAGAGACACATTTTTTTGGATGATAATCACCTCAGAGTTTAGAAATCCATGTCTCACTGAGCATGGTGGAAAGGATAGCCTAATTTTTTTTATTTTTTGGTTAGAATTTCCTATTTTTACGAAGTTTTCCAGTTCAATCTTTTTTTTTCTCCTGAGAATAATTCCCACTAGAGTGTCCTATAAGCCCAAAGATGCTTGTAAATAGATAATTTGGAGTAGTAACAGAGCTTGTAACTGCTCATATGACATTTTCATGTTTGTGTTGTTTTTATTGCATTTGTAGTAATTGTTTTGTCCTATATTTACAATATATTTGAAATATCTTTTATGTTATATTTTGAAATTTAATGTTTTGAATAAGTGTTTATATCATGTTGAAATATTTTTATAAGTTTAAGTGCATATTTTAATTGTTTGTGTTTTGTAAATAATATATAAAAGTATTTGCCATATTATATTTCTGTTTTAAAGTATCATATTATTTAGTTTTTATTGTATTGTATGTTTAAAGAAAGGTGCAATGTTTACCTTTCCTGATGAACCAACACCCAAGAACAATTCACACAGGACATGTTGGTTAACAAAAACTTTTGCAATGTGCTAATAGACTTTCAAAAAATAGCACATAATGTTCTCGCGAGAAATGTTACATTTTTTTTTTGCTGCAGCTGTGTTTTGTTTACAGTATATGTCATATGTTTAATCTTCAGTGTATATCATCAAATAGTACCAGTATTTTATGTAAAAGTAAGCCCAAGCAGTTTGAGAGTCTAATTAGAATTCCGTAGAGAAAAAAAAAATCGATAGCCTATTTTAAAATGAGTTTAACTTATGGGGTTGAGCCCCACAGCCCTTGCTGACAAGTACTGTGGTGCTCATTTTTAAAGGGGGGGGATGTGAAATGAATGTGAAAAAGTATGAAAGAATATTGAATGTGAACGAATGTGGATTGATATGAAAAGATAGTTTAGTTAAACCCATTCCAAATCAGAAGCTAAAAGATAAAAATTCAAAGTTTAAAATCCCTAAATCGCGTGTCAAAATTTTAAAGTTTTGCCTTCATTTCTAGTTGCCCCTGTAACTTAACTTTCCTTACGATACATTTATTACGAACAGATATCAATTTTGAATCCTCGTTAAGATTAAAAGTGCTGACGGTAGCGCATCTCTCTTCTCCCGGTGGCTACATCTTGCATGTTAATTATCTGGGCTGCTTACCCTAATATGAGTCAAAAGTAATTAGCCAATTAAATGACATTATTTCATAAGTTGCAAAGCGGTCCCTAGCGGTGGTCCGGCCGTATATAATGTGAGGAGCACGTTTTTGCGTGGCTTTTTGACTCTAATCATTCTCCACAAAAACTACGGCCAGTATTCTTCGAAGTGCGACGGCATCCTTGCCGTTGTAAGTCCGGCAATTCGCCGAAATATGAACGATAAGACGATGTTTCCCCGGTAAAAGACTCTTCAAACTGTCCCCTGGGCCTAGCTTATGAAGAGACTTGTAATTAATTGGAATAAAAGCTAGTTCCCAGGAAAATGCCTGCTTATTTCTCCTACTTGTGCACGACTACATTAACGATGGATATCTAATACTGGGATGTGTGATAGCGGTGATCGACCGCTCGTTACAGAGAGATCGATGTGTGTTCGTTATATCGAGGTGCGCCCGTTATACAGAGGCGTATCGATATCTTACACATATATATATATATATATATATATGGTAAATAAAATCAACAAATTGATTTTTCAAGCTCATAAATAAGAAAGGACATGCAAACACAGAAGCTTCAACTTTTACAATTTTATGAGAGCAAAATAAATAAATAAATAAATAAATAAAATAAAATAAAATAAAATAAAAATAATATAGCCATATGTAATTGCAGGAAACGCAAACATTATAAAAGCCTGCAGGTCGCCAAGCAGTTTTCACATACTGTACCTCACTCCGAGTTCATTGGAAACATTATGAGTGGTGATAGATTTTTACACGGGACTCGGAGTATGCACTTCTATATCGCTTCTTTTTATGTGATATCACTTCTTTTTATGACTGACGTTTTAGGTTTGTGGCTTGGCGGGATCATTTACAACGAGTTGTTTTTGATGAGATATCACTCCTTTTTGTAAGGAATTTAATTTCATTTATACGGATTCCATTTTTATTTAGAAAAGAAAAGATGAAAGGGGCAAAAAAAAATAATAGTGATGCTATAAACATAATTATCCATCAGAATTATACAATTTATTGAGTGACTTATTCCAATGTACATGTTGCTACCATAACAACGGGGAAACTTTTATATTAATTTCCTTACATTGTATTCATCAGATTATTTATGATATATTTATTTTCCTTTTTCTTTTGTTTATATCACTCTTCCGTTTATATACATTCAAAAACAAAAAAATTAGACAATTTTACAGTAGTTTACAAACTAATTAAAATACTACAGTTTCAGAAAATTGTGGAAAAATAAGAAGCACTTTTTTTTCGGTCAACTACAGCGATAAGTTTATAGAGCATACTTTACCGAGAATAATCAACATTTTTTTTCTACGAACCTATTTCTATTAGTATAAAAATTTACAGGGATTTTTATACTAACATATTAAATATATTATTTTTGAAAATTACTGAGCACCTTAGAAGTTTTTTATTTGTTTAAGTTTTTTAACTCAACGTTTCGGGAATTTGAAAAATATAAAATTCGCAACGTTTGCAAAAGTATAAAAACTATTAAAGTGATTTCTGTTCATATAGTCTGTTCATTCCAATTCGGTGATCCTAAAATATAGGTCCCCAATCTCCTAGTCCAGGGGAAATGTACCAAAAAAAGGCGTTACCTTGCAAAAGGTCGGGTAGAAGATTTTTTTTTCCGACTTGTATATAATGAGGCCAGCATTGCAAAATCGAATTATCCAACAAAATTTCTTAAGGGAGAATTTTCTGTAGCCAAAAAACACCAAAATTTTGAACTTTTTTTGTTGTTTATTAAATATTTCGAGACCCGTTGTCGTAGCGTATTATTTGTTAATTACAATGTTAAAGAGGACAAAATTCTCTACAACTTTCATATTTACATTTTTTTATGCACTCAATGGCAAGCGTAGTACGACATTTCAAAAATAAGACAATTTTTTCAACTTCCTTAAAAACCGTGAAAAACGTAGTTTTGTCCCCATGATTCAAATGTTCTCCACGAATTTAATCATGGATGTCATCTTCTACATATTGATAGCAGTAAATTATTTGTTATTTGCACCGCCCCCCCTATTCTTAAGTGCACGGCTTTTCAAAAATGAGGCTATTTTTCCAACTTACATACCCGCTCGATTATAGAGACACTGGGTACGAGGAAGAGGGGACGGGTGACAAATAACTGCCAGGAAAAAATAAAAGACACATCTAGAGCAGGGGTTGGTAAAAACTATGGTACGTGTACCAGTACTGGTACAGGAAGCTCTGGCTACAAGCGCGCAGAAATCCGATACTGGTACGTGGAATAAAATACAGAAAGCAGCATATCATATGAGACACCCTGCCACTGTATCTCACGATAGAGGAAAGAAGTGAACTTATTCAGCTCTCCTGTGATGGATTACTGGAGTCCACATTCAAAAGGATGGATGTCACAGATTTTTGTTGGCGAGAATATGAGAGTACCGTTTGAATCGTCAAAGTCTGCTTGTGTTTAGCACAGCATATATCTGTGAATGTGCTTCCCCCCCCCTTTCCCTTCGTTACATCAAAAACAAACACAGGAATAAACTAAACATCGAATGTGACTTAGGACTGAAACTACCTAATATTGAGCCAGACATGAGGAAGCTGTGCTTGATAAAACAAGTCCACCATTTTCATTAGCGATAGAAGCAAATTAGCCTATTGTAACAGTATATGAATCAGTGTGCGCCAATATGTCATTAAGTATTGCGCCTTTTTTCCTATACCAAAACATTATTTTTTATTGTATGCATTATTAAAATTTAATGGTGATACTACTTTTTACTTGAATGTTATTACAAAGCAGCCAATCTTAGTACCAATTTAGTTATGTAATCATTCATTTTTAAATACAATAAAACGTGCTATGACGGAAACATGAAAGACCGAAGATATATTTCGTTTTAGGCAGGTTCCTTTTTATAGGTTTTTCTATATTAGCTTTACGTTTTTTATCTGGTGGTACGCGGAAGTATGAACTTCGATTTAGTGGTACGTCGGTCTAAAAGTTTGGGAACCCCTGCTCTACAAGAACATGATCCTGATATATCTTCTATCCAGGAAACTGAACGCTAATAATCCTACAACAGTCCCATCAAAGAGACAAAAATATTGTTAAATATTCCATAGAAATTATTATTATTAAAATACATATTTTCATTTAGCTTATGCAGTCATATTGCGTACCTTATTTTATGGTGTAGGGAAAGTGGACTTGAATGAGATAGGGGGTGAATGTAACAATAAAAATGTTTATATGGTCTACAATCATAAATAACTCGGTGTTTCATTTGATAGATAGTAGCACTGAGATAATTCAACAGATATAGTTTCAAAACAGTACATATTACAGAAGATTAGAATATTCCACAAAGTGTATTTTTCAACAACCAAAGTAAGTTTTTTCTGTTTGAGCTTTAAAGCATTTAATAGATAAAATCTTAAAATTTTATACATTTTTGCACGCTAAAATGTTAAAATTTCTTGTTATATTTATATAATAAGAGTGGGAAAATATTGACAATATTTACTAAAACTAATATTTTGAAAATTTTTATGTAAATAGTTATCTCAAATATTTTATTGATAGAATTTTTAAATTTTACAAGAGATGTAAATGCATAATATTAGTTAATGAAATAATATGTTGTCATTTTTATTGTAGATATTTTATAAGGTAAAAATATTTGTTGCATAAGATATATATTTATTTTTTGAGTCCAACCCTATTATATAGAACTACAATCCAATGTTTGATATACTTAAAAAAGTAAAACATTAAAACATATGTCATCAATAATCGGTAAATATAATATACCACTGTACTATAGAATAAAATGTTTATGGAATAAAATGAACAATATGCATGCATTATAAAAATATTTATTAAAATTAAACAAGATTTTTTTTATTGAAACTATCGTGCCAATAAGTTACTAAATACTGAAATATTATTTTAAACAATACTTTAAAATTAACTATTGTATATACTTAAAGTTACTGTCTAAATATGAAAATTGTCTTAGTCATCCACACTCTCCCCTACTTACTAAATTATATAGATTTATTGAATTTAAAATATGTCTGTTGTGATGAAAATGAAGAAGAGGATGTGCAAATAATAGATAATTTTCTGCTGTCAATCTGTAGAAGTTGACATACATCATTACATCCGTGGGGAACATTTGAATCATCGGGATAAAACTACGTTTTTCACGGCTTTTAATTGACATTGAAAAAATTATCTTATTTTTGAAATGTCGTACTGCTCTTGCTATTGAGTGTATAAAAATGTTGTAAATATGCAAGTTGTAGAGAATTTTGTCCTCTTTAATATTGTAATTAACAAATAATACGCTACGACAACGGGTCTCGAGATATTTAAAAAACAACAATAAAAGTCCCAAAGTGTTGGTGTTTTTTGGGCACAGAAAATTCTCCCTTAAGAAATTTTGTTGGATAATTCGGTTTTTCTATGCTGGCCTTATTATATACAAGTAAAAAAATAAAATCTTCTACCCGACCTTTTGCAAGGTAACATGTACATTTCCCCTGGACTATCCAGCAGTCCATGAATTAATTAGGACATATGTATGCAACTGTTAAAATGTCCACAAAGTTGACAAAGAGGCAATAAGTATAGCTCGGCAAATATGAAACACGGCATTGCTTCATCATAGCTTTGTTTCGTGAGGTGTTCGTTCTCCGAACATAAAAATCTCACGCGAAAGTGTTCGTTACCGATCACCTATTGTATACGAAATTTAACATTTTAAGTTCGTCATAGCCGGAGATTCGATGAACGGCAAATATTTAAACGCAAAACTTGTAATCTTGGGATAGCAACATTTTTACATTCTATTACTCAGCGCATGAACGTAAAGTTGGAATTTTGTAATCGCTATTTCAATCAATTCCTAATACGCTAGAATTATATATTTATAAATAAACACAGTTTTTTTAATCGATGAAAATACTATATTTTAATAGATTTAGAGCTTAACATCGACGAGATTTCAGACGGACAAAATGAACTCATATTAAATTTTAAAGCAAGATAATGAAACCTTACAGAGATTGAAAGAGTGTAAAATCATGAAAATACATCTCACTCAGTAAATATTACATCGGTTGTAATGTAATCAAGATCTTCTAAGAGACTCTGTAAACGAAACGTATATGCTTCAATGCCGCTTTACAATAGAGAGGATGTAGTAACATATTTTAATATCTTGTGTATATAGCCAATTTGACAAAAGTTATGCAATTTACTATTGTTTTTCCTCTGTGTAAAGTACAGGAATCATGTACTTCAACGTAAAAATTCGCTAATTACACAACTTTTTAGTCTTATTAAAAAATCTTTTGAGTTACCCTGTAAACGAACAGTAAATTCTGCAATTCTGTTTTACAATAGGAAGCTAACTTAGGTCGTTCGTAGTAACATATTTTAACATCATGCGCTTATGTTCTTTTTGAAAAGTGTTAGTCCATTTAATATTTTTTTTGCTTCATCTTAAGTATAGGAATAAATCACTTTAAAGTGGTATACATAAAAAAAAACTAATTAATATTTTTGCACGAAATATTAAACATTTGAACTACTAATAAAAACAATTCAAATGCTGCAAACCGCGTAAAAATCGGATAATTACACAACTCTTTAGCCCTATATCAAAAGATCTTTTGTGAAACCCTGTAAACGAACCTTAAATGTTACGATTTTTTATAATAGGAAGCTTACTTGGGTCGAGTGTAATAACATATCTTAACATCATGTGTATACGACCATTCCTAAAAGAGTTGAGTCCTTTATTATTTTTTTGCTCTATGTTAAGTATTAGGAATCAATAACTTTAAACTGATATAAATCAAAAACTAATTAATATTTTTACATGAAACTTACAAAGGTTTGAACTACTTATAAAAACGATTCAAATAACGTAAACTGCGTAAAAATCCGATAATTACACATTGCTGTAGCCCTGTCAACAGTTTTTTGCTCTATGTTAAGTATAGGAATCAATAACTTTAAACTGATATAAATCCAAAACTAATTAATATTTTTAGATGAAACTTACAAGGGTCCGAACTACTCATAAAAATGATTCAAATAACGTAAACCGTGTAAAAGTCTGATAATTACACATTGCTGTAGCCCTGTCAACAGTCTTTGGTCTAAACAAGATTTAAAAAGTACAAAAAACAGCACGTTTAAAATCGCATTTACTGAAAACCTATTAGTCGGATTTTGCTTTACTTTTGAATTCTTAGTCCCTTGGCACGCCCCATTCCATAGAATCAAGAATTTTGTTTCTATCATAAATAGAACTCGAGATATAGACTTGTCAAAAACCCGTTTTGTCCCGTCCGAAAAATATTAACTAGACAGAGTGCTAAAAATTTTTTGTAAAATCGTTTGGCATCAATTGGCGGAAATTCCTTTCATTTACGGTTCAATGCATTGCTGTTTCTTATGCTTGACGAGAAACTCTGTCGAGTTTCTATGATAAATCTATAGTTAAATCATATCTATTTTTTTAATTAAAAGTACCAATTTCAAATAAATCATATTTACATCATTATCCATTCCTGCTATTGAATAAATGTAATTAATAGTCTAAACACTTTAATTTGAAAAGGAAATCTCTGACATTTTATCTCGAGGGCTTTTAAATAAAGCTGATTTATTTCCTGGATTAAATATACATTTCAAGAATAGTATATTTCATCAAGTGATTCATTCATATTCCACTCAAGTATCAAAATGACTTCATTTTCATTTTATTTTGCTTGATTAAACAGTTATTGTGCAAATTTTCTTTCATCTTTCTCTTTTGAAGTCATTCTTTTTTATATATTGTTGAGAATGTAATGATATTATACTTGTTAATCATTCAAATCGTGTATATTCAGAATAGCAAATGTGTAAATTAGTCCCAATTCATTATTTCTAAAAAAAAATTATATAGAGAGAAACATATAATGAAATATTCGGTCAGAATAAAAAAAAAAAAAAAAAAAAAAAAAAAAGATGTTTCAAATATTTTTTGTTTTACAATTGTATGCACACTGTTACTTTAATGTCTGTGGCAGAGTTGCCAGTTTGTCTTTCTTTTTTAATGAGACATACCGATTTCATACCGGAAATTCTAAAAGAAGTAATTTAAATATAGCAAATAATAATGCCTTGTTATTATGTGCTTCTTTTTAAATGCTAAAAGGTGTAAAATACAAAGATTATAAACAATAAAATAGGTTTTATTAGACTGTTGACAGTCTTACAAACTCAAAAACAAACTACTCAAAACAAACAGCTTTATATAATAAGTAATGCACTTATAACATTGTACAGCACGGCTAAAATTCATTAAAAGAAAAAAAAAACACTACTTTTTTTTATGTAAAAAAATAATTGAAAACTCCGTTGAAAACACAACTAAAAATGCATTTAGTTGGAGCTACTAATGGGCATATAAATCATTTAAATACTATGAAAAAAGGATCTTGGAAACATAATTTGTTTAAAACTTATTGCACTTATAATATTGTACAGCACGGCTTAAATTGATTTAAAAAAAAAAAAATCACTACGTGATAGGAAGATAGTTTATTATCAATGATTCTTTAAATTTCGTTCGCCATTTTACTATTCTAATTGATTATAGATTTCTGCAAAATAAATTATTTTTACTTCATTAAGACAGCAACAGATGGCAGCAGGTGCAACCTAGACAGTTGATATTTTTATTATCTCCGATTTTTCATGTGAGTGAAATTCGTAAATAAAGTCTAAATAAGAGTTGAGAATTCATTTGAAATTAACAATATTACTCATAATTAAAAGGAGGAATCATCTCAGACACTTTGGATTACGTACATGTTATTTTATTTTTAATATTTGCTAGTTTGATTTTCACTGCTCTGACACTGACCGCCATATTGGAGGCGGAGCTGATCTATGTAACACAATCTAGTCTGCTCATTGGTCTGAGCACTGGAAACTACATTTGTTGCCAACGATAAGCTAGAAATTCAGCCCTATTTCCGTGCCACGTAAGAGAAATATATATATAGATTATTATTATTGTTTATGTAAACGCCAATTGGCTTGTTGTAGGTGTAATTTGTCGCAAAATTAATTTTTTTAAAAAGGGTTATAACTACCACATACTTGGAAACATCCTTGGCTGTAAACCTAATTACAGAAGATTAGCTACAATACTTTATTATATAATAATTAACATCTCTCATATTTTGCGGTAACCTTGCCTGTAAACCTAATTACAGAAGATTAGCTAAAATACTTTATTATATAATAATTAATTTTACATGTAAATCTTCAATTTCAACAATATTTTTGAAGGATAGAAATTATGCGAAATAATATGTTTTTTACGTATTTGTTTTTAGTGGAATTAAAAAAAAATATTTTTTTTTAAATTGGCATTAACACAATGTTTTCTTACTCAACTGTTTACGAACTAGTATCTGTAGTATGCACCAGGCGGCGATACTTTCCGAAGAAAGTCAGTTAATAAGTTAGCAATTTCCACGGACATTTTCACCCATAGACTTTCTCCGGATTCTGAGGTCTGAAATATGATAAGGGGTCTTGATTATGAAATAGGTTGTACTGATTCAACACAATTTACTTTTTCGTTTATAGTACCCTGTAAGAGAAAATAAGGTAACCAAATTTAAGTAATTTTTTTTTTTTTTTATGATTCATTATATAGGGTTATTACCAATGAATCATCGGGTTTTGATACGTTATTATGTGCGAACTAGGAAACGTATATGTTTCCATGACAACTCAAACGAGAGAGCGTTAACTACAGTTTCGCGCTGCGTATGTGTCATGCACGTGTGGTTGTCATGGTTGCTACGCGAACGTCCTATTCAAAATGGCGACTGGACAGCAGAAAGCGTTTTGAGTACTAGAATTTTCAAAGTGTGGATCGCTTATAACCGTTCAGAGAGCATTCCGGAAGGCATACAAATGCAAACCACCAACGCAACAAAGCATTCTGCGCTGGTATCGACAGTTCAAAGAAACCGGTTGTTTATGTAAAGGCAAAAGTTCCGGCCGACCAAGCGTTACTGAAGAAACAGTGAACCGAGTTAGAGAGAGTTTCATCCGTAGTCAGTGGCTGAGAGGTTCTGCTCTCAAAGCTCGTAGACGGGAGGTGCTGGGTTCAAACCCCTGTCGCGCTCGTCGACCTAACCATTCGGAGTTTTCTGTGGTTTTCTTCGAACCTTGCTGCAAATACGGGTTAGGATCCCTTAGAAAGACCCCACGGAGGGCACTCTCCCCTTGGGCCTATATCCATCGAGTAGATAATCAGACGTCATAAATCAACCAACCAACCAACCCAAGAAATCAACAAATCGCGCTTGCCGCGAACTTTCCAGTCCACAGCCAACCATGCTGAGAAATGTGTGTAGCGAACTGAACTATCGCCTTGACATCTGCCGTATATTGAATTGCCGTATGGAGCATATATTGAACATCTGTAGTATGGACGTCAATCTCGTATACTTTCGGTTTATTTTCATGTATAACTCATCGTTGTAACCCAATTATGTTCCGAAATAAACGTTTCGAAAACCCGATGACTCTTTTGTAATAACCCTGTATAATAGCTATATTGAACTTAAAAGTAGTTGGCCCAGATCAATCAACACAATTTTCTTCTGTGTTTATAGCGTTTTTATATTCTGTGTTTATACCTCTGATGGGAAATAAGGTCAATATTTTTTAAACTGATTTCTTAAGGGTTTTTTTTTTAAATAAATTATTAAAATAATGTTGTGCCATGGTGAAATTTATGTTTTAATTTTTTTTTTTTACATGATAGATTTTTTTATGCTACTAGCGCCCCTGGTGGGCATGGGCAGTTGCATAACTACAACTTTAAAATGGATTTTTATTACGATTTCTCATATTGCACCTATGCTCCAAGTTAAAATTATGTAACACTGATACAACAAAATTTATTCTTGTGGGTATAGCGCCCTCTGGGGAAAAATTGCATAACAAATCATGTATTAATACGAACAAATCTTATGTGTGGGAGCGTATACAAGTTTTATCTAAAAAACAGCTCTAACGATTTTAACTAAATTTTGTATCCTAACCATCATTCTCGTTTTAATGTATGAGAAGACCATTGGGCTAGATCACATGTTCGAGAAAATTCGATGAGGGGGTCATTTTGAGGTCACTACTTGTCAATGCATTTTAAGGATAATGGAGGTTGAAACATTTATTAAATTGTTGAACAATTGGCAGTAAACGAAATCGTAAAGTTGGCAACATTTCGCCAAATTTGGCGATATATGGCGAAATGTGGGCGACATCTGGCAGGAAAATTTACTTTAAAGATTTTCAAAGCCAAAACACTTGCTTGGTGCCAAATGAAAGGGTGTCGTCAAGTTGAAAACTTTTCACCACATTTTGGCGACATTTTCGAAAAAAGCGGCATTCAGAAGCTGAAAGAATTTTCTAGAAATTTCCAATAGGAGCTGAGATATATGATTCAATCAATCAGAGTCCCTAGAACATTCTCGAAAACAAAATTCAACCAATCGGGATACATAGAACTTTCTCGTAATTAATCCCTCACCTGTATAAGGAAAGGCTTCAGTTGAAGCCTAACGTCTGTGAAGAAGTTGAACAGCGAATCTTGCGATCTGCAAATGAATTAGAAGCATACGAGAAGATTGAAGTTTTTGCGATCCTTGTGGCAAATTGTATAACTAAAACTTTAAAATGGATTTTGTTATGTTTAACAATGTGGGAATCATACCACAAATTAAAATTAGGTAATCATTTTTCTTGCGTTTATATTGCCCGCTGGGAGGGAAAAAGTCAACCAAATTTAAGTAAAACTGTTTTTTTTTAATGTTTTACTGTATGGAAGATATACTACAGTTACGGTGATCATAATTCCACGATGTAAAAATTCAACAAATGATTACGATGTAAAAATTCAACAATATTTACTGTTGCATTCACAGCATCCCTTTTGGGAAACAGGATAACTAAATTTAAGTAAAACTGATTTTTTTATGTTTTTATTATTGAGATATTTTGTCAAAATTATCATTTTATATTAATGATTGCTAAATTTACATCGAAAATTATGATACGAAAACATGATATCAAAACTTGATGATGGTTCTCTCTGTTAATTTGGAAATGAGTTCGTATGAATGCAGTAGTTATTTAAAAACTTGTCATATTAAAACAAAAACATAATTTGTGGAACAAATTCAAAAAAAATAATTTATTTCCCACATTGTTTAGGCCAGAGAAGGCGCAGATATTAAAATATTTCATTTAGTTGGTTTTACATTTGATGTTAAATTTTTGTTAATAAATAACGTTAAACCAAATGAACATTAAAAAACAAGTGGGTAAGTGTGATCGAAGATTGCACAAAGGGTTTCATTTAATATTCCTTTCAAAACTCTTTATCCTTTCTTTAATAAAACAAAATAATTTCATTAAAAAAAAATAAATAAATAAATGAATAAAAATAAAAATAAAAATAATTATAAAGTAAAAATTTACCGATCTATTTTTCTTGTTTTTTCGAAAATCTGAACTGGTCCGATAGCGGGCAAAGCCCGTTATCATGCATTATTATCGCTATTAACGCTAAAGCGGTATTAAGCTATTATTATAATTAATATATTATTTTGATAAGCGGTATTAAGCTATTATTATAACTAGGACTTCCCTCAAAGGGATTAGTCTGAGTGATATTGCTGAGAACATAGGGTTAACAATTACAATATAAAGAAAAAGAGCAAATTAAATGATAGAATTAAAAAATATCATATATAAATTCATATACACTGTTAAAAAATAGAAAAGAAGTACCGTTCATCAGATGTGTTGTCATATTTTTTTTTTAATATGTGGCAAAGAATCTCATTTTCTTAAGCGCGTATTGCGCAAAACTTGGAAAAAAAAACGCCGGATTTTTTAAAACGCCAAGCCTTTTGAAGTTACGTAATTGGATTTGCAGCCAATAGATTATTCTATCAAGCGTGGCTTAACGCAAATTTAATTTCATCGTTGCACCTTTTTTTGTGTGTGAATTTAAAATTTTTCTTCCTTCATTATACATCTATTATTTGTATAACTGTTTATAGAAACTCTTACACTTCAAACCACATTGATAGCATGCTTTGCTACAAACAAGATTGCAAAACTATAGTCTAAATTACTATTAAAGTATACAAAAAATCTTTCGATGACTTCTGTAAAATAACTTTTACATTAAATCTCCATATCGGTGAAATTGAAAAGTTATATATTTTTAAAAGTTAAGCTTAACAGATACTTCTTGATTATTCTCTAGGAGGATCTGCCCCCTGCGCCTTTACTGCGCCAATCCGCAGACTTTTCTTTTGCCTGTCTGTCTGTCTCTCCACAATCTGCCTGTTTCCCTATCCGTTCTTCTGCCCGTCTCTCTAACCGATTGTGTATCTCTCTACACGTCTCGCTACCTGTCTCTATATTTCTCTACCGGTCTCGCTACCCGCCAATCTATTTCTCTAACCGTCTGTCTATCCGTCTAACTACTTGTATGTCTAGCCGTGTCTCTATCCACTTCGCTACCCATTTGTCTATCTGTCTCACAACTTGTCTATCTGTCTCGCTACCCGTCTGGCTATAGGCCTCACTACCCATCTTCTTACCCATATCCGTACCCATCTACTGTCTCTCTACTCGTCTGTATACCCGTCTCACTATCCGTCTGTTTTTGTACCCGACTCCCTACCAATCTCATTACCCGTCAGTAAACTCCTCTCTGTACTCATCTCTCTACTCGTCTCTTTATCTACCACGCTACGCATCTCGCAACCTTTCTCGCTACATTCCTGTCTAGCGGTGTTGCTACCCGTCTCGTGACCCATCTCGCTACCCTTCTGTCAACCCTCTTTTTACCTTTCTGTCTAGCCGTTTGTCTATTCTTTTCGCTACCCTACAGCCTACCTATGTCGCTACTCGTCTCCCTACCCGTCTGTCTACCCGTTTGTTTACTCGTCTTTCTACCTCTCGCCACCTCTTCCCAATATTTAAACAATTCATTTAATATACAGAAGCCGTTTATCAGTTATTAAATGCAAACAGAGTAATTTACCTAATAAGTGTAATCAGATGCAATTTTTTTTTTTTTAAATACATACATAAACCTGAATAATAATTCATCAGTTTTGTGTTCATAGTTGTTTATATCATTTGACAGTAAATCTCAACTTCTTAAACCTGAATTGTCTCAAACTTTTAAAAAAAAACCAACAAGGTCTGTATAACTGCAAAGTACCCTGAGGGCTATATTAGCTACATGTTATTAAGTTAAGTGAAAGTTTCGTTATCGCGTTTGCAGCCAATTGCTTATGTCAGAAAGCGTGGCTTAACGCCATTTTAAATTCATTACTGTAACTTTCTTTTCTTTTCTTTTTTTTTTGGGGGGGGGGTAAGGGGGGCAGGGGGGGAAGGGTTTCAAATACATACATTTAAATTAAAACTTTTGCCTCCATGCCATTAGTGTTGTTTGTATTATTAACTAATACCTTGTATACCGAGCTTCTTTTGAAACAAATATAAAATACTTCTTCTACAGTTTTTTTTAGGAGAAACTTTCGTAATCGGGCCCAAAGCCAATCGGAGCATTTAATATCATTATTGTAACTCTTATAGAGTTAAAACAATATTGTTGCTAGCTTTACTCTTGTTTGAGACCAGCCTTGCCTGTGTATCTGAATGAGGAAAAGTTTCGTATCCTATATGTCGGTTGGCGAAAAAAATTTTAAATGGTGCCAAAAGGTAGTTTTAGCATCTTACAAAATTTTTCAAGAGAGCGGTAAAACATGTTTTTAAAATATTTACAAACATACGTTTATTAAAGCATGTTTTTGCACCATCTTAAAAATTTAAGCACGATGCTAAAATAAAATTTTATCGCCATATTCGACATTTTAATAAGTGATGAAAATACATAAACAAACTTATTTAACAAACCTAAGAGGCATTTTTGTGATAAATAATTGTTATTGTCAGGGGGGTAAATTGTAAACAATTAATAAACGGCTAGTAAATAATAAATAGCATTTAAAATCTAAAAATGGAGAAGTGGTCCGTATAAAATTGCAAAACATAGCATTATACGCTTGATATATTTTTTTAATTTTTAATACTTCCGAAGGCACAGATAGAAAGGTAAAAATCTCTTTTCCAAATGCCAAATAGACAATATACAAAATAGAATGCCAAATATACAAAATAAAAAAATATCTGCAAAAAAATATATTTACATAATACTACATCTGCAAAAAAAATAAGATTTAGAAAAAGTAAGCAAAATCCTGCAGATCCCAACAATCACATCGAAAAACTTATCATCAAAAAAGAACTCGCCAAATCTTACGGCACAGGAGATGGATTTTCCCCTCTGAATGCAGAATATTAGTTTTTTTTTCTTGTACGATGGGTGATTATAATATAATTGTTTCATTTCACATAGTACATACCGTTTAATATATTGGTACTTTTATGTTATCCTGGCGCAGTTGATAAATCGCCAAATATTGTTCCTATAACATTTTCATATTGAATTCATTTCATTTAAATATAAACCTTTCACTCATTTAATTTAAAGTACATGCCTTTCATTAATTCCATTTAAAATGCTAAAAAAAAGAAAGAAATAATGCCATAAATCGAAACCTTTTATTTACACACCAAAGATTTTTTTTTAAAAAATTTACACACGCGAAATAAAAAAAGCTGCTATTGCTGAGATTTAAGCCAAATCTCTAGTACCAAGTCTACCAAGTTATCGCGGGGTTTTTCTTTCAAACAGAAAAAAAATCCAGATTAATTTTCGATTTCTACTAAATTGAAATATATTTTATTGTGCTGAATATTAGTGCGTGCATATTTTTTTGCCCCATGTACTCCGTGAACTTTTCAATTCCGATTGTCTACGAAAATCTCCCGCCGGTGAAAATGACGTACGCACAAAAATTTCGTGACGTATGTACTTTAATTGTGCTTTTTTATCTATTTTTTTAAATATAATTTCCAAACGGTTTGACATTTATTCTTGGTAATAAATAGACGTCGTTGTCACCTTTATAGGTACCTGCTGTAAAAATTTGAACGAAATCGGTTAAATATTTTTTGAGTTATGCTTGACGAAAGGTTTTAATATCCATCGTAGCTATATATGGGGCAAAGCAGGGTTGCCAGTTTGGCCTCCTTTTTTATTTAGCGATGCCAAATTCATACCGGAAATTTTCAGAGAAAAATTTTACTGGAAGTAATTACGAACTAGTGTGCCATTATAAAAAGAAAAAAATGTCTATTTTAAATTTCTGGTATGGATTCTAAATTTCTGAATGGAAGAGGAGGCCAAACTGGCAACCCTGGGGCAAAGTAATACTGCGCTGTGTATGAGTCTTCGTTGCACTCAGACAATTAAATATTTTTTGAGTTATGCTTGACGAAAGGTTTTAATATCCATCGTAGCTATATATGGGGCAAAGTAATACTGCGCTGTGTATGAGTCTTCGTTGCACTCAGACAATTAAATATTTTTTGAGTTATGCTTGACGAAAGGTTTTAATATCCATCGTAGCTATATATGGGGCAAAGTAATACTGCGCTGTGTATGAGTCTTCGTTGCACTCAGACAATTAATACCACTAAAAGCGGTATTAATTATACCCCTATTATGCATGCATATGATTGCATGTTAGATTTTTATTTTTTTATCTCTATAAATTAAAATAATACGATTTTTTCAAAATTTATGATTATGAGCTTCATAGAAGGTATTCAGCTATAAGTACACAAAATTGTTTGACTGTAAATTATATAGTTTCAGAGAATCGACTCTGTGACACACAGACAACGAAGCGGGACTAATGGGGTTTCGTGAGATGAACGAAACCCTAAAAAATCATTCAATGTGATATTTAAATCACTCGCAAAACTTAGATACCGTTCGAATAAAAGTAAAATAAATCTTTGGCCTTTTTTTTTTTCTGTAAGCTTTAAAAGCTGCAAACATTTGTAT
Source organism: Maratus michaelseni (assembly GCA_963931845.1). Taxonomy (NCBI): domain Eukaryota; kingdom Metazoa; phylum Arthropoda; class Arachnida; order Araneae; family Salticidae; genus Maratus; species Maratus michaelseni. Next base: position 4,526,282 of record OZ007598.1, on the reverse strand, counting down.
TACAGATTAAACTTTAATATATTTATGATGGGTATATTCAAAATGACAAGGTGCAATCACAATACAACCCTTTATAAAGGTCAAAGATTTATCTCCTTTTCCTTCGAACTACCTTCCTAAGTTTTACGAGTGATTTAAATATAATACGAAGGATTTTTTTTAAATGTATTTTTGGTTTAATCTTATTTATTACCAAAAATTTAACATACAATGTAAAACCAACTGAATGAACTATTTTAATAGCTGCCCCTTCTCGGCCCTAAACAAGGTGGGAAATAAATTATTTTATTTTATTTTTTCTAGAAATTATATTTTTATTTAATCTTTTATTGTTGTAATTATTTTCCCAATCATACGCATAAAAATATATCCATACGCATAAAACTATATTCATATCCGTTAGCGTCAAACTCTCGCCAAGCTTGGCGATGCTTGACGAAATATAAAAAATAAGCCTCCATTAATGAAACCAATTTAGCTATAGCTGACGAATTTGGTAATTTCTTATTCAAATTCCACATTAACTAATCTTCTGTGATCGGATTCTCTACATTTTAGCTTGCTGTGTTCGAGTAACATTAGCTAAAATTTTAAAAATAATATATAGGAAAGCTATCTTTTCTTCCCGATACAGGCAGGAAGGACTTTTTTAAAAGAAAACGGTTACTTAACCGTAATTTATCTGTATTCCGTGACCAATTGAATGTTTCATATGAAGTCAAATAAACATTATCTGTAAAAACTGTTGAATGACTGGGCAGTTTGCTGTTTTTTACAGTTGTTTGTCAATTTTCTACCGTGTGCAGAAACATTAGAAAGGGTCTGCTGTAAGTGAAGCTGTTCTATAACAAACGATTTTTTATGAGTAAGAGGTATGACAGAATTTAAAAAATAAAATATTACATGTTTGTATTTATATTTAGGTCTTTTTCCATATTTTATAACTATTCTAGGACACTTATTGGTTTAAACTAAGTTGAAATGAATCTTAAATCAGTGAGAAATAAATTCATACTGTAAAATTAAATTTGTCTTGTACCAAATTTGACATTTTTGCCTGGTATTCTATCAAGGGGAGATTCCGAAATCGGTAATATAGAATGTGGTGAGTATAATAGTTAGTAGATAAAAATATGAAAGCCATAATGTGCAATAGCCAAGTGGTCTAGGCAAAATAAGCTTCATAGTTTACGTTACAGTTTATAATCGGTTATGTTACTTCCTTTTACAAGCGGCACATCAGCGATTACATAAGTAAATGATTTCTTTTTAGAAAAACAGGTGGCATAAAATCGTAGCAGTTGGCAGCTATGCAACGTTCAAATGAAAGTGTAAATCTAGATTAAAAAAAATAGTTTTACTCTTTTTTTCTGTTGACCTATAAACTAAAATCTCTAAAAACCTTTAAAAAAACTTTTTTTTTTTTTTTTTTTTTTTTTTTTGTGTTATGAAGTTTTGAAGTTAATTCGAAATTTTTACAAATTGAGACAGTGCAGTGCCATCTATTAAGTAAAATTTGAACTATTTTAAAATTTTCTATCTATAAAACTTAAGAGTCGCGTTACTGTCATGTCACTTAAATCATCTTTATATTTAACGATTAATTGAACGTTAAATTTTGGGCTTGCTTTTGAAAGGCACTCCATATGTAACATTTATTGGCATATATCAGGTACAATGCTCCATGCAGTAAAGAATTAATCTTAATACTACCATATATATATATATATAGTTTTTGTTTTCACACGTAACTTTTAAATTAAATATAACATTTTACAAGCCAGTGCTTCGGAAATGAGGATAAGTCTTCATTTTTTTAATTATCTCCCTTTATAAGCAGTTACTTCTGCTATAGTTGAAACTATCTTATCTATAAATAAAATATTAAAAATGGGTCTGCGAGATTAATTTTTTTAATGTTTATCAAATTAATTCTAAACTATATCGATATACATCTATCCTCTTACACAAAGAAATATTTTTATCTCAACGTTATTCAAACTCTCATCTCACGATCAATAAACGCCTTACAGATAATGACTGTATCTCTATTACACAGTGGACTGAATTTTAATATTCACGTTTCAGAGATATCCCTATTTTCCCGCATACTAAATCATTCATAATAGATTTCTTAAGTTAGTCATTTGATTTTAAGCTGATATGAGAATGCGGTGGCACATCGGCTCATTGATTTTAAATTACCAAGCAAAAGATTTAAAATTGCTCATTGATTTTGACTAGCATAGTAATAAATTAAGGAAAATGCATTTAAAGTTGTCAAATTATGAACATTTGACATTTGAAATTAGTTTTAATGTGGAAGAGTAAAATATATTAAACCTGTAAAAGTCTTGTTTTCAACACTTTCCATCATAGTTGAAAAGTGTTTATGAATCCGGTTTGTGTTTCTGTCAGTTCTCCATTTGTTTGTCTGCTGTCTGTCTGTTTGCCTGTGCTCTAATTTACGTAAATATACTCAGATTGTCATTAAATTGATATATATTATTGACGTATACTATGGTATATTCGGTACTGAAAATAAAGTAGGTAACATGTATTTCGTTTACAGGGACGTTCAAAAATTTCCGTTGCATTATTGTATATGGGGGAAAATCGTTTGCGGTGTATTTGAATGGTTTTATACTATTTAAAACATATTAAAATTGATATATATCTCTGAGGTGCACTGCAAGATGCTTACTATAGAATACGATGTGCATAGAATTCACCATTCATTTACAAGGACACACAAAATAATTATATATAAGTTACGGTACTGTCGCTGAACAAAAATTGCTAAAAATGAGTTTTCAGTTATGGTACACGTTTTAAATGTAACAAATATTTTTGCACATTACTTGGTGTGTATCAATTCTATAGATCATATACAAGGGTGCACAAAACATCTCGAGTACAATTCATGTACTGACGGAAAGCGCTGAAGGGGAATTTTCCCTGAGCTATGCGTTTCGTAAGTGAACTAAATTCCCGTATACAATTTAGTATAACACAAATCTATAAATCATACACAGGGTTTCAGAAAAGAATTCACATATTTTTGCGACCATTCATGGTAATTGCTGGAATAGGGTTTTCAAATGTGTTATGCGTTTTACACATTGTTTATTTAGCCGTCATCTTTCAACTTATTAAATTTTGAAGTTATATTAGAGTGTTCTGACGGCGTTGGAAAGTGTTTCATAATCTATGATTGATACATGATTTTTGCTCTTGTTTTTTCTTTTATTTTGTGGTTTAAAAGTATTATTATTACACTGGGTTATACAATGAAATCTTTCGTAAAACGCACAGTTATGAACATTTAAGTGGTGTAAATACATAGGGATATACACTGGCGAAAAAAAGAACTAAGGAACACCTAAGGAACATTAAAGGTACCTTATGTTAATTTTATTACGTTAAGTTCAATGAAAGGTCATAGATTATAACTTAAGCTTGAATATCTGGAATAATAGTGAAACAGGGTGTTATATGTTTAACTTCAAAAGTAAATAGAAACTTTATAATCACTGACAAAATAGTATTATAGTTTTTATCACGTTACGGAAGTTCTCCATCATTTTTATTTAAAATAAATAAAAATGATACAAAAAATTGTGAATGTGGGGATATAGGTACATCTTCACATTATGTTTACTATAATTGTTCGATAATGAAATATGTATAAATAATATACATGTTCTCTATACAAATAATAATAATAATAATAATGATGATAATAATACTTTAGAATATTATTACTATATTATATAGTAATATAGTCACTATCAAGTAGCTATATTACTCAATAGTATTATAGTTTTTATCAGGTCTTGGAAGTTTTGCAACATTATTATTTAAAATAAATAAACATAATGCATAAAATTGTGAATGTGGCGATATAGGTAGGTACATCTTCACACTATGTTTACCATATTTGTCAACAAATGAAATATGTATATTTAAATGTAATCAATCATTATCATTACATGAAAACTTTCTTTATTAGTAATAATTCCAATTTTAGTTAATAGACCGCCGCAGAATTCTCGGAGCATGGTGTTTCGCATACTGGTCCTTGATATGGGGGAGGCCCCAAAAAACTAGAAAAGGGGGTAGGGAACAACAGGCAACCTTCAAAAAACTAGAAAAGTGGTGAGACAACAACAGGAAACCACAAAAAACTAGAAAAGGGGGGAAGAAACTACAGGTAGCCCCCCAAAAACTAGAAAAGGCGAGAGGCAACTACAGGAAGCCCTAAAGACTAGAAAAAGGGAGCCAAAAAACTAGAGAAGGAGGGAGTCAACTAAAGGAAGCCACCCAAAAACTAAAAAAGGCGGGAGGCAACTATAGGAAGCCCCAAAAGACTATAAAGGGGGGCCAAAAAACTAAAAAAGGCGGGAGGCAACTATAGGAAGCCCCAAAAGACTGCAAAAGGGGGGCCAAAAAACTGAAAAATGTTGAAGGCAACTAAAGAAAGCCCCAAAAAAATTAAAAAGGGAGAGCCAAAACACTAGAAAAGGAGGGAGGCAACTAAAGAAAGCCTCAAAAAACTTGAAAAGGGGGAGCCAAAACACTAGAAAAGGAGGGAGGCAACTAAAGAAAGCCCAAGAAAACTTGAAAAGGGGGATTCAAAACACTAGAAAAGGAGGGAGGCGACTAAAGAAAGCCCCAAAAAACTTGAAAAGGGGGGGCCAAAACACTGGAAAAGGAGGGAGGCAACTAAAGAAAGCCTCACAAAACTTGAAAAGGGGGATTCAAAACACTAGAAAAGGAGGGAGGCGACTAAAGAAAGCCTCAAAAAACTTGAAAAGGGGGTGCCAAAACACTAGAAAAGGAGGGAGGCAACTAAAGGAAGTCCCCAAAAACTAGAAAAGGTTGGAGGCAACTAAAGAAAGCCCCCCCCAAAAACTTGAAAACGAAGGAGGCAACTAAAAGAAACCCCCAAAAAACTAGAAAAGGGCGTATGCAACTAAAGGAAGCCCTCAAAAACTAAAAAAGGAGAGGCAAATAAAGGAAGCCCCCCGAAAACTAGACAAGGGGTAGGCAACTAAAGAAAGCCCCCACAAACTAGAAAAAGGGTAGAAAACTAAAAGAAGCCTCCCAAAAATTAGAAAAGGGGCAGAGGCAATTAAAGGAAGCCCCCAAAAAGCTAGAAAATGGGGAGGCAACTAAAGGAAGCCCCAAAAAACTAAAAAAGAGGGAAGCAAATATAGAAAGCCCCCAAAAAACTAGAAAAGGGGGAGGCAACTAAAGGAAGCCTCCAAAAAACTTGAACAGGGGAGGTAACTAAATGAAGCCCACAAAAACTAGAGGAATTCTTTTGTGCGTAACTGTAATAATAGTATACAGGCTACTTCCTCTATACTGTTAAAACAGAAAGCATATTATATAATGTCAGTAATGAATATCCTTTCAATTTTCTAAAATGAAAAAATGAATAAGTAAACATCCGAAGATTTGACTCTTTATTGTCTGATCTGGCAGAGAAGGAGAAATTTAAAAATTGATTCCACAATAATGATAAATTTCAGTCCTGTTACATCGGTATACTAGCGAAACATTTCCAAAGCTTTATTTAAAAACAAATGGCGAAAACACGCGAGTCAATAATATTTGTGATGAGCATGAATATATAGGAGATATATGCCGGATTGTTCTTTGAGTGATCACACGGATTCCAACAAGCGAGTATTTCTATAGAACCATTTCAAAACAATAATTTTTGCAGCTGTTTCCTATAACATGTGTAAACTTACTTGAACTAGCACGAAGATAGCTGCTCAAGAATAGCCGCCTCGCTGAAAAACCTGTATCTACCCACCCTGTAGAAATACCAATGTACTAATGCATAGGTTCCCAAACTCTGGTACGCGAAGCTCTGGCTACTGGTACGCAGATATCCGATACTGGTACGTGGAATAAAATACAAAATTCAGCATACTAGCTGGCTTCGCCCGCCAGCGGGCCCCTAATTTACATCGGTGCCTCGAATATTTTGAAAACTCCTTTTTTTATAAAACATCGAAACGAACAACCCTCTGGCTCGCATCCACCTCGAGCCGAACGAACCTCCGAACCGGGTCCCCGCTGCCTTCGGCACCGGATAATCCCTTAATTTGCACATTGAATAGTACAAACCTCTAACCGAACGAACCTCCGACCCTGGTCCCCGCTGCCTTCGGCACTGTATACCGGTCGTGCTACGCACGCACCGGATAATCCCTTAAATTGCGCTTCGAATACTATAAACCTCTAACTGAACGAACCGCCCGCTCAGGTCCCCGCTGCCTGCGGCACCGTATAGCAGTCGTGCTGCGCACGCGCTGCAGTATACGTTAGTCCCACCTTCCACCACCAGGTGGCGCAATCTGTTTATACGATCATAAATGAAATCGTTAAGACTTTCGATGTCGAGTCGAATGAGCCATACCTCGTCGTCTTCGTGCCCATAAAACCGGAGATAGGAAAGCGCCCCCTGGTGGTGAAAAAACGAACTGAAATCGATAAGCTTTATCGATGCCGAGTCGAATGAGCCAAGCCGCGTCGTGATGTGACCCATAGAACCCGAGTTAGTGGCAAAATTCTTTAATTACACCTACCACCACCAGGGGGCGCAATCTGTTCTATGCGAACTAACCCAAATCTGTAAAGCTATTGAAATCCAGTCGAAAGAGCCAAACCCCGTCGTAATCGAGCCCATAGAACCAGATTTACGGAAGCGCCTTCTGGTGGTGGAACTGGAAACTAAAATATGTAAGCGCTATTGATGTCGAGTCGAATGAGCCATTCCGCTTCGCGATGGGACCCATACGACGGGAGATATTTTGAAAAGAAATAGCCAATTCCTTAGCTTCTTTTTCTTTTTTTCCCTATACAAAATTCGGGATTTTTCTAAAATCAAAACTTATGGTCGGAATTAGAAAATTTTTTGAATCCCTGAAATGCCAGATCACTCAGAGCAAGGATTCATATTTTTCAGATTCGAAAATCCGATAATTTAAAAATTTTTATATAGCGTATAAAAAGTACAATCATTTTTAAATGCATTATTTTATCTCTTTCAGAAATGACTTATTCAAAGACAATTTGTCTGCGTTGAATGTTGAAATTAAAAAAGCAGCTGTCTCTTTGGATCGAAATAAATTCATTTGCCGTTTCATTAATGAGTTTTAATTGATATCCTTAAAAATTACTGGTCGATTTTTACGAATTTTTTTTTTGTTGAATTTGCGATTTTTTATACACATGTGTGGAAATTTTCGTGAATGTAGAGTCATTATTTCCACTTGTTTCAAAAAGGAATGGAGCGATTTGATCTCGGATGTATCAACCCGGCATTCTTTACAGCAACCTTTTTCCCGTCTGGTGTCAATGTTGGATGTCTGGTCAGTTTTTGGCCGAAATAAAGAAAAGCTACTGTCCGAATTAAAAAAAAATTGACTTTTTGGAACGACAAAAATCGGCAGCGTGTGTACCCCGACTTCCGTATCGATACCTCCGGTAGATTTTTTTAATTCGATGATGCGTGAAAAAGCGACAATTTGGGTGTCTGCGATTATCAAAACGGAAATTTTCTTTTCGGGTTTCGATAAAACTGTTTCTTCTTTTGCTAATTTTGATGAGGTTTTTAATAATAACATTCTTAATTAGGATCCGACTTCTTCGAAACTGTAATTCCTGGAGGCCCGGATTTTTCCGAATTTTTTTATACCAAAATCGCATTGCTGCTCGCTGCGCTCGCAGCGTTTATCCGGGTACAGACACGCACACAGACACACAGACAGACGTTTACGAACATTAATAATAATGACTAGCTGGCTTCGCCCGCCAGCGGGCCCCTAATTTACATCGGTGCCTCGAATATTTTGAAAACTCCTTTTTTATATAAAACATCGTAACGAACGACCCTCTGGCTTGCATCCACCTCGAACCGATCGAACCTCCAAACCGGGTCCCCGCTGCCTTCGGCACCGGATAATCCCTTAATTTGCACATTGAATAGTATAAACCTCTAACCGAACGAATCTCCGACCCTGGTCCTCGCTGCCTTCGGCACCGGATAATCCCTTAAATTGCACATCGAATAGTATAAACCTCTCACTGAACGAACCTCCGGCTCGGTTCCCCGCTGCCTGCGGCACCGTATAGCAGTCGTGCAGTATACGCTAGTTCCACCTTCCACCATCAGTTGGAGCAATCTGTTTATACGATCATAACTGAAATCGTTAAGGCTTTCAATGTCGAGTTGAATGAGCCATACCCCGTCGTCTTCGTGCCCATAGAACCGGAGATAGGAAAGCGCACGCTGGTGGTGTAAAAACGAACTGAAATCGATAAGCTCTGTCGATGTCGAGTCGAATGAGCCAAACCGCGTCGTGATGTGACCCATAGAACCCGAGTTAGCGGCAATTTTTTTTAATTACACCTACCAACATCAGGGGGCGCAATATGTTGCATGCGAACATAACCCAAATCTGTAAAGCTATTGAAATCCAGTCGAAAGAGTCAAACCCCGTCGTAATCGGGCCCATAGAACCGGATTTACGGAAGTGCCCCCTGGTGGTGGAACTGGAAACTAAAATATGTAAGCGCTATTGATGTCGTGTCGAATGAGCCATACCGCTTCGTGATGGGGCCCATACGACGGGAGATATTTTGAAAAGAAATAGCTAATTCCTTAGCTTCTTTTCTTTTTTTTTCTCTATACAAAAATTGGGATTTTGCTAAAATAAAAAATTATGGTCAGAATTCGAAAAATTTTTAAATCCCTGAAATGTCAGATCACTCAGAGCAAGGATTCATATTTTTCAGATTCGAAAATCCGATATTTAAAAAATATATATATAGCCCATAAAAACTGGAATAATTTTAAAATGCGTCTTTTTATCAATTTAATCTCTTCTGGCAGAAAGGCGTCCAAATGTCTGATGACAACACCTGCAAATATTTTACTTCTACAGAGTTGAAATAGAAATAAATTCCATTTTCTTTAATGAGTTTTAATTGATATCTTTAAAAATTACTGACTGATTTTTATGGATTTTTTTTGTTGAATCGGCCGCGTGTGTACCCCGATTTTCGGATCGATACTTCCGGTAGATTTTTTTTTATTCGATGATACGTTAAAAAGCGACAATTTGTATGTCTGCGATTATCAAAACGGAAATTTTCTTTTCGGGCTTCGATAAAACTGTTTCTTGTTTTGCTATTTTTGATGAGGTTTTTAATTAATAACGTTCTTAATTAGACGCCGACTTCTTCGAAATTGTAATTCCTGAAAGCCCGGATTTTTCCGAATTTTTTGAGACACACACACAGACAGACGTTTACGAACATTAATAATAATGACTAGCTGGCTTCGCCCGCCAGCGGGCCCCTAATTGTAAAACCTCTAATCTTGTAAAATGTCGATTAAACTGCACATCGAATAGTATAAACCTCTAACTGAACGAACTTTCGGCTCGGGTCCCCGCTGCCTGCGGCCTCGTATAGAAGTCGTGCTACGCACGCGCTGCGGTATACTTTAGTTCCACCTTCCACCACCAGGTGGCGCAATCTGTATATACGATCATAACTGAAACCGTTAAAGCTATCGATGTCGAGTCGAATAAGCCATACCCCGTCGTGATCCGGCCCATAGAAACAGAGTTCGGAAAGCGCCCCCTAGTGGTGAAATGCGGAACTAAAGTCTATAATCTCTAGTATCCTCTATCGATGTCGAGTCGATTGAGCCAAACCGCGTCGTGATGTGACCCATAGAACACGAGTTGGCTGAAAAATCCTTTAATTACACCTTCAACCGCCAGGGGGCGCAATCTGTTCTATACGAACCTCGGGCACTGAAACCGTTAAAGCTATCGATGTCGAGTCGAATAAGCCATACCCCGTCGTGATCCGGCCCATAGAAACAGAGTTCGGAAAGCGCCCCTAGTGGTGAAATGCGGAACTAAAGTCGATAATCTCTACTAAGCTCTATCGGTGTCGAGTCGAATGAGCTATACCCCGTCGTGATGGGACCCATACGAAGGGAGATATTTTCAAAAGAAATAGCAAATTCCTTAGCTTTTTTTTTTTTCCCCTATGCAAAAATGACAATTATTTAAAAAATATTAAAACTTTTAAAAATAAATGTTCCTGTGTTGACTCTCTAGTTTATTTGACTGCGATCGAACATGAAGTTGACTCTTGACATATCGTATAATCTCTGATCCATCGAAGAGAAATATTGTATAGTAAGTTAGTCAGGTATTGTATAGCAAGTATTTGCAGTGCAATTGGCTGTTTCAGAATACAAATATCCTAGTAGAATAGAATTTTAACTATAAAAATATAATTATTTCTCAAAATAAATCATATATTCGGAAAGCCCATTCAATTCTGTACGCAAAATGAACAACGATTTTTGATTTAAAATCGTTAATAAATAAGATAATTACGGCGAAAGCAAAGTCACTTATTACAGTCTGATTAAACTGTGCTTGCGCCGAAAAACGCTCATTTCTAGAAACGGGTTTCACAAAAGAGTTTTTTTTTAATTGATAATAATCGAATTTTTTAAAGTCGAAGGCATCTTTCTATAGATGAATGTATGCACTTTTAGCTTCTTCTCTCGGAATTTGTGTACTTCGATAAAAAAGTCCTGCGGCGGGGTTACATTGGCAAATTAGAGGAAATCGTGAAAGTGAGGTACGGGAACGACCGGTTTCTAAAGGGTTAATGTACATATTTTTTTTAACTGAGATATATGTTTCGAAGAATAAGAAAGTGGCTATGATCTGGTGTATTTTATTTGTCTCTATTCACATTTTCCGAGTCGATGCGGATTTTTAAACATGGGCCGAAAAACGACAATTCACGCGAGTGAGTTTCGGAAATCATTTTTTAGAAGGGTTAAAAAACGAATTTTTCAAAACTGATACCGGATTTTAAAAGGAAAAAGAACGTAGATTAGGCTCGGTATTTTTATTTTTTCGTATCTTGTTTAGAAGCCCAGAATTGGATTTTTAAAAATTGCAGAAATCGCTGAAAAACCGAAAGAGACTTACGGAAAAAAACGATTTCGAAAGGGTTAACTGAAATATTTTTTAAAACTAAAGGTTTTACAGTGATCTCTAAAGGAGGGAAATGTACTTGGGTGTGTTTGTTTGATTTTTTGTTCTTTCAGAGAGCCGATGCGCGATTTTAAAAATCGCAGAGAATCGGAATTTGCAAAAGCGAGTCTGCGCGCGAATTTTTTTCGAAGGGTTAATATTTATATTTTTCAAAAACGATCGCAGATTTCGAAAGGATAAAGAATGTAGATCTCGTCTGGTATTTTTAGTTTTCCCTGACTCGTTTGGAACCGCCGCAGCGAATTTTTCAATATAGTCGAAATTGCATAAATCGCGAAACGGTATACGGAAAATATACGTTTTCGAAGGGTTAACTGGCGTATTTTTTTTAATGGAAGGTGTTATTGGAGAGGACAGAGACCGATCTTTTATTTGGTGAAATCCGTTTATCCGAATCTTTCTTAGTCCGGCGTATGCGAGGTTCGGACGAAGGGAGAAAATCAAAAACACGAATTCGACCCTTTTTGATTATTTTTTTGAAAGGGTTAATATCGAAATTTTTTCGAACCGACCAGATCGTTAGAGACGTAAAAGTACGTTCTTTGAGAATATGTTGACGGTTTTTTCGTATTTCTGTCGGTTCGCCGTCGGCGAGTTTAGACAGTCGTCAAACGAAACCGGCCGAAGCGATCTTTCCTTCTTCTTTTTGCGGAAGATGAGGATTGAGCTCTTCTGGGCATGCGCGGAGTACTTTCCACATAGGTTTCTTTTGAAGCAATTAAAACAGCTTTGTTCGTTAATAACTCCCTTAATTAAGAGCCGATTTTTTCGAAACTGCAATTCCTGAAGGCCCGGATTTTTCTGAATTTTTTGACACCAAAAGCGCTTCGCTACCCGCTACGCTCGCAGAGTTTATCCGGGTACAGATACACACACACACAGACAGACACACAGACGGATACGAACATTAATAATAAGGACTAGCTGGCTTCACCCGCCAGCGGGCCCCTAATTTACATCGGTAACTAAAATCGATAAAATCCTAATTTACATCGGTGCCTCGAATCTTTTGTATTCTCCGGCTCGCACCCTCCTCGAACCGAACGAACTTCCGACACGGGTCCCCGCTGCCTTCGGCACCGTATACCGGTCGTGCTACGCACGCACCGGATAATCCTTTAATTTGCACATTGAGTAGTATAAACCTCTAACTGAACGAACCTCCGGCTCGGTTCCCCGCTGCCTGCGGCACCGTATAGCAGTCGTGCTGCGCACGCGCTGCAGTATACGTTAGTTCCACCTTCCACCACCAGGTGGCGCAATCTGTTTATACGATCATAACTGAAATCATTAAGGCTTTCGATGTCGAGTTGAATGAGTCATACCCCGTCGTTTTCATGCCCGTAGAACCGGATATAGGAAAGCGCCCCTGGAGGTGAAAAAATGAACTAAAATTGGAAAGCTCTATCGATGTCGAGTCGAATGAGCCATACCCCGTCGTGATCCTTCCCATAGAAACAGACATAGGAAAGCGCCCCCTGGTGGTGAGACTCGGAGCAAAAATCGATAAGCTGTAGTATCGTATATCGACGTTGAGTCGAATGAGCCATACCCCGTCGTGATCCGGGCCATAGAAACAGAGTTAAGAAAACGCCCCCCCCCCGGTGGTTAAAAACGAACTAAAACCGATAAGCTCTAGTATCCTCTATCGATGTCGAGTCGATTGAGCCAAACCGCGTCGTGATGTGACCCATAGAACCCGAGTTGGATGAAAAATCCTTTAATTACGCCTTGCACTACCAGGGGCGCAATGTGTTCTATACGAACATGACCGAAATCTGTAAAGCTGTTGAAATCCAGTCGAAAGAGCCAAACGCCGTCGTAATTCGGCCCGTAGAACCCGATTTCCGGAAGCGCCCCCTGGTGGTGAAACTTGGAACTAAAATATGTAAGCGCTATCGATATGGAGTCGAAAGAGCCAAACCGCGTTCCTATTGGACTCGTAGAACTCGAGATATTGTGAAATAAAAGTATAAAATCTTATATTATTATTCTAAAAGAGTGGTATAAACTCAGAAATTTTTAAAAATGTTATAGAGGGTAAACCTCTAACTGAACGAACCTCCGGCTCGTGTCCCCGCTGCCTGCGGCACCGTATAGCAGTCGTGCTGCGCACGCGCTGCAGTATACGTTAGTTCCACTTCCACCACCAGGTGGCGCAAGCTGTTTATACGATCATAATTGAAATCGACAAGGCTTTCGATGTCGAGTCAAATGAGCATACCCCGTCGTAATCCGGGCCATAGAAACAGAGATAATAAAACGCCCCCTGGTGGTGAAAAACGAACTAAAACCGATAAGCTCTAGTTTCCTCTATCGATATCGAGTCGAATGAGCCAAACCGCGTTCTGATTGGACTCATAGAACTCGAGATATTGTGAAATCAAAATATAAAATCTGATATTATTATTCGAAAAGAGTGGTATAAACTCAGAAACTTTTTAAAATGTTATAGAGGGTCCTTATTACTTTAATTATGATGTTTGGAATCAGTTTGGTGGAAATCCGTAACATAGTTTCTTAGCTATAGAAACGGACCATACTTAAGAGAAAAAAAACCTGAAGCGGGGGGGGGGGGAGGGGGCGATGACACTGCTTTTCCTCAAACGACTGATTTAGACTACCTGAGTTCTAGTTCAAAAACAGGGACCTGTAGAAAAACTTAAAACTGAAAAAAAAAAAAATTTATAACGATTTTCCCTATCATAATATCTGGTTGCCACTCTAAAAGAAAAAGATGACAGTACTTTTCCTCAAACAACTGATTTAGACTATTAGACTACCGGAGTACTTGTTCAAAGACCACTTGAAAAACTTAGAACTGAAAAAAAACCCCTCTGAATTTACTATTTGAAAATACTGGTCATTTCTATACATAAACACAATCAAACGCTAAGGACGAATAAAAAAAAATGTTAAATTAAAATCATAATATCTCGCCCACACTCAGCTTGAACATCTTACCAGAGAATCTTCTGTTCCCAATCGACTGCTTCTAATTTATTATTTTTGTCTGGGCATAGTTGAAATATCAATAATTAAATAATGTCTCATCTCGTAATAATTAATATCTAAGAAGATATCAGAATAATTTTTAGATTCTCTGAAAGCTGATATATTTTACGTCGAAATGCGCGAGCACGGAAGGTCTGAGCCCCTCAGATTCTGAGATGGGGCGGCCCCCTGAATACCCGTAGTCTATAAAAGTCACGTGATGTTTACTGGATTTCCTGCTAGCCTCGCCAAAAGGCCCCGAAAAAGACAGAAGCTGATTGGTCGTCGCTCTATTCGCTAGCCTCGCCTCGGGTCTGATTCTAGTCTGATTCTTTAATTTGCAAGTTAAATTTCGGTAAAAATATTTATCGCGTGTTTTATAAGTGAATAAAAATTCATATTTATTATGACGTCACGGGAATATTGTCCATTGGGTTTAGGTATGTTTATTGAGTTTAGGTAGGTTTGTTATAAGCTCATTTAACAGTTCCTTATTAGCCGCAAAGTCCTATTTCTTTCACTGTGAATTTCTCTTTAGATGTCAAACAAGTTGGAAATTGTACGTCAAACGTGACAAATGAGGTGCGTTCGTACTATTGTTAGTTATATAAATATTCAGATCTTGATGATTTTTAATTCTGCGAAATGAATCATATCGTCTGCAGATTTAATTTCTGTAATAAAATAAGTATCTCGATCGCTTGACGGTTAAACCTCGGAAGCTCCTACAACAAGAAAGCACGGATTTCTTTTAAAAAAATTCAAATTTCTTAATAAATATTTGTATTAATATTTTCTAAAGTTTTGATTCGATTTTCTTAAAATTTGAAATGTCTCGACAAAATTCTGCAAAGATAATATATCTTAAATTTCAAACCATTCGATTGGGTTGTTTTTGCGTTGTTATATGCGGACGGACGGACAGACAGACGGACGGACCAGACGATGACAATAGGTGCTGCGTATTTATATAATTACGAACGCACCTAAAAATGGTAGTCTACTTTTGGACGCCAGCCAAAACACAGTAGCAATTTTTAGAGATGTCTAACGGTTGTGACAACAAACGGCGCTATCGCTTTAGCTTTCGTTGAGCTTATATCACTTTTAGATACTACAAATTTCAATTTTTTACTACATTTTACAACATTTTACAATTTGAATTCTTACATCATCAATTAGAAAAAAAAATAGCTTTCGATTGAAATTTATTTGAAAACTGCCGCTTAATCACTCTCAGAAATAAAACACTCAATTTTGACGATTCGGCAATCCTTAAGCCCTGTTTCGTTATTTTTGATAATCATTTCGTCACAGAATCACGTGGTTTTTGACGAAACGCGAATCCTCAAATATCTGACGAAACTGTTTCCTCACTGTGAGAAATAAAACTCTAACTTTCGACGATTCCGCAATTCTTGAACTATATTTCATCTTTTTTTACAATAATTTCGTCTCAAAATTAACTATTTTTAATGAAATGGAAAATCTCAAATATTTGACAAAAATGTTACCCCATTCGCGGCCAGATTATTTTTGTTGTTACAAAATCGTTCACAAAAAAAAAAAAAAAAAAAAAAAAAAAAAAAAAAAAAAAAATTACACGAAAGTACTAAATTTACAATATATTAATGAAAACAGAAACAAAAATATTTCATCCATGGGGTCCGCTATAACACGAAAGTACCAAATTTCTAATTTATTTTTGATATCTGATAATTTGCGTCTATCCTTTTTGTAACTTTAAAATTTTTCTATCGATTTTATGCATTTCTATTGCTTATTCAAAGATAAATTTTTCTAAGAATTTCGTTAAAATTCTTCTAAAGTTACAGAATTTCGTTAAAAACGGTTAAAATAGTAAAATTCGAACATCATTTGGATCATTTTCGACCGAACGCAACAACCATTTTCCCAATGGTAAACAAAAAAAACAAAAAACAAACAAAAAAAAAAAATCAAAATTAAAATTTTAGGAGTTTTTTTTTTTTTTTTTTTTTTTTTTAAAGAAATATATTCATATAACAATCAAATTTAAAATATGCTTAACTGATCCCTTCTCCCTCTATAAACAGTAATGTGTTATTATCAATAATATTATCAAATCTTATCATCTAAAATTGATGAACTCTCCTTCAAAATATTCCCTTCAAACTTTACCATATTCTAATCATTCATTGAATAAAGGAAATTTCCCTAAAAAAAAATATTAATCAAGCCATATTCTAATTATTTATTAACCTTAGAAAAACCATAATAATAATCTAGCCTTATTAATTAAAACATGCAAAAATTATAACAGCACCGATAAAAATATTTCTAAAAAATATGAACACACATTAACATCCCATAGACACATTTAAAATCAAATTTATATAAGGCCAAGCTGGCGTAGGACGCAGCGCACAGATCTCCCACACAAAAAATAGTGAGTTCGTATACCATTGAAGACTTAAGAGAAGTGTGTCGTACTTTTTTTCCCCTGTCAGCATCTTTAATTAAAGATGCTTCTAAAATCTCCAATAGATGGCACCACAAACTTTTTTTGGAACTTTTGAAAAAACAATTTGACGAAACTAATTTCCTCACATTTTTAAGGATACAAATTTACTCGATTTGACGAAATGTTCGCTCGGAGATTCCCAGGAAACAGTTTCGTCAAAAACGAAGAAAATTTCGTTGTATTTGAGTATCCATTTCTAACAGTGATTTAACGACTTTTTAAATAATTTTCAAGCATGAAATATTTTTCAAATCTATCTTAACAATGCCACCAGTTTGTTTTAATAATGTAAAATAGCCCATGGGAAAGTTGTCACAGTTGAAAATAGATTTCCCTAACCATCATGAAAAGTGAAAAAAAAATAATAAAAAAAACCTGATATATCATAAGATCAGATTATCCATAAAAAACTAAAATCTGTCAAAATAAATAAATCAGTTTATGATTAACACAAAATTTATATGTTTAATTCGTTGATGTATATGTTGCATAGAATATGCTAGGAACTGTTTTTTATTATTTTTTAAAAGACCCATTGGATATTTAACAGTATAAGAGGGAAAAGATCGCCGTCTGTAATGGAAAAGGAATAATCATCCTTATTGTGTAAATTAACTGAAGAAATCATACAAATAAATTACACTTAGAAAAATAAAAATCACTCTCATCTGTCGATTGATTTATTATTGTAAAAAAAATTCTTCATCTTTACATAAAAATTGATTAGCTTAAAACAATGGATACGTTTTAGAAGATATGGACTTGAAACGAAAAATGATTAAAGAGGACATTTTAAAACTTTTAATTTAAACATTTTAAAACTTTTTTAAACGTCGAATTTCGACGGTGCCTTTGGGCAGATGCAATGCACATGCGCATAGGAGCTCATTCGGGTGCATTATCACGGGGGGGGGGCATTATGTGCTTTATTTACTATGTTGTTTTATTTACTGAATATGAGCTGAAAGTAGGGATATACTATACTATTTGTATGATACTTCATAGGTCCATGAAATTTTCTTTCTTGCGGTGGGGAATATGGAGGTAATGTAAAACTGATTTGCACTACACAGTTGTTTACGGATTGTTTGTTTGGAGTTTGCATCGGAAATAGTACTGTATTTCAGTGAGAGAAAAAAACTTTAAAAATAAAATACTTGAAAAACTGTTTCTTACGCATCCCTTCTGATGTAATAAAGAAGCTTATTTTACTATATTGTTATAGTAATTTTTTCATCAAGTTTTGACGGGTTACATCTAGTTTACATTTAAAACAACTGAACAGTCCCTTTAGCTAGTATTCCAGTACGCTGTTCTTATAGAATTCCGTTAACATGTTCATAGTTTTGTTTTTCTTGCTTGTAAGACACATCGAAGGTTGTGGAGTTTTTTAGCCATAATGTAATTTGGAAATAAAATACTGGCATCATGTTCTCCCTGAGATCTGCTCAAAGAAAGTCCAATCTCGCTTTTAAATTTGAAAGCCCTATACTGTTGAACTGTAATCAGGAACAGTCCGAACAGTAGAGCATCGTTTGAGGGGCTTCCTAGTTGCAATCAACTTAACGCCCAGTCTAGTGATAAAATGTCTTGCTTATAAAATTAAGCCAATGGGAAAAAGATGAACCTTAGTTTTAAAACTACAAGAAAGGGATAGAATAATGGTTAAAATTTAAAAATGGAGAAGATAGATAAATTTTGAATATAGATAGTAAAGTTAAAAAGTTAATGACAAGAAACTAGCATGTTAAGTTAATAATAAAAAACATGGTACTGCTGTAGTTGTAGAAACTACTGTGGAAAAAAAGAATAAAAGAAAATTCGGAACATGTTCCTTACTAACAATTGTAAATGCCTACCTGTAATAAAGCAGAGGGTTTAATCGAAATAAAAGACACACTACAGAGCCATATATATATATATATATATATATATATATATATATATATATATATATTATATATATATATATATATATATATTTCAATATAAGAGAAAAAGAAAAGAAAATGGAAAGAATATGATGGTGGTGGTAAACACTAATTCTCAGAGTCCATAATGCTGGAATATTTTGAGTAAAAAGTGGAGGAAATAGGTTTTTCTGTTAGTGGGGTAAAAGTGTCTGACAAAACTATCATTTAATTCTCTGATATATTTTCAATCAAAAACAACACTTTTTTTATATTTTACTTTATTTATTTTACGTTCTTTTAGCAAAGATTTATTTAAATATCACTTTTTGATATTACGTTTGTTATAAATTTTCTAAGAAAGTTTTAAGCTTTTAAAGCTTTTAACAAATTTATACCAAGAAATTTTAAAACTTGCTGTGTTAAAAATCATGTGTTCCCGTTCCACAAAATTATAAAGAAAGATTTTAACAACCCCATTACTTTGAATTTTGCTTTGTGAAAAATTAAATATACATTTTTTATTAATTTTAAATCATAATGTGTAAATTTTTTTCAAAAATTGATGCAAGCGCACAAGTTAACACGCACATAAATTAGTCCTAAAAGCTTATTATTACTATTGTATATATATATATATATATATATATATATATATATGTCACGATTTTGACTCTCAGGTTTGCTCGATGCGTTGCAGTCGTAATTAGTTGTCAAAAAAATTCGCCAAAACGAACAGGGTCTCCCATTTCAAACTGCATTAGGTAGGCCGGGTGGAAATAATTTTCAGTTCACTCGAACTGGAGTTTGAAATAAAATCTTTATTAACATTTTGAAGACATCACTTCAGGGGGGAATGCTCGATGAATCAAAATTATCCCGAAGAATTAATACATTCCATTGCTACAGTCTGCATGATCCATAAATCTCCTCTTTGAGAACTCACTAATTTTATTTAGATTAGTTGGACGTATCAATTTGGCACTAAGTACCCGTAAATATATTGTAAAACGTTACATCACTGCATTATAAAGGACGTTTGAGGATATTAGACGCCCTGAAAAAAACTTTCCCGCTTTCCTTCAGCTGCCGCCCATCGTCGAAAAATCTCTCTTGGAATGAGGACGTAAGTCCTGATATAGTTTTAACCTAGCTCGCGTAAGAACACAAAACACGTCACGTGACTGACTTTCATCGAATCACAAGATCTTTAAAGGAACTTCATTGGCATTTCCGTCGCAATTATTTTGACGTGAAACGGTTTCCTTGGCGGGAAAATATTCTACACTTTTCTACAGGCTTCGGTAATCTCGTACCAGACGCATGCCGTATAAACAAACCAATTTATCTGCTTTGAGACTGTGGTTAAACTTCGAATTTAATACGTAATAACAAAAAAAAAGAAAATGACTCTTCTGATGAAGAAAAAAAAAAGAACGAAAGCTTTTCGGAAATATTTTAATATACATTTAATATTTAATAATAGAATAATTTTACGGGAATAGGGTTTTCTGAGCGGCATAATTTAAGAGATGTGATATTTTAGCATTTAAATAAAGAAGTTATAGCAATTTGACGACACGGGAATAATAATGATGAATTTTAATAATGGATTTAAAATAAAGATGTTCTATTTAAAGAATAAATTTAAAAAGCTATCACCATTTTTAGATCTAACTACTTTCAAATAAATATTATTAAGGGGATTAGGATAAAATGGCTTTACATATGGATAGTAAAAGACTATTTTAAGAACAAGAGTTATTTTAATAAGCCGGGATTATATACGGAACATTATTAAATGGAAAATTTTTATAGTATAATTTAGCAGATTGCGGAAAAAATTAATTTTTGTAATATATATATATATAATTATTCTTATCATTTCTTAGATTAATTGTGTCTAAATCAAAATTGGTGACATAGTTTTCAGCTAAACTTTTAGTATTTCAATAATAAAAAAATTATTTCTTAAAAAAAGTCAAACATTTGAAAGCATTTTAAAAAAAGAAACAAGCATCCATATAAAAATTACATCAATTGATTTTTTTTCATGAAAAGAACATTATTAAATATAGTATTAAAAAAACATAGAATAAATAACGACTTTCGTTTTTTTCTTTTTTTTAAATGTATAAAACTAACAATTTTTTAAATGTATAAACTAACAATTTTTCAAATGTTTTTTCCCTATAAATAACTACCCGTAAGGCATGGTGACGTCACGGCGATGTCACTGTGAAATCACACTGTGACTTTGTGACCGTCGTCGTGACGTCAAGTGACGTCGATGTGAAGTCACTGTGACCTAAATGTGAAGTCGTTATAGTCGTTTTCAAGGTTTTCTGCGACCTCACAAAGTGACTACTTTGTGAAGTCACCGTGCGACTTCAATGTGAAAAATGTGACGAATCTGCATCGGATAGGGTGACCAGATTTTACCCGAATCCTATCCGGATTGTTCGGCTCGACATTTTTTTATTCTACAAGTTTATGACGTTTATGACGACACTGCACCGGGTCGGGGGATCAGATTTTACCCGAATCCAATCCAGAAAGTTCGGATCGATTTTTTTGGATTTGTTTGGCTACAGAATAGATTTGGATTAGTGGTCGGGTGACCTGATTTTCGTGAACCCAATCTGACCCGAGTCGGGTATAATGATTTTACTGTAAGTCTTGTTCGGAATAGAATCTTGCATACGACTGAGTAACCAGATTTTATCAGTAATTGTGTTACGATACAATTTCTGATGTCGACTCGGGTCTAGAGTCATGCACGAATCCGGTTACATACTTCTTGAACATGGTTGAATGTCTACTTGAACATGAATGATGGTTGACTGAAATTATATTTCAATTCAACCCATATTCTTACCTTATCACAACAAAAACAGCAACAAAAAAATCTGTAGGCCCACAACCCGACCGAACCTGATAAATGATTTCGCATAGATTCGTGTAACAAGATTATACCAAATCCCGATAAGATCGACGATAAGGATTGGATCGGCAATAATTTTTATTGATGCAACTCGTATTCAAATTAAAACTTTGCATCTGGTTGGGAAACCGGCTAATGTAGCTGTTAAGCAAAAAAAATTATAAATGTAAAATACGCATATTAATTTAAAAATAACAGGTGAATCCATTAAAAATTATAATAAAAGTACATTTTTCAATAATATGAAATTCTATTGTGCAAATAACAACTTTTTAAATTAACTTCTACTTCCATTTGTTTTGTGTAACCACGAAAAATATTGACTGTGCTGTTTTGCTGTCAAGTATTGAAGTATTTAAATGTGTATATTTTGCCATATTTCCCCTCTCTCAGTATCACGAAACTTTCTGACAAATTTATTAACAAATTTTTAAACACATGGCACTTGCATGCCTGATTATTAAAGCGATTTGAAATGAATAGTGTTTTCCTTTTTTAGATAAATGAAATACTTAAGATCAATTTCGGTCACGTTTTTCCCGTTTCTGACGCTGCGCGCCGGAAATTCGGTTCAAAACACCGACTTTGATAGTGTTTTCTGAAACATCTTCTGCCGTTACCAAAAAATGGAAAACGCTATTCTATTACATATATTCTGAATTAGAACACCTGCCAATTTCATCTGTTTCCGAATAAAAATGAATTCAGAAATATGTCAGAAATTAGCTATTTTGGATTTGAGAACAACTTTAATGAAAATGTAAGTATATATTTTAAAATAAGCACTATGAAAAATTTATATTAGGAATCCATTTTAATAATAGATATACCTATTATGCGATATTATTATATAATAAACATGGTATCAAACAGTAAAATATTTTTCAATAAAAATGAAAAAAAACATACTTTTTTTAAAAATTATTTCATTGATAGTTTTTGATAGAAAACTAAATGCAGAACTTAAATATCAATTTTTACTATAAAAAAATTCGATAACACAACTGGAAAAATTACCTTAACTGAATAGCTATTTTATTGTTTCATCAATATTCATTATTTTTGTGCACCTAATATTGACATATCTTGACAAATAAATTTCTAATGCGTTAAATTGTCACAATTATTTCAAATTACCAGGAAAATATTTCTCGAAACCTCCACTAGCAAAGAAATTTTCAAATTGTAAATTAAATATTAATAGTTTTAAAAATTGCAATGTTTTTAATTATAATGAATAACTATGAAAATTGAACTGAGAAAGCCAAAATATAAATAAATTCATCATTATAAATAACACTTTACATTTAGAATGCATATTGTTAGTAAATACTTCGAGCTTTTTCCAAACTGTCTATTCAAAACAATTTAAAACATTAAAGACAAAATTTAATACAAGTGTTTTAAAAAAAAAGATTTAAACATCTTAACTTTTAAATAATGCACTATTAAATGTACTATTACTAAACATGCACTACTAACAAAACTGCGAAGATATTAAAAGTTACCTGCTGATGTATAAGTAAAACCACCAGTTCTAGGTGTTAAGTTTTAATGGTCCTTGACTGTTTCCTTTTCATTGAAAAATGAGACTATAATTCACTATTTTAATTTTCAAAGTGTTCCAGCAGAGGTGTGTTCATAGATTTGAGATATCAAATATCACGCAGACCTTATGAACGCACCCAGCTAGACACAGGGAGAGGTTAAAATGGATTTAAAATAGATGGTTCACTTTAAAACATTAATTTACTTACACAGTATAAATTCCACAATATAATTCCACAAACTTAAAAGAACACAACACACTCTAATCCGCCGAACTTAGAATGGCAATAATCGTCTGCCCTCAATATGCGCGATTATGATCTGCGCAGTATTGTTTAACCGCATAGTAACAGCTAGCAGGTGTTTCCAACTTACCACAAATGATATAGAAATAAAATAATTTAAATAAAGACATTTCAAATACTTTATAATTTATATGGTTGACAAATTAACTTTTATATGAGAGAGTTTTGTATTCTTAGAAATAAGCTGTGAAAATGTATATTTTTATATATTTTTTAATCAGTTGCATTTGCTTTAGACGTCCAAAGTAAATATAAATGTTAAAAAAAATTGATTTAATAGGCTTTATAAAATAATTCCGACAAAATACTATTTTGCAATCAGATTTCCTAAATTCGAATTTTTCATTTTTTACACTTTATTGAAAAAAGCAATATATTTAATAGAGGTGATATCTTACTAAGCACTGACCAGTTTTGGATAAATTGCTATAGGTATGACATATACTTTATGACATATTTTTAATTCGTTTTTGTTCGGAAACGCATAAAATACGCTGGAGTTTTTATTCAGAAACTATGTAATTAAAAGACGTTTTCCATTTTTTGGTAAAAGCAGAAGATCTTTCATAAAATAATGTCAAAGTCGGGTTGGGTTGGGTTGATTTATGACGGCCAATTATCAACACGAGGGATATAGGCCCTGGGGGGAGTGCACTACGTGGGGGTCTTTTTAAGGGATCCTAACCCGTATTTACGGCAAGATTCGAAGAAAACCACGAAAAACTCCGAACGGTTAGGTCGACGAGCGCGACTGGGGTTTGAACCCAGCACCTCCTGTCTACCAGCTTTGAGAGCAGAACCTCTGAGTCACTGGTGGGTGTTTTGAAACTAATACCCGACGTGACATGTGAAAGAAAGGAGAAAAACCGGTCGTCACGTGACACAAATTGCTATAACTCAATAAGTAATTGATTTATAAAAAAAAATGGAAAACACATTTCGATTCCAAATTGCTTCCATAGGCAGTCCTGCCCATTTTATGCCTTTGCGTTTAAAAATGTGTCAGAAATTATGTCAGAAAGTTTCGCGTTGTTAACCAGATCAGGTCACCCCGACCAGACCGTGTTTGTATCGAACTCGCAAAATTGGTACCCTCTTTTTTGGACCAGAAAGCTGATAATTGGATTGAGTGGTTTCTCAAAATAATTAAAGATTGGAGATTTTTAAAGAAATATTTTTAATATTACAAAATTAGCAAATGAGTTCTATGAGCAGAAAAAAAATTAAATGTTTGTATTTAAAATGCTAACAAAACTCTAAATTGCTAACAATTTTATTAGAATGGGAGATCTATTTCTGAATTACTTTCCGCCATAACTTTCATACGTTACTAAATTTCTATTTAAGAATTTTTACCTGTGATTTTATGAGTTTTTTTCCAAATTCACTCTCCGATCACACCGTGAAGTCACAGAGTGTTTGCATTTTGGTCATAGGTGTGATGTGACTTATGTGACTTGCAGTGACGTCATTGCAACGTCACAAATTTTTTTAAAGCTGTCAAAAAGTAATTTTCTTGACGCCATAAGATGTTCTAAAGTTTATTTTAAGTTTTCTTTAGATCTCCAAGACGTTCACATTTTGGTCACAGTATGACGTTACAAAGTGGTGGCATTTTGGTCACAGATGTGAAGTGACATACGTGACTCACAGTGACGTCACAATGACGTTACTGTGACTGTGCTTGCTATGCGGGTATAGATTCTTCCAAAAAATTTTATATAGGCTAATTTTATATGTTTCTATGCAAACGCCACGGCAGCCGCCACCATCAAATGCACTTCGACAACAAATACACAAATGGGCGGTTCTTTAGAGCTTTCCGTTCATTTTGGTCAAGATTACAAACTTCGTCAGATATGTTGAAGGTCGACGAATATTTTGAAATGCCCGAAAAATGATATAGTTTTTACGAATGTCGATAAATATCCCTGAATGTTGTAATACTAATATCATTTTTACGACACTGGCCAATATAAATCAAATATTTTTTTAAAGGCATTGAAGTATCAAGTTTTTTAAAAACGACAAACTTATTAAATTTTGTCGTTTAGAATACTACTTCTATATTATATTGTATAAGTAATTCAAAAAACTATTTTGAATGCTTTCTTTTAAAAACTTATTTTAAGTTATGTCTGTGAGCATCGGCAGATGTTGCAAATTTGACGTACGACATTGAAGATATTGGCCAATATTGGATTGGACATTGGCCGATATCTTTGTGCTACCTAGGGTGTTCAGAACTTCCGCTATTTTATTTTTATTTTAAAATACGTATAAGTGGACATTACTTGACACAATAATAAAATAAATATTCTGTTTATATTTCTTCAGAAGTGATGTATACATATATATTCAATTTAATTTAAACCATGTTCTTCATTTTAAATCTATATAAATTTTATTTATATCTTATACCTTTTAAGTAATTGAAATGTTAACAAGTTAAACAAATTTTAAAAAGTGAAAAAATATATATTTCAAATATTTATGAAAACTACAAAATATTTTATTAATGAGTATTTTAACAACATACTGACAATGATATATATTTCTTCATATTAAATTACTTGTAAAGAGTTTCAGGTCTTTCCGTTTAAAGGCCTGCCAAAAACCAAAACTTAACTCGCATTTGAAGTAAACAAAAATATTACGTCTGAACATATTTATAACTATATTCAAATCATTAAAATTACAGACATTACATTACAATTACATAAACCATTAAAAACATTTAAATTGGACGTTTCCGATTTACATGAAAATCTCTCATCAGCAAAAATTCCTTTAAGTAATTCACAATAAGTTCTAAAACATGTTTTAGAACTTATTGTGACTTACGTTAAGGAATTTTTGCTGATGAGGGATTTTTATGTAAATCCAAAACGTCCAATTTAAATATGTTTTTAATGTATTATGTAATTGTAATGTAATGTCTGTAATTTTAATGATTTTAATATAATTAACTCACAATGTACGAAAAAAATAATAATAATAAAAGTAACATAATGATCCTATTGCAAAAAATAATAATAAAATAAATTATTATGATTAAAAAAATGATTAAAAGTACGATTAAAAAAATTAAATTGACGTTTGAAAATGATTAGCCAAAGCGAAATTGCGGCGATAACCCCAGCAGATGCGAAATTGTGCTAACCCAGCTGATGCCAAAATGGTGCAAGCTTGTTGCCATAGTTACCAGACTACAACAGACATTCGAAAGTCAGCGCAATAGTTTCCAGCTCTAGATAAAGGCGCTGCAAGCAAGCCTCTGAGTTAACTGTTTTAGAACTTATTGTGACTTACGTTAAGGAATTTTTGCTGATGAGGGATTTTCCTGTAAATCCGAAACGTTCAATTTAAATATGTTTTTAATGTTTTATGTAATTGTAATGTAATGTCCGTAATTTTAATGATTTTAATATAATTGACTCACAGTGTACAAAAAAAAAAAAAAAAAAAAAAAGAAAAAGAAAAAGAAAAGAAAGAAAGAAAGGGACATAATGCTCCTATTGCAAAAAATGAAAAAAATATATATATTATGATTAAAAAAATGATTAAAAGTACGGTTAAAAAATATGAAATTGACGTTTGAAAATGATTAGCCAAAGCGAAATTGTGCTAACCCCAGCAGATGCGAAATTGTACTAACCCCAGCTGATGCCAAAATGGTGCAAGCTTGTTGTCATAGTTACCAGACTACAAGAGACCCTCGAAAGTTAGCGCAATACGCTACCGAAGTGTGACGTCATTTATCTCTTGTCGTCTGCTCTGGCCACACGAAACACATAGACTCATAGGGAAATTGTTTTAAAAAATCGTACTAAAACAAATATTATTTTTCTAAAATTTGTATCCCTTGGTTAGGATACTTTGATATGAGAGGTATCATTTGCATAGGTGTAATTAAGTTATTTTTAGGTCAGATTTGTGTAATACAATTTTAAAATTGCAAAACTGTAACGTCCGGATCCAAGACATAATCATATCTCGAAATAAGGTCTAGGGGTGGAGCCATCTACGATCAGTAAATGTAATCATTCTCTTATTTATGTGATATTATTTTAAAATAACTTATTTATCTAGATTTTTATTTACTAAATATTTATGATTTTCAATCATTTAAAATGTTTTATAGAATAGTAGAAAATTAATACTTTTATTAATCTGATCATTAAACATAATTTATTTACCTCGTGTACTGTGCAAAATGTGTAGTTTAGTAAGAAACTCAGAAAACTAAATAGTATTAATTATATAGAGAGACAAATAGAGTAAGAAAGAAAATAGTTTGATACTACGTCACATTCTTGATTTAAAAAAACGTGAAAAAAATCTAATTAATTTATTGAAAATATCCATAAAAAAACCTTTATAAGCAAAGTTTTTTTTTTTTTTTTTTTTTTTTTTTTTTTTTTTACAAGCAAATGTTTAATTTAACAATCTAACATGCTAAAAGAAATCACGTTTGCTTATAAAAAATATATAAAATATCTTCGACATACCTATATCAGATTTGAGCAATAGAAATAATAATTAATTTACAGTCAGAAATATGCCTCAAATATAAAAAATGTCCTGCGCCGTCAGCGCCCACAGGGGTCGCCGACGCGCGTTAACGACCATCGCGCCCAAGCCTGTAAAGGGCTTATAACGCACCAGAAGCTTTGTCTCGCTCCGGCGTTGCGATCGGCCTGAGGCCGCTCCGCACTGCGGACCCCCAGGTCATTCTAACAGGTGTCGACCTCTAGGTCGTTGCGCCAGTAATCCCGCTCATGGGAAACTTCCGCGTGGAACACACACCTGACGAACCGCCGAAGAACCCCCGACGACTTAGTTCGCGAAACCCCATAAGGGGAAACGGTCCCTAAGTCACATGTCGAGTTTCCTCGACGGCTCTTGCTTTCTCACGGCTTCCGATCATAGACGTGCATGGAAGGGCAAGCTACTGGTTTCATCGGCCGTGAGGTTCACATGTTATGCACACTAAAAAGAGCAGAAGGTGCCTCTCTCCGGCCCAGAACCACGAGGAAATTCGGTTCTTTCCCATAGGAGGGATTCGGATAAGCTGTCCCTACGTAGTCTGGCGCGAGGTTGAACCTCCCTAGGCGGAACTAGACAGTAACCCAGCGACAACTCCAGAACTACGAGATCATCCACATAGCATATAACTCAAAAACGGAAGAATCCTAAAAACACCACTATCGGATCTCTAGGGGACGTGGAAACTCCCCCTAAACGCGCCAAAGAGACGGGCCCGATCGAGATTTAGTAGAAAGAAAATTAAGAGACGTGCCACTCATCCTTTTGCCAGACGTGGAAAGTCCTGGCTGCACGAGAGACGTGCCAGACTAGGTTTGCCTCAAATATATGTATATAAATTGCTAAAACATTTTTTAAATCTTCACACTTTACAACCTCATAAACACTTTATCCCCCCGCCCCTTCAAACTATCGCAACATAAAAAATAGTTTACTAATTCATTTATTAATTTGAAAAAAAAAAAGAGCTTATTAATCTACCCAAATAAGCAAACGTGATTTTACAAAATATAAAATAATTGCTGAATTTTAACATTCTCACATTTCCAATCTGACTGTCGTCGCCCTGAGCGCGGAGAACCCCGCCCACTATCGGACATTTTAGTTCTAATCGCCACCACTGCAACTCCGATGGAGCTACTTTGCGCCATCTTCTAACAAAACGAGTGTCTTCAGCTGCGTGAAGTGAGCCCCCGAAAATGAGATAAAGAAAAAATTCAAACTGCATTCGATTGACCACTTTTTGACCACAAATGACCATCAACAATTTTGTTTGACCACCCTTCCTTAAGGAGTTAAAAGAAAAACAAGATACGGAGGCTAACTTCACGCAGCCCCCGAAAATGAGATAAATCGAAAATTCCGAATGCATTCGTTTGACCATTTTTTGAACATGAATGACCATCAACAATTTTGTTTGACCACCCTTCCTTAAGGAGTTATTCAAGAAAAACGTTATTTTAAGGGAATTTCAAAATCTTCGCATATATTCAAAAAATCAAAGTAAATAAAATTTAAGTAGTGTATACGATTGACCACTGTTTGACCACCAATGACCATAAAAAATTTTGTTTCACCACCCTTCCTTAAGGAGTTATTTGAGAAAAAAGAATTTTCCCAACAGCGTGAAGTTAGCCCCCGAAAATGAGATAAATGAAAAATTCCGACTGCATGCGATTGACCACTTTTAGATCACGAATGACCATCAGCAATTTTGTTTGACCACCCTTCCTTAAGGAGTTATTTAAGAAAAACGCCATTTTTATATAATTTCAAGGTAAGAGCGCTAACTTCACATATTCCCCAAAAAATCAAAATAAATAAAATTTAAGTAGTGCATACGATTAACCACTGTTTGACCACCAATGACCATCAACAAGTTTGTTTGACCACCCTTCTTTAATGAGTTATTTCAGAAAAAATAATTTTCCCCACAGCGTGAAGTTAGCCCCGAAAATGAGATAAATGGAAAATTTCGACTGCATGCGATTGACCACTTTTTGACTTGGAATGACCATCAACAATTTTGTTTGACCAACCTTCCTTAAGGAGTTATTTAAGAAAAACGTGATTTTTAGAGAATTTCAAGATAAGAAAGTTAACTTCACATATTCCGAAAAAATCGAAATAATTAAAATTTAAATCTAATACAGTAAAACACCGTTTATACGTTTCTCATTTATACGACTTTTAGAGTTATACGTTATTTTTTGAAGTCACAATTCATTCCTATTCAATTTAATGCAAAAATGTGTCGTTTATACGAGGTGCAATATCGGTTATACGTCGTTTACCACCTTGTTAAAATTCGAAAATTTTCTTTTTCAGTCATTATTTTCCTATTAATGGGAAATTTTTCCCAGATAAAAGGCCAACTAAAGGATAAAGATTACAAAAAGATAAAGAATTATAGGTTTGCATTCCGTGGCTGGTGGGAAACGAACAATGGGATGTCAGTTCAGAGGCAGTTCACAAAACTGGCCTGTCTGATAGGCACATCATTCTCGAATTCCTGTCTTAGCACCCATGTTTCTTTTGCATCTCTGCTCTGTTCGTTTCTTAAAACTCTAAAATGTTTGGAAAGCGCAAATTGTTTTCACAGAAAGATAAAATTGAAATTTTGAAAGAATTTGACAAGACCACATAATTAACAAAATTACAATTGGTAAAAAACTTCAATATGCCAGTGTTTATTCTGAAAACTGTGATAACTGATAAAGAAAACAAACTAATAAAGAAAAAAAGTTAACGGTACAACAAAACAAATACAACTAAGTAAGAGAAAGAGAGGAAAGTACTTAACACCATACCCCCAAATATCTCTAGTGCACAATAGGCCTATAAGAAATAAACAAATTTCTATTATAAATAATGGGAACATTCAACCTGCACTATTTGTTCAATCAAAATGAATGGAAATTCGTAACACATGTGCATTTGATTCAGTTGTCGAAATACTGTCTGCAGCTTATATGGATAATACTTGTTATAATTCAAAATTGGAAACGCTTGGTAATAGTAAATAAATTTTCCCACTCATTAAAAATTACGCAAATTCCGGCATATCCAGAAATTTGTATCATGACAGAGCTGTCATTTTAATCAATTTATTACAGAATAGAAACTGTGTAATATTTTAGATTGCAAAATAAATGCATCATCATTAATAGATAAATTATTAAAAGTTACACACCATCAGTAATACAAATTAGAACATGTGATAACTGCGGAGTTTTAAAGAAATCTTTTACTTTGATCCAAAGTGATTCAACAAGTATTCTAGATTTGGGGTTAAAAACAAGTATCGAAAAATGTTTGGACCAATTTTACAAGGATCAAGAGAAATAATGTCAAAAATGTAAATCAAAAATTATTGTTAAAAATGAACCCGGAATACATATTTTCTATGATTTAGAAATTGTTCAGCAATATCTATTCCATCAAAAAAACACACTCTGATTGAAGATATTCCGGATGTGATAATAATTCAAGATAGACAGTACATATTAACAGGTTTCATAATATATTCTGGACTACTTGGCCATAAATCAATAGGACACTGTATTCCCTTCTGCAGAAGAATAAAAAATAATTGGGAAATTCGGGATGACATGCTTGGGGAACTTAAATTACTGAAGACTTTTGGGAATAAAACCATCAATTCATATAGTTTAGTTTATACAGAACATCATGAAACTATTAAATAGTAAGACAATAAAGAAGATCTTTACTTTTTGAATGTTAATTTTTGAATATTTACGAATTAAAAAAATATTTTCAGCATAAATTTTTATACGACAGATTTTCATTTTCTTTTTTCTAAATGTTTCCATGAAGAAAGTCCATGGTTTAATTTTGTAAGCAGTTTGTACAACGAAAAATCTCATTTTGCTTATAGTAAAAATATGTAACATTGAAAAATAAAAATTTGCAAAATATTTAAAAGGTGTTTGTCATTTAGATAAACGATATATACGATATAGTTAAACGATATAGTTAAACATATATAAATTTTATGATCAAAATACAGTGAGAGAATTTACGAAGAATACTCGTCTTAAGAGTCAGTAAGCTTAAATAAGTGTATTTATATTAAGTTTATTTGTCATTTGAATATGGGTAATTAGCAAACATGTCAAGTAAATTAGAAATCGACAATGATGCGCACTAACTACGCGCAGTTGGGGAAACTAAGATTAATAAATTGATAATAACTTTAAAAAATTTTGTTAATAATGTATAACATATATATAATAAGTAACTAATGTAACTTGCTTTAAATAAGTATAATTTTATTATCTGTAAAAGCTGTGTAATTATACTTTCGAACAAAAATACTTTCGAAACATTATCTATATTATTGGCAACATTTTTTTATTTACGCAATGCATGTCAAAATACGTATTACTAAATCTGAATACTCTGATATTTAAGTGCCTAATATAGTATTTCCTATTTTATATTTTAATGATATGTTGTAAAATATGGTATATCCAACTACACAACTTATGATGTTAAATATTCAAAAATTTAGCTCACTACTATCATGATGGACAGGGACAACCGTAACTGGAAGCGTTATCTTTTCGAATCTGTTTGGTCTGCTTAGATACCTTTACTTTCACTCATATACAGAAGAACACCTTAAAGAATGGTAGACAAACAAAATTGTTGATGATGATTGCGGACAAAGAGTGGTCAATCATATACACTACTTAAATTCTAATCATTTTGATTTGTTGGTAATAGGTGAAGTTACACTTACTATCATGAAATTCTCTAAAAATTAGGTTTTACTTATATAATTCCTTAAGGAAGCATGGTCAAACAAAATTGTTGATAGTCATTCGTGGTCAAAAAGTGGTCAATCGCATGCAGTCGGAATTTTCCACTTATCTCATTTTCGGGGGCTAACTTCACGCTGTGGGGAAAATTATTTTTTCTGAAATAACTCATTAAAGAAGGGTGGTCAAACAAAATTGTTGATGGTCATTGGTGGTCAAACAGTGGTCAATCGTATACACTACTTAAATTTTATTTATTTCGATTTTTTGGGGAATATGTGAAGTTAGCCCTCTTAACTTGAAATTATCTAAAAATGACGTTTTTCTTAAATAACTCCTTAAAGAAGGGTGGTCAAACAAAATTGCTGATGGTAATTCGTGGTCTAAAAGTGGTCAATCGCATGCAGTCGGAATTTTTCATTTATCTCATTTTCGGGGGCTAACTTCACGCTGTTGGGAAAATTCTTTTTTCTCAAATAGCTCCTTAAGGAAGGGTGGTCAAACAAAATTGTTGATGGTCATTGGGGGTCAAACAGTGGTCAATCGTATACACTACTTAAATTTTATTTATTTCGATTTTTGGGGGAATATGTGAAGTTAGCCCTCTTAACTTGAAATTATCTAAAAATGACGTTTTTCTTAAATAACTCCTTAAAGAAGGGTGGTCAAACAAAATTGCTGATGGTAATTCGTGGTCTAAAAGTGGTCAATCGCATGCAGTCGGAATTTTTCATTTATCTCATTTTCGGCGGCTAACTTCACGCTGTTGGGAAAATTCTTTTTTCTCAAATAGCTCTTTAAGGAAGGGTGGTCAAACAAAATTGTTGATGGTCATTGGTGATCAAACAGTGGTCAATCGTATACACTACTTAAATTTTATTTATTTTGATTTTTTTAATATATGCGAAGATTTTGTAATTCCCTTAAAATAACGTTTTTCTTGAATAACTCCTTAAGGAAAGGTGGTCAAACAAAATTGTTGATGGTCATTCATGGTCAAAAAATGGTCAAACGAATGCAGTCGGAATTTTCGATTTATCTCATTTTCGGGGGCTGCGTGAAGTTAGCCTCCGTATCTTGTTTTTCTTATAACTCCTTAAGGAAGGGTGGTCAAACAAAATTGTTGATGGTCATTTGTGGTCAAAAAGTGGTCAATCGAATGCAGTTCGAATTTTTTCTTTATCTCATTTTCGGGGGCTAACTTCACGCAGCTAGTGTCTTCTCTTTATTGTAAATCCATCTTTGATTATGATATAAGTGTTTTGGAGTCAGCTCACTCAATCTTCTAGATTTCTCTGCCTTACTCTCGATGTAGTTGAGAGGAGCTCTATCGTACTTTTCTTCATAAGCTGTCTTTAAAGACGACTTCTTTTTAACACAAAAAAATGAGTTCTCGCTGAATTACGTTGCAAAACCTGCTTTACTTTTATAAATAACTTCCTCGTATAAAATTTCTGACATAAGATGTTTATTTTATATATTCTTTCAGGAAAGAAAAATTATTATATACAGTAGAACTTCCCTTTAACGAAGTCCCTATTTAACGAAGTTTTCTACTTAACGAAATTTTCTGCAGAACTTTGACTTTGAACACCATTAGCATGCAAATTAATCTCCATATTACGAAAAATATATTCTATATAACGAAGTTTATTCCACTTTTGTATGTGTAATCAAACTAAGAGGTTGCTGTTCAGATGGATATGCCAATTTATTTCAGCGGATTGTACGAAAATGAACATTTTAAAATAATTTCCATTTTGCTTGGTGCTAAATAAAACATTTTTTTTTCATACTAACCAAAACACTTGTTATCATTACTCTCTCAAACCGAGACTCCAGCGCTAACAGTTGGGGAAGTCAAAATCCCTTTTTTACATTCAATGATATAGAAGATACAGTGACGTAATGGCGTCAGATGCATTGAAGCAAAAAATATCAGTTAGAGTCAGACAGTTACCATTCTGACTTTCCATTGCTCATAGACAATTTCTTTGTGAATCTACAAGAATGTGCTTTAAAATGCAAATCGAACATCAAAGTTATTTTTGTTCCTGCTAATACAACTTCAAAACTTCAGCCATTAGTCTAAGGAATAATAAAAAATCTTGAAGTACATTGTCGAAAAAGACAGAAAAAAGAGAATATAGTGAAAACATTAGTTTGAGAACCTGTGTATCAGAATTGATGAAAGCTTGAGTCAAAGCTTGGGATTGTGCGTGTTTTCCTCGACCGTGCACAACTGTTTTGTAAAAAAAAACGGTTTCATGATTGAAACTGAATCAAATGCTTCTGAATCCAATATCTGTTTGTCATATCTGAAGGAAAAATTTCATGAATTTAAGTTGATTTCTATTTAACGAATTTTCTTCATAACGAAGTTTTTAAGTGAAACGATGAGACTTCGTTAAATGGAAGTTTCACTGTATATATATTATATATATAACTGGAAAGTCACATTCACCTTAGATTAAACATATTTATAATCAATCAATAATCTTGATAAAAGGTGCCTCTATTTAGAGTTTTAAGAGTTTAAAACTGGTTTATATGTAATAACACCTTTTTACATATTGTGACATCGTATTAAAGAAATAAATTAACCTTCGTAGCAAAATTATTTATTTTATATGTGAAATTTTTAAAGTTCTGGGATGTTTTGTCCGAAATATCTATTTAAAAAATAATGTAAATTTACTAAAATGATGAACAAGTGCAAAGATCATAAAACACTGGCAACAGTGAACGAGAGATTTCTCTCTCTTTTTAAAATTATCAAACACCGTTCATTAGGCGTGTGTCTTTTACCTTACAAAAACATAAATTTTATAAATATGTTCATGTTTTTTTAGATAGTAAGACTTTTTATATTAAATCCGTAAATTGAAATACATTTACTAATACTCAAACTTGATAAATCCATTTAGGAAACCATTTTACGAAATACGTTCAGAAAAAGGAGGAGCTTCTGTTGTTTTAAAATCAAGATTTCCTGCAAAATTGCTGGTTGCCAGTGGGTTAATAACAGTATATGGGGAATTTTATTTAATTAATTTTTTAATTATATAACCTCATACTCGTGTTTGCTGAAATCTGAAACTACATTTTACGTGAAGAGCAATATATTCAATTGATGCTTCTGTTTGTATATTCTTTTGAGCTATAATGACAAAGTTTTGACTAAAGCGTATATTCTTATATGGTTTACGTTTCAAATATTACTAATATTTAAAAAATACAAATCTAAATGGAAATATTTGTTTTGTTCTATTGATTTCTTAGAATAAAAACTGATCTTCTTATCATCCATTTAGTTATTTTCTTATTAACATAATAATTTTGTGCCAATGTCATTGGAAATTTATTTATTTATGCATTAATTTTGTTGTTTGCTAAAATGTGTCTGAAGGAATGAAATATATATATATATGTATCATTTCAACTTCGCTGCAATACCTGTAAGCCTTTATTTACAAGAAGTGGTTGAGAGTTGCGATAAATTATAAGCATTGCCACAGCAATCAACTCCCATACACACTACCATATCAATCAATATTTATAATTCGTAGCGAGGTCGCAGTCAGAACACACTCTAGGAATCATCGCGGCGAGTTTTAAAAGCGGTAAAAATCTTTAACATTGAGATTACTCATTTGTACGTAAATAATCACAATCAGTTACGAAAAAGCATATATATTTAGTAGTTTAGTCCCCCGTGATAAAGGACTCGGGTCCTGTGATGGTGCACTAAAGCGAATCAACTTATATCTGCTACATTACATTATCGAAACAATAAAAAGATAAAACAATTAACTTCAAAGCAATTTTAGCATATCGTACGCCTTCACTGATGTTTACTTTCCAGGAATCAGCTGAAAATAACTACACCGCTGGTGTAAACATATTTGAAATCTCGAGCGCGAAGATACAAAAAGAAAAAAAAATACAAAACATAAAAAGAGCGCGAAAAAAAATCGCAGAATATTTGAGAATGCTCTAGCCAACCGTGGAAATTCCGGGATAAAAACAGACTATAAAATTAAAGGAGGAAATTTAGAAAGGGTATTTTCAAGAAGGGAAAATAGTGTTGGCTCACAGCCAAATGAATTAAAAGAAGAAAAAGGAAGAAAAAAAAAGAAAAAGGAGTATTATACGAAATAAAACGCTTAAATGGGATAAAATTTAGAATAATCTATAGATAGGTTAAGAAGACTAAAATATCTTACATGTATACAGGGTGATTATAAAAAAAACTATCCCGATATATGGGCCCCTAACTGTCATACCGTTCACAGAAACTGAATGAAATTCTGGCCTAAATTATTTTGAGGTATGCGCTGAAGAATCATGAAAAAAAACAACAGTTAAATTCTAACAGTTACGGTTTCAGTGACAAAATTTCGAAAATTTCAAATGGCAACACCTACTTTTTTTATTGGAATGTGATCTTCACAGTGAAAAACCATAAAAAGCGTTGGAACGGTACCTGTAGCACGAAAATCGCCGGCACTAGACAGACTAAGAAGAAAAGTGAAAACAACTAATAAAGGACAGAGAAGCAACAGAAAGTAAAACATTTTATTGTTCAGTGCTATCCACCATCTGCCGCATGTAAAGTGTCGTCGTGAGTGAAATGGAAAATGCATGAAACACAATAAAATGTTTTGTTTTCTGTTGCTTCTCTGTTCTTATTGGTTGTTTTCACTATTCTTCTTAGTCTGTCTAGCGCACAGATAATATATTCTACCAGATAGGACACTTCCATAAGCTCAATGGTAACCGAATCGCAACTTCAGAGCCCCTAGTGACAACAGTCGCAAACGGTTCGGGCTGTCGCCACAGGTAGGTATTACTTATCTTATTTGTTTAGTATCTATCTTTCCCCCCCCCCCCCCCCCCGCAGTTTCGGCGATGTTTGTTATTATTTAAAACATCAAACGCATTTTATTTTATCATACAAATACTAGAAACTAAGCAAATAAGTTCTGAATTATATATTTACACGAGTTTCTTACAGATTTACACACTTTTTTATAATAATTTAAACTGAGAAACTTTCAAATATTTAAACGATTCGATACTTGTAAAATTTGTTTGTTTATGTTATCGTAATACTTATGAAAATTATTTAAAACCACTTTTATATTTCTTAACGATGTATATGTGGTTATTTAAAAAATAAATAAATATAGCATATTTAAAAATACTATTTAGTGCTAAATTTTAAATGTTATTTTAATACGATTTTAAATATTTTTTATTTAAATATTCCATTTAGTGAAGCGTTTTAAACAACGTTATTTAATACGATTCTAAATATATATATATTTTTAAGTAATAAATATAACATATTTAAAAATACCATTTAGTGCCACATTTTAAACAATGTCACTTAATACGATTTTCACAATTTTAATGTCTGCAGTAAAACACACTGCTATTTATTATTTTTTTTTTCATATAAAAAGCTTTACTGAAGCATGATAAAACATTAAAGAGACAAATTTTAAAAATAAAAATTTATTGCACATTTTGTAAAAAATACAACTGTATAGTAGGATAAATTTATGAATGTTTTCAACATAAATACAAAATTCCATGCATTAAAAAGTAATATTACATGGAAAGCATATTTTCTAACTACTTACTAAAAAATTCAGTTGGAACATATTTTATATACAAAATTTTAATATCATAAATATTTGATAACATTAATTTTATACTTTTAAATAATGTGTTGTAACTCAATTTACTGTTTTTAGGTAGATTTCTTAAGAAATACTAACTATTTATTACATTCTCCCATAAGTTGGAATTTTTGAAAAATTTTTGCAGACCTACGCCGATTATGACTCCTAGAACCCAAAACCACTCCCAGTTCAAAACTTTATATATATATCTATGTCACTTTTTTATGGACAAAATAACTCTAATAATTCTGCATAAATCTCTTCCAAACTGATACATAAAATCAAGGGGCATAAAATCTCGGTCAAGTTTGTTAATGGGCAAAATCTAACGATGGAGGGGCTTTTTGTGAAAATAGAAAATCCCCCATAATTTCTTAACTATGCTACGTATCGAATCTATTTAAAGTTATTACTTGTAGGAAAAGGAGAAAATTTATGTATGACAGATTTTTGATATCATTAAAAATGGTCCCAAAGGGAGCGGGAAAGGGGGGGGGGCTTTTAGAAGAAAAAAATTCATAACTTCATCAATTCACAAGATATGAAATCCGTTTAAATTTATCATAAATCCTCTTAATATTATCTAAAACTTTTGTATTGACAAATTTTTTATAAGACCAACCTTTATAGCAAGAAAAATAAATAAAAACACTCACTACCTATTACATTCTCCCCTAAATTGGAATTTTTGAAAAAAATTTGCAGATCTACGCCGATTATGACTCCTAGAACCCAAAACAACTCCCAGTTCAAAACTTTATATATATATATCTATCTATGTCACTTTTTATGGACACAATAACTCTAATAATTCTGCACAAATCTCTTCCAAACTGATATGTAAAATCAAGGGGCATAAAATCTCGGTCAAGTTTGTTAATGGGCAAAATCGAACCATGGGGGGGGGGCTTTTTGTGAAAACTGAAACCCCCCCATAATTTTTTAATTATGATACGTATCGAATCTATTTAAAGTTATTATTACTTCTAGGAAAAGGAGAAAATTTATGTATGACAGATTTTTGATATTATTAAAAATAGCCCCAAAGGGAGTGGGAAAGGGGGGGGGGGGGGTTAGAAGAAAAAAATTCATAACTTCATCAAGTCGCAAGATATGAAATCCGTTTAAATTTATCATAAATCCTTTTAATATTATCTAAAACTTTTGTATTGACAAATTTTTTATAGGACCAACCCTTATAGCAAGAAAAAAAATAAAAACAAAAAAAATCCCTGCTAGCTCCACCTGCAAACAAGTTAGGTTTCGAAGTGGGTGGTTCCAACTATCGCATCATGGCAAAAAGGTAATTTTTTCCGCAATTTCCAACAAATAGGCACCCCATGGTCTGCGTTTTCGAAATCTACCTGTGCTTGTAGGCCGAGCTGTCAGGAATTTTTTTTCTTTAAATAATTTACAAACATTTATTTTACAATAACAAAGTTTTCGCCAGATTAAAAAAAAAGCAGGGTGCTGCTGATAGGAAAATGGCACTTTTTATATTCACAATGATGCATTTTTATCAGTGTTCCTAAATATCATTCAGATATTTTAGATATGTGTAGAGCCAGTTTACTCTGAACTTTTATGTTAGCCAAGCACAAATCTCGCTAAAATCTTTTTTTTTTATCCCCCTTGTCACTAACAGATTCTATTTTCCATGTGTGTAAATTAGAAATAATATTTTGATGTTGAAATAAAATGTTTCGGTTTATGGAATTCTTTTTTTTTCTGATGAAATGAGTGTAAGGCATGACTTTTAAGGTTCTGCATATTAAATGGATGAAAGGTTTATATTTTAATGAAATAAATGCATTACAAATCATGATGATGGTAACAATATTTGTTGATTTATCATTTGCACCCAGCTATAATCCATATCCCCTTCCAAAAAAGTATCTTCAGTAAAATTTGATTACTCGAGACAATGCACGACTCTACTTATAACTATTTTTATTCGATGGATTTGGTTTAATCTTGCTTTTCAAAGGAAAGATCAGAATATTATTTCAGCTGAAAAAAAAATGTACTTGAATAAGAAAAACTTCGGTACTTCTCCATTATCCCGTCAACCACTTTTCATAAAAAAAAAAAAAAAAAAATTAATGCCAAATAAACAAATGGAAGAATGTTGCCATTGCAATATCAAAATAAATAAATTCGAAAAAGCCCCACTCACCAAAGTGTCAACTATCAGTAAGTTTAAACACAAAAAAATTACAATATATTAATGAAAACAGAAAAAAAAATCTTCCGATACTTATTTATTTACATTATTTTTTCTTAATTATTCTTCTCGTCTGGTGAATAAATGTTTGTGACATCAGTTGAAATTGATCTATTGCACTTAATTATGCAAAGCAACATTTTTTCAATGCATTTTCTCTTTTAATGTCATGGCACAGCTGTTTAAGGACGCAATTGTTATTTTAATTAATGAAATAACTAATAAATTAGTAAAACATAATGAAAAATACAGGTAAATATTGAATTAAAAACCGCTTCATGACATAACAAACACATTTAATGTATAGGTGCAGATTCACAGTCGCCACGTGGCGACTAAATTTTTTGCTGTGGCCACTAACTTTCGGTGTTTAAGTCGCCATGTGATTTAGAAGTAATCAATATCTGGTATTCCCAGTCCCTATCGTGAAATGTTG
Source organism: Maratus michaelseni (assembly GCA_963931845.1). Classification (NCBI taxonomy): domain Eukaryota; kingdom Metazoa; phylum Arthropoda; class Arachnida; order Araneae; family Salticidae; genus Maratus; species Maratus michaelseni. The sequence continues at coordinate 4,485,279 of OZ007598.1, read as the reverse complement.
ATATTTTTTTTAAAGATTAAGACCAAAACACATAACAAACATTATTGTTATATTTTAATAACATTTCAGAATGATCTGTTTAACATAGCAAACTATTAAATATATTCGAATAGCAATGTTATTCGTAACAGTTTGAATCTGATAATTTTATTTTACATAGACTGTGATTTAAATTATATAAACAAATGTTTGAAGTGTGTTTTGATTTTTACAGTGCAAAATATTCTCACAAATTCAGATTTTCTTTCATATGTGCTTTTGTCTGGCAAAATCAAAATAAGAAATATTGTTTTTCTGATATTCCCCGCTAGCATGATTGCTTAGCTTATACATATTTTTTTTAAACCGTATCTTGCCCAACTGATCTTGACCAATCTTCTGACTGTATATGATTTAAGATTTAATTAATATTCAAATTTTGTTGTACACGTGTTTATATTAAATAAATTACTTTACACTTTGAATTCATTATTATTATTTTTTAAGTTTTTTACCCTATATAAACACTATTGTTTTTATGTGTTTGTTTTACAATTGTGGCCACTGGATTTTTTGGGTTTAGGAGCCAGTGACTCCTTCCAAATGTTGGGAATCTGCACCTATAATTTAATACTTCTGATGTCAAGTGAATAGGACTGCATTTTTGCCGTTAAATCCTATAGTTTGGCGATAGTTTTTTTTTTTTTTTTTTTTTTTTGAAAAGTGGTCGACGGGATAATGGAGAAGTACCAAAACTTTTTACACATTAATTTTGAACATAAAATTGATATTAGATATTTGATTATAGGGTACTTTCGGTTAGCTGGCCACCAGTGAAATATATATATATATATATATGTAATGTATGCATAAATATACATGTATATTGATGCAAGAACTTGTTTAATGTATTTTGAAATTCATAGGATACACATATATATATATTTCACTGGCACTGGCTAACTGAAAAGCACGGATTATAGACTAGTTTTCCATTACATTAATATATAATTCTCTGATAGTAGATTTTTGATCATAGAAAATTTTTTTGTCGGTTTCCAGGTAGATTCCTGCATTGAATCAGGTCGCTGTGCTGAATATGCCTAAAATAAGCTCTATCTGATATTATCAAAATAGTAAAGTTATTGATGATTATAAATATTTTTAGACTTACTAAAACATGTGAAGATTTAACAGATTAAAATTTTTCAATATTTAGTATTAGATAATTTCATTCTTAAAAAAAATGCAGATGTTTTACAGCAAATAATAGCATAACAAGATGATCTTTAACATTTTGGTGAAGCTGTAAAAGAAAATTTTCTCGATTGGAGAGATTTAAAAAAAAGAGAAACTTCAGATATGAAGTGGAATGAACATTAAAAAAAAATGGGTGTTAGCTGTAGCATTTCAATAATAACAAATGGGTGTTAGCTGTAGCATTTCAATAATAACAATCTATTTTTTTCTGTTACTTTCTGCATCTAATGGCCAAAATATGTTGACTTGGATTTATCACTTAAAAAACAAAATCACAAGGAGTATTTGAATATAAAAAAAATTTCAACTACCTTAGATACTGATATTTATATTAAAAAGTTAACCATTTGCAGGTAATATTTTGAAGTTGGATTTGTTTATAAATGTGAAGAAATAATTAGGTAAGATAAAAATATTAAATAGTTAAATAGTTTTCACTGCAAAAAAATACTATAGTCAGTCAAAATAGAGAAAATCATTTATTGGTGTGGGGTGGGGGGCTCCTGTAATTAAACTTGCACAAGAGATTGGATAATAAAAAAATTAGAAAAAAGTTCATTTTACCTTTCAAAGTTTTAAATCAAAATTCTGTTGAATAGGCAAGCACCTTATTAAAAATGTAATAATCTAATTGATAAAAATAAATAAAATTAAATACATTATATTTGGGTAGCTGTTGCTTAAAAAATATATAATTTTGCTATAAAGCTTCTAAGTTGAAATAATTTGTACATTACTCCTGTTTGATTCTGTTTACCTTCTATCCACATTTATCAAATAACTGTAAATATCAGAGTTGTGTTGTAAGAGGTATAGCTTTTTATTTTATCACTGATTTAGAAATATAAGGAATTAACATAAGATATACATGTTAAGTTGTAAAGTCCATACAGACAACATTGTATAAACTTTGAAGACAGTAACATAATTGAATGGGGGAGTGGGAAAAGGATAACATTTCAGTTGATGTAAATGTTGAGGAAGAACAATAAACATTTATGTAAAAAAAAAAAAATTTTTTTTAGAGAAATGTTCACTGTTATTAGATTGCAGGACTAGTCGATGAGGGTTCATCTTATAAATTTCAAAGAAAAATACTGATTAATATTGGTTACTTAAACTATCTCAGTTTATTTTTTTTATTTTTAGAATGTTATCCTTTTCTACTCACCCACTGAATAATAGAAAATAAAAACCTACTTCTTTTTTGTACACTTTGAATAAAACTGTTTTTAAATCTTCATTTATTTTTTTAATGTGTTTGTAGAATTTCAATTTTTGAAATCATTATACTAACAATCTTTATGAATTTCAAGAACATTTACACTGTTGAAATCTATTATCTCAGAGAGAAATTTAACCATATTTTGTAGAACATTTGCAGACGAAAACATATGAGTTGTATCAACACTACACATTTTTTGCACAATATGAAATAATACATCACTAGCCTTTTTTAGACTATTACCCGAACAGTTTTTTTACTGAGTTAGCAAAGAATTGTGATTTACTGTATTTGTAGTGTTAAACAAAGTATTTTGACAATAATTCACAGTTTAATTTTAAACTTTTTCTTGCAACATATCCAGCCATATAATAAATGAAATTTTGTCTTTACTGTAAGATGGCAAGCATGGAATTTCATGAAGAGGAACATCTACATTTAATTTGACATGATCACTGAATATGGAAGTTAAATTTAAATATTTGGAAGCACTTCTATGTTTTAATGATATCAGAATTTCATCAAAATCTATTTCACCGTTCATAGCCTTAGACATGCTGAAAATTTTGTTTACCGTCACTGCTTGTTCGCAACTTTTTAATTGTGAGCAATTCAGATTTTCCTCATTACCTCTTTTTGTTCTTACAATATGTTTGGAGCATTTTGAAATACAATCGTTTTTTAAACCAGTAAATTAAAGATTTATAGCTGTTCCTTTTTCATCTTTTGGTGTTAGTTTGAAAGAAAAACGTGATGTCTATTCTTGAGTGTTTTAAACTGTACTACAGATTTTGGTGTAGGTATCTGTACTGCAGATTTCAGTGTTTAAGTAGCTGGACCGAAGATTTTGGTGCATGCAACTGAACTGGTGCTAACAAAAGCAGAGCAACTAACCAAAGAAGCATTTTTATCCATGGGTGAATCTTCAACATCATTTAAAGAACATCTAAAAGATAAAGAATACATTGTTATAAAAAGCAAGTTTTTACAATTCTTTTTAAGAATATAGAAATTTTTAACATACTCTACTTTACTATTCCATTAAGTTCTAAAGATTAAAGTTATAATTAAGTAAAATAATTGTTTTATATTTATCGAAATACATACAGCAAAATGCATTATACTGCAGCAAATTTAAATCAAAGCATAAAGTGTTATACTCTGAAAGCTAAAGTGTATAATGAAACCATATGTAAAAATATCTCTATCCCTTCTACACAGACATTAGTCAAAATAATCAAACATATATTTCAAGGGGCTGAACTGAAAACCATGAGTTATCATTATTTCTGAATAGTATTCTGCACATATTTAACTGCAGAATTCTGCGATTAAAAAAGGCTACAGAAATAGTGGAAATCTACAGGCTATGTCTTTACACCCCTGATATACATGATCTATTTATCGAGAAATTTAGTAGATAAGTATATGGATGTATAACACAAAAGATATAAAAATATTAGGGTACTTTTCGGTTAGTCGGGCACCAGTGTAATATATATATATATGAATATGTATATTAATAAGTATATATATATATATATATTTCACTGGCACCCGTCTAACCGAAAAGTACCAATATTAATTCATAATTATTGTTTGTAATGAAAGGGTATTAAATAACTTACATTTTATTACCAATTACAGCACAACTTGCTTTCCTGTGGACATCAACATCAGTTACTTGAATAGTAGGCATAGATTCTGAAAGAATACTTTTCAAAGTATTTGTGAATGCTTCCATTTAAAATTGATTCGAGCATAAATATTGATGAGGTCTAGTAATCAGTTTCATCTGGATATTAGACATCCATTTCTCCAATCTAGAAACAAATATGTATGTAAATATACAAATCTATAGCAATAACAATGTCTAGTTTTACATAATTCTAATAAACTTTGGGTTTTTCAGATTTTATCGAAAGTTGCAAAGCAGTGAATTTAGAAAATTAATTATTTTTTATTAGTTACAATAAAGAATGGGGTTAATAAAGTTATAAATAGTTTTTTATTATTATTCAATAGGCTTAAGGATTTTGTGCATTGAGGGTGCAAATGCAAAGTGAAAATTATAAAGAAAGGGTGTGTATTAGGGGGGGGGGGGGGGAGTTTTAAAAAAGGGTAAATTTTTCATGGAAAGTGCTGAAATCTGATTGTTCATTTTATTATTTATTTTCTGTTACTGCAAAATAACAAAGGAGATTTTTTTTAGCTTAAATGTAGCATTCGCTTGTAGTCTGCCATCTTGTTTTTTTTTTTATTATTATTAAATATAAATAAATGAGTCAATTAAATTAAATAACATGTTTATAATAAGTAAATATGGATGAAAATTATTTTGGAAATGAGAAACAAAGCAAATGTGTTTTGATTTAAAATATAAGATGGCGGACTGTGGGTGAATGGTACATCTGTTCCATTTTTTTTAACGTTTAATGATTTTAGACTTTATACAATTGGGATATGGGGAAGACAAAAAGCAGAAATTTCAGGAGCAAGAATAATTTAGATGCTTGATTATTTTAATATTACAATGAAGAAATAAGAAGCTGGTTGTTTATATATTGTTACAAATAAACAAATAAGATAGAAAAAGAAAATTTAAGTTTTAAATATTTTAATCTTTGGCAGAAATATGCAGAAAAAATTTCAGAGTGGAAAAAACCCCCCTTAAGATTGGGGGGGGGGAGGGGAAGCAGAGAAAGTCTTTGCAAATGTGGTAGATTTTCACCCTTGTAACAGGGTTCGTACTCATTTCTTTAAATAAAATTCGAGGACCAAAACAATAAAAATTTAAGGACATACAAATTGATAAACTATTGAATTAGGAAATTTTAACTAAATTAACTATGCTCTATTATTTATTTTTACAATAAAATAAAGAATACAGCAGAGAAGTTTTTTGCCCCTAATTTTGAAAAGATGGAGAAAAAGAGGGGACTTTTTGCAGATTTTTCTTAAAAATAAGGACCCTTAAGGATAAAAAATTACTTTTCAAAATTTTTAAGGACTTTTATGACCGTACGAACTCTGTGTAATTAAATTTTCGGAAAGAAAATGAAAATGGAAACGCGAATTAAAATAAGTATAAAAAATGGAAATGAATAAAAAGTTAAGGAAAAGGAAAAATTGTTTAAAAAAAAATCTACATTAAAGTAAAATAAAACTAGATTTTTAACATTCGTGCATTTATAATTTATAAATACAGAAATCACTTACCTTCTTTAATTTCCTGTAGGAAAACAGAAGAATGACATGATTGTGTTATTATAAAACACCTTATTTTTTGACGTTTTGCAATAATTAATTGCAAGAAAAACAGCCCTGAAACAAGCACAATGGCAATATAAATTAATTATATTTAAGAAAAATAGCTCTGAAAAGAACTTTTATGAAAATGAAATACTAAAATAGCTGTCGTGTCGATATTAAATAAACACAACTGCCAACAGAACAGGTACATGTGACCGCGACAACCTGACAGTTTATAGATCGCGCGCCTGTGCGTTAGTTCTTGACTGTGCTCAGTAGTGGCGCTTGTATCGCGCCGGTTCGGGTTTTCGCTCCACTGTCCTATCTGGTGGAATATATTATCTGTGGTCTAGCGCCGGCGATTTTCGTACTACAGGTACCGTTCCAACGCTTTTCACTATGAATATCACATTCCAATAAAAAAAAGTAGGCGGTGCCATTTGAAGTTTTCGAAATTTTGTCACTGTAACCGTAACTGTTAGAATTTAACTGTTGTTTTTCACATGATTCTTGAGCGCATACCTCAAAAACTTTAGGCCAGGATTTCATTTAGTTTCTATGAACGGTATGACAGTTAGGGGCTCATATATCGGGATAGTTTTTTCATAATCACCCTGTATGTTAAATATATATTTCTATAGAAACAAAAATATTCTAGAAGTATCCATACATAATTTATTATCATTGTTATTGTTATTTTTATTTTGGCAATAGAAATTTTAAGTTTTTTTAAACACATTTTTAGGGGTCTTATATATATATTCTCTTTTTTTGGCTACAGTTTTTCCTTATAAGTAATATTCGTTTTATTTAATCTTAGAACTAACTTTTTATACATTTTAATATTCAAGCTATGTTTTAAAATTTAAAAATTATGAATTTAATTTAAAATGTATAGAAAATATTTTGTCAAATTACATAATAATAATAATAATAATAATAATCAAGTAGGTGTTGGTTGAATTCGTGCCTTTTGGGTTTCTGTAACTCCGCCTCCGAGCATTCATTTTGCATTTTAAATATTACATAATGTCTGTAAAATGTACACAATATTCGTACTTATACAAAAAGGGTATTATGCATACAAATACATGCATTAGAATCGTTTTTATCCATAGTCACTAATGTGTGTGAACTTATACACACCATTTAATATATTAAAAATTAATTAAATTTAAAAATGCATATTACAACTGAAAACTTTCAGCACTGTAACCGAATTTTTTATGTGTATTATGCATATAAAGACAATTTGGCAACACTATCTTTATTATATTTACCTATTTATTATTTTTAAAAAAACGTATAATCATGGTTTAAGTATAGATTATGAAATCCTTTCCAAATCTATTGGAATATTTTTAAGAAAATTCATTTTTTCCTGCAATCACATGAGATATCTAAATGATTTATTTACGAAACATACAACGCAGTAAAAATCTATTTTCTGTAATTGCTATTCATTGCCGGAAATGTGGGTGAATTCTTTCGTGCATTCCTATATATGACGATATAATTTATACACACCATGTATTGCATGAAAAATTAGCTAAGTCAAAAAATACATACCACAACAAAAATGTAGAAAATATTCTGTAGAAAATAACTTGTAATGCACCTCAGTAATGCGAACTAATGTGGTTAACAATGTATTACATCTTTGCAACATCCTGCAAAAAGTTTTCCCTATTTATGATAATGTAATGGAATTATTTTGTGCGTCCCTGTAAACGTAGTATGAATGCTACTTACTCGATGCTTTTGAGATAGAATGGTGTCAGTGATGCATACCAGTTTCATTGCGATTGAATTACACAAAATTCGCCGCAAGCGATTTTCCACCATAGACCATAGTGTAACGGAATTCTTTTGCGTGTACCTGTAAACGAACTGTAAATGCTACATATTTAATTTCAAATTGCGAAAGTACTATAGTAAACCGCAATAATAATATATATCAATTGCATAGCATTTCCAGTATATTTACTAGAGTCAACAGTCAAGTTACGGGTTGATTGCAGGCAAACCGAAAGCTTAAACACTTTCCAGCTATGATGGAAAACCTTAAAAACAAATACAGAAAATCTCTTTCTAATTAATACATCAAAGCAAGAGTATTCATGGACGAGGCTCGCTGATATACAGACGAAAACATGTGATCTTGAAAGTGTTATTTAAGCAAATTAAAAAATACACACGAGAATTTATTTTTTACTTTATTCATTTATTCAAAAGAAATGTGAATAAAGTTTGAAGGAGAAAAAAATCACTGATTCCACTGAATACTACAAGCAGTTTATATGTAAGATATCAATTTAGTAAGCACATCACTTAGCTTAATTTCTAGTGATTTATATTAAAAAAATAATAATAATCCTAATTGTATTCTGTCTCTTATATCAACACTAGTCACTATTTGATAAAGATTTATTCCAAATACTGATTATTATTATTATTAGTAGTAGTACTGTATTTTATTTATTTATTTATTTGTGCTGAAATATGTCTAAATGGGGGAAAAAAACAAAAAAAAAACATATTTACTTTATATTATTTTTGCAAAATAAATTTTATGTAATCATTTTTTTTTTTCAATACATTTTGAGTTGATTTATTTATTTTTTCTTTTGGCTACATCCTGATAATTCGTGTCCGATTTTTCATGTTCTACCTGACACTATGAGTCCGATGTTTTTTCTTTCTTTCTTTTTTTTTCTTTTATAAGTGCTTTCGGGACACAGCCTCTTTATGATCGAAGGGCTGTTTGATAGGAAATTCATTCTTCTTTCATATAAATATTTGTCGTATTAAATTTCTGAGATAGAGCATTTTTACAAATATTTTTCCTGAAAGAAAATTTTAAAGATTTGGGATGTATTTTTCCGAAACATCAATATAACTCTTTCCCCGTCCCTAAGTATTTCACTTTTCTTCCCGAAAAAAATTCTTATAAGTAACAGCTATCGTTTTCACTGACATATTTCAGTTGTTTTCAAAAATTTGTAGGTATCCTGGAATTATCAGTCCAGATATTTCCAGGATACCACCAAAAATTTGAAAACAACTTTTTCTTTCCTTATGTTGGTTTGTGTGCATAACTCATATGCTTTGTTTGGGAGGCAGGTACAAATATCATGGTGGTTTGAACTCCAAAGGATAAGTATGTCAAAACTGTCTTTTCATAAACTTTAGACCAACTTCTCTTGGGATTTTTTTTGCCATTGAAGCTCTACGTTTAAAATCTCTATTTAACTAAAAGTGAGGAATTGCATATATTGAATTAATTGTGAATGACTTTTAAAGTCACAAAATGTAGCATGTAATGCAACTTATGTAATAGTGTTATAATATCAAATGAGTTGTTTTAAATTTCCGTAATTTGTATTTGCAGAAATGAAATCACGTTATATAGGGAAAATATTGTTATGTTTACTCAAAATCAAACATTTTACTACTTATATATAGAACATTCTGTATTGAAAAGTTGACGAAATAAAGTCCGTAATATTGGAAAAAGGTAGATAAATACAGAAGAAAGCAACATTTTAGGACGAATCACATTTTTTGTTTTTATATACAGTGGCTCACAAAAGTGTTCGTACACTTACATATTTCAATAAAATAGTGCTATATCCATTAATTAAAATTAATCTTACAGAATGGGTATTTAAGAATCTTAACAAAACTACATAAAATATTTTAAATACACAGTAAAACTTTATTTTGTAGAAATCAATAATCAAAAAATAACAAAAAAGTTACCTCACAAAAGTCTTCGTACACTTTAAAGAAATCGCTACATATTAGTAACTATTGTAACATTTTGTTAAATTAGTACTTAGTAGGGTATCCTTTAGCATTCACAACAGCTTTTAAATGCCTGGGAATAGATTCCACAAGATTTTTTGTAATTTCTGCCTCAATGTTCATCCATTCATCGATCATTATAGTTTTTAGTTCGTTTTTCGTTTTAATATCGTGTTTTCGTATTCTAACCTCCAGTTCTCTCCAAATATGTTCTATTGGATTCAAATCCGGTGACTGAAGTGGTGTTTTCAGAACTTGTGGACAATTACCAGAGGCGAGACACAAGACACCAGAGGCGAACGTTGAAAGCCGTGTGCTTAGGATCGTTATCCTGATAAAAAACAAAATTGTTTCCAATACCCAAATTTTGAGCTGATAATTTTAAATTTTCTGTTAAAATATTTAAATAAAGAGCATGATCCATTATGCCATCAATAAATACTAAATTACCTAGTTCTGATGCTGCCATGCACCCCCACACAAGGACACCTCCACCACCATGCTTAACTGTTCCAACTAAGTTCTTGGGATTAAGTTCTTCATTTTTTCTTCTCCATACAATTATACGCCCATCGGAGACAAAAAATGTTAAATTCGCTTTCGTCCGTAAATAGATTTAATCCAGCTGATCTCAGAACGCGTCAAACAGTTTCAGGTGAAATTGAAGTAGAATATTTTTCATTAAATTCTGTAGCAACTTTTACAGCACTTAAACGTGGATTTTTTACAATTTTTCTAATTGTAATTCTTTGATCACGTTGTGTTAACTTTGACGGACGACCTTTTCTTACTTTGTTTTCGATCCGATTTTCTTCTTTAAAGCGTTTTATCACATACTGCATTGTAGAATTTGATAAATTAACAAGTTTAGTAATATTTCTAACTGATTTACCACTATTATGATGAAAGATAATTAATTTTCGAATGCTGTTAGTTGTTTCTTTACGATTACGAGCCATTTTTAATAATAAATAGAATATTACGGACCAATCAAGCAAAATATAAACTATTTTTTTAACTATTTTTAACTATTTTTTAATGTCACCAAAATGCAAAAATAAAAATAGAATGACAGACGATAATTTTAATTACGAATTTATCCGAAAATGTTTCAGTGTACGAAGACTTTTGTGGCGTGTTTTTTCTCTCCCTCTTTCTATTTTTATTTTTAGATAAAAAAGAAAACAGTCAATATATTTAAAAAAAAAATTCTGGGTGTTATTTGGAATAACATAGAGCTGGTGTGAAAAAATATTGGACATCATATTCTAAATCAATTCCAGGGAAAATCCTTTTTACTGCAAAATTTTAAAGTGTACGAACACTTTTGTGAGCCATTGTATATATAAAGAAGTTTTTGACTTCTGCAGATGATATTTTTATTGTGTAAGTTGAAAATTCGAACTTTTTAATTCAGTAGTAATTTAACATTAAATAACATGACCAAAAATAATTTTTCGATTTAATTAAAACTAAGCAACCGCATAAAGGATTGCCAATTTTTGTTTCTGAATTTTTTGCAAATATTCTATTTATTTACAAATAATAAAATAAAAATAAATTTCCAGATTTTTATTTTTTTAGCTGGATGCACGCTACTTGATTCTAGTGATCAAAGCAGTTTCTATCAGGACATGGCCAAACTCGATCTTTCTCCCTCCCCTCATACGGCCTTCACAATCACCTCTTAGTTTCGGAATCGTTAACCCTTTCCGGCACAGTGGTCCCACTGAGGGCACACCTAATTTTAATTCCAAACTTGCATACGCCACCAAGAATATTTTGATAAAATTTTGTTTCTACAATGAAAGCTTAAAATAAAGAGTTCGTATTTTCTAAAAAAGTCGTCTGTAAATTCCGGTGTCATTCAGTAATTTCTCATCTTACGAACAGACTTTGTCTGTGCCGGAAAGGGTTAAAGAGCTACTTTCGCCGGTAGGTGGCGCGATATACCTACCATACATAATACTTAGTAAAAGTTACTTCTATACATAAAAATAAAAGAATCTTTGCAATATATTCATTATAAAACGTATATATAACATATGTATCTTTTGTTTCGGCGTTTTCTTTACTACAAACAAGAAAAAATAAGATTTAGAGATAAAATAAAAAAATACAATGCTTTTAGCAATTAAAAATAGTTTAAATAACACGCTACTATAAAATGCAAAACAAACATTATAAGTAAATTTCTATATTTATATACATTTAAATTCTTGATTACTTGAAACATTGATAATTTTGAGTGTAAAATACACAGTAAAAATTTTTAAAAATAATTACTAGTTTCATAATAGTAGTAAGAAAATTAATTAAGTTCACCAATATCCGACAATGAACTCATATCGAATTTTTTTTTCTCAAAACATGAATTATTTTTACACGATTGTTAATTATTTAAAATATGTATATATATGTATATATATTCAAAACAATTTTCAGTAAATTTAATCATTATAGGTACTAATCTTAAATATATAAGCATTATATATAACATATCTATCTTTTGCTTCGGCGTTTTCTTTACTACAAACAGGAAAAACTAAAAGACTTAGAGATAACATCTCTCTCTATATAAAACACAAACGGAAATTTCGTTCCGTTCCTTTATAACTCGAGATCCGCTGAATGGATTTTGATTGAACTTGCACTGTTCGATAGATAATTTTTCAGGGAAGGTTTTAGTATGTATCAAAATGTTCTACGTAGGTTAATTATAGAATTATGATAGAAAGTTCTGTTATTTTGGACGAAAATGTTACCATTGCTAATTTTTTGGCGACCAGTATTGTTGCAGAAAGAATTGAAAAGGCTGTACATCTCAAAAATAAAATAAAAAACTGTGCTAATTTTAATAAAAAAATAAAAGAAAGAAAAAAAGACAGAAAAGAAAAGAAGAAAAAAATCAGTTTTGATGAGAGATAATATTATAAAACGAAAATATTTAATTTAAACATGATTGCAAATATTCGTAATGCTCAAAAAATTATTCAATGGGCACGATTGCTATTTAAAAAATATTCGGCGATTTATCTTTTGTTTTTGGCGATTTTGATTTTATTTTGACCCCAAATAATTTGATTTCAAGCCAAAAGGTGTTTTTTTGTTGCAGAAAAAATTAAAATGGCTATACAACTCGGGGAAAAAAAAAAAAACTGTTACTGATTTTATTTTTAAAAAAAAAAGAAAGAAAGAGAAAAAAAAAAAAAAAAGAAAAGAAAAATAGTTTTGATGAGAGATTTTAAGCCAAAAGATGTTTTTTCAAGTGTACGACATCAATTTTGCAATATTTTTTTGGTACTTTTCGGTTAGCCGGGCACCAGTGATATATATATATACACACACACACACATATATATACACATATATCTACACATACACATAAATATGCACACATATATATACACTTATATGTATGAAGATATATATACATATGTATATACATACATATTTATACATGTACATATATCACTGGCGCCGGGCTAACCAAAAAGTACCTTTTTTTATTCAAATATAAACTATATTAATAGCAATATACTTCTATTTACTTCTACCTTAAACATGAAATTTCGTTCCGGCTGCTTATAACTCGAGTTCTGCTGACTGGATTTTCGTAGAACTTAAACTGTAAGATAGATAATTTTTCAGGGAAGGTTTTATTGTATAACATATCGTTCTACGTAGCTTAGTTATAGAATTATTATGGGAAGTTCTATAATCAGATCAATCCGATTATGAAAGATTAGCCTTTTTAAAAGATTATGCCGAATGGATTTCGATGAAACCTACACCGTTAGTTAAATAATTTTGTAGGGAAAGTTTAATTATATAACGTATCATTCTACGTTGCTTAGGTCTAGAATTTTAGGGGGAAATTCGAAAATCGGGTGACCTTTTTTTATCAAATATTAGCCTCTTTAATATTTGATTACGATTATGAAAGATTAGCCTTCTGAAAAAGTTCTACTGAATGGATTTTGATGACAATTGTATTGTTAGTTAGATGCTATTTCAGGAATGGTTTTAGTGTACTACATATTGTTCTACGTTGCTTAGTCAAACAGTTATGTGTGAAGGTTATGTAGTCAGGTGAACCCGATTCCGAAAGATTAGCCTTTTTAAAAGTTTTTACTGGGCGTATTTTTTGTGACTTGCATTGTTAAGTAGATAACTTTTAGGGATGGTTTTAGTACATTTCATATCGTTCTATGTTAGTTTTAGAATTATGTGGAAAAGTTCTATAATCAGATGAACCCGATTATGAAAGATTAGCCTTTATAAAAACTTCTACTGGATGGCTTTTGTTAGTTAATTTGTTTGCATTGTTAGTTCGATAATTTTTAGTGATTTTTAATATATTGCATATAGTTTTATCGTTCTTTAGCAAACCCTAACTGTAAATTACCAAATAAAATAGTTGGTCCTTAACAGCTAAAATTTTGACTGCACATTATAATAGCGCAATGGCGTCATTTTTCAGTAATGTGGAAGGATATTCTAGGTAAATATACAGATTGCTTTCAAATACAAGGTCAAATTAAACGATATATTTCGTTTGATTCAAGGTTCATTTGTAGAAACTGACTAGCGCAGCGGGCTTAGCTTGCTAGTAAATAAATACAATGCTTTAAGCAATTAAAAATAGTTTAAATAACACCCTACTATAAAATGTAAAACAAGCATTATAAATAAATTTCTATATTTATATACATTTAAATTCTGGATTACTTGAAACATTGATAATTCTGAGCGTAAAATACACAGTAAAAAATTTAAAAAATATTTACTAGTTTCACAATAGTATAAAAATTAAGCAACTTCGCCAATATCCGGCAATGAACTCATATCGATTTTTTTTTCTCAAAACATGGATTATTTTTACATAATTCTTAATTATTTAAAATGTATGTATATATGTGTACATTCAAAACAATTTTCAATAAATTTACCATTATAGGTGCTGATCTGAAATATATAAGCATATAAAAATATAATAGAATTACATATAAAATTAAATATTATATTCTAATTCTGGAAAGTCATGGTATAAAAGTATGTATATGATAAAAATAAAAATATACTTTCATGTTTCATAATATCAACAGAATAAGAAAATCTATTTCGCAATCAACTCATATCGCTTTTTTTCTCTCAAAACATGGGTTATTTAACAAATTCATAATAATTTTTACAGGTTTTATTATTTTAGAAAAAGAACAAGTTTTTTTGCTGCAGCATTATGTACACCATTTATGAGAGAATAGTTTTTGTGGAAATTTTAGAATATTGGTTACAGAAATTACAGAATATTTTTTCAGATTTTTAAAATATTAATTCATAAATCTATCCACCGTACTTGTATATATATATATGTACCTATAGGTATATGCAGATTCTATTTCTTGATTAGACTTTAAACATTGATAATTTTTACAGTGAAATATACATTAAATATTATAAAATTAAAATTAAGTAAACTTAAACATTTTTCTTGATAAAGAGTTCTTATATGAAAATAAATTAGCTTTATTTGTAAAATTCCTTGCCATATTTTTTTTTAATGATGGGCAAGAATTTTGCACATATTAATGAGCATATATTTATTTTATGGTCGTTTAAGTCACATCCCCATAAAGGGTTTTTTATTAGTCTCGGCTATATCAATTCATAAATAGTTTTGGCGAACGAAACGCGAAGATAAGGAAATTCTCCATTAGTCATGGTAGGTAATAGCGCCACCTACGTTCCTCCGGGGAGAAACTCTGATTCCTCTTCAACAAAGGGAAAATGACTTTTTGTTACGGCCGTATAAGGGGAAGAGAAAAATCGAGTTAGGCCGTGATCAGGACTAATGACTAATGCAACTCGGCGTCAACACAATGGCGTGGAACAGTGTAATTTCGTGGAAATATTCCAGATACCGGGTGGCCCAGCGGGCAATGTTTGAAACAAAGTCCAATAGATGGCGCTAGGTGCACGTGAGTGAAGCCAAACTTGGTGCGCATGCTCCGGTGAATGGGCAATTGTAAATGTGATGTTCCTTCAGTCTGCGGTGCGCTTTAGCGGGTGATTTTCGTTAGTAAACATGAACAAATATTCGACGGATGTTCGCGTCTTTATTGTGCTACAAATGACCAGATGTGATGAAAATGTGAAGGCAGTTCAACGAGCATGGCAGGAGAAGTTCCACAACAAGAATTGGCCAAACAAAAGGACTATGTCAAAGTGAGTCATTTTGTGCGTTTTACGGTACAAATGTTTTCCTATTTGCTTCCATGTTTGTTCAGAAAAATGTGTTTCAATCCTCTTTCCTGTAGACTGTATGCCAAGTTCAAACGTACTGGATCGGTGGAAGACGATAAAAAAGCTATGGCTACAGCCACTGCTACTGTGGTCACAGATGGTGCAAAACAGGTCGTCGACGACTTTTTCGCTGCCGATCCGACCCGATCTGTAAAGAGAGCTGCAGAAATGTTGGGAATAAACGTACATCACTTCAGCGAATAATGAAAGAGCTCGAATTGTCGCCTTACAAAATGCAAGTAACCCAACTTCTCAACGAAGACCATACACAAAGACGATTTGAGTTTGCACAGCTTATGCTTGAAAAACTTCAAACAGGTGAAATCGATGTAAAGAAAATTTGGTTTTCAGATGAGGCCTACTTCACTTTGGAGGGCCATCTGAACAAACAGAATTATCGCTACTAGGGCAGAGAAAGGCCGGAGAAAGGCCCGAAAAAATTTCATGTGTGGTGTGCAATATCCTCGCATGGTGTGTTTGGCCCTATTTTCATCGATGGAACTCTAAGCGCGGCGAATTACAGAAAGTTCCTGGACGAGGAGTTCATCCCTTTTCTTCATGGTCATGACTTGGTCCAAGGTCATTGGTTTATGCAGGATGGAGCAAGACCACATCGTACGGCGGATGTTTTCGAGGTGCTCAATGAGCATTTTAGCGATCGAATCATTGGGTTAGATTACCCATCGCACTTCCAAGGTGGTATCGAATGGCCCCCATATTCACCAGATCTGAACCCCTGCGATTACTACCTATGGGGTTATTTGAAGAGCAAAGTGTGACAGACAAGTCCTACGAACCTTCCAGAACTCAAAACCGCCATTACAACTGCTGTCGACACGATTGACAGTGAGGCCTGCTCACGAGTAATGGTTGGATTCCAGAACCGCCAAATTGCTGTCCTTGTTAAAGATGGCGGGCACTTCGAACCTCTTTATCATTAATTGCCCAATATGTCCATCCAATAAACGTCATTAAATTCTTCTCATGTCTCTTATTTGTTTTTATTTTTTAATTTGTTTCAAACATTACCCGCTGGGCCACCCGGTATTAGGAATCTGCATTTCTTCATGCGTCGTCTTGGGAGACAACGTTTTCTTGAGTAGAACATATTTTCAACAAACTTACAGAGAACAAAATCTATTTAAATTATATATAAAAAGAAATTGTGTAACATTTCCGTCCTGAGAAGATTAATTCGGATTTTGTTTATCTTTTTGTTTATTTATTTTTTTTATTTTGTTTAGATTTATTTTATTTTTTCTGCAATATCTATTTCACATTAATGTAAATTTAGTGATGTGAACAACATATACAAAGATATCAACAGATGGCGATAGAGAACGAAAATTCTCTGTTTTATTTAACCAAATATCGCTGATTAAGAGCGTGGCTTTTTTACCTTACAAAAATTACATTTATATAATTAAGTCCAGGGCTTGACAAATCTCCATGTCGCCACTGCCGACCAATGTTTTTAATCTGACGACCACGTTATTTAATCTGGCTTTATTTCCCCTTCGTACAAGAAAAAAAAATACCTCATCAAATTCAAATTTAAAAATGACAAAATCAAAATTATTTGACTTACTTCGACAGGAAAATAGACAAAAAATCGTTATTTGCTGCATTATTTCACCGATGCCCCTCACCTCTCATCAAATATAAATTTTGTAGCACTCAACTGTCCGGAGATTTGAAGTGTTTAGCAATCAGCATTTCCTGAAAATGCGAGTTAATATAGCATTTACGATATTTATTTTCTATTCAGATATATATAATATTGATCAGTTTCATTAGAAAACTTAGTTTATATAATCTTTATAAATTATGGATTATTCTAAACTATGTAACTAATAATTCTAAACTATGCTTGTTATTATTTTTTCCCAAATTAATTCATAAAAAAACAACGTTTGCGCTTGTTGAAAATCCATGACGGGAGGCAGGTAAATATGTTACACTGGCGACTACAATTTTTAGCAAGCTGCCAGATTTTATCAAATTTGTAAAACCCTGCTATGTCCAAGTTTTTTTTGTTTAAATTATAAGACATTTTATATTATATCCGTACGTTAAGAAATATTTACTGATACTTAATTTGATCCGATCTAGGAAATTATATTAGGAAACACTATATTTTGCGGAAAAAGTATTATACTCAAGAGATTCTTCAGTTTGTTACTTCTTTTGAGCAAAATAATAACGTATTTGTTTTCACTAAACGCATATATATTCTCATGTTGGTTTATTAAATTTTGTAAAATTTTTATAATGCTTTAAAAAGGCATTTATTAATGGAAATCTTTTGTTTTACTTTATTGATTTCTAAGAATAAAAAACTGAACATCTTGATAGTTTCTTGTTAACATAGTAATTTTGTGTCAATGTCGTAGAAAATGTATTTAGCATTAGTTGTATTATTTGCTAACATGTGTCTGAATGGAAGGGGAGGAGGGTGGAAATATAGCTATAAAATCTTTCTTTTTCTTTTTCTTTCCTTCTCTTTTCCTTTCTTTTCTTTCTTTTTTTTTTTTTTTTTTTTTTTTTTTGGCAAAAAAATGTATGTTTTTTTTTTAATTATTTAACACATTTTTAGGGGTTTTTAGTATTCTTCCTTTTCTGGCTACACAATATACTCTAATAGTAATCTTCACCTTATTTAATCTTAGATGTTGGTTTTTACACAGTATATTATTCAGGCTTTGTTTAACAGTTTGAAATTTAGAATTTAATGTAATGTTTAAGGAAAAATTTTTAATTTATCAAACTGTCAATCTTGAAGATGCACCGCGACGCTTGCTAACCTTTTTTTTGTGTTTAAGGCGCCCATGATGAAATCTTGGTAAGCCTGTTTTCAATGTATGCTATTTAATTTTGTTTCGTTAAATCTAAATTAGCCTAAAGTACGTTAGTTATTTTTGTATGTATTTAATTGCATAAAAGTTTATCTTCTTTTAATGAATACATTTGCATAGGTATTTTTGCTATAGTTTCTTGGAAAAAATTTCAACAATCATAGAAACTCGACAGAATTTCTCGCCAAGCATAAGAAACAGCAATGCATTGAACCGTAAATGAAAGGAATTTCTGCCAATAGATGCCAAACGATTTTACATTTTTTTTTTTAACTCTGTTTAGTTTATATTTTGCGGACGGGACAAAACGGGTTAATGACACATCTATATCTCGCGTTCTATTTATGATAGAAACGAAATTCTTGATTCTATGGAATGGGGCGTACCACGTGACTAAGAAATCAAAAGTAAAGCAAAATCCGACCAATAAGTTTTCAGTAAATGCAATTTTAAAAGTGCTGTTTTTTGCACTTTTTAAATCTTGTTCAGACCAAAAACTGTTGACAGGGCTACAGCAATGTGTAATTATCGGATTTTTACGCGGTTTACGTCATTTGAATTGTTTTTATGAGTAGATCAAACCTTTGTAAGTTCCATGTAAAAATATTAATTAGTTTTTGAATTATATCAGTTTCAAGTTATTGATTCCTACACTTAACATAGAGCAAAAAAATAATAAATGACCCAACTCTTTTGTGAATGGTCGTATACACATGATATTAAGATATGTTATTACAGTCGACACAAGTAAGCTTCCTATTATAAAAAATAGCAACATTGAAGGTTCGTTTACAGGGTCTCACAAAATATCATTTGATATAGGGCTATAGAGTTGTGTAATTATCCGATTTTTACGCGGTTTGTAGCATTTGAATTGTTTTTATGAGTAGTTCAAATGTTTAATATTTCATGTAAAAATATTAATTAGTTTTTTTTTATGTATACCACTTTAAAGTGATTTATTCCTATACTTAAGATGAAGCAAAGAAATATTAAATGGGCTAACTCTTTTCAAAAAGAACGTATGAGCATGATGTTAAAATATGTTACTACGAACGACTTAAGTTAGCTTCCTATTGTAAAACAGAATTGTAGAAGTTACTGTTCGTTTACAGGGTAACTCAAAAGATTTTTTAATAAGACTAAATAGTTGTGTAATTAGCGAATTTTTACGTTGAAGTACTTGATTCTTGTACTTAACACAGAGGAAAAACAATATTAAATATCATAACTTTTGTCAAAGTGTCTATATACACAAGATATTCAAATATGTTACTACATCCGATTCATTTAAACTCTCTATTGTAAAGCGGCATTGAACCATATACGTTTCGTTTACAGAGTCTCTTAGAAGATCTTGATTACATTACAACCGATGTATATTTATTTAATGAGATGTAATGTAATGATTTTATACCGTTTCAATCTCTGTAAGGTTTTATTATCTTGCTTTAAAATTTAACACGAGTTCATTTTGTCCGCCTGAAAGCTCGTCGATCTTAAGTTCTAAATCTATTAAAATATAGTATTTTCATCGATTAAAAAAACTGTGTTTATTTATAAATATATAATTCTAGCGTATCAGGAATTAATTGAAATAGCAATTACACAATTCCAACTTTACATTCATGCGCTGAGTAATAGAATGTAAAAATGTTGCGACCCCAAGATTAGAAGTTTTGCGTTTAAATATTTGCCTTTTCATCGAATCTCCGGCTATGACGAACTTAAAATGCTCTAAAAACGGGCCTAGAGCACAATTAAAAGGAAATAACTTCTTAAATTCCCCATAAAAATTAAAATGCTAAATTTTCTATACAATAGGTGATCGGTAACGAACTGTTCGGTTTACGAACAAATCGGTTAACGAACACTTTTGCATGAGATTCATATGTTCGGATAACGAACATTTTCGAGAGATTTTTATGTTCGGAGAACAAACAGCTCACGAAACAAAGCCATGACGAAGCAATGCCGTGTTTCATATTTGCCGAGCTATGCTTATTGCCTCTATTGTCGGCTTAGAGAACATTTTAACAGTTACATACATATTTCCTAATTAATTCATGGACTACCGGGGATTGGAGACCTATATTTTAGGATCCCCGAATTGGAATGGACTGACTAGAAACATTAATTATGTATTTTGTGCATTTAGTAAATATAGTTTTTTTTCTTTTTGGTTTAATCATGCTCTTTTTTAAAATCTAATTTAAAGCTCTATGAATTATCAGTTCAAAAATTTTAATAAAATTTTACATCTTTTTAAACGGTTCATTATTTAAACGCTTTAGTCTTTGCGGTATATTTACACAATCACACAAAATTTTGGAATAGATGTCATCCTGCGAACAGTTTCTATTTTGAAATGATTTTAGTAGTTTTTATACTTTTGCAAACATTGCAAATCTTATATTTTTCCGATTCTCGAAACGTTGAGTTAAAAAACTTAACAAATAAAAAAACTTTTAAGGCGCTCAGTAATTTTCAAAAATAATATTTAATATATTAGTATAAAAAATCCCTGTAAATTACAATGGTTCGGAGAAAAAAAATTGATTGTTCTCGGTAAAGTATGCTCAATAAACTTATTGTTATAATTGACCGAAAAAAAAGTGCATCTTATTAGCCGCCCACAGGGTGGCTTATTCTTTCAATCTCTATCATTTTTCATGTTTATGAAAAGTCACATCCATCCATCGTTGCCACAGGTTAATCTCGGAAAATGAAACATTTGAAGTTACTGAAAAAATTAATAGATCAATAAGTATTTGCCACAAAATTGTTAGACAAACTGCGTTAGAAAGGAAAAAAATTGTTTTTTTTCTTGATATAAATTTCAAATCGAATGATTATACCGTTTTTCAAATAATGAATTAAAAAAATTACCAAACTTCACAATGAAGTACCATAACGAAACCTTCACGCGTAAAAAAGATAATGATAACGGTAGTTGCTTTAGGTCGAGAATGGACCAAACTATGTTCGCATTTTACTATTTTAACCGTTTTTAACGAAATTCTGTAACTTTAGAAGACTTTTTCTTTGAATAAGCAATAGAAATGCATAAAATCGTTACAAAAATGTTAATATTACAAAAAAGGATAGATGCAAATTATCAGATATGAAAAATAAAAAAGAAATTTGGTACTTTCGTGTTATAGCGGCTTCCAAGGATGAACTGCCAAGCGGCCAAGATTTATCGCCAAATTATAAAGCATGTATGTCATTATAATAATATATGATATATATAACATTTCTGTACGTATGTGGCCAAGTTATAGCCATATATGATGCATTATATGATGTATATATATGACATGTGTATATGATGTATATACGACATATAAAACATAAATAATATGTGTATAATGACGTATATGGCACATATAGGAGTGTTTGGAATATATATATGCGTATATAGGATGCCAATATAAGCTTTGCGATGATCTTGGCGAAATCACAACTCCAACCTTGGCATAATCATGGGAAAGGTTCAGTAAGACCTTTTTGGTGCTCCCCCCAAATGTAAACCCTACGTAAACCTCTTCATGTAACATATCAATCGATAGGTCTCGTCAAGCACTATGGTCTGGTCCTACTCTCCGCCTCTCACTTCCCCCTCTCTTAAGAAACATAGTTCTCTGTTTCAACTCTTTTTAAATTTTAGTTTTTCCCATCTTTCTCAGCCCCTTTAAGCCCCACAGAGGACGTAGGCCTCTTCTAAAGGATCCAACGAAGTTAAAATCATTGAGGCCGACATTTATAAGAGGGTCCCGAGGCCCTATCTCCCATAGGACCGGAGTTACCCCCCCCCCACGGGAGAGACATTCAAGGTGTTCAAACCCCGTCATGTATCATATCAAAAGTTTGATCTCATAAAGCACTTTTGTCTGGTTCTACTCTCCCCCTCCTTCGCTCTCGTCTCCTGTCAGGAGCACTTTTCTTATTTATTTATTTCAATTTCTCATATTTATTTTAGTTTTTTCCATTTTTCTCTTTTCCTATAGGCCGTACAGCTCCAAAATTTCACCAAAATTAGCTGTAAACCGCCTAAAGGTTATTCCCCCCCCCGTTTCTTTTGGCGCCCTCGGTTTTTACGTATCTCTCTTGGGGGGCCCGTGTCAGAGGGGCGAAAAGGGGGATCCCTTTTAAAGTCCCATCTCTCAATTGCAAGTGAGGATTCATTTTAAATCGGGTCTTGTAGAGCACTTGTGTTTTGTATAGCTCCCCCCTCCCGCTTTCCAAGATCCCGTCAATTAATGTTAACTCATCATTTGTTAAACAACTTCTCTTAGCTGTATCCATCATAAAAGCTGCTATCATAGAACTTTTCATTACCTTTTTTAGGTTATCTATTAAGTGCTAAAATGCATTGAACTATTAAAAACAATTTAAAGGGTGTCATTAAGCCAGCACATTTGTAAACAACAACTACCTCGCCACGTCTCAGCCCATTGGAGCCACATCTTTTTACTATTATATTTATTAAAAATACTTCTAGTCACCGAATCTTTTTAAAACTTGGTGTGTTCGTGCCTAATATGTTCCACCAGCCTCACAAAAAATCTTAGAGCGCTAACTAAATTCTAAAGTGGAAAAGCTGGCTTATGCTAACAATTTTTTTTTTGACGAGTTAGACTTGGCTGAAAAAATCTCAACGATAAAAGCCGTGGGTGGCCAATCTATATTATGTCGTAAGGTAGAATTTTTCCCGCTTGTTTTTCCACATTTTTCTGAAACTGCAGTATTTTAATTAATCTGTAAACTACTGTAAAATTTTCTAATTTTTTGTTTTTTGAATGTATATAAACGGAAGATTGATATAAACAAAAGAAAAAGGAAAATAAACATGTCATAAATAATCTGATGAATAATCTTCGACCACGAACAGAAGGCGGGTGAGACGTCAAAGTCACGTGGTGCCAGACGGGTCTATTTGACTGATTAAGCGAAAGAAGTAGGATTGAGAGAAGAAACTTCAGGAATAAGTTATTTGAACTCGGATTACCATATCTGGCTAGTTAGCGCCTTTTGATGTAGAATGAAAATAAGATTACATTTATATGTGTTATACAAGAATACAAATTCGAAATTCTTTACTATCGTGATATGGCAAAAAATGCTTGGAAAATAGGAAGTAGTGAATTTTTATTGGGTGAATTCATTGTTGAGAAAAATTTTTGTTAGGGTATTTTAGGTAAGGACAGTTTTTACACAGTGAGAGACCTTGTGAATTAAATATACAAGCTGTTCCATAAGCAATAAATAAAAAATTTCAGTAAAATGTGCTTTTTCATCCAAGATACCTTTCGCATAATGTTATATCATATATATATATTTTTTTTTTTTCTGTTTTTTTTTTTCAAATAAAAGTTTGAAAACTTTTTCACACACCGAAACTTTAAAAGTATTTGAATATTATGTATTATTAAATATTAAGTTGCGATGGAGATATTTGTATAATGTTCCGGTGTTATATGAAATATTCATGATATTTTAGTCCGAGTAACATCTCTCGGCTAAATCATATTCTAAAAAAATCCCTGACGGCTCGACCTACAGGCAGAGGTAGATTTCGAAGACGCAGACCGTGGGGCGCCTGTTTGTTGGGAATTGTGGAAGAAATGACCTTTTTGCCATGATGCAGCATTTGGAAACGCCCATTTCGAAACCTAACTTGTTTGCAGGCGGAGCTGGCAGGGATTTTTTTTTTTTTTTTTTTTTTTTTTTGCTATAAGGGTTGGTCCTATAAAAAACTTGTTACTGTAAAAGTTTTAGATAATATTAAGAGGATTTATAATAAATTTAAGCGGATTTGATATCTTCTGAATTGATGAAGTTATGAATTTTTTTCTTCTAAACCGCCCCCCCCCCACTCTTTCCCCTCCCCCCTGGGGCCATTTTTAATGGTATCAAAAATCTGTCATACAAAAAATTTCGGCCTTTTTTCTAGAAGTAATAATAACTTTAAACGGATTCGATAGTATCATAATTAAGACGTTATGGTTTTTTTTCTGTTTTCGCCAAAAGCCCCCCCCCCCCCCCTCACTTGGTTCGATTTTGCCCATTAACGAACTTGACCGAGATTTCATGCCCCTCGATTTTATGTATCAGTTTGGAAGAGATTTGTGCAGAATTATGGGAGTTATCGTGTCCATAAAAAAAGTGACATAGATAGATATAGATAGATAGATAGATAAAGTTTTAAACTGGGGTGGTTTTGGGTTCTGGGAGTCATGATTGGCATAGATCTGCAAAAATTTTTCGAAAATTCCAACTTAGGTGAAAATGTAATAGGTAGTATTTCTTACGAAATCTACCTAAAAAATTGTTTTTATAAATTATTTTCTCAGAATATTTTAACTAGATTTTATATACACCTATATTAAAATACAAAAATGCGATACCTGAAAACATTGCCCCACCAGTGGCTGAGAGGTTCTGCTCTCAAAGCTGGTAGACAGGAGGTGCTGCGTTCAAACCCCTGTCGCACTCGTCGGCCTAACCGTTTGGAGTTTTCCGTGGTTTTCTTCGAACCTTGCGTAAATACGGGTTAGGATCCCTTAGAAAGACCTCCACGGAGGGCATGCTCCTCACCGGGCTACATCCCTAGCGCAGATAATCGGCCGTAACAAATAACCAACCAATCAACCTAGAAACATTCTCAAAACGAGTATTTCAATATAATTTAAATTGATTTTGCATAAACCATATAGGTTCCGGGATCGATGCAGAGATTTTTTTTTTTGGGGGGGGGGGAGGGGGGGTTATTTTGTGAAAAGTAAGCTATTTTTGTGATATATTTTGTGAAATTTGTTACATCTTTGTGGAAAATAACATTTTGTTACGAAACATGCAATCCAGCTACTCAAATTCAAACCAAGCATTTTTTAATAATAACTTCTTTAAATCCTTCTGCCAGTGTTGAATTCAGACACTTTTTTCCGGGATTTTATCTTACTTTACTACGGAAATTTATTTTACTTTGCAAAACTGGCAACAATAATGAAATAGTTGGAACTTTTTTATTTGCGTTTGCGTAAAATTCATTTACTGTATTCTGAACGACGCATAAATCAAAAGTATCCAAAACCGCTTTGCAGGGCGACTGCGAATTTTTCCTGGCGTTGAAAGCCTTCCATCAGGAGCCGATTTCGACTCAGGTTTAATTCTTTGGATAGTTCGAAGAGGAACGCCAGTAGCAGCAGACGTACGCTCCTGTGCTTTGTGAATCGGAATGGAAAGAGACAAACATTTTGCTTCATTTTCAAAAAAAAATTAAGCACATTATTAACGATGTTACGTTCATCAGAACGCAAAGTTTTCCCTGTACGAGACATTTTGCGTTGTTCTGAAAAGAACAGTTTAAATAGAGAATAATGATAATAATAATCAAGAGCGCTGAGAATATAACAACCTTCTAGGACAAAAGAAATTATATCAGTGAGAGGAGGGGACAGACGAGAAACAGAGAGGGGAATGTATATCGCCAAAGGCAGGAACGCTCGGATATGATACAACCCTAAATACTTGCACTTCCACCGTCATAACCTTTGAGAAAATGAACTCTTCTTCCAAGCGGCGATCTCACCCGCCTTCTTGTTGCGGTCGCATATTACAATGTAAGGAAATTAATATAAAAGTTTCCCCGTTGCTATGGTAGCGATAGCGACATGTACTTTGGAATAAGTCACTCAATAAATTGTATAGTTCTGATGTATAATTCTGTTTATAGCATCACTATTTTTTATTTATTTATTTATTTATTTTGCACCTTTCATCTTTTCTTTTCTGAATAAAAGTGGAATCTGTATAATTCAAATTAAATACCTTACAAAAAGGAGTGATATCTCATCAAAAACAACTCGTTGTAATTGATCCCGCCAAGCCACAAACCTAAAACGTCAGTCATAAAAAGAAGTGATATCATTAAAATAAGAGATGTATATAAAAAGAAACGATGTAGCAGTGCATACTCCGAGTCCCGTGTAAAAATCTATCACCACTCATAATGTTTCCAAAAGACTCGGAGTGAGGTACAGTATGTGAAAACTGCTTGGCGACCTGCAGGCTTTTATAATATATGCAGTATATCAATTTTGAAAATAAAAAAAATAAATTTTAAATTTTTGTTATATCACTTTTATAAATATTTTTGTATGCGAAAGAACTGACAGAACGGATTTTTCCCCAGATCTATGCGATTCCGCCTACGCTAGAATTACTGCAATGTATCTCAATTTTGTTAACGTTCATTCTAAGGTGAATTGTTATTAATATTCGTATGATCATTATATATATATACATATATATATATATATATATATATATATATATATATATATATACAAACTCAAAATCTTTACATGTTTACTTAAAAAATCATCTTCGTAAGAGTGGTGTTTCTTGTTTAAATAATGGTTAAAAAAGTCCACAAATTGAATTTTCAGGCTCATAAATAAGAAAGGACATACAAACACAGAAGCTTCAACTTTTTACAATTTTATGGGAGCAAAATAAATAAATAAATAAATAAATAAATAAAATAAAATAAAAATAATATAGTCATATGTAATTGCAGGAAACGCGAACATTATAAAAGTCTACAGGTCGCCAAGCAGTTTTCACATAATTATAAAAAATAATTAACTGTAATTCATCAAAAAGCGCATTCAAAATGCGTTTTAAATTTAATTACAGTTAATTATTTTTTAATTTATTGATCAAATTAAAAGATTCTAGTTCATTTTGTTCATTGTTACAACATTAATAAGTTTGAAAATCATTGTTGTGAATTAAATGTATTTAAAGTTTTCACTCTCCATTCAAAAACAAAGAATGACGATTGCGTTTTACTTTATATCTTCGTCAATAATTATCGCCTCTGAAGAACATTGGTACCTTTTTACCCAGAAAAAAGTGCACTACTTACTGACATCAAAACCTTGAAATTGAATTTTTGACCATTTTAAAGGTGATCTGTCCCCTTAAATATATGGCTTTCTTTTCATACTTTACTTTTACAGGTTGTTTCATGTAACAAAGAAGCATCTAGCCCCTGCACTTTTGCTTTTGGCTACGATTTCATAAAATGGATCACTCTGCTGCGCGCATGCGCATTGCTCTAGACAGTTTCAACGAAAACCATATTAATTTTATTCAATTCCGCGGCAGTTTTTTTAAATTCGTAAAAGGATTTTGATTTAAAACATGTAGCGTAATATAACTAAATATTTTCTTTCACAATTTTCATTTTTTTTTTTTTTTTTTTTTTTTTTTTTTTTAACATTTTTAAAGAAATTTAATTTCAGACTTTTACTAAAATACATTTTTTTTTCCTCCGGATTTTTCAATTTTTAAGGATTTTTAACGATTTTATAGCGTTTTAAAGCGAATTTTTAGCATCCAAAAAACAATTTTTAACATTGAAAAAAAAAACATCACTGCACACACGAAACTCGCTTTGCAGCAATCTCAAGAATGCACGAAATTCATTCAAGCCGCGGTCAATAACTTGTGTATGTACGCTTCGCGTACATTAACCGAAAAAAAAAGACATCACTGGACGCATGAAACTCGCTTTGCAGCAATCTCAAGAATGCACGAAATTCATTCAAGCCGCGGTCAATAACTTGTGTATGTACGCTTCGCGTACATTAACCGAAAAAAAAAGACATCACTGGACGCATGAAACTCGCTTTGCAGCAATCTCTAGAATGCAAGAAATTCATTCAAGCCGCGGTCAATAATCTGTGTATGTACGCTTCGCGTACATTAACCGTAAAAAAACATCACTGGACGCATGAAACTCGCTGTACAGCATTCTCTAGAATGTACAAAATTCATTTATAACCAAATTTCATATTTATTTCCATTTTGTTTCAAACTTTCCATCGCTTATATGTTGAAAAATGGAAACTTTACACTTTTTTAATTCAAATTATTTTTTATAACTCAAATACATACTAAAAAATAAAGCTTTCCGCCGCTGGGATTCGAACTCAAGACCACAGAACGGAAGAGAAATGACATACCACAGAGCTATACGCACTCATTTTGAAATGGCTTAGAACAAAATTTTAAAGTATCAGACAAGCACGCATGCGCGCAGCAGAGTGATCCGTTTTTTGAAATCGTAGCCAAAAGCAAAAGTGCAGAGGCTAGACCAGCCATACTCAACCTTTTTTTCTCGCGGGCCACAATCAAAGGTTCGCGACGTTTGGCGGGCCGAAACACATTTAAAAATGGGTAAAACAAAATAGTAAGTAGTATATCAAAGCAATATAACAAAGTTAGTATTATCACTAAGGTTGAACGCTTATCACGGAAGAAATGTTACCAAAAAAATTTAACACCACTATTTCCAAACAATAAACTTTGTAGTATATTTTTATTGCAAATGTCTTAGAAATAAACCACGAAGTTTGTTATTTAGAAATAATGGTGTACAAATTGTTTGGTGCCAATGATTTCCTCGACAAATATTTAACCCTAAAAAGAAATATTAGCTATATACAGGACCATAATCATAAAACGAAATAATATAACTATGCAGAATTTACAAGTTTTAAAGTAAAAAAAAAAGGGAGATTTTCTCTAATATATCAATCAGTCTTTAGCTCAATGCAAAAACTTATTTATTTATTTCTTTAATTGTAGAAATTTATAGTGCAAATTTAACTACTTTAGAATAATGTGTGATTTATGTTGAGGATTAAGGTATACACACAAATAGGGCTACATGAAAAAAGAACTTTTGTCTAAGAAAACGCCATTTAAGATGTTTTAACATAATTTTAAATTAATTAGAAATAACAGGACATATTTTGTCTTCCTGTGAAAAAATATAAAACGACACTGAAGATCTTAAATACTTTTTATGCCCATATCAATTAGTATTGTAAATATGGATTAATGATTATGCCCTCCGGGCCGCACACAAAAGGTCGCCGGGCCACATGCGGCCCATGGGCCGCAGGTTGAGTATGGCTGGGCTAGACACTACTATGTAACAACCCTTTCAAGAACATGTTTATCAATGTATATCAGTACTTGAACTTGAACTTGTGATAGGTTCAATGGACTTCCAAGTTGCGAAGCAACTGCACACCCTGGCTTTGAGTAGGTGTATATCAAATCCTGAGAGAGCCATATGAAATGTCTAGCCGTAGTCCAATTGACTACATAAAATAGGATAGTGTTAAGTATATCTATAAAATAATGAAAATTTACTAGTTAAAGTATAAAAGTAAAAATAGTTCATAGTTAAAAAAAAAAAAAAAATATGCCAGACGAGGTAAAGTAAAGATGTTAAGAGAAGTTTAGGAGAAAAGACAAAATAAAACTATCAGTAAAAAATTATATAATAATATATATATATATATTTTTAATTAAATGAAATATGTTATCATTATCTAAAACTTTTATAATTACTATTTTTAATTTATTTTTGCACTTAATATAAATTATATAGTTTATAATTTATCACGTAATTGTTATCAGTACTAAAATCTGTTTAATTATCATAAAAATATTTTTATATAATATTTCCGGCTTGTAAAATTTTTTCACATACTTTTTCCCGGAAAGGTACGGATTTGGATGTCTTTCTCCAAAATATCCCATAAAACATTAATGTAAAGTCACTGATGTAATCATCATATACAAAGCTCTTAATAACACCATATGGGATAGTTTAATCTTTCATTATACAAAACTCACACCTATTTTTGTTTACATTTGGAATTTTATTTTGGGAAACTCAAATGAAGTTTCAGTTAGTCTCTTCTTTTAAGCAAAATGTAAATAAATAAGAGCTTATATTCTTATATTTATTTTCCCTATGTGAATTTTAACATCTTTCTAATATCTTAAAAATGCATTTATAAGCATTTTGGAAATCATATGTCTTATTTTATTGATTTCTTAGAATAAACACTGAACAGATTCGTTTTGTTATCTTCCCCCGAATCACTACTCCCTAGTAATTTTTATGACATGTTGGTACACAGCTGCCGTACTCTAACCAAAGACCTTGTAATAGAGTTCTTTGCTCTAACCACGCACCCCTAAGCTATCTGCTTCCGAGTCTGTGCCTCATTAATAGTATGTCCACAGCAGTATAGCAGAGACACTTTGCGGGAACAATGTGTTCGGGACCTATGCTTTAACGCGTCGACAAAATTAGAAGGGGAATTAAAGGAAAAATATTATTGCGATATTTTTTTTTCTTTCAGATTAATTAACATGGCATAATATTAAATACTTTATTTCAAAACATTTAAGTATTTAACCATCCTCATCTATTTCTGCGTTCGGTTTAGTTCAGTTGTTATGCATAAGCTCGGACTTTATAAATAAATTCCTAAAATGGAAAAAAAATCAAATAATGTTTGTAAAGTTTGTGTAACTTTTAAAATTTTATAGTTGCACTCTAATTTTTACACTAGTTTATACACTCTATTCTTTCCGTATTTATTAAATCAATAGCTTATTAATTATTATTTATTCTTCCAAATGCAAATTCTAGAGAGGGGGGAGCTAAGCGCTGCGCCAATCTTTTTTTTAAATAAAAGCATAATCTATTATTATACTCGTATAACAAATCCGCCAATTTTGCACAAACAAACCCAAAAATAGAAAAACAGCTATTTATTTTTCGAAAAACATGCATTTTTAACTAAAACTGTTAACTATGATGTACTGTTCTTCTTAAAAACAGAGCACTTTCAGGCGAGTACAAAGCCGTATGTAGAATGCAATGCAATCGAAAAAAAAATGAAACCTTTAAACATCAGTAGTTAAAATAATAAAATACATTTAATTATATTAGTTTCTTTTTTTTTTTTTTTTTTTTTTTTTTTTTTTTTTTTTTAATTTTCACATTCTGAAAAAGAAGGCGGTGCTTAGAAAAGTGCCTGAAAAATCTCTTTAATATCCGCAAACAGCACACGAGATCTTTTTTTCTGCTAAGGCAAATAATTATTTGCCCCGTTTCAATGTCGTATTTAAAACGGCATGTTTTATTATATAAAGTCAACTACCGCAACTATTCTTGAGGTGCCATCCCATGCATAGAGCTAAGCTTATTTATGAAGTTTCGGCCCTATCTTGTGTTTTGATGAATTTTTTAAAAATTAGCACCTAATGTGAATTTTCTTAATTTTGAGGATTTTTTTTTTTTTTTCTGTACATAATACTGTAATTTCAAAACCTTTCGTAATCTAGAAAAATATTTATATTAAGTGCGAGTATGACAATACAATGTTCAATTTTTCTTTTGTGTGCATGCAACTCAATTTTATCCCATGACATGAAGATGGAAAAATAAATACTTTTAATAATAATTCTTGAAAATAATTGAAGATAAAAATTAAAATATTTTGATAACATACTACCGATACGTTTTTAATTCGTTAAAGAATGAAATAAACTAAATTTCAGAATTTAAAAAAAAAAAATTACAAGTTTATTCATTCCTTTTTGTTTTAACATAAAATTTCTAACAAATAACTTAAATTCCTTTCTATTGCATTATACGAGATGAAATAGTAGCAAGTAGTACTAGAGAATTTCTCTTTTACCATTGAAAACGAGCAATCAAAGCCCTGTTACTTGCTGAGTAACAGGTCTTGACTAAGGCTCCTATAATAGGAGCTCTAGTCTTGACTAGAGCTCCTATAATACAGGCTGACGCATCCTCGCAGATTTGGGGCTCAAATTGGAGTTCAGTCGAAAAACCAAGCTAATCAGAACCGGTTCAGCCAATCAGAACCGAGTCTTAGGCAACCCCAACTCCGGTTGCGGTAGATTGATGTTGAACTGAGCACGAATAATCCGAAACAAAATGGATATGCGTCTGCTCCTATTATAGGAGTCTTAGTCTTGACGTTTGCTTCGTAATCACGTGGCCTGTTCTTTGTGTCAGACAGAAAGATCATTTAAGGGCTTTAAAAGCACAATTCAATTTAGTTTTTGAAAAACTCAAAACGTTTAGAACTTACACTTACAAGGGGGCCGCCAAACATGCTGCGTACAGATTTCGATGATTTTAAAGTATGTTGTAGTGGTCATACCCCTAACTATTCAGGTCAAAGGTTTCATTCAAATGGGCTTATAGCCAGTTTAGCCTTTTAGACAGTTATATATATATACTATATACATATTTTTTATGTTATTTGAATACATTTAACTGTAAAATTCAAACTCAACATCATTTTTGATTTACACAAATAAAAATAATATATTACAATTATTTTTTTTTTCATTCTAACAAGTCGATGCCATTCAGAAAAATGCAACTAGAAATGAAAAATCGTTTGTAAATTCCATCACTATCTTTCACCATCCCTAAGTATTTCACTTTTTTCCCGAAAAAAAAATAAAATTCTCATAAGTAACAGCTATCTTTTTCACTAAAATCTGTCTTAATATTTCCAGGATTCCTGCAAAAATTTGAAAACAACTCTTTCTTACCCCATATCTGTTTTTACGTAACTCACATGCTTTGCTCGGGAGGACAGTGGCGGCTCGTCAGGAAGTTCGCAGCCACATTACTACCAGTGTTATATTAAGCAAAATTTCTCCTTGTTTAATTGTAAAACATTCCACAATTAGATAAGTGGAATCAATATACTAAAATTTTGGTAGTAAAGTGATTATGACCCCCCCCCCCTCCCGCATCATGACGAGCCGCCAATGGTGGCATTTCATTTAATTCATCTTTTTTATCTATATAATATAATCTATATAATAAAACCCGAAGTCATGTGACTGTCATCAACAGTTCCGGGATGCCCGCTTCATTTTTCATATGCCAGAAGGCCATTTTTATTAAAAATTATTTTTTCAAATAAAACTGCATGAAAGTTACATTTTTGGAAATATCGTTCAAAATAAATTAATATTTGAGAGACGACTTACATTCAATTATGTATATGTTCTGCAATAACTTCAGTTAAAATTAGGTTTGCAGTTCAAATTCTCCATTCATGAAAGTAAACAACAACAACAAAATAACATTCATTCGTCGTGAACGTTTAAAATATTAAACCATGGAGGTAATTGTTCGAAAAGCAAGTTTTCAGCGAATGAATTTTTGGACCGCTGCCTGGTGTCAAAAAGAAAATAACTCGCAACAGTCAGACAATCAAAGTTTACCATAATTATATGGTATACAACTCAACTTCCTTCCGGATCTTTTCTTGCCGTAAGCTGAATGTAAACAAATACAACTTATGTACTAATATTTAATGAATCAAATTTCGAAACGATTTTTCAATTAATTTGGTATTTATGTGTTATGGGAAGAGAACCAGGCAGAGAGATCACCGAAAATGGTTATTAATCACCAATCATATTTACCATTGTTATTGACCAATCGCGTTCAAAACAGTAATTTAATATACATTTATAAAATACATAACATCATTAAGTACTTTTATGTTATTTGGGCGCAAATCCCGCCAACAGCATTTTTAAAATGGAACAGCTTTCGCAGACGCATCGGAGTTGTCGCGATTTTTGTTTTGCGCCATTTTGGCGAGAAAACCCCATTTTATAACATACGGAATCTGCTCTATCGGGTTGCCATACCAAGCAAAATCTAGCCGAAACTGCCGGGTTGTCCACGCATAAAATCGCCATTTGGGTGTCAAAATGATACGCCGGTGCGTCTGCGACAGCTGTACCCAAAATTACGTGTAATAATATGCAGCCCGATTATGGCAAATTATTCAAAACATTTTAGATGTGAATAATGATAGATTTTCTAATCTTCAGAAATCGAGTCTACAGCCAAAGTTAGACAGAAACAAAACAAGAAAATATTAGCAACAATATGGTATTTCAAAAAAACTTTAACAAAATAGACTTCATTGCATCAAATCGCATTAATTAAAATATGCCAATTAGCAATGGACCCAATTACGGAAAATTACTTAATATGTTTAAGAATCTCCGCATTAGCGAATAAATTGCAACTGATAAGCAAACGGTCATGAAGCATAAATGTCTAATTGGGTTAAGCGGTTTTTGTCAAGAAAGATGAAATACATAACAACACAAATAAGCGAAATGCTACTATGATGGCAAAAGTTCTTGATTTGTCTATTAGAATCTTTCGGTTTGGCGAAGGATTAAATAAATAAATAAATAAATTATGAATAAAAGTAACGTGTTACAATGCTTAACATGCATTTAAGGGAGACCAAACTGGTCGCCAGTGGCGGCTAGTTTTTAATATTCATGTGTAAACACAATTTTTATGACGTAATTTTCTTTATTTCCTGCTTTCAACACGTTATCATTTAATTATTATTTTAAACTTTCATTATTGTTTTTAATAGTCTCGCGCAAATACGTTTTTTATTTGAGATAAAACATAATCCTTTGCGCTTATATAGAAATTGGCAACAATATAAAAAAATGACTTTTTCAATAAAAGATTTTTTACTCGATTTTTAAGGATTTTTGAGATTTCATTGTCCGACCGTGATAATTTTTTTCATTTCTGAAAGCTTGTTATATTTCGGGTCTGGTGGTTTGATTTTCGAATCCGTAGGATGGCTAGAAAAAAAGTAATAGCTCCTCAAAAAAGTCCCTAGTAAAAAAGCGATGAGAATAACCCGGAATATCTACACAGAATTTGATTGGTCCATTTCGCTTTTGGCTCAGTTCCAGATTACTTTTTTTTAATATAGAAGGAAAAAATCGCAATTATTTCTTTTCATTTTCTCAAACTAAATGAGAGGGATCGGCCAGAGAAACAGATATCTTTGTAGTTCAGTTTTTAATGAAAGCAGATCCTTGTCTGAAACTTTCTCGGATTGTTTTCACTGGCGCCGGCAGATTTTTGACAGTTTTTTGCAT
This sequence comes from Maratus michaelseni, assembly GCA_963931845.1. Taxonomy (NCBI): domain Eukaryota; kingdom Metazoa; phylum Arthropoda; class Arachnida; order Araneae; family Salticidae; genus Maratus; species Maratus michaelseni. The sequence goes on along the minus strand of OZ007598.1, from coordinate 4,449,723 downwards.
AAATTAAGAAAAATTACAGACCGAATTTTTCAAAAATCACATAGTCAAATGCAGAATTTTTTCTTTACATATGCTGAGAAATTTTCAAAAAGATATCTCAATTAGTTTTCTTAAAATTCGCTATTTAGTAAAATAATTTTTAATTCGTTCATTTCCGCTTGCAAATCCAATGCGCCTGTTTATTTCTTTCGCCATTTTGATTTAAAAGATGTCCTTTTAGAAGCGATGGTTAATGAGAATCTAATTAATATCTTGGGTACCAGAATATATTATCAAAATATTAAAATTCTGAGGCTCAGGTGCACATGACCAGACCTTGGACTATCCACACCTAAATTTACAGACATATAAGTGGGCTAGATCTTGCCAGCCATCGCAGACAGACAAACCCACACACACAGAGCGAAACTTTCTTTTATTAATATAGATAGATCATCACACTCATGTTTCTTGAAATCTGAAACTACATTTTGCGGAAATAGTATTGTACTTGAGTACAATACTTTTTCCGCAAAATGTTTCAATTTGTTACTTCTTTTGAGCAAAATAATAATGTATTTGTTTTGACTAAGAGAGCATATTCCCATGGTTTATAAAATTTAGTTACATTTTTCTAATGTATTAAAAATACAAATATAAATGGAAATCTATTGTTTTGTTTTATTGATTTCTGGGAATATAAATTGAGCTCTTTATCATCCATTTTGTTATTTTCTTGTTAATACAGTAATTTTTTGTCAATTTCGTAGAAAATGTATTTACTTTTGCATTAGTTTGATTATTTTCTAAGATGTGTCTATCTACAGGAGAGAGAAATATATATGTAAAATCTTTCTTTTCTTTTTTTTTTCAAAGTTTCAAAATGTAGCACATTTTTAGGGATTTCAAGTGTACTCCTTTTTTAGATACACTATTCTCTAATAGTAATCTAAGCTTTATTTAATCTTAGATGTTGCTTTTTATACACTACATTATTCAAGCTTTGTTTAAAAGTTCGAAATTAAGATATTTAATTTAATGTTTAAGGTAAATGTTTTAATTTATCAAACTGTTAGTCATTCCTGAAGATGCACAGTAATGCTTGCTAACGTTTTTTCTGCGCTTAGGCTGCACAGATGAAATCTTGGTAAGTCTGTTTTCAATGTATGCTATTTCATTTAGTTTCGTTAAATCTAAATTTGCCTAAAGTAAGTTAGTTGTTTTTGTATCTATTTTATTTAATAAATGTTTATGTTCTTTAAATGAATAAATTTTCAAAGGTATTTTTGCTATAGTCCTTGGAAAAAAAATTGAAGAATATACTTTCCTCCAGTCTTCATTATGTTTTTATTATTTGAACTTTTATGTTATATAGCATATATTTATATTTATATCTTTTAATTAATTTGTGAAAAAGTATCGAACGCATTTTCTTTCTTGTAAGTGCAATACTACAATTAGTTTTAGTTGTTTACATGTTATTTGTTCAGATATTCGTTGTTTATATATCCCATAACAGTTACTTTTCGAAACTTCAATACTTTAAAATAATCCTATTGTAGTTAAGGTTCTTAAAATAATGTCACAAATTTAAATTGTTTAATAATATTTTTTTTTCCTTTGCATACATGTAAGGAAAGTATTGTAATCATGATAAAAACTCAATTATTGAAATACATTGAAATAATTTTACATTTTCAAGTTTCCTGAATTCGTTGTTTACGTTATTTTCACAACGATTCCAAATGAGACAAACGAGACCTTACTGTACTAAAACATTTAACTTCTTAAAAAAAAAGGGGGGGGAGAGTGTTTTATTTATATGTTAGAAATATGTATAAGGAATGTTGTTGACGAAGAATGGTGAATCAGACAAACTCTAGAAACGCCTGACAATCATACTGACAGTTGCTTAAAGGAAGAGGTAACTAAAGTTCGTCAATTCGCTACAACTATGTTAAGTGAGCCAGATGCTTTTCTACCTATCACCACAGGCTATTGTAAATTTCTAAATTGTGACAACCGTGACGAGTTCTCGGCTAAACTCAATAAGCTTAGGAGTATTACTCCGAAAACTTTTCCCAATTTTTCTCCCCAAAAAACTTTCCGCAAAAGGTAAATTTCTGACACGGAAAACTCCATTCCACTTTAAAATAAATAATCCGATTTACCCTCGGAAGTGAATATTGATAGCTCTTAAAATTTAGAAACCCAAAAAGATAGCCAAAATTCCGAAATGGAAGGTGACGATACTGAGTCACATAAGGAAATCGTCCATCCCATATACATCGAATTTTTAGACATCGGTGGCATAATATAGCTCAGGAATTAAAAAATCTCGACGCTGCCAACGCTCCCAAAGTGATTCTTAACAACGATCGTCTAAAAGTCCAACCTAAATCTGAAAACCAGTTCAGAGAAATACAGCGATTCCTTTCTAGCAAAAACCTAAAATATACAACTATTTCCACTAAGGATATGCGACCCAAAAAAAATTTGTGTTCGTAGCATCCCCCCATATAATGACGCCCAACATATCATCAATGACCTGAAAAACCATGGCTTCTAAGCTACTCGTGCCGCAATGATGAAAAGCAGAAAAACAGGCTTAGCAATGCCCCTCTATATGGTCAACATTCTCCCCCGCAGAGACTTCAATTTGATTTATCAAATCAAGGAATTATGTGACATTAGCGTCACTATAGAACAATTTTGCAACTCGAACAACATTAAACAGTGCTACCGTTGCCAACGTTACGGTGCCGCATCCGAAACGTGTAATTTCACCCCTAAATGCGTAAAATGTTCTGACAAACATCTCTCTACTGAGTGCCCTCACCAGGGCAAAATTACTCCTAAATGCGCAACTGCAGCGGTACGCACCCTGCCTCGTACAGGGGCTGACCGAAAAATCCCCAAAACACCAAAAATAAAGCTAAAATTCCTACTCATAGAAATAAAACTCCCAATGAAAACTACGGCTTTGTAGAAATTCTTAAAAGTTTCAAGTATACCGCTACGGCAAAAGATAGCAATTCTCAAACTGTCACTGAAGACGCTATACAGGAAACTTCTGGCTCTACTAACCCTGAGGGTATTCCTCAAAATCCCCCTCTCCTGAACCCAAACCCGAACCAATATATGAAACATTCCAAACCTTCAACGACTTGAAAGAAGTCATTAAACTAACCAAACTTCTCAAAAGTATAAAAAAAAATCGCCCAAGATATCAAAAAATGCAAAAACCCATTTGAAAAGATGTTTGTTATCATCAATGAGCTTGAAATATTCGCTAACGAGTTTAATCTCACCGACTAGACGGTGCCCTTTGGGCTGTTATACTTGAAAATTCAAAATATTTCTATCTCTTTTTGGGAAAAAAAAAAAAAAAAAAAACTATATTTTGTGTGGCCACTGAAAAGTGCCTTTTTTTTTTTTTTTTTTTTTTTTTTTTTTTTTTTTTTTTAAGTTTTGCCTCCTTTTCCAGCCAGACGTTTTTGTGCTGTTTTTCGAACTTGTCCGAACCCTATTTTTTGTAAACTATTTTATCAGTAGTAATTCTACTGCAGCTATACCATTAATTCTTATTTTTTGATTTTTTTCCTTAAACCTTTTTTTCAATTTTATTTTTAAAATTTTTTATCTCTTTTATTAATTGCTGATAGCAGTTTTTAAACATTTCCCACTGACTCATTTTACAAGACAGTCTATTCTCATTCATCTGGGCGTAAAGTTGATCGCAACTAGGACGCCCCATAACCGACATTACCTGTTCGGCAGAATGGTGAAATACCTATATTTTAAAAAACATAACAGTCTCTTTAGCATGGCTATGTAAATTCGATTGTTGTGTTATTTGAATTAACAGGTAATAATTTCACAGGCGAAGTGCAAATTTCATGAAGAATACGTTATAATTATAGAAAAAAAAACTTTTTATTTTTGAATGAATGTAACAAAGTAACGTTTTCTATATAATATGAGGTCATTTTTACAAGTGAAAAAATTTCATCTTTGTTAAATTAGAATCTAATTTCTTTTTTTCATATTGCTATTTATTTATTTGCATAGTATTCTCTTAAGTGTTCGGAAAGTCTAATGGAGTCACTCCAGATGTTTTCTTATAGTATTTGAAACGTAATTTGTTCACAGTTAGAAATGCATTTATTTTTTGTACTTAAAGCGATATTTTGTTTTCTCGGCTTCAGGTATTTTAATGCTGTATCAAACTTAATCTAATAATGCCATTAAACAGCGGAAGATTTCTTATGCGTAATCTTAATTTATTAAATTTTTGTTGACACACTCATTGTTTGAATAGTTTAATGAATTTTTATTATTATTCATCGTGTGTAATGCTTTTTCTTTCTGTAACATTTAAAATAAATGACTTTTTATTAAATAAAACTATCTAAATATTTGACACATTCAAAGAGCATGTTATTAATCATGCGAGATTTTGAAAATGTAGATTTACATTTGAAAATTGAAGATTTAAAAAAATACAGGGTTATTCTAAAAGATGGACCCATTTTAAAAAATTGTATTTAAAGTACAAATCCAAAATGAACAATCTTTATACCTTAGTTATGTAAAAAGAGAGTTTCAAATTTTTTTTTAAAGACATTTTAAATGTTCAATGTGTCCACTGTTTGCTCACTTCTAGCGAACTCAAAAACGCAGAAAACCTTGTTCTCCACAGTAGCCATCTCACTCACAACTGACAAAGAAACGAAATCGTGGTCTATTGCCACGCGACCTGTACCGGCCGCCTCTGTAACCATCACCGCTTTGAAAGCCGTGCACTCAGTAACAGCAGATACGCTTTCTCGTGTGTGGGACGAGTTTGGCCATCGCGTAGATGTTTGCCATGCAGCAAATGGTGGACATATTGAACATTTATAATGTCTTAAAAAAACTTTGAAACTTTCTCTTTTCATTGGTATAAAGATTGTTTAGTTTGGATTTGTACTTTAATAAATACAATTTTTGGAAAATAGGTCCATCATTTAGAATAACCCTGTACATGAGATAAATAAAAAATATGCCTAAATAATGTTACTTGATATAAATTAAAATTAAAATTAGGGATCATGAATAGATACTTTAAGTGTAATGCAGTATACCAATGATTTTGAAAAATAGTTGTTCTACTGTATTTAATAGAATGAAAAAAAAATGTTTTAAGAATTCGGTAAAGACTAGAGGTAAATAAATATGAAAAATGTGTATGATATTAAAATAATTTAAATGAAAATTACAAAAATGTTTTCTGCTAATATGTATATGATATTAAAATAATTTAAATGAAAATTACAAAAATGTTTTCTGCTAATATGTATATGATATTAAAATAATTTAAATGAAAATTACAAAAATGTATTCTGCTAATTTTACTCAGGAATTATATAAAAACAAATTTTACTTTTATAAAGTTTTTATATGAAGATTAACATTTACAAAATTAAATAATGCAGGTTTAGTTTACTTTAGATTTTCATAGGTTTCTAAAAGCTTAAATAAATGAGCATAATTTATAACAGACTTATCAGCATTTTAAACGGCATAAATTAAAATTTAAAACAATCGCAAACAATTTATGAATACATTAAAGGCTGTAAAAAAAGGGTGCAGAACACCTTTTTCAGTACAAAATAAATAATTTCATATTGGACTGGAGAAGAGGCTCCTTTTATGAACCCTTGAAAGCCTTTCGTTGTTCTATATTTCTTTAGGAATGAAATTCCTTTTTTTTTTCTCTGTAAAATTTTGTTACGAACTTATGTAGAATAAAATTTCACAACAGTGTATTACAAAAGTTCGAACTTTGTAAATTACCAATAACTAAACATTAAGTAAAATGAACAAAATGCCTTTTGAAATTTTTTTTTCCATTAAATAATAAAAAAAGGCATACAGAAATTTAAAGTTAATGAATTTCTGGCAAATTTTCAATTTATTTACAGGCAATAAAATTAAAATAAATCTCTCGAATTTTAGTTCAGTTTGATGTCCGCTGTTTTATTCTAGTGGTCAACTGAGTTTCAATGACGATCACGCTTCGACGGGTGCTTCTTTTATGGCACCTTCTAACACGCTGGTATCAAAGCTTTATTGTATATACAGCTTTGACGATTACTCGATCCCCTGCGTAAAAGTCCACGTCTTTGGAATTCGAAGTATGACATCGTCATGACAAAAGTGCTTTGGAGTGAGCTCATACCAATCTTCTAGATTTTTTCGTCTTAATACATTAGTATCGGGCAATTTTTCCACAGACTTTCTTATATAACGGGGTATTTTAATGCTATTAAAATAATGGTGGCTCTTCCGTTTTCCGAACGGCCTTCTTGAACTGTTTTCTCAAGTTTATGAATAAGTAAATGCCATTCAATATACAGATTTAAAATGTCTTATGATTTAAAAAGATAGGAGCACAATCATATAAATGCATTTTATGTAAGGTACAGGTAGAAGCCACGTTGTTAGTCAATCATGTGTTTGGAATAAATACGGTTTTTCTCGTTTCCGGATGACAATGCTTTGCTTATATTTTAAAAGCTTGAATTCTGGCTTCCGAATGCTAAGGTGTTGAGGGGTTCGTTTGCTTACTCTTTCCTTTAATAGTTGTCTCTATAGACAACATATATTTTTTAAACTGAACTCTATTTAATGTTTTCCATGTACTTGAACTTGAACTTGTGATAGGTTCAATGGGCTTCCAAGTTGCGAAGCAACTGCACACCCTCGCTTTGTGTAGGTGTATATCAAATCCTGAGAGAGCCATATGAAATGTCTAGCCGTAGTCTAATTGACTACATAAAAATAGGATAATGCTAAGTATATCAATAAAATAATGAAAATTTACTAGTTGAAGTATAAAAGTAAAAATAGTTCATAGTTCAAAAAAAACAAAAACAATGCCAGACGAGGTAAAGTAAAGATGTTAGGAGAGGTTTAAGAGAAAAGTCAATTTTATTTTAATTAATAAAATAAATATATAATAATTTTTTTAATTAAAGAGAAAATAAGAACTATAGCTCGGAAGGACTATTCATCAAGAATAGTGGAGTACCTTGTTTTTTTCCGGTTGGATGGTCTGCAAGCATCGTAGTCAGGTAGCTCATACATGAGTTCATTTGGGATGTGATTAATGTCATTGTAGAATTTTTTCGCAAGGTGTTTAATGCGATGTTTGAGTGAAGTCGTTTTCAGATCCTTGAGGATTGTGGAGTCTTTGAGGTATCTAGACCCGTTCCTGATGTTACGGAGCTGTTTGTAATGGGTACTAGAGAGGCTGTTCATACTGGTTTTGCAAGTGAAGCCCCAGATTGGACATGCATATGTGATAACAGAGAGAATGCAAGCATTATAAATTAAGAGTTTTTTGTGTATGGAGAGTGAGTGGTTGCGAAGAAGGGGGGCGAGGGTTTTGGAAATCCCGGCGACTTTACCGCGGATATTAAGAATATGCTTTTTAAAGGTAATGCGTTTGTCAATGGTAACCCCTAGGTACTTGGCATCGTCAGACCAGGGAATGGTAGTATTATTAAGGGTTAATCTATTAGGAGTGGTAAATGTTCTAGAGAAGTAAACAGCAGTAGTTTTAGATTCGTTTATTTTAATGCGCCATTGATCGCACCAATCCATGAAGATGTTGAGGTGATGTTGTAGATTTTTGTAAAGATTGTATGTGTGATGTGCAGTGCAATAGAGAACAGTGTCGTCCGCATAGAGTGCGAGTGATGTGAGGAGTGTGCGTGGAATGTCATTAAAGTATATTATGAATAAAATAGGGCCAATGACTGAACCCTGAATAATACCACAGAGTATTATGTGTAGTAGAGAAAGTGAGTTGTTTACGCGGACGTAGAAGTTACGATCACCAAGGTAAGAGTGTATTAAATGGATAAGTCCAGACGAGAACTTAAGCCGAATTAATTTGTAATTGAGGCCCGCGTGCCAGTCTTTGTCAAAGGCCTTGGCGACATCAAGAAATATGGCAGCAGTAGGCTTCTTCTCATTGAAGTTTTCAGTTAAGAATTCCACAAATCGAAGAAGTTGGTGTTGCGTGGAGTGCTTGGCTCTGAAGCCGAATTGTTCGGGCATAAGAATGTTGTTGTTGTGAAGGTAGTCATTGAGCTGTGATCTAATGACGCGTTCGATGACTTTACTTAGAGAGGAGAGAAGACTGATGGGACGGAAATTAGTTGGATCATTAATATAAGCGCATCATTTCTCTAAAATAACCAAACAAAAAACAAACACACCTAAGAGCATCTATGTTCTATTGGGTTCAGGCAGAATCTTTTAGTTTTAAAAAAATTAACGTTAACACTTTTGAAAACGTTTTTCGCAAGTCAATTTCGCTTTTTTAACGATTTCTGTTATCTTTAGAAATTCAAATCTGCGTTTATAACCAAGATACGAAAAACTAAAATTGATGCACCTAATCTAAGTTTTTTTTTTGCTTTTTAAAATCTGGTATTCGTTTCGAAAAAAAATTAATTTTAACCCTCCGAAAAAAATTTGTTTCCAAAACCCACTCACGCGATTTTCATTTTTCGGGCCAGATTTAAAAATCGGCATCGACTCGGGAAATTCGAATACGGACAAACAGAAGATACTAGATCATAGACACTGTTATTTTTTTAGAACACACCATTGAGTTTTAAAAAATATCTACATTAACCCTTTCGAAACAGGTCATTTACAGAACCCACTTTCGCGATTTCCTCCATGTTTCCAATGTTTACCAATGGTTAAATTTCATTTCTGCTAGGACATCTGGTTGGGTCGAGTGTTCTGAAAAGGCCTCTTCTAGAGCAGATTGCGCTCCCTGGTGGTGGAAGGTGGAACTACAGGAGTACATCTAGTTCTATTTGCCCGATTACGACGGGTTTGGCTCATTCGACTTGAAATCTATAGCCTTAAATATTTTAGTTGCACTTTCTACTGCCCGGGTGCACTTTCCGATATCGGATTCTATGGGCCTGGTTACGAAGGGGTTTGCCTCACTCGACTTGATTTCGATAACCTTCAGATTTCAGTCATGTTCGTATAGAACAGATTGTTATTATCACGGGCCCGGTTAAAGCCGGGCGGGTCAGCTAGTAAATAATTAATCGTTATCATCATTGTCTAATTTTTTTTTTTTTTTTTTAATTTTTCTTGTTTTTTTTTCTTTCTTTATATATTTGCAGTAATATACAGATATGGTTTTAAATTTATTATTCGCATACTTTACTGATTCACATAAAGAGAAGAAGTCAATAAAATATCTCTATTATATATAAAATAACTTTATATCATCTAATACTTAAAATAATTAGTTATTATTTAAAAGTGTATGGTAATAGCTTATCGTTGCATAATACATTCAACCGGTCTTTTGTGATTATGATTCCGTCTTAACATGTTTTACTGTAATTATAAATACAGTAAAGTCTGTGAAAGTGAAACCTTTCCACACCGGAATCCTGTCTCAAACGGAAGAGTTTCGGGATCCAACGAAACGAACACTACATCTTATTGAGATAGCGTATCTCACCAGGAAAAGACGCCCTTAGTGTAATAATGAAAAAAAATCGAAAGAACAAGCAATCGAAAGAGCATATTGAAACGGGTTTTCCTGTCGCGTAACTCATTTGCTCTTTTCTCCCTGTTTTCGAGATAAAAAGTCTTAAAATTTGCTAATTTATTGATTTAATAGGATAGAAGGAGGAGTCAATAGGATGGAAGGAGGAGTCAATACGTTTTCAACGTAACAACTTCATCAATCTCCAGTCACTTGTCCATTTCCAGTTTAGTGCTGATAATGCCGCATTAATTAGACATAATTCGGTAAGCTTTCTACAAATCTGGATTAGTGCAAATGGGCCACTTCCATTTGAAATGCCCTTGAAATTTTGTTTTTCGCAGGAGGTGGACCATTGTAATTATTGCATTAGAATTCAGTTCATGTATTGTTCTTGGCGCCACTGTTTTGTATACTTCAATCATTTTTTGATTCAGTATCATATTTGTCTATAGCATTTTTTTCCGGGCTTCTTTCACTTTTATATTACTATACCTAAATATGATTTGTATTTTATATTAACCACGCTCTTTTTCCTAAATTAAACAAATAAATTAGCAAACTTTAAGACTTTATGCCTCGATATCGAGCAGACGAGGGCAAATAATTTGCGTGTCTAAAGACACATTTCACTATGTTCTTTCGGTTGCTGCTTACTGGATTTTTTTCATTATTACACTGTGGCGTGGTTTCCTGGTCAGAAGTAGAATTAATTACACTTCTTTAAAAGGAAACCTCTCTAAAATGGAACATTTGTCCATTCCCTTGCGTTCCCGTCTTGACAGGATTGACTGACAATAATTTTTTAATATAAAAAAATAATATGTGTAAAATAAAGTCAGATCGATCTCTAGAATTGCAGCTAATAATACAATTAAATTACATTAATATTTACCAGTGAAAAAGATTTTTCAAACACTATGATATAAAAAACTGAATATATACTGAAGAGTTAACCCCTTCGCGACGAGCGTGCTTTACAGAATTTTTAATCTTTTGCCACCGGTTTTTCAAAACAGACATTTTCGCCTGATTGAATCTCAGAAATGCTGTCGTTAAATAAGCCAAAGTTTACAATAAAAAGTTTCTGGTGGGGATAATCGAGGATTCTGAGCACCTTATGCGTCACGGATACGTGTCGCAGGTACCCAAGGGGTTAAATGTATTTAACCCTTTAACCCTTTAACGGGCGGTGTCCACAAAAAAGGACACCTAATTTTAATTCCAAAACTGACAAACGGCACCAAGAATATTTAAAATTTTCCTTTTATTAAGTATCGAAAATTAAGCAAGTTTTTATTTTCAAAATAATTCGTTTTTTAATTCTGGTGTCAGTCCATTATTTCATCAAGTTACAGACTTACTCCGATCCGGAAAGGGTTAACGGACATTGGTTTCCCTACAAAACCACAAAATTTTAAATCCGAAATTCAACAACGACGGCAGAATTTCAAAAGAAATGCTTTCTATTTTTATGTATGTGAAATATGGCTTTTTTATTATATACAAATAAATTTGTTCATAATTTCCGGTGTCATTCATTTATTTCAACATTTTAGAAATTGAAGTGCTTTATCTATTAACCCCTTGCGGCGTGGTGGTATGTCTATGAAACCACTTAATTTTAATTCCCAAAACCCTCACTGGTACCAGAATTTTGGTTAAAAAAATATGGTTTAATAGTTGTGTGAAATATAGCTTTTTCATATTTACAAGAAAATTCGTTTTCAAATTCTGCTGTCATTCATTAATTTCAATAGTTAAGCAATGGAAATGCTCTGCGCCGCAAAGGGTTAAAGGGTTAAATGAAGTTTCGTATAACATAAACATTTGCTTACATTAAAGTTAGCATCAAATGGTTAAGTTTATAACAGCAATTTTCATGTTTCATATATTGTCATTTAATTAAGAACTTGTGCTGTAATAGGTACTGGATAATGAGATGAAATATTTCCAATACCGTCAACCACTGATTCCTCATGAGAGTTCGGAGATAATGTTTTAATCTTTAAGAAAAATATCTTACAATTTCGACTACAGAACTAGTAATGTAACCTTGTGCTGTAATAGGTACTGGATAGTGAGTGGAAATATTTCCTATACCTCGGCCACTGATTCCCCTTGAGAGTTCTGAGATAATGTTTCAATTTTTAAGAAAAAGATCTTACAGTTTTGGCTACTGAACTAGTAATGTAACAAACACAGGCAACAAATATAGTTGTCGTTAGGAAAAATAGTTTGTTTACGATATTGTCCAAAATAGCCATAATTCTCCTGAGTCCGTGTGTAATAAAATTTTCCATTGCAGAACATGTATGGTTTGGCAGATCATGGAACTTCTATGTGCCTACTGATTCTGATAATATCACTGCCCATCTCCAGAGTAAGGTGTCTTTTACAGGATTCTTTCTTCCAGACGAATTAACTGAGGTGTATAACGTTTGCCAGTAACAGTTTGTTCTGGTATTACCCTCCTTTATTTCACAAAATACTGAGCGTTTGTCTTTATTATTTTCAAGTTTAATATTTTGCGCACGTAATCCGTTTGTAATGATCCGCTGAGTTTACTTATACAAGAATTAATAACCTACGCATCTCTTTTTCAGATGATGCCATCTAATAAAAACGGGAAAAACTTTTTTTCTACACCTCACATTAATTTAAGCGTTCAGTTTGATACAGCCGAGCGCCATATACGTATAAATAATGTTCTGGGCTTTCAAGATCCGCCGTTTTTTATACCAAAATAAATATTTCAGCCTCAATAATTCTTTCCGAAATCTGGTCGGATTAAAAGATAAATTTTGTAAAAAAAAAATATTCGATTGATTAGCACTTTTTTGGAAGTATTAAATTGTGTAAAAAATAATGGTGGTTTCTTTTATTTTACTTTTCAACAAATTTATTGTAAGTATTTGAACACAGTTTTAAGAACATTCTCCAAGTTCAGCAGCAAGCTCTCGGACTTTGTTACGTGGATTAGATTCAACTTATGCTGTCAATTTTTTATTGTTAATGACAGAAACTCACCCACGACCTTGTTCATATTCGAAACTCGCATTGCCACCATGAAATTTCTGGAAGCAATGTCAAATTGTGCGTTCACAAGTCGTACTTGTGTCAAATGTAATACTGAATCCAGACATTTTTGTCCGGGAGAGATTTCTGCAGAGGGTACCATCCGAAAGGTATACTGTGAATTTCTGGGGGGGGGGGGGGGGGGTTGCGCATAAAATTCCAAATCTTCCGGGGGATATTTCGATAATCCGGGGTGGATGTTCCCTCTACCCTTCCTGAATTCAAACCTGTAGAGTAGTCGATATAAAAGCCGTTTTCGCTGTTTTTCGTATCATTTTGAATTAGAACAAAAATTCCGTACAAACTTTTCCATAGTTCTGTAACTGCCTTAAATATCCTTGTGCAATGGTGAAAACAAAATTATAGTACTAAATAAATAGATAAAACCTGCCCTTCAAAATAATATACAACAACATAATATTCCATTACCATTTTAATAAAAATATCACTTGTTGAAAATTCCATAACTATAATCGCTATTATTTTGTACAAACCAAGAAGAACATCAAAACCTTTCAATATCTCTCTGCTATTCCTTTAATGGTCAACAAGACCAAAAATTAAAGTATCAAAAGAAGAAAGTAACATTCATCTGCTGAAATATTCTTGAGGTTTGTCATGGGAAGTATCTGATAGCCAAATTTGACCAGGAATGTTTGTGTGTCAAAGTTTTCTTTAACGAAGGACTCTGCTCTTTTGAACAGGTCATTAAATTTTTGAACAGTCTTCTGTTCCGTGCTTACTGATTGATGTAAATTTCATAAAGCTGAAAAATGACGTCATCAGCATGTGTTACAGCAGAAGACAAATCACATTAAAATTTTTGCTGGTATTTTGAAAGTGGCAATGTGATGTACAACAAAATTTCACAAATAACTACTCCAAGAATAACGTTAATTTTTTTAAATTCCAGCTGCAAATTTAAAGTAAATGATACTATTGCCCGATATAACATTATATAATGAGCAAAAATAAGGGTTGCCAAACTCTGATCAATGTGCCGTTATTGCAATCGTCTAAACTCGTCTTATTACGTAAGTGTTGGCAAGAATTAGTATTATCGAAGTCTCTGTTGAAGAAGTTTTGTGTTTAATCTAGTTAGATTAAAATCTGTGAAAACGGGATCGCTAACGGACCAACTTTTTAATTATACTTGCTACACCTGTCTAAAGCGGAATTTTTCATCGGTTCTTTGTTATTCCGTCTTAGCAATTTTGAGTGTTGTATCCATGATTCAGTAAACCAGTTCTTTGTTCGGGGAGGGGGTGTTGGCAACCATGTATACTGTGAATCAGTGTTGCTTTTTTTTCACTCAAATGTTGTTCCTTAGTAAACAATAAATTTCTTCTTAACAATCGCTTGTAAGTATTGTTAATACTTGAATATTTGAATTTCGATAAAAGCTACTTTTCTCCAAAACGCGTCACCGATTTCCAAGAAATCAAAATATTTTGCAAAGACTTAAAATCTATCAAAAACTTACTATTTTTAAATAGTTTTCTTTCAGCTACAAATATGATGAACAAGGGTGATAATTAATAAATATACATATGCATATTATGTTCAGGGAGTAATGACTACAATAATAACATAATAAAAATATTTAACTCATACCAGGAAAATTAAAATAATATTTATTAATGAAAAAATATGTATAAACCATACATATTACGTTTATTTCTAAGCAGGATTCAAAATAACGAGTGAGCGCCTATATGGTACTAAGTTTTCCTCGTTAAATCTTTAAAGTTTAAAACGAAATAATCTCAGGGATGGGCATTTCGACTCGCTTTAAGGAGTCGAATCTGAGTCGACTTCCTCGATCGATGAGTCGAATCTGCGATTTTACAAAACATCACGCGTAGAGCGATTGGAGGTGGTGTCGAATGGTGATTGGCTGAAAGATAGTTACGTTGTTATTGAGGGGAGGAGTTAAAGCGTATTAAATGAAGAAGTACGTTAAAAGTTAACAACTTTTGTGTCCGATCTAGTATAGTGGTTAAAGCATCAGGCTCGTAATTTTGATGCATCAAGTTGTGTCCTTGCCGATTTTTTTTTGCATTTTTAGAGTTTTGCTTTGATCTTTATTGAATTAGTTAATAAAGAATATTTATTAACAATGCTTCTTAAGCATTGATATAAAGATCAGTTAATCTTTATCAATTGCTCTGCAATATTTTATTCTTAATTTGATAATTAAATTTTAATTAGAATTAAGTTAAACAATATTAAATTATAAATTATAATTAAGGTAAATAAAAATTAAATTTTTATCACATACAATAAAATTTAATATCAGATAAATTTCAAAAATTAAATTAAATTTTAATTCATATAAGCTATTTTTTAATAACTATACGAACATTTACTAAAATGCAAAAACTCCTAAACTTTCATTAAAAATATTTTTTGTATTAGAACTTTAGTAACAGATGATTATCAAATTAGCAGAATTAATTAATTAAAGTTTTCATCTTTTAAAATTAAGCATTATTCTTAAAAATCTCTATTAATTTACTAAAATTCTTTTTACCAATTACTGGTTGATCTGCAGTGATAAAGTTGTGGAAGATTACCATATTTAATTTTTTTGTCTATTATTTTATTATTTAAATTTTTAATTTTTAATTATTATTTATATTTAAATAAATAAAATTAATATTTTTATTTAAATACATACAATTAATATTAATAAGTATTATTATTTAAACATATAATTAATATAAATAAAAATATAGTGAAAATGAAGGAGATAAATCTATAATCACTAGTAATAATAAATATAGTTATCATTGTTTTAATTTTGCGGAAAAAAAATGTTGAATGATTAATTGCTTATTTTAAAATCATAGCATGTCCTTTTTTATGTTATAATTAATTCCTGTTTAGTTCAATAACTGTGCTGGTCTAAAATTTCAAGATTATTATTCATTATGCATAAATTCAGTAATTTGGGTCTTCAGCAACCCCAGGGTTTAAAACTGTATTGGGGGGGAGGGGTAGGGGGGGGTAGGTTTTACTTGAACATAACTGCATAAATCTATCAAATTCATTATTATAGCTCTCATTTTTAATAAAAAGTATTTTAATGCAATTTAATTTCAGAATTCATATTTATTCTTAATGTTGTATTTGTTTGGTAGATCTATCATATCTTAAACGTTGTTATTTAAAAAAAAAGGGTTAGGTATCATTTTATTAAGATGTTCAAATCGCTTTAAAAATTGGTTTTAACCAAATATTAATGATTTTAAGAGCTATGCTTGGAAAACCTTTACTTATCTGGATTTTTAAAAAATCGCTCCGAAACTAAAATCTCATATCTTAGATTTATTTTATATTTTTGTTTTAATGCTTCATTTTACGAACAGATGGCGCCACTACACATTTTGTGAGCGTTATTATTACATATTGAAGGGCTTATGTTTCGTAATAAACCAGTTTAAATTATTTAAATAAAAAAATAAATATACATGTGTATGTGTATTTTAAACGGCTTAGACGTTGCATGGATTTTAGGCGTTCGAGTGTAATTTGTATAGCTTTTTAAATTATTTAATTACTGAATGATTTTTTTTTTTCAGTTAAATTTTGCCAAATTTTGCAATCATGCAATGTTTGCAAGTTTTTAATTGTAAAAAGAAAAAATAATAAAGTATATTTCCAAATTTTAAATGAATTTGTGTGGCAAATTTTGTATTTTACGCTGTCTTGACTTAAAGATATGAAAGAAATTGTTTAATAAACCTTTAAGTTCAGTAAAAAATTTAAAACTATGTATATAAATTTGAAATCTGCATTTCTTAAGTTTATATTGATTTTATGAAATAACAAACTATATAAAAATCTGAAAAATGCATTGATTAAGTATATGTTGATTTTATGAAATAACACAGTTCAAAAAGTTTTTAACGACCTAGTAATTTTATTTTCGTTTATTAATTCAATTATGATGATTAAAAAAATAATAATAAACATTCAGAAAAGCTAACATTTATTTGCTGTGCTTTCAGTTTATTCTTGTGAAATAATGTTTAATATGTTTTTCTTTGTTTAATTCTAGCTAATTGTACTTAGTATTTACTATAAATTAAATTTAAAATAAAAATTACAAAAAAGTAAACATGTAATCTTTATTTGAAAATTGGAAGTTATGGATTATTATATTAAAGAATATAATAATTTATAAATGAAATATGTTTTACTTTATGTAAGGTTTGTTATGTATCAATAAATTAAGCTGGACGTATAGTTTTTTCACTTAAAAAATGTACACAAGCTACTACAAATTTAAATTAGTTTTAATTAACGTTTACAATTAAAATATCAATTTTATTTTTCTTAAAAAAAAAAAAAAAAAAAAAAAAAAAACAGGGGTTGAATTAGATAATGAAAATACAAGAGCTAGAAGTATTTGATTTGCTGTTTCAAATTATACTTGTACATATGCATTGTTTTCTTTTAATTATATTAAGTTAATAATATTTTGTTAGACACGTTTAATATGTCCTAAGCATCATTAAAAATAAAGCAAACATGAATATGCAAGCTCAGACGATCTTATGAATCTTCAACGAAATGAAAAATACCCTCTTCAAGCGCATTAAGCTCCTCCTACATCATCTCAGGCAGTCGACCAATCACTATTCAACATCGCCTCCAATCGTTCTACGCATGATGGTTTGTAAAATCGCGTCGAATCTCGACTCACTTGCGAAAATACGGTTGGTTGGTTGTAAAGATGCCGAAATAATAATGTTATCGTATCATGTGTATTGCACACAAGGGGCGAAATTTAGAAATTAACTCATTAATGCTGGTTGGTACGGAAAGTTAATATTTAAGTTATAGGAAACTTTTAAATATGAACACCAGTACCTTAGTAAAAAAATCATATTATCTAGTGTGAATCTATCAGAGATTCAATCAGTTAAAATAACAGTATGGAAAAACTGGTGTCAACTGGTATAAAAGTATTAAAAGAAGTGTAAAATAAGTCGGCGTTAATGGGTTAATTCAACCTTTACTGGTCATCATCAATTATAAAACTGTCAAAGTATGTTATCTCCCTCATAGACGATTCTTTTCAAAAAATGTATAATCATTGCTTTATTTCTGTTTTAAGATATGGAAAGAGGAAATAAAAGCATTATTTAAACCATCTTTTTATGATTTCTAAATTGATTTCTCAACGTATGATCATAATTCAGTTAATATAAAACTGTTAATTTATTAAAACATATAAATATATTTAATATATTACACTCTAAACTTTTTATTTATATTTTATAGTCTTTCGTGTGTAAAATAGTTGCAGCTTCACAGCAGTACTTTTTTTTGGCGACCGTGGATTAATGCATAATAAATCCGCTGTTGTTGTAAGTCATTAGTACAATTGTAACCACAAAGAATATTTGTCGATTTATCAACTGTGGCGTGCTAAAGGAAAAACGCGTCAAAATTATTGTATTAATTTATAATTAAGTTCTAAAAATATTAAAATGTATTGTCATCTGAAACACACCTCTGCACATAATTTTTATATTTCCGAATTTATCAGAAATTGAGTAAAAAAACGATTACAAGATTCCATCTTTATATACTAAAACCAAGGTGAGTTAAATAAAAAAGTGTAAAAATAATTTAATTACCGTTTTATTATTATTTGCTTACGTATAATTTTTGAATGGATGCAGTACTTTTTGTTTGTTTGAAATATAGTTTTTCAGAATGACCTATTTTTAGATTTATAAAGTTCTAAAAATTTATATCAGTGTTTTCCTCAATGCTCTAACTTTCGTAAAAAATAAAAATAATGACAACATTTGAATATCTGGTTACAGAAAGCAGTATCTTAATTTTGAAAATAAGTATTATACTGCATAAAGCTTTTTCAATAAAGAGCTAGATGTGCTGAGAATTTGAAAATGTTGTTGAAGTAGAGTCCACTCTTTTCACTTTTGAAAACAGCCATCTCATTACCCGTAAACTTTTTATAGTGACACATAAAGAAGTAAAGATATATAATCATTCAAGGTTCATTCTTTGTTTGAGTAATGCATTAATATCTTTAGGGCCGGGCATTATGTTAAGCGATATTATGCGATAATATCACAATGGTTTTTAAATTCAATTCATAGGTAAAGCATAAATTTGCATGATTTTTTAAAAAATTATTTGGAATAATTATTAAACTTTTCTCGTGTATCTTTATATAAAAATTCTGTAAGGCTGTCTTAAAGCTATCTCAGCATATTTAGCTCTTTCTAATAAGTTTAGCTCTTTTTCAAAGATTCAAAACAGTTTATTTAAAAATTCAAGAGATAAAACATATAGCCAAGCCAAATTCTTAATTCAAGTATAAAATATAAATACAAAAACCCTTTTATAACTTGACCTCACCGTCCCTAATGAAATAAATCCTATCTGTACCTGTTTATTTTATATTATGCAAAAAAAAAAAAAAAAAAAAAAAGTATACATTATTCTATAAAATACAGCATTGTTGTACAAGAATAAAATTCTTAGAAACGCGATGGAATAAAAATCTCACCTGGAATTCACAGTATTATTTATTCATTACCGCAATTTACAATATGATTTTTAATTTGATGATTTTTAATTTGTTATACTAATCATTTTTAAGAAAAGAAGTAAATCATTCAGTGTAACGCAAGCCATCCCCATAGAAAAGTACACGGAGAAATACAGCAAGGGTTTGTTTACATGTGCAGGGACGTCAGAATCGCTTTCGTCACGTGACGCAGCTTTTTTCCCGCAAAGACAAAAATTGTGTTTTAAAAGTTAATTTAATGAATTATACAAGTTTCAAATATATGTAAAATTCGTATCAAAATGTTCGTATTTTTACACTTTATCAGATGCGAGTTAAACTGAAAAACGTGCAATTTCCCCATTGTAAAATAATTTACATAATTTCTAAAAAGATTAACCAATTGATTATTATCACATAATATAAACATACGATGCAAATAATTTCTTCTATCTTCAGCTACCGCCTCCCCGGGTGTGAGGGGTGGGATAGCAATATAAACTTCAGAGTCATGTCTAAGCGTCAGAATATAAACGCAAGATTGGATGATTTTTTAAAAATTCAGCCCCATCGTCCGCCAGAAAAGAGGAGGGGGGAGGTGCATATAAACGTATTTCCGCATTTATCAAGGTTTTTGAGATGAAATTTAACAAGCGTGTTAATTACAAAATATAAACCACAGATACGAAGAATTATTTCGTCCGCTTGTAACCCCACCCCCCGGTGAAGCGAAAGGCAGCCCTTTTTAACACTTTCCAACCTAGTTGAAAAGTGTTTATCACTTCGGTTTGTCTGGCCGTCTGCCGTCTGTCCGTGCTGTAACTCCCGTAAATATTATCGGATTACCGTGCAATTTTTATATGTTATTGTCGTTATCTATAGCATGTTCCCTATTTCAACTGAAGTGTGTAGCACTTATAGTTTTTTTACAGGGACACTCAAAAGAATTCCGTTACATGACGGTCTATGGGGAAAAATCATTTGCGGTTTATTTTAATGATGTTACACAAACACATTGTAATTGATATATATCACTAAGGTGAAGTACAAGAAGCTTAATATGGAATATGTTGCGCATAGCACTTATAGTTACTTTACAAGGAGAATTCCGTTACATTACGTCTATGTAGAAAAATCGTTTGCGGTTTAAATAAATAATGTTTCACTCTTTTAAACGCATTGAAATTTATATGTATCACTAAGGTGCATTGCAAGAGGCTTCTTACAGAATAGTGTGTATAGCAGTCATCGTTCATTTACAGGGACACACAAAATAATTCTCTACTATCTGTTAAGAATAATTCCTGGAAGGGCGTTTTAAGTTGCTGAACGAGATTTTAAATTTAACTAACTTTTTGTCTATCACTTGGTGTGTATAAAATATAATGGTGTGTATATGGTAGATCATATACAGGGCAGCACAAAAGTTCGTTCAAAACACATTTCCGTTTATTGACAGAAACTCCAGAAGGAGAATTTTAAATTGTGCTACGCGTTTCCTAACTAAACTGAAATTTAGCATCCTGTGTAGTATATATACAAATCTATAGATCATATACAGGGCTGAATAAAAGTATTCGGATATTTTTCCGAATATTGTACATGTTGGAAATTCCTGAAATTACGTTTTTAAATATGTTATGCGTTTTCCAAATTGTTTACTTATATCTTATCTTTCAGCTTATTAAACGGTAATGATTTGTAAAATTATTTTGTTAGCGTTGGAAAGTGTTACATAATCTATGCTTGACGCATAATTTTTCGTTAGTGTTTAATTTTTATTTTAATCAGTTACAGATTTTTAACCTACACATTTTAAGAAACCTTTAGTTTAAAAAAATAATAATAATGTTAACACTTTTGAAAACTTTTTTTACCGCAAGTTAATTTCGCTTTTTTAACGATTTCTGCTATTTTTAGAAATTCAAATATGCGTTTATAAACATGAAACGAAAAACTAAAACTACTGCACCTAATCTAAGTTTCTTTGCTTTGTAAATTCTGGCATTCATTTCGAAAAAAAATAATTTTAACCCTCCGAAAACAATTCGTTTCCAAAACTTACACACGCGATTTTCATTTTTCGCGCCAGGTTTAAAAATCGGCATCGACTCGGGAAATTTGAATACAGACAAACAGAAGATACCAGATCACAGACACCTTTATTTTCTTTCAAACGCACTATTGAGTTTCAAAAAATATCTACATTAACCCTTTCGAAACTGGTCGTTTACGCAACCCAATTTCACTATTTCCTTCATTTTGTCAATTAAATTTCATATCGACTAGGAAATCTGGTTGGGTCGAGTGTTCTGAAAAGGCCTCTTCTAGAACAGATTGCGCTCTCTGGTGGTGGAAAGTTGGAACTTCAGGAGTATCTCTGGTTCTATGTGCCCGATTACGACGGGGTTTGGCTCATTCGACTTGAAATATATAGCCTTAAATATTTTAGTTGAACTTTCTACCGCCAGGGTGCACTTTCCGATATCGGATTCTATGGGCCTGATTACAAAGGAGATGATCCGCTAATGATCCGCTGAGTTTACTTATACAAGAATTAATAACCTACGCATCTCTTTTTCAGATGATGCCATCTAATAAAAACGGGAAAAACTTTTTTTCTACACCTCACATTAATTTAAGCGTTCAGTTTGATACAGCCGAGCGCCATATACGTATGAATAATGTTCTGGGCTTTCAAGCTCCGACGTTTTTTATACCAAAATAAATATTTCAGCCTGAATAATTCTTTCCGAAATCTGGTCGGATTAAAAGATAAATTGTGTAAAAAAAAAAAAAATATTCGATGGATTAGCAATTTTTTGGAAGTATTAGATTGTGTAAAAAATAATGGTGGTTTCTTTTATTTTACTTTTCAACAAATTTAATGTAAGTATTTGAACACAGTTTTAAGAACATTCTCCAAGTTCAGCAGCAAGCTCTCGGACTTTGTTACGTGGATTAGATTCAACTTATGCTGTCAATTTTTTATTGTTAATGACAGAAACTCACCCACGACCTTGTTCATATTCGAAACTCGCATTGCCACCATGAAATTTCTGGTAGCAATGTCAAATTGTGCGTTCACAAGTCGTACTTGTGTCAAATGTAATACTGAATCCAGACATTTTTGTCCGGGAGAGATTTCTGCAGAGGGTACCATCCGAAAGGTATACTGTGAAATTCTGGGGGGGGGGGGGGTTGCGCATAAAATTCCAAATCTTCCGGGGGATATTTCGATAATCCGGGGTGGATGTTCCCTCTACCCTTCCTGAATTCAAACCTGTAGAGTAGTCGATATAAAAGCCGTTTTCGCTGTTTTTCGTATTTTGAATTCGAACAAAAATTCCGTACAAACTTTTCCATAGTTCTGTAACTGCCTTAAATATCCTTGTGCAATGGTGAAAACAAAATTATAGTACTAAATAAATAGATAAAACCTGCCCTTCAAAATAATATAGAACAACATAATATTCCATTACCATTTTAATAAAAATATCCCTTGTTGAAAATTCCATAACTATAATCGCTATTATTTTGTACAAACCAAGAAGAACATCAAAACCTTTCAATATCTCTCTGCTATTCCTTTAATGGTCAACAAGACCAAAAATTAAAGTATCAAAAGAAGAAAGTAACATTCATCTGCTGAAATAGTCTTGAGGTTTGTCATGGGAAGTATCTGATAGCCAAATTTGACCAGGAATGTTTGTGTGTCAAAGTTTTCTTTAACGAAGGACTCTGCTCTTTTGAACAGGTCATTAAATTTTTGAACAGTCTTCTGTTCCGTGCTTACTGATTGATGTAAATTTCATAAAGCTGAAAAATGACGTCATCAGCATGTGTTACAGCAGAAGACAAATCACATTAAAATTTTTGCTGGTATTTTGAAAGTGGCAATGTGATGTACAACAAAATTTCACAAATAACTACTCCAAGAATAACGTTAATTTTTTCAAATTCCAGCTGCAAATTTAAAGTAAATGATACTATTGCCCGATATAACATTATATAATGAGCAAAAATAAGGGTTGCCAAACTCTGATCAATGTGCCGTTATTGCAATCGTCTAAACTCGTCGTATTACGTAAGTGTTGGCAAGAATTAGTATTATCGAAGTCTCTGTTGAAGAAGTTTTGTGTTTAATCTAGTTAGATTAAAATCTGTGAAAACGGGATCGCTAACGGACAAACTTTTTAATTATACTTGCTACACCTGTCTAAAGCGGAATTTTTCATCGGTTCTTTGTTATTCCGTCTTAGCAATTTTGAGTGTTGTATCCATGATTCAGTAAACCAGTTCTTTGTTCGGGGAGGGGGGTGTTGGCAACCAGGTATACTGTGAATCAGTGTTGATTTCTTTTCACTCAAATGTTGTTCCTTAGTAAACAATAAATTTCTTCTTAACAATCGCTTGTAAGTATTGTTAATACTTGAATATTTGAATTTCGATAAAAGCTACTTTTCTCCAAAACGCGTCACCGATTTCCAAGAAATCAAAATATTTTGCAAAGACTTAAAATCTATCAAAAACTTACTATTTTTAAATAGTTTTCTTTCAGCTACAAATATGATGAACAAGGGTGATAATTAATAAATATACATATGCATATTATGTTCAGGGAGTAATGACTACAATAATAACATAATAAAAATATTTAACTCATACCAGGAAAATTAAAATAATATTTATTAATGAAAAAATATGTATAAACCATACATATTACGTTTATTTCTAAACAGGATTCAAAATAACGAGTGAGCGCCTATATGGTACTAAGTTCTCGTTAAAACTTTAAAGTTTAAAACGAAATAATCTCAACTATGTGTGGAAGTGGGAATGCCTTTGTCTAAACTAGGGATGGGCATTTCGACTCGCTTTAAGGAGTCGAATCTGAGTCGACTTCCTCGATCGATGAGTGGAAACTCGACTCACTTGCGAAAATACGGTTGGTTGGTTGTAAAGATGCCGAAATAATTATGTTATCGTATCATGTGTATTGCACACAAGGGGCGAAATTTAGAAATTAACTCATTAATGCTGGTTGGTACGGAAAGTTAATATTTAAGTTATAGGAAACTTTTAAATATGAACACCAGTATCTTAGTAAAAAAATCATATTATCTAATGTGAATCTATCAGAGATTCAATCAGTTAAAATAACAGTATGGAAAAACTGGTGTCAACTGGTATAAAAGTATTAAAAGAAGTGTAAAATAAGTCGGCGTTAATGGGTTAATTAAACCTTTACTGGTCATCATCAATTATAAAATTGTGCGTTCACAAGTCGTACTTGTGTCAAATGTAATACTGAATCCAGACATTTTTGTCCGGGAGGGATTTCTGCAGAGGGTACTATCCGAAAGTTATACTGTGAAATTCGGGGGGGGGGGGTGTTGCGCATAAAATTCCAAATCTTCCGGGGGATATTTCGATAATCCGGGGTGGATGTTCCCTCTACCATTCCTGAATTCAAACCTGTAGAGTAGTCGATATAAAAGCCGTTTTCGCTGTTTTTCGTATCATTTTGAATTAGAACAAAAATTCCGTAAAAACTTTTCCATAGTTCTGTAACTGCCTTAAATATCCTTGTGCAATGGTGAAAACAAAATTATAGTACTAAATAAGTAGATAAAACCTGCCCTTCAAAATAATATACAACAACGTAATATTCCATTACCAATTAAATAAAAATAGCCCTTGTTGAAAATTCCATAACATGAATCGCTATTATTTTGTACAAACCAAGAACATCAAAAGCTTTCAATAAATCATTGTTATTCCTTTAATGATCAACGAGACCAAAAATTAAAGTAACAAAAGAAGAAAGAATCATTCATCGCCTGAAATATACTTGAGGTTTGCCATGGGATGTACCTGATGGCCAACTTGGACAAAAAATGTGTGTGGCTAAAGAATATTGTGCCAAAATTTTCTTTTGCAAAGGATTCTGCTCTCTTGAACAGATCATAAAATTTTTGAACACCAGTCTCCTGTTCCTTGTTTACTGATTGATGTAAATTTCATAAAGCTGAAAAATGACGTCATCAGCATGTGTTACAAGAGAAGACAAATCACATTAATATTTTTGCTGGTATTTTGAAAGTGGCAATTTGATGTTCAACAAAATTTCACAAATAACTACTCCAAGAATAACATTAATTCTTTTAAATTCCAACCGTAAAGGAAACTATTGCCCGACATAACGCTATAAAATGAGCAAAAATAAGGGTCGCCAAACTCTGATCACTGTGTCGTTATTGCACTCGTGTAAACTCGTCTTTTACTCTAAGTGTTGACAACAATTATTTACATTAAAATCTTTGTTGAAGAAGTTTTGCGTTTAATACAGTTACATTAAAATCTGTGAAAAAGGAATCGCTAGGGATCGTTTAGAAATACCATTGTAGACCGATATCCATCATATCAGGTATACTTGTATTCCTGTTATCCTTCCGCTACCCTGTCTCTGTTATCCTTCCGCTACCTTCCGCTATCTTTCCGATACCCTGTTATCCTTCCGCTATCGGGGCCATGCATTGTTTCCGTTTACGAGATGATTCCGTGTTCCAGAGAAGCTGCCAAGAAAGAATGACATCTGGAAAAATTTCTACTGTAGATAGATTTCATGTCTTAGCAGGTATCATGTAATCTGTGAATCAGTGTTGCTTTCTTTTTTCTCAGATGTTGTTCTTTAGCACACAAAAAAAGTCTTCTTAACAACCGCTTGTAAGTATTGTTAATTTAAAAAAATACTTGAATATATATTATTTGAATTTTGATAAAATCGGCTTATCACAAACACGCTTCCAAGAAATCAAAATATTTTGCAGAGAAATAAAATCTATCAAAGACTTAGTATTTTTCCATAGTTTTCTTTCAGCTACAAATATGATAAAAAAGTTGATAATTAATATAAATACATATGTATATTATGTTCAGATTGTAATAAATATAATAACAACAGAACAAAAATATTTAACTCATACCAGTAAAATTAAAAAACTATTCATTAATGAAAAATTTTTTGTAAATCTTAAGTCATGAACACAAATCACATTAATATTTTTGCTGGTATTTTGAAAGTGGCAATTTGATGTTCAACAAAATTTCACAAATAACTACTCCAAGAATAACATTAATTCTTTTAAATTCCAACCGTAAAGGAAACTATTGCCCGACATAGCGCTATAAAATGAGCAAAAATAAGGGTCGCCAAACTCTGATCACTGTGTCGTTATTGCACTCGTGTAAACTCGTCTTTTACTCTAAGTGTTGACAACAATTATTTACATTAAAATCTTTGTTGAAGAAGTTTTGCGTTTAATACAGTTACATTAAAATCTGTGAAAAAGGAATCGCTAGGGATCGTTTAGAAATACCATTGTAGACCGATATCCATCATATCAGGTATACTTGTATTCCTGTTATCCTTCCGCTACCCTGTCTCTGTTATCCTTCCGCTACCTTCCGCTATCTTTCCGATACCCTGTTATCCTTCCGCTATCGGGGCCATGCATTGTTTCCGTTTACGAGATGATTCCGTGTTCCAGAGAAGGTACCAAGAAAGAATGACAACTGGAAAAATTTCTACTGTAGATAGATTTCATGTCTTAGCAGGTATCATGTAATCTGTGAATCAGTGTTGCTTTCTTTTTTCTCAGATGTTGTTCTTTAGCACACAAAAAAAGTCTTCTTAACAACCGCTTGTAAGTATTGTTAATTTAAAAAATACTTGAATATATATTATTTGAATTTTGATAAAATCGGCTTATCACAAACACGCTTCCAAGAAATCAAAATATTTTGCAGAGAAATAAAATCTATCAAAGACTTAGTATTTTTCCATAGTTTTCTTTCAGCTACAAATATGATAAAAAAGTTGATAATTTATTATCCATATATTTATTGTATGGCCTTGAAAAGTTGCCTTTTTTTTTTAGAGATTCTTCACTTTGCCTTTCCAAAATACATTTGCAATCGTTGTGTTCGAACAGTTAACATTTTTATTTTTCTTAGTCAACTTATTTACACTTCTTTCGTAAATCTTAAAATTTAATTCTTTTTTTTTTTTTTTTTTTATTATTCGCGATCTCGCACTAGACTGTTATTTTTGCAAGTTTATAATTCTCTCTACTTATCATTTTCTATTCTTATTTATTGCTTAGCTATTCATTAAACTCTAATTTAACTCTTGTTATTTAAATTTTTTACTCATTATAATGGCTCTCTCAGGATTAGTTATACGACTACTCATATACTGGATGTAGTTTCTCGCAAACTAGGAAATCCATCAATGCACTCTTCTGTTCGCTGTTCGCTGTTAAGTCATGATTAATCATTGCATATGTTTGAAACAACGATTGAGCGCCTACTTGGTACTAAGTTCTCTCCTCGTTGAATCTTTAAAGTTTAAAACGAAATGATCTCAACTACACATGGAAGTGGAAATGCCTCTGTCTAAACTAGGGATAGGCATTTCGACTCTCGACTCACCTGCGAAAATACGGTTGGTTGGTTGTAAAGATGCCGAAATAATTTTGTTTTCGCATCATGTGTATTGCACACAAGGGGCGAAATTTAGAAATTAATTCAGCCTTTAATAGTCATCATCAATTATAAAACTGTCAAAGTATGTTATCTCCCTCAGAGACGATTCTTTGCAAAAAATGTATAGTCTTTGATTTATTTCTGTTTTGAGATATGGAAAGAGGAAATAAAAAAAATAAAAGCATTATTTAAACCATCTTTTTATGATTTCTAAATTGATTTCTCAACGTATGATCATAATTCAGTTAATATAAAACTGTTAATTTATTAAAACATATAAATATATTTAATATATTACACTCTAAACTTTTTATTTATATTTTATAGTCTTTCGTGTGTAAAATACTTGCAGCTTCACAGCAGTACTTTTTTTGGCGACCGTGGATTAATGCATAATAAATTCACTGTTGTTGTAAGTCATATAGAACAATTGTAACCATAAAGCATATTTGTCGATTTATCAAATGTGACGGGCTAAAGGAAAACGCGTCAAAATTATTGTATTAATTCTAAAAATATTAAAATGTATTGCCATCTGAAACACACTTTTGCACATAATTTTTATATTTCTTAATTGATAGCTCAATCAGGTGAGATTTTTATTCCATCGCGTTTCTAAGAATTTTCATTTCCAGATTTCGATGTAGAAATAAAGTACCGGTACAAGTGAATTCTCGTACTAAAATACTCTATTTTATAGATTGATGTAAGGGTGAGGTCAACTCATAAAACGGTTTTTGTATTTATATTTTATACTTGAGTTAAGAATTTGGCTTGGCTGTATGTTTTATCTCTTCAATTGTTAAATAAACTGTTTTGAATCTTTGGAAAACAGCTAAACTTATTAGAAAGAGCTAAATATGCTGAGATAGCTTTAAGACAGCCTAACAGAATTTTTATATAAATATACACGCGAAAAGTTTAATAATTATTCCAAATAATTAAAAAAAATAATCAGGAAAATTCATGCCTTACTTATGAATTTAATTTAAAAACCATTGTGATATTATCGCATATCTCTTAACATAATGCCCTGCCCGTAAGATATTAATGCTTTGCTCAAACAAAGAATGAAACTTGAATGATTATATATCTTTATTTCTTTATACGTCACTATAAAAAGTTTACGGGTAATGAGATGGCTGTTTTCAAAAGTGAAAAGAGTGGACTCTACTTCAACAACATTTTCAAATTCTCAGCACATCTCGCTCTTTATTTAAAAAGCTTTATGCTGTATAATGCTTATTTTCAAAATTAAGATACTGCTTTCTTTAACAAGATATTCAAATATTTTCATTATTTTTATTTTTTACGAAAGTTGTAGCATTGAGGAAAAGACTGATATAAATTTTTTATATAAAGATGAAATCTTGTAATCGTTTTTTTCTCAATTTCTGAAGCAGCTATGCGATATTAAAGGCCAAGAAAACTTAATAATATAACTAATTTCAAGAGCATTTGGACACCCTCCCCCTTCTCTAGCTACGCTACCGTCTGCTAGCTCTTTTAAACGCAAATGTTAAATTACATTAAAACATTATCGAACTGAATAAACGTTGCAGCTGGTGGTAAATATTTTAAATAATTAAATTATACCCAATTTCGTTTGACGTGGATAGTGATTTTCACAAGCTTTGAAAATATGAATGATATTGATTATGGCCAAAAAACGTGATACGCATTATTTTGTGCCTGGTTGCAGTGCTCGATACAAGACAGCAAACTAGAAACTATTCCTATTTAGCATACCAAAGGATGAATCATTAAAAGACTGATGGGACGGAAATTAGTTGGATCATTAAGATTGCAGGATGGTTTAGGAATAGGAGAAATGATAGAGGTTTTCCAGGGCTTGGGAAAATAACAGTGTTTGAGGATAGAATTACTGAGCTTCGTAATGTACAGAATAGAGTTGATAGGAAGTTGTTTAAGAGTATAGTTGGAAATTTTATCGTACCCAGGAGATTTTTTATTTTTAAGTTTTTGAATAATATTGTTTATCATGATGGGTTGAATTTTGGGGAGGGGGGAGGGTGGTAGGAGAGGTTGAGAAGAAGTCATTAACAGTATCATTGACATTGTTAAAGTGTGCTTGATTTACGAGGAAGGGATTCGGAGAGAACTGCTTTTCATATGACCCAGCGAGGCATTCTGCCTTGTCCTCGTCAGTATACGCAGTTTGACCATTGGCAGTAAGGGGAGGGACAGGGGTGTAGTTATTGTTGAGTTTCTTTTTGATTTGCCAAAGAGAGTTATCCTCGCAAGTAAAACTTTCGAGAAATTTAGACCAGTTTTTTTGCTTATCTGTTTGAATAAGGGTTTTAATTTTATTGTTGAGCCTGTTGACATATGTGTTAAGGGTGGGATCTCTGGTATTTTGGTAGAGTCGTCGGAGTGTGTCGCGTTGTTTACAGATATTAAGTGGGTAAGATGTAGTAGTTATTATTTTTTAATTCGGTGTAAGTGGTATCTTTTTGAGCTTTGTAAATGATGTTGTTGAGTTTATTAATTTCGTTGTCAATGTCAGTAGTGTTGTTGATTGTGGGGTAGGTAAGGTCGGTGTTGTTGAGGTAATTTTGGAATTTATACCAGTCAATTGCTATTGAAGGAAGAGGGGAGATAGGGTTGATAAGGTCAAGTTTGAAGAAGACAGGAAGGTGGTCAGAGCTTAGGTCATTAACAACAGAAGTGGTGATAGGGAAAGTAAGATTTCTGGTGATGGCGAAGTCAATAATAGAGGGGTGCTGGTTGCGTGCAACAGGAATATGTGTGGGTGTAGTAGGTGCGTGGAGACTAAGATTGAAGTGGCTAACCAAGTTGTTAAGAGATCTACCTCTGGTAGTGGTGGAATGACAGTTCCACTGTCTGCTATGTGCATTGAAGTCACCAGCGATAAATGCTTGTTGGTGTTGTGTAATGATGTGTTTCAGGTCGTTTATGGGGTATCGTCATCCATGTCGTGCGTAAAAGGATGTGAAGTTGATTTTGGCATGGGGCAAATTGACGACAATACTGGTGTAGTCAATGCCTGGAATTGGAATATTTTGAGTTGTGTGATGTGGTGCATAATTTTTGATGTAGATGGCTGCGCCGCCCCAGTCAGAGTTGGCACGTGGTGTATGATGGAGTTTGTAACCTGGGATGGTTATACTTCAGGAAGGGTTAAGTGTTTCTTGGATATATTGATTTGTGGATTAATGGAAATAAAGGAGCGGAGTTCATTAATCCTGGGTTGCAATGATTGGCAATTCCAGGAGAAAATAAGAACAGAGGAGAAATTTTTCTTATTGTAATTATTCATAATTGGGAATATTGAGCTCCGTAGAAAAGGCGTCTAATTCTTCTATTATGATATACATTTTGTCGAATGGGTTGTTACAATTTTTTGATTTGATGGCGATGTTTTTTAAATGTTTTAAGAGTTTGGTAATTTGGAGAAGTTCCTTCATGTCTTTGAAGGTGTCAAACATATCTTTGAAGGTATTTGTGTAATTATTTTGTATAACAGATGGTGTTTTATTGTTTTTGGTGTAACTGGCAGTGTCCTGAACTGGGGCTTCCTGGATATCGTTATTAACATCAGTAGTAGTCTCACTGTCGTTAATATCGTTTGGTTTATCTTGAATGGTGTAATTGTAACGTTTGAAAATGTCTGCGATGTCAGCAATTAGATTTGTTTTTTGGTTTTGCGGTTTTGTTTCGGTTTTGAGTGTTGGGGTATTTTTTTCTTAATGTTTGGATTTTTTGGGCCACCTCTGTATGAGGCCAGATGAGCACCGTTACAATTGGAACATTTTGTAATAATTTTACCTGTCTTGGGACAGTTATCAGTGAGGTGCTCTTCTGAGCATTTAAGACATTTTGGTATTAGACTGCACGTCTCGGAGGCGTGTCCGAACCGTTGGCAGTGGTAACATTGTTTTGGGTTATTGTTCTTTCTGAAGAATTCACTACGAACACTTATATCACAAAGTTCCTCAATTTTATAGATTTTTTTGTTTGACCCTCTAAATGAATGATAAATTCTTTGCACTCCATATTCTACAAAAAACATGCTTTAATGCACTTCAGAATTACATATCAATTTCATTGTGTTTTAAATGACGTAGCGTCACCAAAATGCACTTGAAACTATTTTTTCTTATTGACTAAACGTAACGGGATACTTTTGACTGTCCCAATAAAAAAAAAAAAACTATAAGTGGCACACACTTCAGTTGAAATAGGGAACATGCTATAGACAATAACATATATACGACAATAACATACAAACATTTCAGGGCAATCCGAGCATATTTACGAGAGTTAGAGCACGGACAGATGGCCAGGCAAACCGAAGTCATAAACACTTTTCAGCTAGTTTGGAAAGTGTTAAAAGTTAGTCTCTCTATACTATTTTAATTCAGGAATAGTTAATATCTTATAACTTGATGAAATATATAAGAAATGGGGAATGGGCGTATAATGTCGCGAAATTAAAGGTATTATTTATATTTATATGGAGTAAATTTCATCTCGTGTGCATATTGATAACCTTTTAATAATCCGATAACTGATAACTTATGATCACTTATGATACTTTATTTACGCAATTGCCAAATGTACCCTTAAAAGCAAATTTTTATCTCAATTATTATTTTTGAAAGAAAACGCCTGTATATGATGCGTCATAGTCCAGGTCATTGTAATGTTTGGAAAAGTCGTAAGAAATGACTTTTAATCTCAGTCATGAATAGCCCAAAAACTCTCCATATTTTTCTTTTTCATAAATGCTTCCCCCCCCCTCTACACACGCTTTTCGTTCTCCCACAGATTGAATAGGTGACGAGCGTACCTGATAATTTAAAATAAAATTTAAAAACTATACAATTATCGAAAACTCATATAATAAACTTCCTTAAATAATAATTAATTACTTATTTAAATGAGGTTTTTTTTCTACTATTTTCATAACTTAAACAGTAGTGAAAATATGAAGTGAAAATATGTAAAATTAAAAAAATAAAAATCTCTCAATTTTGTTACCTTCTGGTAATAATAAATCATCTAAATTACCCACCGTTTCCTCTAGAATACACATTGTAAAATCTTTAAACACTGCTTTAAAAAAATATTTGGTTGTATCTTTTATTTGTGACTATGTCGTAACAATAAATAATCAACCATTTAAATATTCCTACTAACTTCAAATATATTTTCTTATCACCTCCATCTCCCCCTCCCTCCAAGCCTAAACTTTCGAATTCAACTTTTAAAACTCTTTTAATTTTTTGTTTACAACTTCTGCCACATTTAACTTTCAAGTCTGTGTATTTTAGCTCTCTATTAAAATTAAGTATACAATTCGTCATCTAGATAAATTCCCTTCATTTGAAATTGTTGCTTCCCCTGCCTGTCCTTCCCCAGCATACATGGTTTATTATCTTTAAAACTCTTTAAAAAAAAAAAAAAGTTCATTATTTTTCCTTTCTATAAAATCACATAAATTAATGTAGAAATGGTAAGCGGGGGGAACAGGGAAGCAAAACATTAAAAAAAAATCTTATTCTTGGACATCTGAGTGAGGCTCTAAAATACAAAATGAATAAATTCGTGAATAAAATAATGATTCTGGTGTCAAGGGGTCCAAATGAATGTTTGCTACTTGGGGCCCTGGTTCAGACCCTTCACGAAAATGTACTATTATTTTTTAAAGCACATTTTTATCAAACTAAGAGACACATTTAAAGCATTCTTTCTTTGATTAAGATGAAAAATTTTAGAACATTTTTACTTTACAATTTATGCTACATTATACATTCCCCCTCCCCTTTCACGTACAAAAATAAATAAATAAATTATAGATATGCACCCTCCTATTTTACATCCAGAAACAAAGGATTTACTTCACTCAATCCTCAATTTATAATCTATTAGAAAAAATATATGAATATATGAATATAATAAAATATTTCCAGATTCTAGCATACAGTCCATGATGTTCTGTTAGAAGAATGGGTAAACATGAATTGCAGCGGATCTCAATATTTACAAAAATATCACTTGTGCTTTCGACGACTAGAGCTGATCAAATTTTTCTGTCTATAGTTCTTTGTTCGAGGTTCAGACCTATGTTTGACCGTGTCGTCAATTACGAGGGAATAGTGTTTAAAGGTAGAAATGTGTAACATTCCGATATTTTAATATTTTTTAGTTCTGATTAATCAACATAACATGATATTAAATAGTTTATTTCTTTGAACCTATTTCAGTATTTTACTTGTCTTCATCTGTCTCTGCCTTCAGTTTAATCAGTTGTTATGTTTTAACTCGGATTTTATAAATAACTTCCTAAAAGGAAAAAAAAAAAATTCAAATAATGTTTCTCAAACTTGTATGTGTTTTAACATTTAACCCTTTGCGGCATGTTGGGTTAAATTCTGTCTCACTTTATATTAATCCGCAAATTTTACAATGCAACCAGAATTTTGGAGTTTTTTTTCTGGTTTATTAAGCACTGGAAGTAAAGCTTTTACTTATTTACAAATAAATATTTTTATGAATCCTGGTGTCATTCAGTAATTTCAACATTTTAGGACATAAGTACTTTGTGCCTGAAAGGGTTAACAGTCGCATCTTGCATGCTAATTTTTATACTAGTTTATACATTCTATTCTTCCCATGATTATTCAGATCAATAGCTTATTAATTATTGTTGGTTACACAGGTAAGTTTCTTCATCCATATTAATATGATACATATTCTAAAGCAGCGAATTCTTCTGAAGTGGCATATCTATTGGATAATCTAAACTGGGCGCAGCTAAGCTCCGACTCAAACCTCTTTTCAATCTGAAGTATACTGTATCATTGTATAACAATTTTGCTGATTTTACAGAAAAATACGAATGGCTCACAATAAAAATACTGTTTTAATTTTTTTGGAGAAAATATATTTTTGAGGAACTTTTACTAATTTTAACAGTCTTTCTACTTGATTATTAAAAAACACAACGTTTTCTATCGAGTACAAAGACATATGTTCCATACAATGCATTACAGAGAAATGAAACCTCTAAGGGTCAATAATTAAAATATAAAAAAAAGTTTATTTACATCAATATAGTCTTGTTTTTAAAGTGTATTTAAAAAAAGGAGGTGCTTAACTCTTTGACAGTTGATTATCTTTAAAAATCCTTTCGACGAATGTGTAATCGACCAGTATCGCCTCTATTATTACATATTACAAATTATCATCTTAAAAAAAAATGTAATAAATTTATCATTTTCATTTTTACGCTTTGACTGTGGAAATATTTAAAACAAAATTGCTTCAAAAATTTTGTGTTATATAAATTTATTTGTGTTGTATAAATATATATATATATATATATTTGAATATACAAATGTCTTCCACGTGGAAATCGCGGGATATGCGGTCAAAGTCAGAGAGTTAATGAAAGTGAAGAGAAAAAAAATCTCTTTAATTTTCGCATGTAGGACCGGATATACTTTTTTCTGCTAAAATGGCAAATAAGAATTATTGGTCACCTTTCAGTGTCATTATTTTATTATATAAAGTCAACTCCTCCCACTACCACTCTAGAAGTGCTGCTCCATGCATAGTTTCAAGCTCATTTACGAATTGCGTCAATACTTTGTGTTTTGAAGTATATTTCGTTAAAATTAGCACCTAAAGGGCATTTTCTTAATTGTCTTCTTCTATTTTTTTTATCATACTATAATTTCCAAACCTTTCGTAAACTAGAAAAATAATTGTAATAAGTTCGAGATTGAGAATAACGTTAAATTTTTCTTTTGAGCGCATGCAATTTAATTTTTTTCCATGACATGAAGATGAAAAAAACAATAGTTTTTGAAGTCTTGAAAATAATTGTAGATAAAAGTTTTATGGCTTAATAACATATAGAAACAATTTATATTCTTTTAGAATAAATGAAGTAAAGTTAAGAAGTTAATGCATTAAAAGAAGAAAAAGAAGATCACTCGCCCGTTTTTTTGTAACATCAAGTAATTTAAATTCCATTTTATAGCATTATACAAGATGAGACAGTAACAGGTAGTGTTGCAGATTTCTCTTTCGTCTTTCAAAACGAACAATCTAAGCCCCGTAGTTTGCAGCACCAGTTGTAGAGAGCTGTATCTTGACATTCGCTTCGCCAACTTGAACTTGAACTTGTGATATGTTCAATGGGCTTCCAAGTTGCGAAGCAACTGCACACCCTGGCTATGAGTAGGTGTATATCAAATCCTGAGAGAGCCATAAGAAATGTTTAGCCGTAATCTAATTGACTACATAAAAATAGGATAATGTTAAGTGTATCAATAAAATAATGAAAATTTACTAGTTAAAGTATAAAAGTAAAAATAGTTCATAGTTCAAAAAAACAAAAATAATGCCAGACGAGGTAAAGTAAAGATGTTAGGAGCGGTTTAAGAGAAAAGTCAATTTTATTTTATTTAATAAAATAAACATATAATATTTTTTTTTTAATTAAAGAGAAAATAAGAATTAAAGCTCTGAAGGACTATTCATCAAGAATAGTGGAGTACCATAGTTTTTTCCGGTTGGATGGACTGCAAGCATCGTAGTCAGGTAGCTCATAGATGAGTTCATTTGGGATGTGATTAATGTCATTGTAGAATTTTTTCGCAAGGTGTTTAATGCGATGTTTGAGTGAAGTCGTTTTCAGATCCTTGAGGATTGTGGAGTTTTTGAGGTATCTAGACCCGTTCCTGATGTAACGGAGCTGTCTGTAATGGGTACTAGAGAGGCTGTTCATACTGGTTTTGCAAGTGAAGCCCCAGATTGGACATGCATATGTGATAACAGAGAGAATGCAAGCATTATAAATTAAGAGTTTGTTGTGTATGGAGAGTGAGTGGTTGCGAAGAAGGGGGGCAAGGGTTTTGGAAATCCCGGCGACTTTACCGCGGATATTAAGAATATGCTTTTTAAAGGTAATGCGTTTGTCAATGGTAACCCCCAGGTACTTTGCATCGTCAGACCAGGGAATGGTAGTATTATTAAGGGTTAATCTATTAGGAGTGGAAAATGTTCTAGAGAAGTAAACAGCAGTAGTTTTAGATTCGTTTATTTTAATGCGCCATTGATCACACCAATCTATGAAGATGTTGAGGTGATGTTGTAGATTTTTGTAAAGATTGTATGGGTGATGTGCAGTGCCATAGAGAACAGTGTCGTCCGCATAGATTGCGAGTGATGTGAAGAGTGTGCGTGGAATGTCATTAAAGTATATTATAAATAAAATAGGGCCAATGACTGAACCCTGAATAATACCACAGAGTATTATGTGTAGTAGAGAAAGTGAGTTGTTTACACGGACATAGAAGTCACGATCACCAAGGTAAGAGTGTATTAAATGGATAAGTCCAGACGGGAACTTAAGCCGAATTAATTTGTAAATGAGGCCCGCGTGCCAGACTTTGTCAAAGGCCTTGGCGACATCAAGAAATATGGCAGCAGTAGGCTTCTTCTCATTGAGGTTTTCAGTTAAGAATTCCACAAATCGAAGAAGTTGGTGTTGGGTGGAGTGCTTGGCTCTGAAGCCGAATTGTTCGGGCATAAGAATGTTGTTGTTGTAATGGTAGTCATTGAGCTG
Source organism: Maratus michaelseni (assembly GCA_963931845.1). Classification (NCBI taxonomy): domain Eukaryota; kingdom Metazoa; phylum Arthropoda; class Arachnida; order Araneae; family Salticidae; genus Maratus; species Maratus michaelseni. Next base: position 4,412,364 of record OZ007598.1, on the reverse strand, counting down.
TGATCTAATGACGCGTTCGATGACTTTACTTAGACAGGAGAGAAGACTGATGGCACGGAAATTAGTTGGATTATTAAGATTGCAGGATGGTTTAGGAATAGGAGAAATGATAGTGGTTTTCCAGGGTTTAGGAAAATAACAGTGTTTGAGGATAGAATTAGTGAGCTTCGTAAAGTAGAGAATACAGTTGATAGGAAGTTGTTTAAGAGTATAGTTGGAAATTTTATCGTACCCAGGAGATTTTTTATTATTAAGTTTTTGAATGATATTGTTGATCATGATGGGTTGAATTTCGGGGAGGGGGGTAGGAGGGGTTGAGAGGAAGTCATTAACAGTATCATTGACATTGTTAAAGTGTGCTTGATTTGCGAGGAAGGGATACGGTGAGAATTGCTTTTCATATGAGCCAGCAAGGCATTCTGCCTTGTCCTCGTCAGTATACGCAGTTTGACTATTGACAGTAAGGGGAGGGATAGAGGAATAATTATTGTTGAGTTTCTTTTTGATTTGCCAAAGAGAGTTATCCTCGCAAGTAAGACTTTCGAGAAATTTAGACCAGTTTTTTTGCTTATCTTTTTGAATAAGGGTTTTAATTTTATTGTTGAGCCTGTTGACAGCTGTTTTGAGGGTGGGATCTCTGGTACTTTGGTAGAGTCGACGGAGTGTGTTGCGTTGTTTACAGATATTATGTATGTAAGTGGGTAAGATGTAAGAGTTATTTATTTTGAATTTGGTGTAAGTGGCATCTTTTTGAGCTTTGTAAATGATGTTGTTGAGTTTATTAACTGCGTTGTCAATGTCAGTAGTGTTGTTGATTGTGGGGTAGGTAAGGTCGGTGTTGTTGAGGTAATTTTGGAATTTATTCCAGTCAATTGCTACTGAAGGAGGAGGAGAGATAGGGTTGATAAGATCAATTTTGAAGAAGACAGGAAGGTGGTCAGAGCTTAGGTCATTAATAACAGAAGTGGTGATAGGAAAGGTAAGATTTTTGGTGATGGCGAAGTCAATAATAGAGGGATGCTGGTTGCGAGCAACTGGTATGTGTGTGGGTGTAGTAGGTGCGTGGAGACTGAAATTGAAATGGCTAACCAAGTTGTGAAGAGATCTACCTCTGGTAGTGGTGGAATGACAGTTCCACTGCCTGCTATGTGCATTAACGTCACCAGCGATAAATGCGTGTTGGTGTTGTGTAATGATGTGTGTCAGGTCGTTTATGGGGTAACGTCGCCCGTGTCGTGCGTAAAAAGATGTGAAGTGGATTTTGGCATGGGCAAGTTGACGGCAATACTGGTGTAGTCAATGCCTGGGAGTGGAATATTTTGAATTGTGTGATGTGGGATATAATTTTTGATGTAGATGGCTGTGCCGCCCCAGTGAGAGTTGCCACGTGGTGTATGATGGAGTTTGTAACCTGGGATGGTGATACTGCAGGAAGGGTTAAGTGTTTCTTGGATTAAGAGTATATCGATTTGTGGATTAATGGAAATAAAGGAGCGGAGTTCATTAATCCTGGGTTGCAATGATTGGCAATTCCAGAAGAAAATAAGAAGAGAAGAGAAATTTTTGTTATTGTAATTATTCATAATTGGGAATGTTGAGCTCCCTAGAAAGGCGTCTAATTCTTCTATTATGATATACATTTTGTCGAATGGGTTGTTGCAATTTTTTGATTTGATGGCGATGTTTTTTAAATGTTTTAGGAGTTTGGTAATTTGGAGAAGTTCCTTCATGTCTTTGATGGTGTCAAACATACCTTTGAATGTGTTTGTATAATTATTTTGTATAACAGGTGGTGTTTTATTTTGTTTGATGTAACTGGAAGTGTCCACAACTGGGGCTTCCTGGATATCGTTATTAACGTCAGTAGTTGTCTCACTGTCGTTAATATCGTTTGGTTTATCTTGAATGGTGTGATTGTAACGTTTGAAAATGTCTGCGATGTCAGCAATTAGATTTGTTTTTTGGTTTTGCGGTTTTGTTTCGGTTTTGAGTGTTGGGGTATTTTTTTCTTAATGTTTGGATTTTTTGGGCCACCTCTGTATGAGGCCGGATGAGCACCGTTACAATTGGAACATTTTGTAATAATTTTACCTGTCTTGGGACAGTTATCAGTGAGGTGCTCTTCTGAGCATTTTAGACATTTTGGTGTTAGGCTGCACGTCTCGGAGGCGTGTCCGAACCGTTGGCAGCGGTAACATTGTTTTGGGTTATTGTTGTTTCTGAAGTATTCAATACGATCACTTATATCAAAAAGTTCCTCAATTTTATAGATTTTCTCAAAGTTAGTGCAAGGGAGGACGTTGACCATGTAAATTGGCATACCTCTGCCGGTTTTGCGACTCTTGAGCATGGCGGCTTGTGTGGCCTTAAATCCATGGTTACCAAGGTCTTCGATAATAAGTTGGGGGTCAGTGTTGGGGGGGATTCCCCTAATACAGATTTTTTTTGGTCGGAGTTCTTTTGGATTAAGGGTGTTGAAATTCATATGTTTGTCAGTTAGGTATCTTTTGATTTCTCTAAATTGGCTCACAGATTTGGGTAGAACTTTTAGAAGTTCCCCGGAGAGGCTGACTTGATGGGGATTATCAGAATCAAGGGCTTTTATCTCTTGGGCGACTTTGCGCCAATCCATATCTTTGAATTCAATAAAGAAGGGGTGCTTGTCGTTTTTTGAACATTCAACATCGGTGCTTGGAGCACCCTCTTGAGTAGATTCTTGATCCATAAGATCATAGTTATCAAGATTAGCTTCGGAATTTAGATTTCCGAATTTATTTTTGAGGGGAATTGGATTTTCAGATTCAGAATTTTTTCTTTTTCCTACACGGGGGGGATTAGAATGTGAGCTAAAATTCTTCAGAACTCTGAGTTTTTACTATTGGTTATTCCCCAGAAATCTAATATAACCAGTTCTACAGGCTAAATCAATTAAATCTAATCTAGATGGCTCCCCCAAAATAGATATAGCAAAAAGACAGAGGTCTTTTACCTGAGCCTTGTGGGTGTGGTTGTAGTCCTTTTGTTTTTGAAGAGACCGTATTTCCTCATCTAAACCGGATAGCAGTTCCCGAAAGACTTCATTTACTTGATCATTTGGAGTAGGGAAGTCGTTGAATTCTTGTAGCCAGTCCGCTGGAACTTGAACTTGAACTTGTGATAGGTACAATGGGCTTCCAAATTGCGAAGCAACTGCACACCCTGGCTTTGAGTAGGTGTATATCAAATCCTGAGAGAGCCATATGAAATGTCTAGCCGTAGTCCAAATGACTACATAAAATAGGATAGTGTTAAGTATATCTATAAAATAATGAAAATTTACTAGTTAAAGTATAAAAGTAAAAATAGTTCATAGTTCAAAAAAAACAAAAATATGCCAGACGAGGTAAAGTAAAGATGTTAAGAGAAGTTTAGGAGAAAAGTCAATATAAAATTATCAGTAAAAAATTATATAATAATATATATATATATATATATATATATATATATATGGGGTTTAGTTTTCTCTGACACCAACTCAATAAATAATTCACTCAATTTACTTCAAATAAACTAGAAAACATCAAGTTAAAATAAACTCTATATTAATAAAACTAACTACAAAGAAAGTTAAAAATACATGTAAGAATATGAATATTAATGAACCATCTGGATTATCTGCATTACATCTTATTTAATCTAAAACATCTCAGTGTCGACGTCTTCAGTATAGTTCAAAAAACGACAGTCTTAACTCACCAACTTCATTGACTCTGCCAAAGCTTCCCTTCGATCCAAAACACCTCTTTTGACTTCCTTTTGAAGTGTGGTTTGGAGCTTGCATGCTTCAACATAGATTATATGACGCAATATCAAGATGAAGTCGCTGATTGGCTTTGACTCTGTCGTTTTAGTTCAAGCAGGAAAACAGTTCAATTCCCACATTCGGCCATACTGACTGTCATCTGCCCTCAGGTGACTGATATGTAATACTTTTTACCAAAAGAAATAAAAACAGCAACTAAAGTTCTTTAACAAAACGTTCACGAAAAAACACAATTCATACTATTCCTAAATATATCAATAAGTCTGTGTCAGTCTGCTGTTACAATTAGGATAATGTCACAATCAGGATTTCTTTAACTAAACTTCACCAGTATCAGTCCATGGCTTCATGTATTCAGCGCAAGTACTAGTAATCATTGGACCTTCTGTAATTCCAATTCTTTTCACATCATAGGTATCACCACTCTTTAATTTTACAACCCTGTAAGGACCCAAATAATTTGGTCTTAACTTTAAACCCGGACCTTGTTGTGTACGCTTTATAGCAACGATATCATTAAGTTTAAATTTATTAGGTTTTCTTCTTCTCAGGTTGTAGGTTTTGCGATTCTCATTTTGAACCCTTAAAATTTGTTTTTTCGCTTCTTTTCTCAATTCCTCACGATTATTTATAAAATCGGACTGTGTTTCAGCATTCAAAAGATTAGTAATTTCAATACACCTTTCAATCTTTTGTTTAACCTTAGGAATATAAAAATCAGTTTCTAAGTTCTTTTCTCTTCGAACAACTGCATAATGACCCCTTTCATGAACAGCTTTGATTATATTCATTTGCATTTCCTCTGGAACAACCAACAAATCACTTCCGTTAACACATTTATAAAGGACGTTATTTTTTACTAAATAATCATCATAAGGTCTTACCTTCAAAATTTCTTTTATTGTTTTAATATAATCATCATTCTCTTGAGCCTGAGCAATTTTTAAAGTTAAAATATCCTGAACTACCATACAAACAGGATTCCTACTCAATGCATCAACATGCTTCATTTTAATGCCTGGCCTATGTTCTAGTTCATAATCAAAATCAGATAACAGTATTGCCCATCTCGCAATTTTCGTACTCATCTCCTTTTTATCCATAGTCATTTTAAATGCATTACAATCGGTAACTATTTTAAATGGAATGCCTAATACATACACTCTAAATTTCTTTAAGGCCTCTATCACCAACAAAACTTCCAGTTCGTAACTAGTGCACTTCCGCTCCGATTCAGTTGTTTTTTTACTTGAAAAATACACAGGATGAAATTTATTATCTACTGGGGACTGTTGCATTAATACTGCTCCGTAGCCATCAATACTAGCATCACAATGAATTTCAGTTATACTTTTGGGATTGTATATTGACAGAACTGGCTCGGAAGACAAAATACTTTTAAGCTCACTAAAGGCTTTCTTTTCTTCCACATCAAATCGAAATTTAGAATCTTTCCTCAACATGTCGCTCAGAGGTTTAGCGATAACTGAGTAATTCTTTATAAACTTTCGAAAATATCCAGTTAATCCCAAATAACTTTGAATATCCTTGATACTTTTTGGTTCAGGAAAATTCATCACTGCCTTTGTTTTAAGTGGAGAAGGATATAATTTTCCATTCAAAATTCTATACCCCAAAAAATCAATTTCACGCCTCAGGAACTTGCACTTTTTAATATTTAACTCTAATCCATAATCAGATGCGGTCTGCAGAACAAGTTTAAGCTTTTCTAAGCCTTCAGTTTCATTTTTAGAAGGTATTATTAGATCATCCATGTATATAACCACTACATTGTCCTTTAACAAACTTCGAAACACGTTATAAATATATTTCTGAAATACACTTGGCGAATTGGTCAATCCGAACGGGCACTTCAAAAATTCAAATTGGCCGTTATGAGTTACAAAAGAAGTGTACCTTCGAGAACCTTCCTCAACTTCTACATGAAAAAACCCATTTTTCAAATCGATTGTTGTGAACACCTCAGCCGAATGTAATTGATCTATAACATCATCTATGACAGGCAATGGAAAGTGTTCGCGTATAGTCTTTTTATTAAGACGTCTGTAGTCAATGCAAAGTCTCGTTGTACCATCTTTTTTCTTAACTAAAACCACCGGCGATGAAAAATCAGAAGAACTTCTACGAATAATTCCTTGTGCTAGCCACTCCTCAATCTGGGTTTCAACAATTTTTTTCTCACACAGAGGTAATCTTCGAGGGGATGAACAAATTGGAATTTCATCAGTAAGGTTAATTTGCATTTTAACGTCAACCGTTTTTAATTTTGTAGGCACATAGCTTTCAATTAGGGAGGACAATTCTGAACGCAAGCCCTTATCAGTGACATAACTAAAATCAAGTTTAGGCTCATCTGAAATATTTACTATATTAACCAAAAAATTACTTGATTTATCCTCGGTTTTGCACATTTTTACTTCATCTCCAGAAATTGTTAAAGTACTTTGATGAATAACATCAATGCCAATAATTAAATCGAAATTAATCGAACTGTCGTTAACGACAAAAATGTCAACTTCAAATTTCGAATCATCTACCTCAATTTCTGCCTTGAAATAGCCTGCTGGCCTAATCAATGTTTTCCCCAAACCAGTCAAACACGTATCCGTAGCTTCCAATTTGAACACATTCCTCAAATTATCATAAACACTCTTTTTTAGAAGCGTTTTCTGGCTGCCTGTATCAATTAATGAAGTTAACTTCAATGAATCCAATTTAACCTCTTTAAGAATTAAATCCTTGAAACTCGTTACAATATTTATTTGAGAACGATCATTTGATGTCTTTACATCCTTTCTCCTACTGCATTCAAACGATTTATGACCATACGAATTGCACGAAAAGCAAAGAGGGCCTTTATCCTTGTTTCTACAGTGAATGCTTTTGTGATTTCCCCCCCCCCCCCGCAGTTAAAGCAACGAATAGCCTTTACTACCTTTGACCTGTTACCAGATTCCATTTCGGGTTTTGATTTTAGCTTAACACCAATCTCTGGTTTAACATTTTCGCCATCCGATCTTATTTTTTCATATACTTTAAGCTTTTGCTTAAATTCGCTAATATCGTTACAACCATATAAAAATGATTTCTTGAAAACAGGGTCTTTAATACCACCGATAACATACTGAATTAAAGCAGAATCCTCTACATTTCCGCGAGAGCATAGTCGTTTCATATTTAAAAAATATTCATCAAGAGTTTCGCCATCCCTCATTTTCCTTTTACATAACAACTGATGCATTTCTGCAGAATTACAAACTGTACCAAATTCAGAAACGAGTAACGATTTCACTCTGTGCCACGAATTCAATTTGCTTTCACTTTCAATCAATAGTTTAGCTTTACCAGTAGCGTTGCAAAGGCTAGAAAAAACCCGGTTTAAACCTGGGAATAAACCGGGTTTTTTGGGAATAAACTGGGTCTTTTGGGAATAAACCTGGGAATAAACATGGTCTGTTGGAAATAAATCTGGGAATAAACCGGATTTTTGCAACTCTATTTACCAGTCATACGGCGTTTCGCTAAAATTAATTTATGCAAGTCACTTAAATTGAATAAAGAGATTACGTCCTCAAAATCAGCGATCCATTTGTCGATACTTTCATACTGACTACCACTATATGTTGCAATCATATTTTCAATATCACTAATACCAATAGATGGTTTTAAAATAAAGTCAGGGGTTAAGCGTTGTGTCATTTCATTTATATTGCTAGCAGAATAATTTATTTCAGAACCAGAAGCAATATCATTAATTTTATTGCAAGATACATTACCAGCACCAATGCTAGCATTATTTTTGGTCTCATTTATTAGCTCAGTTTCATCATCACTAATTTCATTATCTTCGGAAATTATCTTTGACCTCAATACGTTTAGATTACACAGGCAAGAAATAACCCTGACAACTATATCATCGAAAGTACCAGAATTATCAATACATAACACGTTACAAATGGTAATTAGTTCGTTTACCGAAAATTCATCTTTAATTTTTTGAACTTTTCCATTATATTCATCACTATTTACTTCAAACGGAAAACCCGTAAAGTATCTAATTCTGGAACGATTTTTTCTATCACCTTCATGGCCAAAAATCAAACAATGTAAATTCTTAATACTGGATGTCTTTTCAGTTTTTAAAGAAATAACTAATTCTCGAATATCTACTAACCTTGACATGATAAAAATAGGTTCGAAAATATCACTTTAAATGTACATTCCTCTCATAAAATTCAGAACTCTATCTATTCAATAGTGAGCGTTAACATTCATTCGATCCCACTTCTGACACCACTTATGGGGTTTAGTTTTCTCTGACACCAACTCAATAAATAATTCACTCCATTTACTTCAAATAAACTAGAAAACATCAAGTTAAAATAAACTCTATATTAATAAAACTAACTACAAAGAAAGTTAAAAATACATGTAAACATATGAATATTAATGAACCATCTGGATTATCTGCATTACATCTTATTTAATCTAAAACATCTCAGTGTCGACGGTTCATCTCAGTGTCAACAGTTCAATTCCCACATATATTTTAATTAAAGAGAAAAATTTTGAGGTAAGAATTATAGCTCAGAAGGACTATTCATCAAGAATAGTGGAGTACCTTGGTTTTTTCCGGTTGGATGGACTGCAAGCATCGTAGTCAGGTAGCTCATAAATGAGTTCATTTGGAATGTGATTAATGTCATTGTAGAATTTTTTCGCAAGGTGTTTAATGCGATGTTTGAGTGAAGTCGTTTTCAGATCCTTGAGGATTGTGGAGTTTTTGAGGTATCTAGACCCGTTCCTGATGTAACGGAGCTGTTTGTAATGGGTACTAGAGAGGCTGTTCATACTGGTTTTGCAAGTGAAGCCCCAGATTGGACATGCATATGTGATAACAGAGAGAATGCAAGCATTATATATTAAGAGTTTGTTGTGTATGGAGAGTGAGTGACTGCGAAGAAGGGGGGCGAGGGTTTTGGAAATTCCGGCGACTTTACCGCGGATATTAAGAATATGCTTTTTAAAGGTAATGCGTTTGTCAATGGTAACTCCCAGGTACTTGGCATCGTCAGACCAGGGAATGGTAGTGTTTTTGATGGTTAATCTATTAGGAGTGGAGAAGGTTCTAGAGAAGTAAACAGCAGTAGTTTTAGATTCGTTTATCTTAATGCGCCATTGATCACACCATTCCATGAAGATGTTGAGGTGGTGTTGTAGATTTTTGTAAAGATTGTATGGGTGATGTGCAGTGCCATAGAGAACAGTGTCGTCCGCATAGAGTGCGAGTGATGTGAAGAGTGTGCGTGGAATGTCATTAAAGTATATTATGAATAAAATAGGGCCAATGACTGAACCCTGAATAATACCACAGAGTATTATGTGTAGTAGAGAAAGTGAGTTGTTTACACGGACATAGAAGTCACGATCACCAAGGTAAGAGTGTATTAAATGGATAAGTCCAGACGGGAACTTAAGCCGAATTAATTTGTAAATGAGGCCCGCGTGCCAGACTTTGTCAAAGGCCTTGGCGACATCAAGAAATATGGCAGCAGTAGGCTTCTTCTCGTTGAAGTTTTCAGTTAAGAATTCCACTTCATGTTCAAAGCCGAATTGTTCAGGCATAAGAATGTTGTTGTTGTGAAGGAAGTCATTGAGCTGTGATCTAATGACGCGTTCGATGACTTTACTTAGACAGGAGAGAAGACTGATGGCACGGAAATTAGTTGGGTCATTAAGATTGCAGGATGGTTTAGGAATAGGAGAAATGATAGAGGTTTTCCAGGGTTTAGGAAAATAACAGTGTTTGAGGATAGAATTAGTGAGCTTCGTAATGTAGAGAATACAGTTGATAGGAAGTTGTTTAAGAGTATAGTTGGAAATTTTATCGTACCCAGGAGATTTTTTATTATTAAGTTTTTGAATAATATTGTTGATCATGATGGGTTGAATTTCGGGGAGAGGGGTAGGAGGGGTTGAGAGGAAGTCATTAACAGTATCATTGACATTGTTAAAGTGTGCTTGACTTGCGAGGAAGGGATTCGGAGAGAATTGCCTTTCATATGAGCTAGCGAGGCATTCTGCCTTGTCCTCGTCAGTATACGCAGTTTGATTATTGGCAGTAAGGGGAGGAATAGGGGTATAATTATTATTGAGTTTCTTTTTGATTTGCCAAAGAGATTTATCCTCGCAAGTAAGACTTTCGAGAAATTTAGACCAGTTTTTTTGCTTATCTTTCTGAATAAGGGTTTTAATTTTATTGTTAAGCCTGTTGACAGCTGTTTTAAGGGTGGGAAACAATTAATTTTATTTTAATAAAAGAATTTACTGTATAATATTTACGGCTTGAGAAGTTTTTTTAAGATATATTTTCCCAAAAGCAAATTTCAAATCTTTGAAATGTATTTCTCAGAAATGTCAATTTAAAAATCAATGTGAATTTACTGAAGCGATTAACATAAGCAAAGCTCGTAATAGCACCACATGGAACATTTGAATCTTTCATTTCACAACATCGCACACATTGTTTGCTTATATCAGGAGGAATATCATTTTGCAGAAAAAAGACTACATTCAAATGTTGCTTTTGTTTGTTACCTTTGAGCAAAAGTACAATGTATTTGTTTTGATTAAGAGGTTATTTATATTATCATACTTGTTTAACCAATCAGAGTTTGCAATATCATTCTAATATTATTAAAATGCATTTATAAACTGTTTAAAATTATTTATTTTCTTTTATTAATATCTTAGAATAAATATTGAATGTCTTATTATTTATACTGTTATTTTTTTGTTAATTTTATAATTTTGTGTCAGTGTCATAGAAAATATTTATTTATTTAAACATTAGTTTTATTATTGCTATTTTTTTGTTGGAATATATTTATAAGGAAAAGTTATTATAATTATTAATCTTTTCTGTAAAAGAAATTTTAGGTAATTATTTGTTTTTTTCTTATAAAATTTCCAACTTTTAACGCATTTTTTAGGGTTTTTATGAGTTTTTCTTTTTTGGATACAGAATTTTCTAATAGTAATCTTCGCCTTATTTAATCTCAGAAATTGCTTTTTATACAATTTACTATTCAAGCTTTGTTTAAAATGGCGAAAAAACATTTAATGTAAAGTTGAAGGAAAATATTTTGTCAAAATACTATATGTAGGAATTACAAAATAACAATAATAATGTTAATATTTAAATAATGTAAATTAAATAAATAAATAAATTAATAAAATCGCTACCGTTGACATGAATTCATGTCATTTGGATTTTAGTAACCCCGCATACAAGCGTTTGTTTCGTCTTTTAGTTGTTACGTTTTCTGTCAAAAATGTACACACTATTCATATTTATACAGTCGGAGTACTATGGACACAAAAGCATGGATTAGACACAATATCATTATTATGTTTATTTATTTATAATATTAGAAGAACGAAAAAGCATATAAAATGTATAGATTACGAAACTCTTCCTATAGCAATATCAAAATAATTAATGATTAATTTTATTAAAAATGTCAAAAATGTTATCATAAATCATGAATAAAAATATTTTAAGAATAAGGGTAGGATGAAAATAAGTTTTAATGCTTATTTTTATTGAAAATATAAAAAAATAGCATCATATATCATGTATATCATACATATACATATACATATACATACACACTCACACACACACACACACATATATATATATATATATATATATGATATATTCAAGAATTCGATATATATATATAAAGAATATATATCATATATTCTAAAAGTAAACAGCATATTAGACTAAATTTAAATGCTTATTTTAATTGAATATATAAATAATATCACCATACATCACGGATAATGTTTATTTTAAAATAAGTTTAAACAGTTATTTTAGTTTAAAATATTATCTTTTACTGTATGTTCATGCATGACAAAAATGTTTTGCAGGCAGAAAATTTTCAAAATTCTTCCACATTCTACCTAACCATATGAGATTCACACTTTTATTTTGTAAATTGTTTTTGGACATGACTTTTGCGTGAGCAGATGAGGGATTTTTAGGACTAGTAACTATCGAATATTGAATCTTTTTTATTTAGATACTAGCTGACCCGCCCGGATTTGCCAGGGCCAGTGATAACAAATTAAAACAAACCTGAAGTTTGTACGATTTTATATCTTTAACTCGATTTTGTATGAAAATATTTTTAAAAAAGTACAGACACGCGCCGGAAAATCCTTCATTTCCATCTTTCGCTCTCCCTGGGGGGCACATTCTGATCTAAACGAACCTCCGACATGATTTCCTGAATAAGATTTGTTTAAGGATTTTTGACTTTGATTATTCAACTCTAGTGCACTAATAAAATCCAAGAAAGGATTCTAAGCTAAACTGTTTTACTACAAAATCTATAAAATTTCAGCAGTTTTGAAGACAACAAGGAAAATATAATGAGGCAGTTTCCGAAAAACACCAGCTTGACCAGTGGTCAAGCTGGGATTTTTCGGAATTAGGTTGTACATTTCTAAGCAGAATTTATTATATATTTAATATATATATATATGTATATATATGTATGTATGTATAAAGTGAATCTCCTATTTTACATCCAGAAACAAAGGATTTACTTCACTCAGTCCTCAATTTATAATCTATTAGAAAAAATATATGAATATATGAATATAATAAAATATTTCCAGATTCTAGCATATAGTCCATGATGTTTTGTTAGAAGAATGGGTAAACATGAATTGCAGCGGATCTCAATATTTACAAAAATATCATTTGTGCTTTCGACGACTCGAGCTGATCAAATTTTTCTGTCTATAGTTCTTTGTTCGAGGTTCAGACCTATGTTTGACCGTGTCGTCAATTACGAGGGAATAGTGTTTAAATGTAAAAAGTGTAACATTCCGATATTTTAATATTTTTTAGTTCTGTTTAATGAACGTAACATGATATTAAATAGTTTATTTCTTTGAACCTATATCAGTATTTTACTTGTCTTCATCTGTTTCTGCCTTCAGTTTAATCAGTTGTTACGTTTTAACTCTGATTTTATAAATAACTTCCTAAAAGGAAAAAAAAAATTCACATAATGTTTCTCAAACTTGTATGAACATTTAACAGTCCCATCTCGTATGATAATTGTTATAGTAGTTTATACGGAACAGATTGCTTACACGCCCTCAGGTCCGCCATTTTGTTTTGTTGGCGAAAACCCGTTTATCGCCAACAAGAATTTGTCGCAAAGTGGTCATTTTGGGCTATTTTAGGTTTTATTTTTTATTTAATTTTGCAATATATACAGATTAAAATATGTACAGAATAAACATAAAAAGGGAAATTCAAGAAATTTTCACTGAATACTGAGCAAACGGCAGAAACGTAAATATAGTGATACTTAAAAAAAACGCAAAGATTCATTATTAAACCAACATATCTCTAAAAATAAAGGCATTAAAACGTATATCCTATCGTATATCCTTTCTAAAATACATCTTAATAACAAACTTCTATTAAAGAAAAAAAAAAAAAAAAAAAAAAAAAAAACACCAGAAATTGAAAAATCCAACCTCCGTACATAAATTGCAAAAATACATCTTTAAACAAACGTAGAAAATAAAAACACACCAGAAAAACACCTGCAGAATTAATTTGAAAAATCAAACATGGATACATCCATTGAAAAATCAAATCTCCATGCATAAATTGCAAAAAATACTTCACGTTTCTACGAAAATTTTTTGAATTTACCTTTCTTATGTTTAATCTGTATATATTTTAATCTGTATATATTCCAAAATTAAATAAAAAATAAAACTTAAAATAGCGCAAAATGCAATTGCACTCCAAAAATAGGCCTAGGTTTCGCGATAATATCTCGTGAAACCGCCTTTGGCTCTCAAAATTTGCTGAAATTTCAGCACAACATCACTAACAAGTGGTAAACTAACAACAGAAGGCATTATCAATCCAAAAAAATTATCAAATAATAATAATAATAATAAAAAGTTGGAATTATACAACCTGATCAAAGATAACACGTGGGATACTATGGTCCAGAAAAAAAGAAGACAACCTTTCACTTGTACGCTCAGAGAAAAAGTAAGAAGAAAAGAAAAAGTCCGCTCCTAGATTATTTAAGGGTTGCCAGAAGGCAAAAGTCCGCCCGGTAGTCAGATCGGCAAATACATCGCCAGATTAAAACCCGACAAACCTCGCAAAATCACGCCAAAAAAATGGCCACGTTATCTGAGGGCGTATAAGCAATCCTAGCCGTTTATACATTCTATTCTTCCCATGATTATTCAGATAAATAGCTTATTAATTATTGTTGATTACACAGTTAATTCTCTTCATCTATATCAGTATGATACATAGTCTAAAGCGGCAATTTTATTTTGAAGCGGCACATCTATTGCATATTCTAAAATGGGCGGAGCTAAGCTCCGACTCAAATCTCTTTTCAATCTGAAGTATAATGTATCATTGTATAACAAATTAGCTGATTTTACAGAAAAATACTGATGACTCACAATAAAAATACTATTTATTTTTTTGGAAAAAATGTATTTTTGACGAAATATTTCTAATTTTAACAGTCAATTATTCTACTTGACTGTTAAAAACACAAGGTTTTCTATCGAGTAGAAAGACATATGTTCCATACAATGCATTAGAGAGAAATGAAACCTCTAAGGATCAGTAATTAAAATATTAAAAAACGTTTATTTATATCAATATAGTCTTGTTTTTAAACTTTATCTAAAAAAAGGAAGTGCTTAACCCTTTGACAGCTCATTTTTTTTTTTCAAAATCCTTTCGACAAATATGTATCTTCTCTATTATTACCTATTGGGTCATTCCATGTCAAGTGGCCTAAATTTTGGCATGGTTCCTGCTCGACCCCCTTCAATTTCTATATGATTGATACAGAACATACATATAGTTATATGATGGACATTTGCAAACTGTCAGTGTCAGAAATAGTGTATTTGGGGCACTATGGATCCTTTTGTAAAACTCACTATTTCATGTTCGCAGAAAAAACAAAGAAATCACCAAGTTTGCCATCTTATTGATCATGATACAAGAAACATTACTTATTGAAAATAGGTGATCTGGTACATCTTTTTGTGCTAAAAAACATAAATACTGTAACTACTGAAAAAAATTATTTTAAAAGTTTGTCACTTTAGCAATTTATTACCTATGAAGATGTCATAGAGCTACTGGAGTTGTTTCCTTTCTGCAGCATATTCATTAAATTATTCAGCTGTGAAATCTTCTAAAAAATTTATATACATCAATTCCACCCAATTTTCAAAAGCGTATATCTCAAAATGGACACTCCTGATATGATTACAGTTAGTACCACTGAAAAGAAGACATCTTAATCTATAAGAAAAACTTTATTTCATTTTGGGCCTCTTACATATAGGAGAAAAATAATAAAATTCAAAAGACCTATTTTACACGATATTTCTTCTTCGAAGATCTCTTTTTTCAAATTTAACACAAATCTTTTTATTTACTATGATAAATGCATAGAAATTATCTCTTGTTGTGGTCCATGGTTGCTTCTGCTCTACCATTCTGAATGATTGGGAAGCGCGTCACCAAGAGGTCACACTCGATAGCCATGAAAGTCTAGCTCCTGGGCATGCTTCAGTGAAATTGACTATTTCATGGTGGCAGAAAAATTGATGAAATCGCTACTTTTGCCCTCTTATTTCTCAAGATACAATAAATCTTACTTATTAAAAATAGGTGATCTAGTAAAACGTTTTGTGTTAAAAATATAATTGCAGTATTAAAAATCGCAAACCATTATCTTCGTGATTACTTGGGCTCAAAGTAGGACATATGGCTTGTCGCGATGAATTTTACCCTTTGTTTAACAAGCTATATCTACTGAATAAATGCATATAAACATTACTCACTTTAGAAATATGTTACCTATGAAGATGTCATAGAATTGCTGAAGTTTTTTCTTTCCTGCTTAAATATTCATTCTTTTGTTCATTTGTGAAATATTCCAAAAAAATAAAATCATCAATTCTACCCCATTTACAGAAACGAATATCTCAAAATGGACACTTTTGATTTGATTACTGTTAGTACTACTGAAAAAAGCACATTTTAATCTATAAGGAAAACTCTATCTCATTTTGGGCCTCTTACATATAATGGAAAAATAATGAAATTAAACAAACCCTATTTTATACTGTTTTTCCGAGATTTCAAAGAATTTCACTGTTGAACAAAGTCCATCCCAAAAATTCCTTACATAAGACTTTTGAACTGTGCAAATATGTTTATCTGTATGAAAATTAATTTATTTTTATGAATGGAGTTTTTTATTTGCATATACATTATTTTAGTGACGGATCTGCTGCAAGAATTAAAAAAATATATTTTGAATCTTTGTTATTAACAGAGTGACTTTGGAATCTCTGCAGAGTGGAATTTGTTTGGTACAAGCCATAGAAAATCACCCTGTGACGGAATAGGAGGTACTGTAAAGCGGCAGGCTGCATGAGCAAGCCCCCAAAGACCAATTAAAGACCAAATTTTAACTCCGACGGATCTATATAAATTCTGTGAAAAGAACATAAAATAAATTAAATTTATATTTGTTTCAAAAAAATAAATGGAAGCAGTACAAGCTCACCAAGTAGAGCGTTTCAAAAGTGGATGCACAGTTTCTCGCAAATGAGAACATCATCATCATTTTGTACGCGTAAATAAAAAACAAGTTCGTGCCAGTAGAATAACAAATGATGCACCATTCTTTATAACACATGTTGATAAGAGTGCTAAGACTGCATTTCACTATGCATCTGTTTCCGATATACAGCCTAGACAGCATATTGCCTGTATCTATGACAGAAATTGGTAGATTGAAAATGTACGTGAAATATCAATTGAAGAGCGTGATGTCTTAATAAATTTTATGCACCCTCATGGAGATGCCAAAATGTTTTATTGACCCACTAGACAAGACATTTGTTGGATTCCAGAAGAGCATATAATAGCTACGGTTCCAGTTCCAACAGCAGCAACAATGTGTAAGCAATACAGTTTACCTAAAACTTTTGTTATCTCAATCAGTAATAAATTTGATAAACTGAATCAATAACTAGATGTTCTTTACGACTTGGAAACCCTGAAGCAACCCAATTGAAGCTTAGAATCATCGAAGAAGTTTCTATAATAGACTTGGGAACCTGTTAGATACTCACATTTTGGCTTGTGAGCATGTAGTAAAGAAACTCAACCAGGAGCTAGTACTTCATGGTTATCGGGCGTGACCCCTTGGTGACGGGGTTACCAATCATTTAGAATGGTAGAGCAAAAACAACCATGGACCACAACAAGAGATAATTATCCATACATTTATCATTGTAAATAAAAATATTTGTGTTAAATTTGATGAAAGACAAGATCTTCAAGAAATATCGCGTAAAATAAGTCTTTTGAATTTTATTACTTTTCCCCTATATGTAAGAGGCCCAAAATGAAGTAAAGTTTTTCTTATAGATTAAGATGTGCTCTTTTCAGTGGTACTAACTGTAATCATATCCGGAGTGTCCCTTTTGAGATATACGCTTTTGAAAATTGGGTGGAATTGATTATTTTAATTTTTTAGAAGATTTCACAGCGAATAAATTAATGAATAGTTAAGCTGGAAGGAAACAACTCCAGCAGCTCTATGATATCTTCATAGGTAATTAATTGTTAAAGTGACAATCTTTTAAAATAATTCTTTTCAGTAGTTACAGCATGTTAAAGTACGGGTAAAATTAATCGCGACAGGCCGTATGGCCTACTTTGTGGCCAAGTAATGACAAAGGTATTGATTTGTGATTTTGAATATTCTAATTACGGTTTTTAGCACAAAAAGTTGTACTAGATCACCTATTTTCAATAAGTAATGTATCATCAGCAATAAGATGGCAAACTTGGTGATTTGCTCGTTTTTTCTGCGACCATGAAATACTGAGTTTTACAAAAGGACCCCTAGTGCCCCAACTTTACTAATTCTGACACTGACAGTGTGTAGATGTCCATCTTATACCTATATGTATGCCCTGTATCAATTATATAAAATTTGAACGGGTTCGAGTGAGAGCCTCTAGGCCAGTTGACATGGAATGACCCTATTACAAATTATCAATTTAAAAAAAAAAAGAAAAAAAAGAGTAATAAATATATTATTTGCAATTTCACGCTTTGACTGTGGAAATTGTTAAAACAAAATTGCTTCAAAAATTTTGTATTATATACATTTTTCTACAAATGCCTTGCACGTGGAAATTACGGGATATGCGGTCAAAGTCAAAGAGTTAATGAAAATGGCGAAAAAAAAATCCCTCTAAGTTTCGCACATAGGACCTGATATACTTTTTCTGATAAAATGGCAAATAAGAATTATTGTTCACCTTTCAATGTCATTTTTTTATTATATAAAGTCAACTCCTCCCACTACCACTCTAGAGGTGCTGCTCCATGCATAGTTTCAAGCTCATTTACGAATTGCGTCAATACCTTGTGTTTTGAAGTATATTTGGTTAAAATTAGCACCTAAAGGGCATTTTCTTAATTGTCTTCTTCTTTTTTTTTTCTCATACTATAATTTCCAAACCTTTCATAAACTAGAAAAATAATTGTAATAAGTACGAGTTTGACAATAACATGTTAAATTTTTCTTTTGAGCGCATGCAATTTAATTTTTTTCCATGACATGAAGATGGAAAAAAACAATAGTTCTTGAAGTTGAACTCTTGAAAATAATTGTAGATAAAAATTTTAATGCAGGGTTCGTACGGGTACCGTTATTTTCCAGGTGACATACCACTATATTTTTCTAAAAAAATACATTAAGTTCAAACGTGCGAAATTTCACCTTATTTAAGAAGAGATTATCTATAAGAAAATACTGGTACCGAATAATTTCCTGGTTTTAAAATTCCAGGACCCGTACGAACCCTGTAATGGCTTAATAATATGCAATAGAAACAATTTGAATTCTTTAAGCATAAAATAAAGTAAAGATAAGAAGTTAATGCATTAAAAGAAGAAAAAAAAGATCAGTCGCCCGTTTTTTTCTCTTAACATCAAATATTTTAAATTCTCTTTTATAGCATTATACAAGATGAGACAGTAACAAGCGCTACTGGAGATTTCTCTTTTGTCTTTAAAAACGAACAATCAAAGCTTCGCAGCAGCAGTTGTAGAGAGCCAGATCTTGACATTCATTTCGCCAACACGTGACTTGTTCTTTCACAACATGCAGAAAGAACAGTGGTTGGCTTTCAAAGAAGAATTCAATTTCAATTTTGAAAATGAGTAGAGATGCCCATCTCTACGTGTACAGCATTCTTTGTGTTCCATCCAAGATACGTATACGAACAGCTTTTGCTTTTCTTTATAAGTTGTGTTTATAACAACTTTTCTCGATTGTAATCCAATTAATATATGACAGTTTCAAAATAAATTTTATTTTAATAAAATAATTTACTGTATAATATTTCCGGCATACAAAGTTTTTTTTAAGATATATTTTCCCAAAATCAAATTTCAATTATTTAGAATGCATTCTCGGAAATGTTAATTTAAAAATCAATCTGAATTTACTAAAGTGATTACTTTTGAGCAAAAGTACAATGTGTTTTGATTAAGAGGTTATTTATATTCTCACACTTGTTTAACCAATGAGAGTTTGCAATATCATTCTAATATTAAAATGCATTTATAAAATGTTTGGAAATCATTTCTTTTTTCTTATCAGTATCTTAGAATTAATATTGAATGGCTTATTATTTATACTGTTATTTTTCTTTTTTTGTTGTTAATATTATAATTTTGTGTCAGTGCCATTGGATACATTTATTTATTTAAACATTAGTTTTATTATTGCTATTTTTTTGTGGGAATATGTTTATAAGGAAAAATTATTATAATTATTAATATTTTCTGTAAAAGAAATTTTAGGAAATCATTTGTTTTGTCTTTTTTGGATACAGAATTTTCTAATAGTAATCTTCGCCTTATTTAATCTCAGAAATTGCTTTTTATACACTTTAGTGTTCAAGCTTTGTTTAAAATGGCAAAAAATACATTTAATGTAAAGTTGAAGGAAAATATTTTGTCAAAATACCATATGTAGGAATTACAAAATGATAATAATAATGTTAATATTTAAATAATGTAAATTAAATAAATTAATTAATTAATAAAATCGCGATCGCTGACATGAATTCATTTCATTTAGTAACTTCGCCTACAAGTGTTGGTTTCGTATTTTAGTTGTTACGGTTTCAGTCAAAAATGTACACAATATTCATATTTATACATTCAGAGTACTATGGATACAAAATCATGGATTAGACACAATATCATTATTATGTTTATTTATTTATAATATTAGAACAACGAAAAAGTGTGTAAAATGTATAGATTACGAAACACTTCCTATAACAATATCAAAATAATTTTAAACGATTATTTTCATTGAAAATTTCAAGTGTAAATCTTTGCTGCATTTGTTAGTTACGTACCTTAAGTTTGATATTACTACTTAGTTGTCCCCCCCCCCACCCCACCTCAAAAAAGAAAATGCTTAACCCCTTTTTTCTTACACTTTGCAGTGACAATGTAGTTAAGTAATCATCTTAATTCTCCCTTTCAAATTTTTTAATTATTCTTCCTTTCTTTTTCTTCTTTACCACAAACTTTACAATGTTTCAATACTTTTTATTATTATTCTGCTGTATTTGCTATTTCGAAATAACAATAATTGACATTCTTCTAAATTTCTACTGTCGCATGCCAAAATCCCTCCACCACTATTTGAATGTTTAAAAGTTGTATTTACAGAAATATTAAAAACTGTGTATTCATTAGTTTTTTCAATTTGTAGGTTTTTAATCATTTTATTTTATTTTTTATGGGGGTGGGGGGACTTGAAAGTAATTGAATTTTATTTTAAAAAATGTGTACAAACCCTGTTTTAGTCAAACTACTTATGCTAATTACTGTAACTTAAATTATGATAAATATAAATTAATAAATTAGCATGTTTATCTTATGTTGGCATGAAAATGTGAAAATGGTTTGAAAATGCCAGAATTATAATTACTACATAATTTCAAGAATTACTTAAATCAAGAAAAATAGTAAGTCTATAAGTAATTTAAATGCCTTTGATAATTACTTTCATCTTTACCTAGTTTTATATTTCGCTAAGAAAATTAGAAATTCGCTAACTTAATTTTCTGCTAATAGACGGCAGCACCAACCAAAAGTTGAAATAATCTTATTGAGGAAAATATCCCTCTTAAGGTAGTAATCTCCAGTCTCTAGCACAGAGAATTTTGTGCTCTTTTTTTTTTTTTTTTTGAATTTTACTCACAGAATAGGATATATTAGGATTCTATTGTCTGTGATTTTACTCAAAGTCAGTCCTACCATTAGGTATCACGCAGTTGCTAGTAATGCAGTGAAGCAAGAGAGTGATTGGATCTCATGATCATACCTTAAAGGTATGGCTTTCTTTTCATACTTTAATTTTACAGGTTGTTTCATGTAACAACCCTTTCAAGAGCCGAATACACATTTATCCATGCATATAAATACCGAACAGTTGCCGAACAGTTGATGTCGGTTAAGGGGCTTCCGAGTTGCGATCAACTTTACGCCCAGTCTATATGTGAGTAACCTGTCTTGTAAATATTGAGCCGTTGGGAAAAGTTAAATGTAGTATTAACTACACAAGAAAGAACAATTAAAAATAGAAGAAAAATTAAACAATGGGAATAAAAAAAGTAAAGCTATAGAGATTACGGAAAGAGTCTAATAAATGGAAAAAAGTAAAATGGTATAGCTGTAGTTAAAATTAACTACTGAAAAAAGTTGAGAAAGTGTAAAATAGGGTTCGGAACATGTTCAAAAACAGTACATAAATGCCAGGTGGAAAAGGCAGGCAAAGCTAAGCTTTAACAAAAATAGCACTTAAAAAGAACAAACATATTTATTATTTACAAAATTTTTTAATTTAAATTTATATTTTATTATTATATTGTATAGCATAGGAATAAGATATATAAAAGTAAGAGAGAGAAATTTGCAGAATGGTGAGCACTAATGATCATAGTCAATAATGCAAGAATATTTTGGACGCTTGCGGTGATGTGGTTCGAATGCGTCATAATCCGGCAATTCTGCGATTATATCATTAGGGAGGTCATATAATTTTTCGTAAAATTTTTTGGCAAGGTGGTTGATTCTTTTATTTAATGTGGTAGTTTTGAGGTCTCTGCGAACAGTGCTATTACGGAGATAGCGAGAGGCATTTCTGACAGTACGCAGATTTTTGTTATGAAGTTGGCTGAGGTTTTTCATGGAGGATTTGCAGATATAGCCCCAGACCGGACAGGCGTAGGTGATAATTGGTAAAATGCAGGAATTATAGAGGAGAAGTTTGTTATGGATATCCAGTGTTTTACTATTAAGAAGAGGTTTTAGTGCAATCGTAGCTCCAGCGACTTTCCCCCTGATGGTGAGGATATGTTTTTTGAAAGAAAGTCTTTGGTCAAGGGTGACCCCCAGGTACTTTGCTTCATTAGTCCAAGGTATAGTGATATCATTAATGGTTATTCTATTGGGATATGTTAGTTTTCTAGAGAAATAAACAGCAGCAGTTTTGTTTTCATTGATTTTAATGCGCCATAGGTCGCACCAGTCTAAGAAGGCATCAATGTGAGTCTGTAGGTACCTGTAAAGTGTGTATGGGTGATGAGCGTAAGCGTAGATTGTAGTGTCGTCCGCATACAGTGCAAGGTGGGTGTTAAGTGAACGAGGAATGTCGTTAAAGTATATGTTGAATAACAAGGGTCCGATGACGCTCCCTTGGAGGATGCCTGCTAAGACACGGAAAATGCTAGAAAGAATGTTGTTAATGCGGACGCGAAAAATGCGATCGCTAAGGTAAGAGAAAATAAGGTGTATAAGTCTAGCAGGGAATTTAAGCCTAATTAGTTTGTATATAAGGCCCACATGCCAGACTTTGTCAAATGCCTTAGCGATGTCAAGAAAAATGGCAGCAGCAGGAATCTTCGAGTTTAGCTTTTCGCTGAGAAATTCGACTACTCGAAGTAGTTGATGTGTTGTTGAATGTTTTGGGCGAAAGCCAAATTGTTCAGGCATAAGAGTGTTGTTAAGTTGAATGTGGTTCTGGAGTTGCGACCAAATGACGCGTTCGACAACTTTGCTGAGTGAAGGAAGAAGGGAGATAGGTCTATAGTTTACTGGGTCAGAAAGGTTAGCACCAGGTTTGGGGATAGGAGAGATTATAGAAATTTTCCAAGGTTTCGGAAAATAGTTAAATTTGAAAATGGAGTTAGTAAGTTTCGTAATGTAGATGATATAGTTAGGAGGTAGGTTTTTAAGAGCCGTATTAGAAATTTTGTCGTACCCAGGGGCTTTACGTTTTTTGAGTTTAGAAATAATTTTGTGGATAATAATTGGTTGAATTTCAGTGGGGGGTTCATCAGGGGGTTGTGCCAGGATCTGTGAACAGTATCGCTGACGTGGGTGATATGATTTTGGTTAGCGAGGGTGGAATTTGGAGAGAATTGGTTAGAGTAAGCTCTGGCCAGGAATTCGGCTTTATCCTCGTCAGTGTAAGCAGTGCTGTTATTGGTCGAAAAGGGGGGGGATGGGGGTATGGTTGTTATTGATTTTACGTTTAAGAAGCCAGAGAGAATTATCCTCGCTAGCAATATTATTGAGAAAATGTGACCAACTTTTTTGTTTTTCTTTGAAGATGCTATTTTTGATACTAGTATTAAGTCTATTGATGAAGGGTTTAAGAGTGGGGTCTCTAGAGTTTTGAAAAAGACGCCGAAGACGATTGCGTTGTTTACAGAGGTTATAAATATAAGGAGGAGGAGTGAAGGAGTTGTTGTTTTTGAAGTATTTGATGGTAGAGTGGTTTAGAGCTTTAGTTATGTGAGAATTAAAGTTGTCAACAGCAATATCAATATCAGCAGTATTATTGATTTCTGGAAGATTTAAGTTATTGTTATTGAGAAAATTGGTAAATTTTGTCCAGTCAATGGCCATGGAAGGAGGTGGGGAGAGAGGATTTATGAGATCAATTTTGAAAGAGACAGGAAGATGGTCAGAGCTAAATTCGTTAAGTACAGTAGTAGTAATAGGATAGGGAAGGTTTTTAGTGATAGCAAAGTCAATTATGGAGTTATGGGTATTAGTCCTAGTACTTATATGTGTTGGTGTGGTTGGAGCATGAAGGCTAAGATTAAGGTGTTGAATGAGATTATGCAGTGAGGTACCTCTTTGGGAGTTACCATGGCAGTTCCAGCGTCTGCTTTTGGCGTTAAAGTCTCCAGCAAAGAAGCAATGTGTATGTTGTGAAATAAGGTTAGTGAGGTCGTTAACTGGGAAAGTACCAGAAGGATGTATATAAATGGAAGCTAAGTTAATATTAATATGTGGAAGTTGTAAGACAATACTGGTGAAATCAATTTTAGGAATAGTGGAATTTTGAGTAATATAGTGTGGTAAGTGGTTTTTAATGTATATGGCAGTGCCGCCCCATCTGGGGTCAGCGGTGCGTGGTGTGTAGTGAAGCCTATACCCAGGGATGTTAATACTGAAGGTAGGGTTACGGGTTTCTTGGAGAAAAATAATGTCAATATGTGGATGATCAAGGATAAAAATTTTGAATTCATTAAATTTAAATTAGATAGAATTGCAATTCCAGGTTAGTATGATAAGAGATGAGAGGTTAGTGGAATTAGTCATAGTTGGGTTTGTTAAATTCCGAGGCAAGACTGTCGAATTCGTTCATAATAATGAACATTTTCTCAAAAGGATTAGTACAGTTTTTAGTCTTTTTAGAGATGTTCTTAAAGCATTGTATAAATTTGTTAAATTTGAGAATTTCTTTCATTTCCTGAAAGGTTTTGAAAATTTCAGAAAATTCTGAGGTAAAGCTAGTGTTTGGAACACTGTTAGTAGGTGTAGAATGAGTGTTAGAAGACGGGTTCTGTAGGTCAGTAGGATTAGTGGAAGAGGTTTGGGGTGTAGTGTCCGGATCCGAGCTAGTGTTAACTGCAGGAACAGTATTGGTGTTTTTAGTGGTAGGAGAATTTGCAGTCTTTTTAGTGTAATTAAAGCTGGCAAGAATGTCAGTCATAATCTTAACTTCATTTTTTGGGTTAGGTTCCTTACGGTTGGGCCTAGTTGATTGATTTTTTCGGGCAATTTGAGGGGTTTTAGGACAGCCTCTATACGTAGCGGGGTGTGGGCCAGCGCAGTTAGCACATGTTGGGGTTATTTTTCCAATTTTGGGGCATTCAGGACTGAGATGCGGACCAGCGCATTTAACACATTTTGGGGGAAAATTACAGATTTCGGACGCGTGTCCAAAACCCTGACAGCGATGGCACTGTTTAACAATGTTTGAGCCTTTAAAACGCTCAACAGTGACGCTTAGGTTACATATTTCATTTATTTTGTTTAATTGTCATAAAAATATTTTTATATAATATTTCCGGCTTGAGAATTTATTTACATACTTTTTTCCCGGAAAGGTGCGGATTTGGATGTCTTTCTCCAAAATATCACATAAAACATTAATGTAAAGTCACTGATGTAATCATCATATACAAAGCTCTTAATAACACCATATGGGATAGTTTAATATTTCATTATACAACCTCACACTCATTTTTGTTTACATTTGGAATTTTATTTTGGGAAACTCAAATGAAGTTTCTGTTAGTTTCTTCTTTTAAGCAAAATATAAATAAATAAATAAATAAATAAATAAATAAGAGCTTATATTCTTATATTTATTTTCCCTATGTGAATTTTTAACATCTTTCTAATATCTTAAAAATGCATTTATAAACATTTTGGAAATCATATGTCTTATTTTATTGATTTCTTTAGAATGAACACTGAACTGATTCGTTTTGTTGTCTTCCCGGAATCACTACTCCCTAGTAATTTTCATGACATGTTGGTTCACAGCTGCCGTACTCTAACCAGGCACCCCTAAGCTATCTGCTTCCGAGTCTGTGCCTCATTAATAGTATGTCCAGAGCAGTATATCAGAGAACCTTACGGGAACAATGTGTTCGGGACCTATGCTTTAGCGGGTCGTCAAAATTAGAAGGGCATTTAAAAGAAAAATATTAATGCGTAATTTTTTTTCTTTCGGATTAATTAACACGGCATAATATTAAATACTTTATTTATTTCAAAACATTTAAGTATTTAACCATCCCCATCTATTTCTGCGTTCGGTTTAGTTCAGTTGTTATGCATAAGCTCGGACTTTATAAATAAATTCCTAAAATGGAAAAAAAAATCAAATAATGTTTGTAAAGTTTGTGTAACTTTTAAAATTTAATAGTTGCACTCTAATTTTTACACTAGTTTATACACTCTATTCTTTCCATATTTATTTAGATCAATAGCTTATTAATTATTATTGATTCTTCCAAATGAAAATTCTAGAGAGGGCGGAGCTAAGCGCTGTGCCAATCTTTTTTTAAATAAAAGCACAATCTATTATTATACTCGTATAACAAATCCGCCAATTTTGCACAAACAAACCCGAAGAAAGTAAAACAGCTATTTATTTTTCGGAAAATATGCATTTTTAACTAAAACTGTTAACTATGTTGTACTGTTCTTCTTAAAAATAGAGCACTTTCAGACGAGTACAAAGCCATATGTTGAATCCAATGTTGATACAATGCAATCGAAAAAAATGAAACCTTTAAACATCAGTAGTTAAAATATTAAAATACATTTAATTATATTAGTTTCTTCTTCTTCTTCTTTTTTTTTTTTTTTTTTTATCTTCACATTACGAGAAAGAAGGCGGTGCTTAGAAAAGTGCCTGAAAAATCTCTTTAATTTCCGCAAACAGCACACGAGATCTTTTTTTCTGCTAAGGCAAATAATTATTTGCCACGCTTCAATGTCGTATTTAAAACGACATGTTTTATTATATAACGTTAACTACCGCAACTATTCTTGAGGTCCCATCCCATGCATAGAGCTAAGCCTTTTTATGAAGTGTTGGCCCCATCTTGTGTTTTGATGCATTTTCTTAAAATTAGCACCTAATGTGAATTTTCTTAAAAAAAAAAAATTCTGTTACATAATACTATAATTTCTAAACCTTTCGTAATCTGGAAAAATATTTATATTAAGTGCGAGTTTGACAATACAATGTTCAATTTTTCTTTTGTATGCATGCAACTCCATTTTATCCCATGTCATGAAGATGGAAAAAGAAATATTTTTAATAATAATTCTTGAAAATAATTGAAGATTAAAATTTAAATATTTTGATAACATACTACCGATACAGTTTTAATTCGTTAAAGAATGAAATACACTAAATTTCAGGTTTAAAAAAAATTAAAAGTTTATTCATCCTTTTTTGCTTTTAACATAAAATTTCTACCAAATAACTTAAATTCCTTTCTATAGCATTATACGAGATGAGTGTATCTAGGTGTGTATGTGTGTGTGTGTGGGGGGGGGGGGAAGGGGTTCTCTTTGATCATTGAAATCAAAGTCCTGTTCTTTGCTGAGTAACAGGTCTTGATGTTCGCTTCGTCATCACGTGACCTGTTCTTTGTGTCAGACAAAAAGATTATTTAATGTCTTTAAAAGCACAATTCTATTTAGTTTTAAAAAAACTGTAAACGTTTAGAACTTACACTTAGTTTAAAAGGGCGCCTTCTACCCAAAATTATCATCGTCTAGTTTTCGTTATAAGTTGTTTAAAAAAAAAAAAAAACTTTTTTTTGGATCATACACAAGATGAACTGTGAAAGCTATTTTATATACATATAAATGTTTGTCATATAATCTTTTAGATTCTTTTCTTCCGAAAGAAAATTTCAAATATTTAGGATGTAATTCTTTCAAATATCAATTTAATTAAACATTAATGCGAATTTATTGAAGTGATCAATATACGCAAATCTCTTAATAACACCGTAAGAGACATTTAATTATTTTATTAACCTCACATTCATGTTTGTTAAATCTGGATAGGATTATACTCAAAGGATGCTTTTATTTGTTTCTTTTGAGTAAAATAATAATTTATATGTTTTGACTAAGAGCTTTTATCTACCAAAAAAATTTTGCCACATCTTTCTAAACTTTAAAAATGCATTTAAAACTTTTTGGAATTCGTTTGTTCTATTTTATTGAATTCTTAGAATAAATATTGAACTTATCATTCGAATTGCAATTAATATCATAATTTTATAGCATTGCCATTGGAAATTTATTTATCTATGCGTTAGTTGTTTTATTATTATTATTATTATTATTATTATCATTTTCTGAAATATGTCTAAATGGCAAAAAAAAAAAAATATTTACATTATTTTATTTTTGCATTATTATTATTAATATTTATTAAAGTAAATTTTATGTAACCTTTTTTTCCTCATTAATTTCAACACATTTTCATTGCCATTGGAAATTTATTTATTTACGCGTTAGTTGTTTTATTATTATTAATAATATTATTATTATTATTATTATTCGCTGAAATATGTCTAAATGGTTTGAAAAATATATATATATTATTTTATTTTTGCAAAATACATTTTATGTAACCTTTTGTTTTTCTTTTTAATTTCAAACCATTTTCATAGATTTCATCTATTTTTTTTCTTTTTTGGCTACTTTATTTCCTAATAATCCGTGTCCGATTTTTCGTGCTGTACCTGACACTATCAATCTGATTGTTTTCTTTTATAAGTGCTTTCGGGAAACAACATCTTTATGATTGCAGAACTGTTTCATACAAAATTTATTGTTATTTCATATAAATATTTGTCGTATTATATTTCTGACTTAGAGCATTTTTACAAATATTTTTCCCCGAAAGAAAATTTTAAATATTTGGTATGTATTTATCCAAAACATCGATTTAATCCTTTCACCATACCTAAGTATTTCACTTTTTTTCCCGATAAAAAAAAAAAGATTCTGATAAGTAACAGCTATCTTTTTCACTAAAATCTGTCCTAGTATATTTCCAAGATTCCTCCAAAAATTTGAAAACAACTTTTTCTTACCCCATATCTGTTTTTACGTAACTGACATGCTTCGTTCGGGAGGACAGTGGCGGCTCGTCAGGAAGTTCGCAGCCACATTACTACCAGTGTTATATTAAGCAAAATTTCTCCTTGTTTAGTTGTAAAACATTCCACGATTAGATAAGTGGAATCAATATACTCAATTTTTGGTAGTAAGGTGTTTATGAACCCCGCCCTCCCCCCATAATGAGCCGCCACTGGTGGTGGGTACTAATATAATGGTTGTTTGAACTCGAAAGGATTAACTTATTGCATTCAGGATGTACATGGTATTTGGAACAGGTAGACAACATTTTAGGATGAATCCACATTTCCCTTTTCTCTGTAAAGAAGAAGGTTTTAAACTTCTGTAGATGATATTTTCACAACTGTGGAAGACAAAAGTTCGAACTTTTTAATTTATTAGTAATTTAATTTTAAATAACTTGACGAAAATGAATTGTACGATTTAATTAAAAATAAACACCGACATAAAGAATTGCCAATTTTTGTTTATGAATGATTAGTAAATTTCCTATTTATACAAGCAACAAAAATAAAAAAAAATATCTCCAGAATTTTATACCAGCCGGATGCCCGATACTTGATTCTAGTGATATAAAGGCAGTTTCTATCACGACAAAGCAAATCGAGTGGCGCTACTTTGCAGTATCCTACAACACAGTGGCGTGGTTATTTTATTATATATGCTGCTTTGATGATTACTGGGAGCCCCCATAGACTCCTCGCCTCGTTAGAATTCAAAGCATTAAATGCTAGCTAGACATGGGAACGGTGTTCTAGTGTGACCTCGTGTACGCTACCAGATGTTATCGTCTTTGGAAGGGTACAGAAATCTGAAATCTGCTTTTTCTCAGTACGAGCTGTTTTGGGAGACGACTCTTTCCTGTTCAAAGACATTGTTTATGTTCAGGGCCATAGATCTATTTAAATTTTTTATAAAAGGAAACTTTAAAATATTTCCGACATGAGTAGTTTAATTTGAATTTTGTTTTGATTTAAAAAAAAAAAAAAAAAAAAAAAAAAAAAAGATTTTTTTTTTTTGGAATATCTATTTCACATTAATGTAAATTTAGTGAAGTGATCAACATATGTAAGTATCTCAACGCATGGCAATGGGTAAGGACAATTCTCTTTTTATTTAACCAAACATCGTGGATTAAAGGCGGGGTTTTTACATTACAGAAAACACATTTACATAATTATTTGCAGGGCTTGACACATGCGGTCTCCATGTCGCCACTGACGCCCAATTTTTTTATTCTGGAGACCAAGTTATTAAATCTGGCTTTATTTCCATTCGTACTAAAAATGACCTAAGAAATGACAGATACGGCATTTTAATTTAAAATTCTTATAAGATGTCTCATTATAGAAGTTGCAAAATATTAAGAAATAAACTAGAAATTATATTGAAAAAAAATGTAACTTTTATTTTTAATTTTTCAAAAACAATCTCATCAAATACAAATTTAAAAATGACAACATCAGAATTATTTGACTGACTTCGACACGAAAACAGGCTGAAAAAAGTTTTCCTGCTTCATTATTTCACCGATTTTACGCCTTCCCCCACCTCCTCAGGTATAGCTTTTGTAGCACTCAAGTGTACGAACATTTTATGCATTTAGCAATCAATCTTTTCTGAACATGACAGTTTATACAGCAGTTACAATATTTCTTTTTCTTTTATTTTTAGAGATATATAATTTTGATGAGTTTCTTTAAAAAAACGTGGATTATATAAATTTTGTAAATTATGTACTATTCTAAACTATGTAATTAGTAATAAATTTTAAACTATGCTTGGTATTATTTTTTCTCAATTAATTAATAAAAAACTTTTTGCTTTTTGTAAATCAATGTCGGAAGACCTGTAATATTTTTTACTGGCGGCTAGACTGTTTTGCTGGCTACCAGATTTTACCAAATTTAAAAAATCCTAATTAAGTCCATGTTTTTTCTTTTTTTAAATTTCTATTATAAGCATAACTGCTAACTTTTACGCATTATTGCTATCACTAAAAATTAATAGAAAATTTTGGCTTATTGAATCACACTTGAACTTGTGATAGGTTCAACGGGCTTCCAAGTTGCGAAGCCACTGCCCACCCTGGATTTGAGTAGGTGTATATCAAATCCTGAGAAAGCCCTATGAAATGTGATTTCAGCGGTTTAATAATGCAAAATTTACTATAAAATTTTAGTAGTAGGAAAAAAACGTAAAAGTTGGAAGCTATTATTATAAGACATTTTATATTAAATCCATGCATTAAAAGATATTAACTGATACATAAACTTGAGAAACCTATCTAGGAAACCATATTACGAAAGACTTTCAGAAGGGAAAGAGATTCTGGTGTTTTCAAATCCGGATTTCCATACAAAATTGCTGGTCGCATCTTTGTTAATAAAACCATCTGGAACGTTTTATTATTTATTATTATTATAGATCACCACACTCATGTTTCTTGAAATCGGAAACTACATTTTCCGGAAAAAGTATTGTACTCAAATGATGCTTCAATTTGTTACTTCTTTTGGACAAAATAATAATGTATTTGTTTTGACTAAGAGCGCATATTCCCATGATCGTTTATAAAATTTAGTTATATTTTTCTAATGTTTTAAAAATACAAAATATAAATGGAAATCTATTGTTTTGTTTTATTGATTTCTGAGCATAAAAACTGAACTCTTTATCATCCATTTTGTTATATTCTTGTTAATAAAGTAATGTAGTGTCATTTTCGTAGAATATGTACTTACTTTTGCATTTGTTTTATTATTTTCTAAGATGTGACTATCTACAGGAGAGGGAAATATATCTGTAAAATCTTTCTTTTCTTTTCTTTCTTTCTTTCTTCTTCTTCTTCTTTTTTTTTTTTTTTTCCAAAGTTTTAAAATTTAGCACATTTTTAGGGGTTTCAAGGCTATTTCTCTTTTGGATACACTATTGTCTAATAGTAATCTTCGCTTTATATAATATTAGATGTTGCTTTTTATAGACTATATTACAGGGTTCGTACGGATCAGGGAATTTTCCAGGATTTAAACCAGTATTTTTTTTATTGAAAAGATATCAAGGTTCAACTCGAGAAACTTCGCTTTCCTTTAAGGAGAGATTTTCTGTAAGAAAATACTGGTACCGCAGAATTTGCTGATCGAAAAATTTCAGGAGGCGTACGAACCCTGTATTATTCAAGCTTTGTGTAAGAATTTGAAATTAAGATATTTAATTTAATGTTTAAGGTAAATATTTTAATTTATCAAACTGTTGGTCAATCTTGAAGATGCACAGTAATGCTTGCTAACGTTTTTTCTGCGCTTAAGCTGCACAGATGAAATCTTGGTAAGTCTGTTTTCAATGTATGCTATTCCATTTTGTTTCGTTAAATCTAAATTTGCCTAAAGTAAGTTAGTTGTTTTTGTATCTATTTAATTTAATAAAAGTTTATCTTCTTTTAATGAATAAATTTTCATAGGCATTTTTGCTAAAGTCCTTGGAATAAATTTGAAGAATATACTTTCCTCCAGTCTTCATTGTGTTTTTATTATTTGAACCTTTATGTTATGTAGCATATATTTATATTTATATGTTTTAATTCATTTGTGCGAATTTTTCGAACGTATTTTCTTTCTATTAAGTACAATACTACAATTAGTTTTAGTTGTTTACATGTTATTTGTTCGGATATTCGTTGTTTACATATCCCATAACAGTTACTTTTCTAAATTTCAATACTTTAAAATAATCATATAATAGTTAAGGTTCTTAAAATAATATCACAAATTTAAATTGTTTAATAATACTAGCCGCCACTGGCGACCAGTTTGGTCTCCCTTAAATGTATGTTAAACATTGCAACACGTTACATTTATTCATAATTTAACCCCCCCCCCCCCCCGCCAATTTGGCGAAATTTTTTTTATGGAAATTGTTGTTTATTTACTTTTTTTTTTTTTAGTTCTATAAATTATTTTTGATATGTATATCAATATTTATTTACATCTAACTATCATTTATTTATTTTTATTTATTTTTTTAATTATGAGTATTTTTGTTAGCCGGGAGCAGATGATAAATCGCCAAATATTGTTCCCATCACCATCATTCATACTACATTAATTTAATTTTAAATTATAAACCTGTCACTCATTTCATTTAAAATACTTAACTTTAATCTAAATTGCTTATATTACATAAATTTAAAATACTTCACACTTTTCATTTAAATAGAAAATAAATAAATAAATAAGAAATAATATCATAAATCAAAACATTTGATTTCAAAATCAAAGTATCGTTTCTAATTTGTACACGTGATAAATAAAAGCTGTATTAGCGATTTTAAAAATGCTAAAAATTTGATTCATTAAATATTATTACATGAGGTCAATTTACGTCAAGAAAAGATCCGGAAGGTAGTTGAGTTGTATAGCACATAATTATGGTAAATTTTGATTGTTTCACTGGTGCGAATTATTTTTTTTGACGCGAGGCAGCGGTCCAAAAATTCATTCGCGGAGAACTTGCTTTGCGAATGATTACCTCCATGATTTAATATTTTAAATGTTCACGACGAATCAATCTTTTTTTTTGTTTACTTTCATGAATAGAGAATTTGAACTGTGAACCTAATTTCGACTGAAGTTATTGCAGAATATATACATAATTGAACGTAAGTCA
The DNA here is from genome assembly GCA_963931845.1 of Maratus michaelseni. NCBI lineage: Eukaryota > Metazoa > Arthropoda > Arachnida > Araneae > Salticidae > Maratus > Maratus michaelseni. The sequence continues at coordinate 4,378,681 of OZ007598.1, read as the reverse complement.
TCTCTCAAATATTAATTTATTTTGAACGAACTTTCTTAAAATGTAACTTTTATGCAGTTTTATTCGAAAAAATAATTTTTAATAAAAATGGCCGCCTGGCATATGAAAAAGTGAAACGGCCATCCCGGAACTGTTGATGACAGTCACATGACTTACGGTTTTATTATAGAGATTATTTTTTTTTCTTTCCATACATGCAAGGAAAGTATTGTAATCATGAAAAAAAAAAAAAACTCAATTATTGAAATACATTGAAATAATTTTACATTTTGAGGTTTCCTGAATTCGTTGTTTACGTTATTTTCACAACGATTCCAAATGAGACAAACGAGACCTTACTGTACTAAAACATTTAACTTCTTAAAAAAAAAAAGAAAAAAAAAGAGTGTTTTATTTATATATTAGAAATATGTATAAGGAATGTTGTTAAAGAAGAATGAATGAATTAAATTATTAATGAATTAATGTTAAATTAGAAAAAATTGTGGAGTGGAGGCTAAAACAATAGCAAAATTTCATTCAATCGGTAATAAATAGAGAAAAAACGTGAGTGATTTATTTAATCTGATTTAAATAATATTTTTAATTAATATTACTGCAAATGTACAGAGAGTTGAAAATGTTGAACGCAAAATGCAAACAATTCTGAACAAGATGGCATGGTATCATGAGCCCTAAGATTAATCCATTCGTATAATTTTTTTTAAGCTAATGACAATTTTACGCTTTCAAACTCTTCTTTTACTTTAATATGGCTTACATATTCATCTATTTTTCATTCTATATTTCGATATATTTATTCTATACATCTATATTTGGATTGTTAAATAAAAGTGAAAATAAACATTTACAACTTAAAAAAAACAACAAACAGATTTAATAATTCTATAATACACATAACTTAAATACCAGCTTCGCTATAACATAAAATAGATATTTGTAGCTTCCAAAACATAGAACATATTTTTTCAGTGATAAAATTAAATAACTGCAACATGAAACAGCTTATATATATTATACAAAAAATAATAAACTATTTCATAGTTTAAGTTTCATAGATTAAGTTCATTAAGTATTGCGCATTCGAGTAATCATTTTACATGCAATTTCAAAATGCATTAAAATCGTTTGCGTTTGGCGAGGGGAAAATGTTGCTAGCCAAATCGCGTCTTTTTGCGCCAAATACTCTAAAGTATTTTATTTTTTGCAGTTTTTCTACTGGGATTCCGCAGCTAAATTTCACTGTACCTTTATTACATACAGGAGTAGCTTCATTAGCATTTTTTTTTTTTTAAATTATCTGAGTATGCGCATTAAGGAGAATTTCCTTGTAAGTAATGTAATTTCGACGTTTGTTTTCCCCGAAAATGACGCCCTCTAACAGAAGAAATATAAACTATTTTCTTGACCCGTTTTCGCTTACAGAAATCGCTCAAAATGATAGGCTTTTTAATACACTGCGCATCATCGTAGGCTACATCACTTCATTGGAATTCCACGCAAAACGACATTATGATAAAAGTGTTTTGGAGTCAGCTAGATCAATCTTCTAGCCTTACTAACGATGTATTTGCGGTTTGTGCATCATACTTTTCTTTATAAGCTGTCTTTACAGACGACTTCTTTTTAATACTACGAAACCCTTAGATGAAGCGCAAAACCTGCTTTATATATATTAAAAACTTTTATAAATAAAATTTCCGGCATAAGATGCTTATTTTATATATTCTTTCAGAAAGAAAATTTATGATATATATATATTATATATAAATACATATAACTGGAAAATCACATTCACCTTAGATTAAACACATTTATCATAAATCAATAATCTTGATAAAAAGGTACATTTATTTAAAGTTTTATAATTTTAAAACTGGTTTATATCTAATAACACCTTTTTACATATTGTGACATCATATTAAGAAAACAAATGCACCTTCTTATCAAGATTATTCATTTTAAATGTGAAAATTTTAAAGTTCTGGGATGCTTTGATCGAAATATCTATTTAAAAATGATGTAAATTTACTAAAATGATGAACATGCTCAATGATGGCAACTGGCAAGACACACTGGCAATAGGGAACGATAATTCTCTCTCTCTCTTTTTTTAATAATCAAACATCGGTGAATAAACGCGTGTCTTTTACCTTACAAAAATACATTTTATAATTATATCCATGTTTTTTTAGATTGTAAGACATTTTATATTAAATCCGTTAATTGAAAGATATTTTCTAAACCATAAACTTGAGATACCCATCTAGGAAACCATATTACGAAATACTTTCAGAAAAGGGAGGAGCTTCTGTTTTTTAAAAATCCAGATTTCCTGCAAAATTGCTAGTCGACAGTGGGCTGATAACACTATAAGAGACATTTTATTTATTTTTATTTGTATTATATTACCTCATGCTCGTGTTTGCTGAAATCTGGAACTACATTTTACATGAAAACTATTATATTCAACTGATGCTTCTGTATGTATATCCTTTTGAGCTGTAATGAAAATATTTTGACTAAAGCGTACATTCTTATATTGGATTACCTGTAAAATTTTGATATTCCTTTGTAATACTTGAACTTGTGATAGGTTCAATGGGCTTCCAAGTTGCGAAGCAACTGCACACCTTGCCTTTGAGTAGGTGTATATCAAATCCTGAGAGAGCCATAAGAAATGTTTAGCCGTAGTCTAATTGACTACATAAAAATAGGATAGTGTTAAGTATATCAGTAAAATAATGAAAATTTACTAGTTAAAGTATAAAAGTAAAAAGTCCCTCCGGCCTGTACCGGGAGGAAAAGGTAGCTTTCCTATAGCTTCGTTTTAAAATTTTAGCTAATGTTACACGAAAACAGCAAGCTAGAATGCAAAGAAACGTTTACAAAACATTCGTTAATACTGAATTTGAATAAGAAATTCGCCAAATTATTGAGCAATAGCCAAATTGGCTTCATTTATGAAGACTTATTTTGATCGCCAAATTTGGCGATATTTCGCCAAATGTCGCCCAATTTTGCCAATTTTGTCGCCAATGTCGCCAATTTTGGCGTTAACGGATATGAATATATAGTTTTATGCGTATGATTGGGAAAATTATTACAACAATGAAAGAAAATAATTTGCGAGTAATCGCGTTAATGTGCTGTTTTGTTTCAAAATGTCAGCCACCCTAGAATTTCAAACTGCTCTATCTCAGCCATTTTTTAAGATAGAGGTAAACTAAAAAAAAGCTCTGGAATCCTTGTATCAAGGCCTAACACGTAATTAAAAAATAAATTTGAATTTTTAAATTTTTTGTATATTTATTTTAGATTTTAAGTTATTTTACATCTTTAAATGGACGCCATCTTGAAAAAAGATGGCGGACCAAGCTGGCCAACGAACTCGGTCGAGACATTAGTGACCTTAATACACACAATTAGTTTCATCAAAATCAATTCATAATTACGGGCGTTATCGTATGACATAGGTCAGATATATATATATATATATATGGATATATCTATATATATAAATCAACATTTGGACGGAGGGTGGTTTTGGGGTCTGGGGGTCATGATCGGTGAAAATATATCGAAATTTTCCGGAACTGCTTTCCTCCGAACGGCTGCAATAGGTAGCTTTATACTTTTTTGTATTGAAAGCTACCTAAAATAGTTCATAGCTCAAAAAAACAAAAATAATGCCAGACGAGGTAAAGTAAAGATGTTAGGAGAGGTTTAAGAGAAAAGTCAATTTTATTTTATTTAATAAAATAAACATAAATAATTTATATTTTTTTTTAATTGAAGAGAAAATAAGAATTATAGCTCGGAAGGACTATTCATCAAGAATAGTGGAGTACTTTGGTTTTTTCCGGTTGGATGGTCTGCAAGCATCGTAGTCAGGTAGCTCATAGATGAGTTCATTTGGGATGTGATTAATGTCATTGTAGAATTTTTTCGCAAGGTGTTTAATGCGATGTTTGAGTGAAGTCGTTTTCAGGTCCTTGAGGATTGTGGAGTTTTTGAGGTATCTAGACCCGTTCCTGATGTAACGGAGCTGTTTGTAATGAGAGAGGCTGTTCATACTGGTTTTGCAAGTGAAGCCCCAGATTGGACATGCATATGTGATAACAGAGAGAATGCAAGCATTATAAATTAAGAGTTTTTTATGTATGGAGAGTGAGTGGTTGCGAAGAAGGGGGGCGAGGGTTTTGGAAATCCCGGCGACTTTACCGCGGATATTAAGAATATGCTTTTTAAAGGTAATGCGTTTGTCAATGGTAACCCCCAGGTACTTGGCATCGTCAGACCAGGGAATGGTAGTATTACTGAGGGTTAATCTATTAGGAGTGGAAAATGTTCTAGAGAAGTAAACAGCAGTAGTTTTAGATTCGTTTATTTTAATGCGCCATTGATCACACCAATCCATGAAGATGTTGAGGTGATGTTGTAGATTTTTGTAAAGATTGTATGGGTGATGTGCAGTGCCATAGAGAACAGTGTCGTCCGCAAAGAGTGCGAGTGATGTAAAGAGTGTGCGTGGAATGTCATTAAAGTATATTATGAATAAAATAGGGCCAATGACTGAACCCTGAATTATACCACAGAGTATTATGTGTAGTAGAGAAAGTGAGTTATTACGCGGTCGTAGAAGTTACGATCACCAAGGTAAGAGCGAATTAAAAGGATAAGTCCAGACGGGAATTTAAGCCGAATTAATTTGTAAATGAGGCCCGCGTGCCAGACTTTGTCAAAGGCCTTGGCGACATCAAGAAATATGGCAGCAGTAGGCTTCTTCTCATTGAAGTTTTCAGTTAAGAATTCCACAAATCGAAGAAGTTGGTGTTGGGTGGAGTGCTTGGCTCTAAAGCCGAATTGTTCAGGCATAAGAATGTTGTTGTTGTAAAGGTAGTCATTGAGCTGTGATCTAATGACGCGTTCGATGACTTCACTTAGAGAGGAGAGAAGACTGATGGGACGGAAATTAGTTGGATCATTAAGATTGCAGGATGGTTTAGGAATAGGAGAAATGATAGAGGTTTTCCAGGGTTTAGGAAAATAACACTGTTTGAGGATAGAATTAGTGAGCTTCGTAATGTAGAGAATACAGTTGATAGGAATTTGTTTAAGAGTATAGTTGGAAATTTTATCGTACCCAGGAGATTTTTTATTATTAAGTTTTTGAATGATATTGTTGATCATGATGGGTTGAATTTCGGGGAGGGGGGTATGAGAGGTTGAGAAGAAGTCATTAACAGTATCATTGACATTGTTAAAGTGTGCTTGATTTACGAGGAAGGGATTCGGAGAGAATTGCCTTTCATATGAGCTAGCGAGGCATTCTGCCTTGTCCTCGTCAGTATACGCAGTTTGACTATTGGCAGTAAGGGGAGGGATAGGGGTGTAATTATTGTTGAGTTTCTTTTTGATTTGCCAAAGAGAGTTATCCTCGCAAGTAAAACTTTCGAGAAATTTAGACCAGTTTTTTTGCTTATCTGTTTGAATAAGGGTTTTAATTTTATTGTTGAGCCTGTTGACAGCTGTTTTAAGGGTGGGATCTCTGGAATTTTTGTAGAGTCGTCAGAGTGTGTTGCGTTGTTTACAGATATTATGTATGTAAGTGGGTAAGATGTAAGAGTTATTATTTTTGAATTTGTTGTAAGTGGCATCTTTTTGAGCTTTGTAAATGATGTTGTTGAGTTTATTGACTGCGTTGTCAATGTCAGTAGTATTGTTGATTGTGGGGTAGGTAAGGTCGGTGTTGTTGAGGTAATTTTGGAATTTATTCCAGTCAATAGCTACTGAAGGAGGAGGAGAGATAGGGTTGATAAGATCAATTTTGAAGAAGACAGGAAGGTGGTCAGAGCTTAGGTTCATTAATAACAGAAGTGTTGATAGGGAAGGTAAGATTTTTGGTGATGGCGAAGTCAATAATAGAGGGGTGCTGGTTGCGAGCTACAGGAATGTGTGTTGGTGTAGTAGGTGCGTGGAGACTGAGATTGAAATGGCTAACCAAGTTGTGAAGATATCTACCTCTGGTAGTGGTGGAATGACAGTTCCACTGCCTGCTATGTGCATTGAAGTCACCAGCGATAAAGGCGTGTTGGTGTTGTGTAATGATGTGTGTCAGGTCATTTATGAGGTATCGTCGCCCGTGTCGTGCGTAAAAAGATGAGAAGTTGATTTTGGCATGGGGCAAGTTGACGACAATACTGGTGTAGTCAATGCCTGGGAGTGGAATATTTTGAGTTGTGTGATGTGGGATATAATTTTTGATGTAGATGGCTGTGCCGCCCCAGTGATAGTTGGCGCATGGTGTATGATGGAGTTTGTAACCTGGGATGGTGATACTTCAGGAAGGGTTAAGTGTTTCTTGGATATATCGATTTGTGGATTAATGGAAATAAAGGAGCGGAGTTCATTAATCCTGGGTTGCAATGATTGGCAATTCCAGGAGAAAATAAGAACAGAGGAGAAATTTTTCTTATTGTAATTATTCATAATTGGGAATATTGAGCCCCGTAGAAAAGGCGTATAATTCTTCTATTATGATATACATTTTGTCGAATGGGTTGTTGCAATTTTTTGATTTGATGGCGATGTTTTTAAAATGTTTTAAGAGTTTGGTAATTTGGAGAAGTTACTTCATGTCTTTGAAGGTGTCAAACATATCTTTGAAGGTATTTGTGTAATTATTTTGTATAACAGGTGGTGTTTTCTTGTTTTTGGTTTAACTGGAAGTGTCCTCAACTGGGGCTTCCTGAATATCGTTGTTAACATCAGTAGTAGTCTCACTGTCGTTAATGTCGTTTGGTTTATCATGAATGGTGTAATTGCAGGGTTTGAAAATGTCTGCGATGTCAGCAATTAGATTTGCTTTTTGGTTTTGCGGTTTTGTTTCGGTGTTGAGTGTTGGGGAATTTTTTTCTTAATGTTTGGATTTTTTGGGCAACCTCTGTATGAGGCCGGATGAGCACCAATTGTAATAATTTTACCTGTCTTTGGACAGTTATCAGTGAGGTGCTCTTCTGAGCATTTAAGACATTTTGGTATTAGACTGCACGTCTCGGACGCGTGTCTGAACCGTTGGCAGTGGTAACATTATGTTGGGTTATTGTTATTTCTGAAGAATTCACTACGAACACTTATATCACAAAGTTCCTCAATTTTATAGATTTTCTCAAAGTTAGTGCAAGGGAGGACGTTGACCATGTAAATTGGCATACCTCTGCCAGTTTTGTGACTCTTGAGCATGGCGGCTCGTGTGGCCTTAAATCCATGGTTACCAAGGTCTTCGATAATACGTTGGGGGTCAGTGTTGGGGGTGATTCCTCTAATACAGATATTTTTTGGTCGAAGTTCTTTTGAATTAAGGGTGTTGAAATTCATATGTTTGTCAGTTAGGTATCTTTGGATATCTCTAAATTGGCTTACAGATTTGAGTAGAACTTTTAGAAGTTCCTTGGAGAGGCTAACTTGAGGGGGATTATTAGAATCAAGGGCTTTTATATCTTGGGAGACTTTGCGCCAATCCATATCTTTGAATTCAATAAATAAGGGGTGCTTGTCATTTTTTGAACATTCAACATCTGTGCTTGCAGCACCATCTTGGGTAGACTCTTGATCCATAAGATCATAGTTGTCGAAATTAGCTTCGGAATTTAGATTTCCGAATTTCTTTTTGAAGGGAATTGGATATTCAGATTCAGAAAATTTTCCTTTCCCTACACGGGGGGGGGGGGGGGGATTAGAATGTGAGCTAAAATTCTTTAGAATTTTGAGTTTTTCCCATTGGTCATTCCCTAGAAATCTAATATAACCAGTTCTACAGGTTAAATCAATTAAATTTAATCAAGATGGCTGCCCTAAAATAGATATAGCGAAAAGACAGAAGTATTTTAACTGAGCCTTGTGGGTGTCGTTGTAGTCCTTTTGTTTTTGGAAAGACAGTATTTCCTCATCTACACCGGATAGCAGTTATCGAAAAACCTCACAAATGTCTATTAATCTACTAAATATAGTTCCGCAGGAAAATGCGTAAACATAATTCAAAAGCAATTCACTCCCATAGTCTGTAATACTTACGAATTCCCTTGTGTTGCCGTGTATATGATCAGCAGAGTTTATAAACACGCACGTATTATGAAAAAAATTAGTTAAACTTAAAAACAGAAATCAAAGTTGAAAACGCGCTTATCACACATAGACTGTAAATATCTCACATGTACTGTAACCAATATATTTTGTGTGTACCTGTAAATAAACGCAATGCACACAAGAGAGCAATTTATAGTGTACCTCAGTAATGCATATAATTTCCATTATGTTTGAAATAGTGATATATCACTAAATTACACTGCAAACGATTTTTCCTCACAGAACGATGTGTAACAGAAATTTTTTGTTTGACCCTGTAAATGAATGATAAATGCTTTGCACTCCATATTCTACAAAAAACATGCTTTAATGCACTTCAGAATTACATATCAATTTCATTATGTTTTAAATGACGTAGCGTCACCAAAATGCACTTGAAACTATTTTTTCCCATTGACTAAATGTAACGGGATACTTTTGACTGTCCCCCCCCCAAAAAAAAAAAAACTATAAGTGGCACACACTTCAGTTGAAATAGGGAACATGCTATAGACAATAACATACAAAAATTTCAGGGCAATCCGAGCATATTTACGAGAGTTAGAGCACGGACAGATGGCCAGGCAAACCGAAGTCATAAACACTTTTCAGCTAGTTTGGAAAGTGTTAAAAATTAGTCTCTCTATAATATTTTAATTCAGGAATAGTTGATATCTTATAACTTGATGAAATATATAAGAAATGGGGAATGGACGTATAATGTCGCGAATTTAAAGGTATTATTTATATTTATATGGAGTAAATTTCATCTCGTGTGTATATTGATAACCTTTGAATAATCCGATAACTGATAACTTATGATCACTTATGATACTTTATTTACGCAATTGCCAAATGTACCCTTAAAAGCAAATTTTTATCTCAATTATTATTTTTGAAAGAAAACGTCTGTATATAATGTGTCATAGTCCAGGTCATTGTAATGTTTGGATAAGTCGTAAGAAATGACTTTTAATCTCAGTCATGAATAGCCCAAAAACTCTCCATATTTTTCTTTTTCATAAATGCTTCCCCCCTCTACACACGCTTTTCGTTCTCCCACAGATTGAATAGGTGACGAGCTTACCTGATAATTTAAAATAAAATTTAAAAACTATACAATTATCGAAAACTCATATAATAAACTTCCTTAAATAATAATTAATTACTTATTTAAATGAGGTTTTTTTCCTAACTTAAACAGTAGTGAAAATATGAAGTATGATTTAAAATATGTAAAATTAAAAAAAATAAAAATCTCTCAATTTTGTTACTTTCTGGTAATAATAAATCATCTAAATTACCCACCGTTTCCTCTAGAATACACATTGTAAAATCTTTAAACCCTGCTTTAAAAAAATATTTGGTTGTATCTTTTATTTGTGACTATGTCGTAACAATAAATAATCAACCATTTAAATATTCCTACTAACTTCAAATATATATTTTTCATCTCCTCCATCTGCCCCCCCCCCCCCTAAACTAAACTTTCGAATTCAACTTTTAAAACTCTTTTAATTTTTTGTTTACAACTTCTGCCACATTTAACTTTCAAGTCTGTGTATTTTAGCTCTCTATTAAAATTAAGTATACAATTCGTCATCTAGATAAATTCCCTTCATTTGAAATTGTTGCTTCCCCTGCCTGTCCTTCCCCAGCATACATGGTTTATTATCTTTAAAATTCTTACCAAAAAAAAAAGTTCATTTTTGTTCCTTTCTGTAAAACCACATAAATTACTCTAGAAATGGTAAGTGGGATGGAGAAAGAAGCAAAACATTAAAAGAAAAAAAAAAAAAAGAAAAAAAAATCTTATTCTTCGACATCTGAGTGAGGCTCTAAATTGCAAAATGAATAAATTCGTGGATAAAATAATGATTCTGGTGTCATGGGACCCAAATGAATGTTTGCTAATTGGGGCCCTGGTTCAGACCCTTCACGAAAATGTACTATTATTTTTTAAAACACATTTTTATCAAACTAAAGGACACTTTTAAAGCATTCTTTCTTTGATTAAGATGAAAAATTTTAGAACATTTTTACTTTACAATTTATGCTACATTATACATTCCCCCTCCCCTTTCACGTACAAAAATAAATAAATAAATTATAGATATGCAAATCCTTACAAATAGTACATCTAATAGGATTCAGTTTAAATATAATTTTTTAATTTTATTGTTGTAAATGTCACTTTATTTATCTAAAATGTGGTGTCTTTATTAAAATGGTTTTTGTAGCATTTACAGTTATTTTATAAGTACGCACACACACACAAATCAGATAAAGTTACGGTGTATGGTATACAGACCACGGTCAAACAGTTGACCAGAAAATGAAATAAACCAAAAGTATTTATATTATGTTGTACAGTTCTAAGCAGAATTTATTATATATATATATATATATATAAAGTGAACCTCTATTTTACATCCAGAAACAAAGGATTTACTTCACTCAATCCTCAATTTATAATCTAGAAAAAATATATGAATATATGAATATAATAAAATATTTCCAGATTCTAGCATTCAGTCCATGATGTTCTGTTAGAAGAATGGGTAAATATGAATTGCAGCATATATCTATATTTACAAAAATATCATTTGCGCTTTCGACGACTCGAGCTGATCGAATTTTCCTGTCTATAATTCTTTGTTCGAGGTTAGGACCTATGTTTGACCGTGTCGTCAATTAAGAGGGAGTAGTTAGACCGAGAGCCGGCCGTCGATTTTCCTATGTATAAGAAACAAGTGAAATTCAGCCGGTATAAGTAAGCCCTAACAAAGATATATAGGAAGCCACCTTTTTAACACTTTCCAACCTAGTTGAAAAGTGTTTATGACTTCGGTTTGTCTGGCCGTCAGCCGTCTGGCCGTCTGCCGTCTGGCCGTCTGCCGTCTGCCGTCTGTCCGTGCTCCCGTATATGCATCCCGTATGTATATGCATCCCGTAAATATGCTCGGATTGCCTTGCAATTTTTGTATGTTATTGTCGTTATCTATAGCACGTTCCCTATTTCAACTGAAGTGTGTAGCACTTATAGTTTATCAACAGAGACACTCAAAAGAATTCCGTTACATTACGGTCTATGGGGAAAAATCCTTTGCTGTTTATTTCAATGATGTTACACAATTGCAAACACATTGTAATTGATATATATCACTAAGGTGTATTACAAGAAGCTTAATATGGAATAGGGTGTGGATAGCACTTATAGTTAATTTACAGGGACAGTCAAAAGAATTCCGTTACATTACGTCTATGGAGAAAAATCGCCAGCGGTTTATTTAAATAATGTTTCACTATTTTAAACGCATTGAAATTTATATGTGTCACTAAGGTGCATTACAAGAGGCTTACTACAGAATAGTGTGTGTATAGCAGTCATCGTTCATTTACAGGGACACACAAAAGAATTCTCTACTGTCTGTTAACAATAATTCCTGGAAGTGCGTTTTAAGTTACTGAACGCGATTTTAAATATAACTCACTTTTTGTTTATTACGTGGTGTGTATAAATTCTGTAGATCATATACAGGGAAATACAAAAGTTCGCGAACACATTTCCGTTTATTGACAGAAACTCCAGAAGGAGAATTTTAAACTGCGCTACGCGTTTCTTAACTGAACTAAAATTTAGCATCCTATGTAGTATATATGCAAATCTATAGATCATATACAGGGCTGAATAAAAGTATTCGGATATTTTCCCGAATATTGTATACATTGGAAATTCCTGAAATTATGTTTTTAAATATGTTATGCGTTTTTCAAATTGTTTACTTAGATGTTATCTCTCAGCTTATTAAACGGTATGATTTGTAAAATTATTTTGGAAGCGTTGGAAAGTGTTACATAATCTATGCTTGACGCATGATTTTTCGTTCTTGTTTAATTATTAATTCCTGCCGGGTCATGAATTTTTACGTCACTTCCGGTGTTAATTTTGAGTGTTTGCCTATGTATCGAATACAAGGACCGTACATACATCACAATGTAGGTATCAAAATGTACATTAAGAATATACCGGTCTGCCAAGTCTAATCCTGCCGGAACCAGGTGGCAGATTTACTTTTATGATGTCAATTTTGAGTGTTTACCTATGTATCGAATACAAGAACCGTATATACATCACAATGTAGGTTTCAAAGTGTACATTTAGAATATATAGGTCTGCCAGGTCCAATCCTGCCGGAACCAGGTGGCAGACTTACTTTTATGACGTCAATTTTGAATGCTTAGCTATGTATCGAATACAAGGAAAGTGCATGCATCACAATGTAGGTTTTAAAATGTACATTACGAATATGCCGGTCTGCCAAGTCCAATGACGGTACCGGGTGGCAGACCAACTTTTATGACGTCAATTTTGAGTGTTTACCTATGTATCGAATACAAGGTTCAAACATACATCACAATGCAGGTTTCAAAGTATACATTAAGAATATATAAGTCTTCCAGGTCCATTCCAGCCGGAACCAGGTGGCAGACTTACCTTTATGACGTCAATTTTGAGTGTTTACCTATGAATAGAATACAAGGCTCAAACTTACATCACAATGCAGGTTTCAAAGTGTACATTAAGAATATACTGATCTGCCAGGTCTAATTCTGCCAGAACCAGGTGGCAGACTTACTTTTATGACGTCAATTTTGAATGCTTACCTATGTATCGAATACAAGGAAAGTGCATGCATCACAATGTAGGTTTTAAAATGTACATTACGAATATATAGGTCTGCCAGGTCCAATCCTGCCGGAACAAGGTGGCAGACTTACTTTTATGACGTCAATTTTGAGTGTTTACCTATGTATCGAATACAAGGACCGTGCATACATCACAATGTAGGTTAAAAAAATGTACATTTAAAATATACAGGTCTTCCAGGTCTAATCCTAACCCAACCAGAACGAAAACTTACTTTTGTTTCGTGAATTTCGATGATGAAAGTATGAAATATGCATAATAATGTTCATTTCAAAGTATACAATAAAAATATACGTTTCTGCCAAATCTAATTCTCCCCAACTTCAGATGGCATACATGACGCTTACTTTTATTACGTCAATTTTGAGTGTATCGAATAGAAAGGTTAAACATACATCTCAATGGGTTTCAAAGCCTAGAAAAGAATTATGTAGTTCTGTGACAAGATTAAGTAGACGCTCTAGACAAATGCAAACTTTCTTTCTTATTGACATCTTTGACTTTTCTTTCTTATATATGACTATGACTTTTCTTTCTTATATATGACTATGACTTTTCTTTCTTATATATATATAACAACTCATCTTTAATGTGTAAAATAGTAATTTTGGAAGAACTGTTATCATGCATACTTGCGTGTGACTTAAACAATGTTATAGATATTTGTTTTTATATGTAAATGTTTGTTCTCAATAATCTCAGTGATATCATTATACTGGTCTTCCACAAATGACGGCTTACTTTCTAAAATTATAGTTTTTATTCTTTAATTCCATATTTTTTTCCTTTTATGTTTATATATTTATACCAAAAATCTTTTGGGGACTATTGACCTGGGCTAATGTTACCCTTCATTGACAATTTTTTGAGTGCCTATCTATAGAAAATTATAATATTTTCTATAAGAAAATAAAAAATACGATTAAATTTAAATTGCTGACTTTAGATTTAAAAGCACGGATTATTTTTTGAGAATTTTAATTTATACTCAAAATGCATATTAATTATTTTTTTTAATAGCGAGTAACATTATGTACAAATGGCTATCTTTAAACAAATAAACAAAGTGGCAAATTGTAATAAACTACTGTTTGGTAACAGAGTGTGCTTCTTAGCTGATGCTGCCAATAAAAAAAAAGAATTACTTAAAAACTAAATGACAAGGCCTCAGACGTTTTTGAGACAATGGGGTAAAGTTACACTGCTGAGTAAAGCAACCCTGGTAGACTGTAATGAAAATGCACATAAAATCAAAATAAAATAAATATAAATTTATTTCAGAACATTCATTTATAGAAAATGACATGAAAAATAATACGTGATATAGAAATTCGCATTCTTACAATAATACTTTGGCACATTTCGAATGAGTTTTTAATCAATCTTCTTCATCAGAATCTGAGATATATCTGCTAGTGTCTTCATCTTCACTTTCATTTTCTTTTTCATCATTCAATAAAATATCTTCCACAAGCACAGGTGTTGGACTTCCTTCAAACCAATTTGGTCTGATTTCATCATTATCATTACAAATCCGTCCACAATCAGAGATATCATATAAAATGCAATTCTTATTTGTTGCATTTTGCCACGTAGAAGTAACGTAAATTGTTCTTAAAATTTTTTGCTTGAGAGATTTCTAGCAAGGTGGCATCAAACTTGAATCGTAATTTTTTACTTTTTTGAAAAACTGTTCCTCGTTAAATTGTGTTGCGAACTGTTTTTCAAAATTTAACAGACGAGTTAAATTAACATCTGTACAATTTTTAATACCATAAATATTACAAGTGAGTTCTTGGATTGTTCTCATCATCTCTCCGTTTTCAATACTTAGGGGATTATTGAGATTTACAAACATTAACTGATATTTTACATTTTCCCTTAATATTTGAAATGGTTTTATTTTACCCCTTTTATAAAAACTTGATGTATATTCGCATCCAGTATAAGCATGAAAACCAGGCAAGGAATTGCAAATATTATTTTCTAACAATTTAGCTAGGTCCGTACAATTAATACAATTATTTTGAGATGCCTTATTGGTAGATGAGAAAAGCAAAATTTTAAGATGTTGAAATTTTAGGATATTACCTAATAATATGATCAAAACATCTGTATCTGATGCTTTTATCAGAACTTTGGAGCTGTTTTTGCACTTATTTAAATGAAACATTATCCTAGAACAGTGGTTCCCAACCTTTTTTCAGCCGCGCCCCACCAAAACATCTCTAAAATGATGATGCCCCCCCCCTATAACATATAATTCTTATAAAATTTTAAAAGAATTTACTCCTGATAGAGTAAAAAGCATTTAACATTGATCCTGAAACGTGCCGAAGGTAATGGATGAATCAAATATTTTTTATAATCATCTGATACTCCACGTAGTTTACTGGCACACGGTCGCCACATATGTGTGATGCATAGAGTGCTCAGAATCCTTGATTAGAAAAATCAATAATTTTTAATAAAACGATTTTTTCTTATTTAATCACAGAATTTCTGCGATTAAATTACGCAACAATTTCTAATCAGAATAAAACGTGATGAAAGATTCTGTAAATGAAGGTCATCACGTAATTGTTAAATATACACTTGAATAGTGTCATGTGTAAAATTGATTTTTATGTGACATATTGCGGTGCGACTCATTCAATAAATAATCAAAAAAGTTGTTTAAAATTCTAAAATACTTATAAATCAGAAAAATTATAAAGAATTTTTAAATATATAAAAGGTATCTAAATGTCTTTAAAAGTTTTGTCTATAATTATTCTGGTAGAATTGTATTTAAAATGTTTGAATGGATGCTTTTTAAAAACTGAATAAAAAACTTTTTTTTTTTTTTAAATTTTGTTTTTGAAATTTGAATGTGTAACTTTTATTTTCAGTCTACAACATTACTATTCGAAAAACAATTCAGAAGGTATGGGTTCACAGAAATTCCGAATTGTCCCCTTGAAAAGTTAAATTGCCCCCCTAAAAAGTCAAATTGCCCCCCTGTGGGGCGTACGCCCCCCGTTGGGAAACACTGTCCTAGAATCAGCTTCCTCGTGGCTGCATTCTAATGCTGTCTCTTCCACTTTTGAAGTTTTCGCATTTTCTGATATATATGAATAGCATTTTCTTCCTACAATTAAATAAACTTTTTTTTCACCTAAAATTGCAGCCACTTCATTGCTTCCCCAATATCGACTTAAAAATTCAACTAAAGATTCTTTATTTTTTTTATTTTTCAGGCTTTTCAAAAAATTTATTGGCCTGCTCTGGGAAGGCCCTATAATGGTGTACGGTACATCAATTTCATCCCGATAATTTCTTACTATATCTTTTATTGAGGGGGATATATAATTGTCAAAAATAACATGAATTTCGCCGGCTTCAGTATTGCAAATTTGTTTTAATATAAATTCAGCTATCCTGCCAATGGTTTGGGGCACTGTTGGTTTTAATCTGTGAAGCAAGTAAAATCCATCTATTAATTCCACATCAATCTATAATGGATATTCTGGTTCAACTAAAGTTTTAATTGTGTTTGCCAAAGCCGATTTTGCTGTTTTATGCATTTCACCTGAGCATTGGAACAATGCTGGTGGTGCAGGTGCTAATGGATAAGAAAGACACATTTCAAGATCAATTTTTCTGCTTACAGCTATTGCTAATAATCTTCCAAAAATATTCCTTTCCATTTTCATTAAAAAATTTTGCTGCCTTTTTTCATGCATTCTGAAGAAAATGTTTGAGTTTTTACTTTGCTAATGGGAGATTCAAATATGTCACCATTGCTATTACAGCTACTTATGAAACTTAGTTTTTTGTTTTCACCTATTTGTTCAGCCTTGATGAGAAATTTACAAGTTGAATCACAAACAGATCTTCCAGTAACAATATTAAATAAATAATTTGTATCTATATTAAAATCAAACGTGTTTATATTTTCTTTGATTTTTGCAATAATATTATAGACGGCTTGTCTATCCTTGGTAATCCTACTAGATTCTACTTCACGAGTAACATCATCATGATCTGTAATACATAAATCATCTATAATCTTTGACATTATTTTAATTCTCATATTATGACTCAAAGCACAACGTTGTCTGGCCGAAATACAATTAATGAAATGCGCAGAGCCGTCCTTAGGGGTGTGCGACAGGTGCGGCCGCACAGGGCCTCGCGCTTTGGAAGGCCTCGCGCCCGAGAAAAAAAAATACAGAATAGCTAAATATTTATTATTCATTTTGCTCTGAATTATTTATTTCATAATAAAATTTATATGTATAAACGTGTGTTTATTTATGATACAAAATGTAAAATGTTTTATCAATAAAATATTCAATAGAAGTTGTGAACTCTTTAAAAGAGAGTAGTTGTTTGTAGCTTATATTATATCTATAAGCATTGTTATAGACTCTAGCCTAGGCAGTATCAGGCTCGCAACAAATCTGGACGGGCACAGGAACAGAATATGAGTTGTTAAGAGGTCGACGCTGATAATGATTCTGACAATTTGTCCACTATTATTTTAATAATTATTTTCAATGTAACAACTTAGATTTGCTTTCCTCGTCGTGTAATCAAGTTTCTCTTTTTATTATACTAATGTTGATATTCCTGTCTACACGCATGCATATGTCTTATCGCTTAAACACGGCGTTGAGACAAGGGAGCTGAAAACAGTTGAAACCCTCGCCCCCAGGCCTCAAAACTAAAGATTCCAAAAATTATGAAAAGTTTTTAAAGGTTCTTATGAGAAGGGGGGGGGGCAATTTGGAAAAATATTACTTTTGACTTAGATTTTTGCATATTTTTAAATTATCTTATTAAATTAAAAATATTAACGTGTTTAATATTTGTTAATTAAATCAAAAACTTTTAACATGTAACAATTAAAGAAAGAATAGAGTTCATAGGTCAAAAATTCCATCGTTATCAGACTCATTACTGACGTAGTAATTTAATCGATTTAACATTTGAAAACAAAATTATTTTTTATTAAAAATTGCTGCAACTGGCGACTGTTTTTTTTCTTCTATTCGAATACTTAAAAAATATATATAATAATAATATTTGCCGTAGACTTCTATGACAATTTCAAGATAAGTCTACCTGAAACAAAAAAATTTTGTGAATAGTAGTACAATTAGAATATAAAAAATATTCGATAGCGGTATTCTTGCTATTGGTCCGTAGGACGTATATGTTCCGCCGTATAGTCAAATACATAACTATATTAACCATTATCTTTGATTTATGTTTCTGTTTAAATTATCAGAAAGGAATTAACAATTTTTACCAACCAAATTGTTTTAAAATTTGCTTTATTTTGCATAATTTTAATTGATTCTCGTCTGATTATTGATCACCTGCTCACGAAATATATTAGAGGTCTGCCGAGGCCGAAATTTTTGAACCCAGGTCCAGCCCGCGCCAAAGAAAGCTATTCTGACCCAGATAAAAGCTAAATGCTCGATCCCGGCCTCAGCCGAGCAAAACTCATTAAAAACAGTCCCAACTCTTACTAAATTCCAAGCCAGTATTATGTTTCAATTGAAAAATCTTAAAAGAATATTGGATACATATTTAAGCAAACATTTTAAAGTACAATATTTTTCAGATTATAAGTTTGCCGAATATGTACAATAGTGATGATCCAATAAGAAAATTACATTCAAATAAAGACTTGTTAAAATTAAATAGCTCAGAAAGAAAGAAAAGGATGATTACCAAAGTTACAATTTTGAAGCTCTAAAGAAAAAGAAAGTAGATTCTCAAAAATATTTCTCTTTTATTTATTAAGCAAAAATGAATTTCTAAAAATTACGTTAACAAATGTTCAGTGCTCAAAAAACAAAAGAATAAGAAAGAGATCATCTCATACTTTTTAATCTTCAAATTGTCGCAGAGAGATGCGAGAGGTATCTTTCGACTCGGAATTTTGTCTACTTTCCGAAAATGAATATAAATTTTGCAATAAAGGTCATCTACAAATATTAAAAATTGGGATAACATTAAATTTCCAAATGGTAACATCCACTTTTGACACCATTCTTGAGTTCCTTGAATCAAGGCAGCCCGGGGAAAAGTTTATCTACTTTTTTTTTTTTTAAGTTCATAGAGCTATAAAAGAAAATGTGATAGAGGTTTATCCAAAAATTTAAATAATAAAATTTATATTTTACGAAGAGATGTATCGGTAACATTCAATTAGTTACCAGGAAAATTATACAGACTTTTTTAGTGTAAAACTCACTTTATATGTAAGAAAATAGCCTTTTTTTCCGGTTAAAAGATTTTCGTTCCTCTGGATACTTTGATAATACAGAACCCTTTCGGCATTCAAAAATTAAATGTTATCTATATCTCGAAAACGAATGATTGGAATGAACTGAACAATAGATACCAAAGTTATTTTACAATCGTGGCTTGTTTTCTGTAAAAATAATGTAGATATTTTTTTAATATAAATTTATTAATAATTTTTATAATTAAAAATTTGTTTTCGAATTGAAAAAAAAAATTGAAAATGTTTTAAATTGATTTTGAATTGAAAATGTTTGAAATTGCTTTATGTCTATCGTTTATTA
Organism: Maratus michaelseni; assembly: GCA_963931845.1. Lineage (NCBI taxonomy): Eukaryota > Metazoa > Arthropoda > Arachnida > Araneae > Salticidae > Maratus > Maratus michaelseni. The sequence continues at coordinate 4,359,256 of OZ007598.1, read as the reverse complement.
TATTAGATCTAGGGTTTATTGCATATCATTTAAAAAAAAATAATAATAAATCGAATGATTTTTGGGAAGATATAAATAAAACTTTGTCAGGTGAATTAACATTAGCATCCTCAAACTTTAAACTCATCTAACTGTACGATAATTTAAGAAAAAGTATACAATCGATGCCTTTTACCCAGCTAACTGTATCAAAAGAAGTAAAAAATTATGTCAAAATTGGGTGTTATCATTGAAAAATCAGAAGCAGTAGCAATTTTTAATATATAGTGAAATATAAATGAACCCCTATTTCAAAATTTGTATTCAATTTTGAATACACACATGCCAGTCGAAGACAAATGCCAATCGAACAGTATCTTTCTCCTCTCTCTCTGCGGCAGTTTGGAGATTAAAATGTATGGGGGATCCTCTCTCTCTGCGACAGTTTGGAGATTAAAATGTATGGGGGATCCTCTCTCTCTGCGACAGTTTGGAGATTAAAATGTATGGGGGATCCTCTCTCTCTGCGGCAGTTTGGAGATTAAAATGTATGGGGGATCCTCTCTCTCTGCGACAGTTTGGAGATTAAAATGTATGGGGGATCCTCTCTCTCTGCGACAGTTTGGAGATTAAAATGTATGGGGGATCCTCTCTCTCTCTTTTTTAACGACCTAACCAAGAAAAAAGAAAATAAATCTTCGCTCCGACCTGACACGGAAAATATAAATTCCAAGCCCCGACCAAATCTGTAGGAAAAATAATAGCCCGATCCAGATCCGAGATTTTGAAAGGAAATTGGTCCATCTGTATAAACCTGTACTAAAACATACTATCCCCACCCCCTAAAAAAAGGCGTAACCCTGGATGTGCTACTTTTAATGCCATGCGAGCTTTTTTCAAAAGGTAATTGCGCTGTGGGAAGGGAAGTAGTGCTGCCAGTTTAGCATATTTTTTTTAATTAAAAATAGTTATCAGAATTTTTGAATAGTTACTTTATTTAATCACCGAATGTCATTAAATAAAGCAAAAATTACTATTCGAAATTTCTGGTAGATGAATTAAAAAAAAATCAGCTAAATTGGCAACATTGGTGGGTATGGGAGGGGATTAACTAATTTGGAAGGGCCTCGCAAAATTTCTTGCACCAGGCCTCGCTTTCGCTAAGGACGGCTCTGGAAATGCGTAATCCCAGTACGTGAACTTTCTGCATCGGCATTAAAAGTTTGCTCAAGTTTGAAACCTACATTGTGATGTATGTACGGTCGTTGTATTCGATACATAAGAAAACACTGAAAATTGACGTCATAAAAGTAAGTCTGCCACCTGGTTCCGGCAGGATTGGACCTGGCAGACCAATATATTCTTAATGTACACTTTGAAACCTACATTGTGAGGTATGTACGGTCCTTGTATTCGATACATAGGTAAACACTCAAAATTGACGTCATAAAAGTATGTCTGCCACCTGGTTCCGGCAGGATTGGACCTGGCAGACCTATATATTCTTAATGTACACTTTGAAACCTACATTGTGAGGTATGTACGGTCCTTGTATTCGATACATAGGTAAATACTCAAAATTGACGTCATAAAAGTAAGTCTGCCACCTGGTTTCGGCAGGATTGGACCTGGCAGACCTATATATTCTTAATGTACACTTTGAAACCTACATTGTGATGTATGTACGGTTCTTGTATTCGATACATAGGTAAACACTCAAAATTGACGTCATAAAAGTAAATCTGCCACCTGGTTCCGGCAGGGTTAGACTTGGCAGACCGGTATATTCTTAATGTACATTTTGATACCTACATTGTGATGTATATACGGTCCTTGTATTCGATACATAGGCAAACACTCAAAATTAACACCGGATGTGACGCAAAAAATCCATGACACGGCAGGAATAAATAATTTAAAAAGGTGGCTTCCTATAGATCTTTGTTAGGGCTTACTTATGCCGACCGAATTTCTCTTGTATCTTATACATAGGAAAATCGACGGCCGGCTCTTGGACTAAGTGTTTAAAGGTAAAAATGTGTATCATTCCGATATTTTAATATTTTTTAGCTCTGATTAATCAACATAACATATTAAATAGTTTATTTCTCTGAACCTATTTCAGTATTTTACTTTTCTTCATCTGTTTCTGCCTTCAGTTTAATCAGTTGTTATGTTTTAACTCGGATTTTATAAATAACTTCCTAAAAGGAAAAAAAAAATTCAAATAGTGTTTCTCAAGAGCTTGTATGTGTTTTAACATTTAAACGTTTGCGGCATTTTGGTTAAAGTCTGTCTCACTTTATATTAATCCGCAAATTTTACAATGCAACCAGAATTTTGGAGTTTTTATCTGGTTTATTAAGCACTGGAAGTAAAGCTTTTACTCATTTACAAATAAATATGTTTATGAATCCTGGTGTCATTCAGTAATTTCAACATTTTAGAACATAAGTACTTTGTGCCTGAAAGGGTTAACACTCGCATCTTGCATACTAATTTTTATAGTAGTTTATACATTCTATTCTTCCCATAATTATTCAGATCAATAGCTTATTAATTATTGTTGATTACACAGGTAAGTCTCTTCATCCATATTAATATGATACATATTCTAAAGCAGCAAATTCTTCTGAAGTGGCATATCTATTGGATAATCTAAACTGGGCGGAGCTAAGCTCCGACTCGAAGCTCTTTTCAATATGAAGTACAATGTATCATTATATAACAAATTCGCTGCTTTTGGAGAAAAATTCTGATGACTAACAATAAAAATACTGTTTTCAAAACCCTTTCGACGAATATGTAATCGACCAGTATCTCCTCTATTATTACCTATTACAAATCATCATTAAAAATATAAATAAATGTAATAAATTTATCATTTGCATTTTCACGCTTTGACTGTGGAAATTTTTAAAACAAAATTGCTTAAAAATTTTTGTATTCTATAAATTTTTCTACAAATGTGTTGCACGCGGAAATCACAAGATATGCGGTGAAAGTCAAAGTGACGAGAAAAAAATCTCTTTAATTTTCGCACATAGGACCTGAAATACTTTTTTCGGTACTTCTCTATTATCCCGTCGACCACTATTCATAACAAAAAACTATCGCCAAACTGTAAGATTAAACTCCAAAAATTCAGTTCCATTTACTTGATGTCCGAAGCATTATACGTGTTTGTTATGTCATCAAGTGGTTTTTAATTCGACATTTGCGTGTATTTTTCATTATGTTTTACTGATTTATTAGTTATTTCATTCATAAAAATAACAGTTGTATCCTTAAATTCTTATATTTATTTATTTATTTACTTTGACATTCCAATGACAACGTTCTCCCGTTTATTTGGCGTTACAGTTTGGCGATATTTTTTTGTTATGAAAAGTGGTCGACGGGATAATAGAGAAGTACCCTTTTTTTTCTGCTAAAGTGGCAAATAAGAATTATTGGTCACCTTTCAATGTCATTTTGTAAGTGTCATTTTTTATTATATAAAGTCAACTCCTCCCACTTCCACTCCAGAGGTGCTGTTACATGCACAGTTTCAAGCTCATTTTCGAATTGCGTCCCTACCTTGTGTTTTGAAGTATATTTCGTTAAAATTAGCATCTAAAGGGCATTTTCTTAATTGTCTTCTTTTTATTTTCTTGATACTATAATTTCCAAACCTTTCGTAACCTAGACAAATAATTGTAAAAAGTACGTGTTTGACAATAAAATGTTAAATTTATCTGTTGAGCGCATGCAATTTAATTTTTTTCCCTGACATGAAGATGGAAAAAAAACAATAGTTCTTGAAGTTGAATTCTTGAAAATAATTGTAGATAAAAGTTTTAATGACTTAATAACATACAATAGAAACAATTTAAATTTATTTAGCATAAATGAAGTAAAGTTAAGAAGTTAATGCATTAAAATAAGAGAAAAAGATCAGTCTGTCGTTTTTTTTTTTAACATCAAATAATTTAAATTCCCTTTTATAGCATTATACAAGATGGGACAAAATCAAACAATCAAAGCCCCATACTTCGCAGCAGCAGTTGAAGAGAGCCAGATCTTGACGTTCGCTTCGCCAACACGTGACTTGTTCTTTCACAACATGCAGAAAGAACAGTGGTTGGCTTTCAAAGAAGAATTCAATTTCAATTTTGAAAAAGAGTAGAAATGCCCATCTCTATGTGTCCGGAATTCCTTGTGTTCCACTCAACACTACACGTATACGCCCAGATTCTACTTTTAAGTTGTTTTTACAACAACTTTTCTTGATTTAGTGATCAAAATTATCGAATGTAAGTTAGTAAATCAACTTTATTATGATAAGACAATTTACTGTGCAATATTTCCGGCAAGAAAAGTGTTTTAAAATATACTTTGTTGAAAGTAAATTTCAAATATTCGGAGTGTATTCCCCCGAAATGTCAATTTAAAAATCAATGTGAATTTACTGAAGTGATTAACAAATGCAAAGCTCGTAAAAACACCACATGGGACATTTGAATCTTCCATTACACAACCTCGCACACATTGTTTGCTTATATGTTCATTTTGTGTGTTGCTTGCTATGTGCATTTTGCTGAAAAAGGACTATATTCAAATGTTGCTTTTGTTTGTTACTTTTGAGCAAAATAGAATATATTTCTTTTGACTAAGAGGTTATTTATATTCTCATACTTGTGTTTAACCAATCATTCTAATATTATTAAAATGCATTTATAAAATGTTTGAAAATCATTTCTTTTCTTTTATTAATATCTTAGAATAAATATTGAATGGCTTATTATTTATACTGTTATTTTTTTGTTAATTTTATAATTTTGTGTCAGTGTCATTTAAAATATTTATTTATTTAAACATTAGTTTTATTATTGCTATTTTTTTGTGGGAATACGTTTATAAGGAAAAATTATTAAAATTACTAATATTTTCTGTAAAAGAAGTTTTAGGTAATAATTTGTTTTTTCTTATAAAATTTCAAACTTTTAACACATTTTTAGAGTTTTGATGAATTTTTCTTTTTCGGCTACAGTATTTTCTAATAGCAATCTTCGCCTTATTTAATCTGAGAAATTGGTATTTATACACTTTACTATTCAAGCTTTGTTTAAAATTCTGAAAAATACATTTAATCGAAAGTTGAAGGAAAATATTTTGTCAAAAAACTATATGTAGGAATTACAAAATAACAATAATAATGATAATATTTATAAAAGGTAAATTAAATAAATAAATTCGCGACCGCTGACATGAATTCATGTCATTTTGGTTTTTGTAACTCCGCCTACAAGCGTTTGTCTCGTATTTTAGTTGTCACGTTTTCTCTAAAAAAATGTACACAATAATCATATTTATACAATTAGAGTACTATAGATACAAATAGATGGATTAGACCCAATATCATTATTACGTTTATTTATTTATAATATTAGAAGAACGAAAAAGCATATTTCATGTATAGATTACGAAACACTTCCTAACAATATCAAAATTAATTTAAACGATTATTTTCATTGAAAATGTCAAAAATGCTATCACAAATCATGTTTAAAGATATTTTAAGAAAAGGCGTACAATTGAAATAAGTGTTAATGCTTATTTTTATTGAAAATATAAAAAAATAGCATCATATATCATGTATAATAATATTCTAAAACTAAACAGTCAATTAGACTAATAGTCCAGTAGAAATACCATTTTACCTTACAAAATTTCGGGTAACTCTGATTTTTGGATATGTTGTAAAGGTGGACCCTCTAATTAAAAAAACAAGTTTTCGACCTTCTAGACCTTGTGCGTTTTTCACAATATTGAAAAAACCAATATTTTTCGGCACTTTTTTCGATTTTTCTTAAATAACTCAATTTCAGTGCATTTTTCAGAAAAGCACTTTCACTATTTTGTAGAGGATAAAATTCTCTACAACATGCAGTATTCATGTTTGTAAATTGTCCAAATAGGGGGTGAGATACGGAGCTGGGAAAATAGGATTAAACTTGGAAAAAATACAAAAATCCGCAAATGGCGTTATTTTTTGTTAATAACCCACTTTGAGTGCATTTTAGAAGCAAAACTGTCATAATCAACATTTAATCTGCAGTAACTTTTTAGTGCATGAGATAGTCTATAGTTTCATTTATTAGATAATTAAATATTGGTAATAGACCTTAAAAATCACAGCAAAAAGTTTTTGGGTGAAAACAGGAAAATACTGCCTGACAAGTTATTAATTAAAAAAACGAGCTTTTATTTTTGATATTGAACACTATGTGGTTAATTAATTATAGAATGCACAATAAATTAATCAACAAATACATAGTAAGTATTATATAGTCGCTTTGTCATATATGTTTCCTTTTTCTGCTGCTTGGCCTTGGTAATGATACCATCGTCTCAGATACTTCATCGTCCGTCTCTGTACTTGACTCGATTGGTTGTTCTAGGTCATCAAAGTCCTCAAGTTCCAGTATAATATCAGGAGCGTTGCCACATAGTTGGTTGTGGCACTTCACACAGATAACTGAGCACTTCAAGCTTGCCTTTCTAGAACTACAATTCGTACTGCATTTTTTTTTTTTTTTTTTTTTTTGCATTGGCAAGTTATGAAATCGAGTAGAGTTTGAGGAACTGGTCCATTCATCATGGTGACTAGAATGAGCAACTGGACCACCCCACTTCCAGCCGCATTCGAGAGGATCCACAGCATGAGAGGATCGAGGGCATGATATTCAGCAGCATCACGAGTAGGTGGTAGTCTAGCTAAATTTAATTTAATATTGTTAGCTGCTCTAGCGATGCTGACATACCGCAATACATTCAAGTTTTGTTTGGGATCACCTCCATACAGGGCAAGAAGTACACCTTTTGTGGTTTCAAGAAGTTTGTGCCTCTCTGCATTTGAGTCTTTAAAGATTTGAACTTCTTGGTTCAGGGATGGGTTCAGAAGAATTCTGCAATATTTCATTTTCCCATGGCTGTAGAGCGCAGAAGTGGTGTCACAACCACTTACTGCATGAAGAAAAATAATATTTTGTGCAACTTCCTTAAACTTGAAACTCTTGTTGGAGATCATCAGGCAGTTTCCCTCTACTGGCCTTTCGGAAATAAACGTTGTCTGCAGCTAGAGAAGATACAAGAACAAGAAGGTCCATGTCTTCACCACTGACAATGACAGCATCGTAATCACGGGTTTAGGAAATAGCTGTGTTCACTATTAGCACATCTGCATCTTCAGTGGCCTGCGTAGTGATCATTTGTGCTCTTTAAAATTCATTTCGAAGCATATAAATGAAAAGTTCTTTATTTTTTTTTCATTCCCAAACAATTTTTCTTGTGGCATCTGTGAAAACATGGTCTCATTGAACGTAACCTCAGCAGAAGTATGAATCTTCAACCCGCAAGCACTTTCTGCACTTTTTATGCTTTTTTGATTATCTTCAGGATAAGTTTCTAATATTTTCTATATTTTAAAATTTAAAACTGAATTCAAAACACCGGAAAACAATTCCCTTTTATACAGGTTTCCGTCTTATCAGGTATAATTGTTGTTATTATTTCTGTTGGGACTAACATTCTCAAACTGAGATACACTTACCATCAATGTAAACTTTGACTAACAAAAATATATGGGACAAATGAATACAAACACGTCAAAGCAAATCTTCATTGTGCGCCCTCTTCTCCTTCCATTCTAGCGCCCGGGCCATATGGTCCTTTTGCTCCCACCTCCATTAGTTTTGGCCTTAGATACTCCTTTTCCTTTTAAAAATTTCTAAATTATAACTTATTTATCTTTCAAGTATTTTTTACATTATTCCCAGCTATTAATTTTACTTTCGACTTTGAATTCCTGGCCCTGCACCTAGTCTACCGACTAGGTTCTTTGGTTAACTTCGCTCCCCCCCCTCAACTATTCAACAGTTACCTATTATTGTACATACTATAATTAATTAATTGCATCGTTTAATCAATATCAAAAATAAAAGCTCGTTTTTAAATTAATGACTTGTCCGGCGGTATTTTTTTGTTTTAACCATAAATTGTATTATTCTGATTTTTAGAGTCTATTATAGATATTTAATGATCTAATAAATGAAACTTATAGACTACTTCATGCTTTACTAACTTTATAATGACACTTTTGTCTCTAAAAAACGCACTAAAAGTAGGTTATTAAGCAAAAACTAACGTCATTTGTGGATTTTTGCACTTTTTGCAAATTTTACCCTATTTTCCCGGCTCCGTATCACACCCCCTATTTGGACAATTTACATACATGAATGCTGCATGTGTTAGAGAATTTTATGCTCTACAAAATGGTGAAAGTGCTTTTCTGTAAAATGCACTTAAATTGAGTTATTTTAAAAAAATCGAAAAAAGTTCTGAAAAATATTGTTTTTTTCGATATTGTGAAAAACGCACAAGGTCTAGAAGGTCGAAAACTTGTTTTTTTTTTATTAGAGGGTCAACTTATACAACATATCCAAAAATCAGAGTTACCCGAATTTTTGCAAGGCAAGGCCCTTTTTTGAGCTTTTCTACTGGACTATAAGTCTAAATGCTTATGTTCATTGAATATATCAAAAATATCATCATATATCATGGATAATCCATATTTTAAAAATAAACATAAAATTAAAATAAGTTTAACCCTTTAACTGATAAAGCACTTCAATTGCTAAAATGTTGAAATAAATGATTGACACCGGAAATTATGAACAAATTTATTTGTATACCAGCGGCCCGTCCCGGCTTCGCACGGGTAGACAATGTCATTTTTTTATTACATTCGTTTTCCTGAATTTCGCGCTCCAACCTAAAACTGTTGCTGAAATATGGCGAAATGACCTAACACTTTCGAATCCCCCTTTAACCACCTTCGAGGGGGGGGGGATGTCTAAATTCACTGAAATACGTGTTTAATCATTTGTTTAGTAGATTTGTTTTCCTGAATTTCGCGCACCTACATAAAACAGCTGCTGAGATATGGTGAAATGTCCTAAAATTTTCAAAACCACCCACCCCCTTTAAAACCCTTCGGGAGGAATTTCTAAGATCACTGAAATGCGTGTTTATCCATTTTTTAGTAGATGTGTTTTCCTGAATTTCACGCTTCTACCTAAATCCGCTGCTGGGATATGGCGAAATGACCCGAAACTTTTGAATACCCCTTTAGACACCTTCTGGGGGGAGTTTCCAAAATCGCCGAAATACGTGTTTAACCAATTTTTTAGTAGATTTGTTTTAATTAATTTCGCCCTCCTACATAAAAGCTGAGATATGGCGAAATGACCTAAAAAATTCGCCCCCCCCATTTAACCACCTTCTGGGGGGGAATTTCCAAAATTGCTGAAATATGTATTTTATTCATTTTTTTAGTAGATTTGTTTTCTGGAATTTCAAGCTCCTACCTATAACTGCTGCAGAGATATGACGAAATGATCTAAAACATTCGACCCCCCCTTTTAGGCATTTTCCCTTTGGGAGGAAATTTCTAAATTCGCTGAAATACGTGTTTAACCAATTTTTTAGTAGATTTGTTTTCCTGATTTTCGCGTTCCTACCTATAACTGCTGCTTATATATGGCGAAATGACCTAAAACATTCGACCACCCCCTTTAACCCCCTTCAGGGGGGAATTTATAAAATCGTTGAAATACGTGTTTAATCATTTTTTTAGTAGATTTAATTTCCTGATTTTCGCACTCCTACCTATAAATGCTGCTGAGATATGGCGAAATGACGTAAAACATTCGACCACCACCCTTTAACCCCCTCCGGGAGGGGAAATTCTAAAATCCCCAAAATACATGTTTAATCATGGTTTTAGGAGATTTGTTTCCTTGATTTTTGTGCTCTTAACTAAAATTGCTGCTGAGATACGGCAAAATGACCTAAAACCTTCGACCCCCCCCTTTAACCCCCTCCGGGAGGGGAATTTCTAAAATTGCTGAAATACATGTTTAATCATTTTTTAGTAGATCTGTTTTCCTGATTTTCGCGCTCCTACCTATAACTGCCGCTGAGATATGACGAAATGACCTAAAACATTCGACCACCCCCCTTTAACACCTTAGGGGGGGGATTTCTAAAATCGCTGAAATACATGTTTAATCATTTTTTTAGTAGATTTCTTTTCCTGATTTTCGCGCTCCTACCTATAACTACAGCTGAGGTATGGCGAAATGACCTAAAACAGGGGTTCCCAAACTTTTAGACCGATTTACCACTAAATCTAAGTTCATACCACCAGATTATCAAACGTAATCCTAATATAGGAAAAGCTGTGAAAGTAGGGCTTCCCATATTTCCACATTTTGTTCGATTTCAAGTCATCATTTTAAATAACTTTACCGTATTAAAAAAAACTTATTTCCATGAAACAGAAAGAAACTTACAGAAGAAGAGACAGAAGAAGAGAAAAATTTCTATTGACAGACTTAAATAAATAATGAAGTTAAAAATAACACTAAAATAACCAGTACAAAAAGAAAAAAATAAAAGCTTTAACTTTTTCTATTCGAACAAACTCCACCTACTTTCACGGATTCAGACTTTACCTTCAGATAATACAATTTAAAAAACACGTTTCAAACACATTTTCTGCTAATTAAAACGGTTTCATTCGTTATTTTTTAATTAGGTCTTTATTTACAAATTTTAATTCTTTTCCCTCGAAATTGTAATAATCACATGTGTTTAATTCTGGAAAACTGGTTGTGTCATAAGCAGCGTGTGTGGATTTCAGAGAGTTTGCTATAACAAACATTTCTAGTAACAACAACAACAACAACTAAAATCGTTTACAATTCCTAATTTTCCTTCGAAATTTTCCAAAGTGATAAATTCATGCCATTTTGATTTTATAATATTATGCTGGTATTTCATTTTACGCACCAGTATCGCACTTTCGCGTACCAGCACTGGTACGCGTACCACAGTTTGAGAACCCCTGACCTAAAACATTCGACCACCCCCCTTTAACCCCCTTCTGGGGGGGAATTTCTAAAATCGCTGAAATACGTGTTTAATCATTTTTTTAGTAGATTTGTTTTCCTGATTTTCGCGTTCCTACCTATAACTGCTGCTGAGATATGGCGAAATGACCTAAAACATTCGACTACCCCCCCTTTAACCCCCCTCTGGGGGGAATTTCTAAAATCTCTGAAATAGGTGTTTAATCATTTTTTAGTAGATTTGTTTTCTGGAATTTCAAGCTCCTACCTATAATTGCTGCTGAGATATGGCAACATGACCTAAAACATTCGATCACCCCCCTTTAACCCCCTTCTGGGGGGAATTTCTAAAATCGCTGAAACAGGTGTTTAATCATTTTTTAGTAGATTTGTTTTCTGGAATTTCAAGCTCCTACTTATAACTGCTGCTGAGATATGGCAAAATGACCTAAAACATTCGAACCCTCCTTTAACACCCTTCTGGGGGAATTTCTAAAATCTCTGAAATAGGTGTTTAATCAATTTTTAGTAGATTTGTTTTCTGGAATTTCAAGCTCCTACCTATAACTGCTGCTGAGATATGGCAAAATGACCTAAAACTTTCGAACCCCCCTTTAACACCCTTCTGGGGGAATTTTCAAAAATCCCTTCTTATTGCTTGCCTAGGCCATAACAGCAATCTACAGTCCAAATTGCGTGACCCTGACTTTAGTAGTTTCGGCTGGGCATTGATGAGTCACTCACTCAGTCAGTCAGTCAGTCACCGTTTCCTCTTTATATAATAGTATAGATAAGAAAAAAAACAATATTTCACATACATAATAAATGGAAAATATTTCTATAAAAATTCTGCTGTCATTGTTGAATTTCGTAATTAAAATTTTGTGGTTTCGTACAGTGTTGCCAGTGGGCAACTTTTTTAAAATTCAGATTGCTTCATTGGCACCACTTTTTTAAAATAGTTTGATTCCTCTTGTTTCCGCCTTACATAATCTGTCATTAAATAAGGCGAATTTTACTTTCTCAAAAGACTGGTGGCAATGAAGAAAACTGAATTAAAAAAAGTAGCCCACTGGCAACACTGGTTTCGTAGGGAAACCAATGTCCGTTAAAGGGTTAAAAGGTGATTTTAATTTAAAACGTCACCATCTACTCTATGTTCATGTACGACAAAAATGTTTTGCAGGCATAAAATTTACAAAAATCTTCCGCATTCTACCCAACCATATGAGATTCATACTTTTATTTTGTAAATTCTCTTTGAACATGAGTTTTGTTTGAGCAGATGAGGGATTTTTAGGACCACCCGTAAGATATGGTGACGTCACGGCAACGTCACTGTGAAGTCACACTGTGACTTTGTGATCGTCGATGTGACGTCAGCCGACGTCGATGTGAAGTCACGGTTACCTGAAAGTGAAGTCGTTATGACCGTTTTAGCGATCTTTTGTGACGACACATTGTGACCACTTTGAGAAGTCACAGTGCGACAAATTTGTGAAGAGTGTGTCATTTGTGACGACTTTGCCATTAACTTTGTGACGAATCTGTCACGAAAGCGACAATGTTTTGAAGTCACATTATTACAATTTGTGACGATTTTGCCATTAACATTGTGATGAATCTGTGACGATAGTGACAATATTGTGAAGTCATAATGTGAAAATTTTGGGAAAAGTGTGTGATTTGGGACGATTTTGTCATTAACTTTGTGATGAAGATGTGACCCCAGTGACGATGTTCTGAAGTCACCCTGTGACCAATTTATAAAACGTGTGTCGTTTGTGACGATTTTGCCATTAATTTTCTGATGAATCTGTGACGACAGTGACAATTTTGTGAGGCCATTTGGGTCCTGCCTTGTGCTGGATGATTTCAATTTATTTAAACCCGACCCAACAGTTAGTTGTGTTTACTGTATTTATTTTACTCTGGATCGGATTTTTAGAGTATTTTGCTGCTCTTCGTGTTAAAGCTGCATCTACCCAACTCACACCGTGGGTTGAATTCGCTGGAGTTTATTTTCTTTCGAGTTGGACTGACTGATTCTCTTTTTTAAGAGATGTTCGAGCTATTATTTAGCACTCGGAATTGGTCATTGGTACTCGTAATACCTAAGTCAAGCCGTGATTTGCAGCGAATCAGTTTCTGCTAGTCATTACAGATTTTTGTGTACTTCTAATTCACGTTGCCTTTACTTTCTATGTGGATTAGGATTGGCTGTACACCGATCCGCTAATTGAATTGTCTGCAATTATTTTTATTAGGGTATAGTATGTGTCAGGTTGTCAGATTTTTTTTCTTTGCGTTGACTTTAGGTTGTGTTTTGTTTCAAATAGCCTGCCACTATCTGTAAAGAAAGACCCATATTTATTTCAGATAAAAATATCTCTATTTTTGAATATATTGTATTTTTTTTTATTATTTGTATTTATTTCATGCAAATAATATTTAAATTATGCATATGATTATAGATATTATTTCATAACTTATTTTATATATTATTTTAATAACAGTTTTCTGTAATTTTGAAAATATATCAGTAATTTAATACATTTATAGAAAAGTAGTCTGTAATCAGGTTTTTTTATATCTATTTTATCGTTTATATAGAAAAATGGCCATTTATATAATAATTCATTCATATTAAAATAAAGTTTTTCATCTGAAAAAATATTGTAGTCTTTATTTTGAAAAATTTGGTTAACCCGAACCCAAGCTGTAAGAAAAAAATTTCATTCCGCAAAAAATACAGTCAATAAATCAAAAACGTTTAACAACAAAAACAAAAACAATTATCGCAAAACTGACCCGACCCAAACTGCGGTCATATCGGATGGGGTGAAATCGAATTATTCTACCCGATGCGAGACTTTATTCGAAGTCTGCATTTTTATTTTTATTTTTATTTTTTATTTTTACTAGAATTCCACACTACGGTGGTAAATTTGCTACTACTGTCAAATACAGATTTGAATTTCGCATAGATTCGGATAAGAATCCTGTCGGATCGGCAATAATTTTTATTGATGCAACTTGTATTCCAATTCAAATTTTGCATCTGATTGGGAAATCGGCTAATGTAGCGTTAAAGCAAGAAAGTTACAAATGTAAAAAACGCATACTAATATAAAAATGGTAGATGAATCCATTAAAAATTATAATAACAGTAAATATTTCAATAATATGAAATTCTATTGTGCAAATAACAACTTTTTAAATTAACTTCTACTTCCATTTGTTTTATTTAACTACAAAAAAATATTGACAATAATTAAAACAATGGTATTTTGCTGTTAAGTATTGAATTTCTTGAAATGTGTACACTTTGCCATATTTCCCCTCGCTCAGTATCACGAAACTTTCTGACACATTTACGAACAAATTTTTAAACGCATGGCACTTGCACGCATAGGCGTAGCGTGACCGGATTTTTTTTTTTGGGGGGGGAGGGGGGGCACAAATGTTTATTAAACACACACACGCGCATGCACACATATCCATATATAATATACAGTGGCTTCTTGGTTAAAAATGGCCTCAGTTAACGACGTTGCGGAAATTTTACCACATTGGGTGAAAGGAATTCAGTTTCGATCTTCCAGCCCAATACAATGAATTTTGTATTCGTTTCAAAAAAAGTTTATTCGGAAAGCGTACAGCGATTTTTGAATTTTTCACGAAATGTTTCTGATTTTTTGCGACAATTTCTTAACATCTGTGTTAGGAATCAAGTTTCAATCTTTTAAAACAATTCAGTAAATTTTGTCCTCGGCATTTTTAAAATTTTTCGCGAAATTTTTATGGGATTTTTAACGTTTTTTTAGATTTTCGCGGCTATTTTTTAAAAAATCGTGGGAGAAATCTGTAGGAGAAATTCGTAGGAGAAATTTATTTTTTTCAGCAGATATAGTACATTTTCTACTCCACAATTTTTTTATTTTTTGCAAATTTATAATGCGATTTTTCGCGTTTCGCGACGATTTTTTTTTTTTACATTCGTAAATGAAATTCAACTTTAATATTTTAGTCCAATATAGCAAATTTGGTGATCTGCGATTTTTAGATTTTTCATGAAATTTTTTATGGAATTTTAAGCGTTCTTTAGCGTTTTGCGAAGATTTTCTTAAACATCCGTAAAATACATCTAGTTTTAATCCTTCAGCTCAATATATTAAACTTTGTCCTCAGCGGTTTTGAAAATTTTCGCAAAATTTTCATGCGATTTTTGGTGTTTTTCCTCGTTTTGTGGCAATTGTTTATCATTTGTGATACTAATCTGGTTTTAACCTTTTAACCCATTATAGTTAATTTTGTCCTTTGCGATTTTTAATTTTTTCATGAATGTTTTATGGTATTTTGCCATTTTTTTACATTCTGCTCCGATTTTTAAACAGTCGTAAAATGAATTCAATTTTAATCTTCCAGCCCATTATACTAAATTTTATACTCTGCGATTTTTTAACTTTTCGCGAATTTTTCATGCGACTTTTTGCGGGTTTTTTTCGCGTTTCTCGGAAGTTTTTAACATTTGTAACATGAATCCGGTTAAACCTTTTTTGTCCAATATAGTAACTGTTAGCCTTTTTTCAATAAAGTTTATTCGGAACTCGTATAGCGACTTTTGAGGTTTTCGCTAATTTGTTATTACATAAAAATATGTTTTACATTATATTGATATGTAAAAATAATTTAATTTAAGAAAATTATTATAAAAATGATTTTTTTTTAACAATTAGTTCTGAAATAATAAATATAATATTTTCGAACCAGAAAAAAAGACAATTATTGTAGTATTTAAATAAACTATGGTACTTTTTGTTAGCATGTGCTGTATGGTGTATTTCGGCTTAATTTAATTTTGTTCATGAAAGTTATTTTGAAAAATTTCCTTTTTTTTTCTCAAAAAAAAAAAAAAAAAAAAAAAAAAATTACGGCAATTTCAAACTTTATTTCAACTCGATATCCAATTAGAAAAGAAAGAACTTATTCAATAAAAAATGGTTTTGTAATTTTTTCTAATAAACAAATTAAACTTTCCAGTTAAAAAAGAAATCAAAGGAATTTTGTTTATTATCATGGAATTGTTCTCCAGTTATTTATAGTATTTCGTGCTCTTAGAAAGGAAATGCTATTTGAAAGAAATATGTATATTCTTACATTATTTTGTCATAGTTAGTATTCATTATACAAAAAATCCAATATATTTTTATCATATTATATTGAAATGTAAGAAGAATTTAATTTAAGACAATTATTATAAAAGGAATTTTCAAAGAAATATTACCACTGAAATAATAAATATTCTGCTTTCGAATCCGAGAAAAAGAAAGAGATTTAAAGTAGGATTTTAATGAACTGTGCATTTACTTACTGGTATAGAATAATTGAGTTGCGAATCTTTGTCAAAATTCACTGTATGATTTGCTTAAATTAAATCTGTTGAGGAAAATTATTTTGAAAATTTTCCTCTTTATATCTCGAAATAAAAACAAGTGAATCGTGAACAAGTGATCAAAGATCGCACAAAGGGTTTCGTTTAATGTTCCTTTCAAAACACTTTATCCTTTATTTAATAAATCCAAATAAATACCATTTAAAAAAAGGGCATGTTTGTTACAAAGTAAAAATTTACCGGTCTATTTTTTCACTTTTTTCGAAAATCTGAACTGGTCCGATTATACTCTGTCATAATAATATCTGTCATGTGGACTGAATGCTATATTAAAAAAAAATCAATTTCAAAATTAAGCATGTTGTATACAGACCTTCAAAATGTTAAAATATGTCAATATTTCCATAATCGGGTTTTTATCATGATTCAGTACGTTCCTCAAACTCATATGACGTTATAATCACTTGCTGACGTCACACAGTGGGGGCAAAATCCCGAAAAGCTGGCCAAAAGTCGAAAAATAAAGTTACTATTTTGGGAATTTTGATTATACAGTTGGCTAGAATAACGTTTGGAGGGTCAGAATCTGTATTTAGAAAAAGGTTTTCGCGTTTCACTGACAACATGCATCATTTAAAAAGTGAAGCTTTGGGGAGTATCATCTAAGGTGAACAAAAAGAGCAAAACAGCGGTTCCTCTAAACACGTGCTACATTTACCCATATCATCCAATTTTAATTCTGTAAAATGGATTCACACGATGATGGTGTGAAATTATTAGCATGCGTTAGAAAAATTATATTAAGCGCATAAAAATTAATAATGTCATGACTATTTTTGATAAAAATATTAAAAAAAAATTATTTTTTTGTTTTCAAACATCAGAAAGTTTATAAGTTCCACAGTGTTTCGCGACGAAATATAAAGGAGATAATGTCCTAAAGTATTGTCTAATGAATAATAAAAAAACTAGTTGCCGAAAACTGCCATTTTACATTTCGTGCAGGTTTTTGCAACAAGTAGAAATGTCACTTTTTTAGTCGCTTCAAAAATTCTGAAATTGTAAAAGAGTAGTGCTTGTGTCAGTTGTCTGCGTTGTTGTGGTCTTCTGGCAAAGCTGAGTGCCAGCAGTTCTTTGTGCAAAGTTATCTTTCCGAAAATGACAGCGTTTTTGTTTCATTAATTATATTCTAAACAACAGTTTTGTAAAAAAAAAAGAGGGTTTAATTAAAGTGTGATACAGTTCTCTTTTTTCTCTTTTTCGGGCTCGGCTCAAAGTAAAAATTTTATTTATTCTCAAATTGAAAAATTAAAAAGCAACTTGCTAATTGAAAAACAAGGTTGTAGTCTAACTTTCTTAAAATGTTTTACAACCCTTTCAAAATCAGTTTGAATCGGGAATGAGTTGTTATTGATAAGAATATAAACAGAAATATTCCGTGTGATTCTCAAGCCTTTGCATGGTCGATATTATTAATATAAAGAAGCCGTGGGCTATCCTTATCTATCCTCGCTTTTTATTTGACGTTTTTTTCAAGAATTACCGGGAAAAAGTGTTCATGTCTTTCTGCCGAAGTTGTAGAATGATATTTTAAAAGAATAAGAATTGTGAGTTTTGGCAGATTTCTGCCAGTGGTGGGGTATAATTAAAAAAGCTGCAAATTTAAATCGATTTTCAGGGACAGGAAAATCACGAACGTTGTAATGAGGGAATGTTTGCGATGAATACTATTTCTACATAAGAAGAGATTGTTAAATGAGAAAAATATTCTTGAAACAATTAAAAAATGTTATTAACATTTTTATACTGCATGCTTTCGGTATCTATACTAATTCGCCATTTTTGTTTTTGATTTTAACTTTTGAATTTTAATTAGCACCCTTCAAAGCACCTGTATACGAAATTTCATGCAAATTGAATAACTTTCAAAACATTTACACTTTTAGTCCGCCATATTGGATCTCGCATTTTTTTTTTTATAATTGTAACTACGGAATCGTAATAAGCAACCTAAAAAACACCTTGTACGAAGTTTCGTCCAATTGGAATAACATTTTCATATTTTGTCAGCCTTTCGGAATTTTGACCCACTGTGCGTCATGTCTACTTGCTTCTCAACCATTTGAAAAAGGCCGTTAAACTTCCAATATGACATCAGATTAATTTTCATTTTAATTCTTTAATGACATCATATTAACCTGCTTTCTATACTTACACATACTCATACTCCTTGTATTATTGAGAAATGTTTGAAAATTTCCGTTTTATTACAAATATGACGTCCTATTAATCTTTTTTCAGTTGATGAAACTCTTTATTTCATTTTCATTTTTCAAGTGGAAATCTATCAATAGAAAATTAATTATTGTAGACAGAATTTTATTGTGGATTTTTTATTGTTGGCAACTGCTATAACGAAAAATGTTTAAATTTAATAGGAAAAGGCTGTTAGATTTTTGGTTTTTTATCGCTCTATATTAAAATAATGCGATGTTTTAAATTTTATGATTTTCAGCTTTATAGTAGGTATTCAGCTATAAGTAACCAAAATTTCAGGTCTGTAAGTTATATAGTTTCTGAGAACCGGCTGGCTCTATGGTGGACAGACAACGTAAAGGGACGAATAGGGTTTCGTGAGATGAACGAAACCCTAAAAATGAAGTAATAGACCCTTTTTAAACTTCATTTCAACACGATATTCAAGTAACATTCATTAAGATACAACTAAATGTAAATATATTGCTTGAAGGTGCGTAAAAACATACATAAAAAACATTTAAAAGCACATTAAAGTCCTTTTAAAAATTCCAAAACGTTTTCAACCGAAACCCGGTCATCATCAGTGGAAAAAACTAATTCTGTTGAGTTGAGTTGTTACCTCTTTGCGTTTTTCTTGCTTGCCCGGAATAAACTATTTCACTTTAAGGGTTTAGAAAAAAGGTGGGATGGGAAAGGTAATCAATGATGCATTAATTCATTCCAGACTGCGTGGATATCATATGATAATACATCGTTACAGACTATTTCTTTTTTAGACATTATTTCTAGAGACTCTCTTATAATTGCTTCCAGGTGATTATTTGTGCGGAATATAATTTTGGATCTATTGAAATCAACTTTTATAGGTTCAGTTTGCGCTAATCTTGCTAAGGCAGTGCGGGGTCTATTTAATCTCAGATCTGCTTCATGTTCTTTTATTCTGTCTCGGAATTTCCTCATTGTCATACCTATGTACATAAAATACAATAGATCAGGAGTATATATTATACCATTCAAGAAAGATAATAAAGATTTTATGTACATAGGTATGACAATGAGGAAATTCTGAGACAGAATAAAAGAACATGAAGCAGATCTGAGATTAAATAGACCCCGCACTGCCTTAGCAAGATTAGCGCAAACTGAACCTATAAAAGTTGATTTCAATAGATCCAAAATTATATTCCGCACAAATAATCACCTGGAAGCAATTATAAGAGAGTCTCTAGAAATAATGTCTAAAAAAGAAATAGTCTGTAACGATGTATTATCATATGATATCCACGCAGTCTGGAATGAATTAATGCATCATTGATTACCTTTCCCATCCCACCCTTTTTCCAAACCCTTAAAGTGAAATAGTTTATTCCGGGCAAGCAAGAAAACGCAAAGAGGTAACAACTCAACTCAACAGAATTAGTTTTTTCCACTGATGATGACCGGGTTTCGGTTGAAAACGTTTTGGAAT
Source organism: Maratus michaelseni (assembly GCA_963931845.1). Classification (NCBI taxonomy): domain Eukaryota; kingdom Metazoa; phylum Arthropoda; class Arachnida; order Araneae; family Salticidae; genus Maratus; species Maratus michaelseni. Next base: position 4,339,200 of record OZ007598.1, on the reverse strand, counting down.
TTTTAAAAGGACTTTAATGTTCTTTTAAATGTTTTTTATGTATGTTTTTACGCACCTTCAAGCAATATATTTAATTTAGTTGTATCTTAATGAATGTTAGTTATTAAACAAGGTGAATTTGCACTGAAATTTTAACTTTTATTGAACTACGATATTCAAGTGCAAAAAAAATGCATTATTCAACGAAAAGTAACTTTTAAACCTTTTCTGATAAGTGTTGAAAAATCTATCAGATGTTTTAATTGAAAATTCTGAATTGGTACCAGAAAAGCTTAAGTAATAATTTTTGTACATTTTCCAACATCGATAAATTGTGATAATCTGTGCTTCCGATTTCTGATTTACGTAAGTAAAGTCGGATTGCTATGTAATTGAAATATCTTATTGAGATTTATTATGGCGTGTTCGGTATTGAAAATTAAGTGTATAGCATTCATAGTTCATTTGCAAGGACACTCAAAAGTAGGCTGTTATATAGTGGTCTATGGGGGAAAAATCTTTTGCAATGTATTTGAATAATGTTATACTATTTCAAAAATATTGAATCTGATATATATCACTGAGGTGTACAACAAGATGCTTACTGCTGAATATGGTGCACATATCATTAATCGTTCATATACAGAGACACGCAAAAGTGTTCAGTTACAGTACTGTTTTTGAGCTATTATTGCTGGAAGTGCGTTTTCAGGTGTGTTATGCATATTTAAATTTAACAATTTTTTTGCATATTACTTGGCGTGTATAAATTATACAGATACAGATTTGTACAAAAGAATTCGAATACACTGGCCCGTCCACAAGGTAGCGCAGTTGTGTCAATTTTGCGCCCCTATTCTAGTATTAAGTTGGTACGCTTACTATGTATGCAGTTTTGATTTGTTACATTGTGCGCCCGCAGCGAACTTCAGTTTTGTCCACTGACCGCATGAGGGGAAAGTAGCGGTAATGTGCGCTAACAAATTTAACACGTACTGCATACACTATAAGTATAATCATTCTGGCAGCACTAGATACATTTATCTGAGCTATAACTATAGCATTTGTATGATGAAATTGTGATTGTATGGAAACTCATATACATCTTGTAATAGCATAGCTCAGCAGAAAGAGCTTTGGTACGGTGGCTAGCCAAGGACCCAGGTTCCAGTCCTGGCCTGGACATTTTTCACTCTGTTGGAAGAAACCTCAACTATGCTTCTCCAACCTTGAAGATGATTTATCTTGTTGAAAATTTTCCTTCTCTTGACTTCTAAATGTAATAACCTTTTATCATATTTTATTGAAATGTAAGAAGAACTTCATTTCAGTAGAATTGCATTTAAGACAGTTGTAATAAAAGGGATTTTTGAAAAATATTATCATTGAAGTAATAAATATTATGTTTCGAAACAGAGAAAAAGAAACAGAAATAAAACGTTAAAATAATTGTCTGAGTGCAACGAAGACTCATACACAGCGCAGTATTACTTTGCCCCATATATAGCTACGATGGATATTAAAACCTTTCGTCAAGCATAACTCAAAAAATATTTAACGGATTTTGTTCAAATTTTTACAGCAGGTACATATAAAGGTGACAACGACGTCTATTTATTACCAAGAATAAGTGTCAAACCGTTTGGAAGTTATATTAAAAAAATAGATAAAAAAGCACAATTAAAATACATACGTCACTAAATTTTGTGCGTACGTCATTTTCACCGGCGGGAGATTTTCGTAGACAATCGGAATTGAAAAGTTCATGGAATACATGGAGCAAAAAAATATGCAAGCACTAATATTCAGCACAATAAAATATATTTCAATTTAATAAAAATGGAAAGTTAATCTGGAATTTTTTCTGTTTGAAAAGTATTAGAGATTAGTAAGAGTAGTATTAGTATTAGAGATTTGGCGTAAATCACACCATTAGCAGCTTTTTTATTTCGCGTGTGTATGTTAGGAACAATTCTTTGATGTTTAAATAAAAAGTTTCGATTTGTGGCATTATTTCATATTTTCTTTTCCTTTTTAGTATTTTAAATGGAATTAGTGAAAGGCGTGTATTTTAAATTAAATGAGTGAAAGACGTGTATTTTTAATGTATGTATTTCAAATGAAATCAGTGAAAGATTTATATTTAAATGAAATGAATGCAATATGAAGATGTTATGAGAAAAATATTTGGCGATTTATCAACTGCGCCAAGTTAACATAAAAGTACCAATACATATGTGGGTACTTCTCTATTATCCCGTCGACCACTTTTCATAACAAAAAACTATCGCCAAATAAACGGGAGAACGTTGTCATTGAAATATCAAAATAAATAAAATATAAGAATTTAAGGACACAATTGTTACTTTAATGAATGAAATAACTAATAAATCAGTAAAACATAATGAAAAATACACGCAAATGTCGCGTTAAAAACCACTTGATGACGTAACAAACACGTATAATGCTTCTGATATCAAGTAAATGGGACTGCATTTTTGGCGTTTAATCTAACAGTTTGGCGATAGTTTTTTGTTATGAAAAGTGGTCGACGGGATAATAGAGCAGTACCTCTATGTGAAATGAAACAAGGCACAGATGTCATATACGCAGCACTTTGGCGCGATTTTCCCCTCCACCAGCTTGGGGAAAACTTTGTTTTTGAATATTAGTTACAAATAGTGTGACAAATAGTACACGTGATTTTTTATTTCAATATAAATATAAAATAACGTAATAAATGAAACAGCTTCTATTATTTTAAAAAAGGAAATAAAAATAAATAAATAATAGTTTGATATAAATAAAGGCGCGTATGTCATATACGCACCACATTGGCGCGATTGCAACAAAATGGCAATTTTATGCCTCACATGGTAACCCGGTTATTTTGTTTCAATTGTTGTTTATTAACTTTTATTTTTTATTTTAATTATATAAATTGTTTTTATTATATATATCAATATTTATTTATATCAAACTATCATTTATTTATTTTTATTTCCCATTTTTGAATAATAGGAGCTATTTCATTTATTACGTTATTTTATTTTTATATTGAAATAAAAAATTACGTGCTATTATTGTATGGTATTTGTAACTAATATTAAAAAAAAAAGTTTTCGCCAAATTGGCGGGGGAAAAATCGCGCCATTCTGGTGCGTATATGACATCTGTGCCTAAATTAATATTGATATACATATAAAAATAATCTATAGAATTAAAATAAAAAATAAAAGTAAACAAACACAACAAACAGTTTTCGCAAAAGGGGCGGGGGAAAAATCGCGCCAACGTGGTGAGTATATGGCATCTGTGCCGGGATTTTTACCCTTTTATCTGTGCTTTCGGAAATATAAAAAAATTAAAATATTCTTATATCAGGTGTATAATGTTTTGCATTTTTATACGGACCACTTGTCCATTTTAAGATTTTAAATGCTATTTATATCAGATATTTCTTTCCTGAGATTCCCACAAATTATTTCCGGTAATTTTTTTAGTTCGCTTATTAATTGTTTACAATTTGCCCCCCTGGCAATAACAATTATTTATCACAAAAATGGGTACTTCTCTATTATTCCTTCGACCGCTTTTCATAACAAAAAACTATCGCCAAACTGTAACGCTAAATAAACGGGAGAACGTTGCCATTGAAATATCAAAATAAATAAAATATATATCAAAATAAATAAAATATAAGAATTTAAGGACACAATTGTTATTTTAATGAATGAAATAACTAATAAATCAGTAAAACATAATGAAAAATACACGCATATGTCGAATTAAAAAACACTTGATGGCATAACAAATACGTATAATGCTTCTGGCATCAAGTGAATGGGACTGTATTTTTGGCGTTTAACCTTACAGTTTGGCGATAGTTTTTTGTTATGAAAAGTGGTCGACGGGATAATAGAGAAGTACCCAAAAATGGCTTAGTTTTGTAAAATTTGTTTGTTATGTATTTTCATTTCTTATTAAAATATCGAAAATGGCAATAAAATTTTATTTTAGCACCGTACTTAATTTTTTAAAATGGCTCAAAAACATGGTTTAATAAACGTATATTTGTAAATTTTTTAAAAAACATGTTTTTCCGCTCTCTAGAAAAATTTTGTAAGATTCTAAAACTGCCTTTGGCACCAACCAGTACATGATACGGAACTTTTCCCCATTCCGATACACAGAAGAGGTTGGTCACAAACAAGAGTAATAATGCTAGCTACAATATTGTTTTAACTCTATAAGAGTTAGAAACAATAATGATATTAAATTCCCCGATTAGCTTAGGGCCCGATTACGGAACTTTCTCCTAGAAAAAAAACTGTAGATGTCTTTTACATTTGTTTCGAATGAAGCTCGATCAACAAAGTATTAATTGATAATACAAACAACACTAAAATTAACATGGGGGCAAAAGTTTGAATTTAAGTGTATATATTTGGAACCCTCCCCGCCCCCCCAACCACCCACAAAAAAAAGAAAAAGAAAGTTACAGAAATGAATTTAAAATGGCGTGAAGCCACGCTTTCTGACATAAGAAATTGGCTGCAAACCCGATTACGAAACTTTCACTGAACTTAATAACATGTATCTAATAGCCCTGAGGACAATTCCCCTTCCCAGTTATACGGACCTTTGGGGCTTTTTTAAAAAGCTTGACGCAGTTCGGGTTGAAGAAGTTGAGATTTACTGTCAAATGACATACACTACTATGAAAATAAAACTGGTGAATTATTATGCTGGTTTATGTATGTATTTAAAAAAATGCATCTGATTACACTTTTTAGATAAATTACTCCTGTTTGCATTTAATAACAGATAAACGGCTTCCGTTTACTAAATTGTTTAAATATTGGGAAGAGTTGGCGAGAGATAGATAGACGTGTAAACAAACGGGTAGACAGACGGGTAGAGAGACGGATAGCGACAGAGATAAGCTAACGGGTAGCGAAACGAATAGACAGACGGGTAGCGAGGCAGGTGAAAAAAAGGGTTGACAGAGGGGTAGTGAGATGGGTAGGGAGACGGGTAGCGTGGTGGATAGAGAGACGAGTACAGAGACGACTTGACAGACGGATAGAGAGAGGGGTATATAGACAGACAGACATGTTGATAGACGGGTAGCGTAACGGGAAGCGAGACAGGTAGAGACACGATTAAAAAGTCGGATAGAAAGACAGACGGATACTGAGACGGGTATGCAGAAGAGTAGAGAGACAGTAGACAGATGAGTTCGGAGAGAGACACAGCTAAGACATACGAGTAGTTAGACTGGTAGACACGTTTGTAGCAAAGCATGTTATCAATGTGGTTTGAAGTATACGAGTTTCTATAAATAGTTATACAAATAAACAAAGGACATTTTTTTAATTCAAATATTAAATATTTGATTTAATATTTCAATATTTAATATTTTATTTTTTAATATTTTATTTAGATATTTGTCACAAAGAAAATGTTGCAAAAATTAAATTAAATTTGCGTTAAACTACGCTTGCTAAAATACGCTATTGGCCGCAAATCTGATTATGTGACTTTAAAAATATCGTTTTAAAAGATCCGGCGGTTTTTTTAAAGTTTTGGGCAATTCCCGCTTAAGAAAATGAGATGATTTGCCAAATGTTATAAAAAAATGCATATGAAAACATAACAGTATATGAATTTATATATGATATTTTGTAATTATATCATTTAATTTGCTATTTTTCATATGTTGTATCTTTATCTATCTCTTGTCTATCATATGCTGTATATTCACTTAGATTCTTGTTGATATCTTCTTTATATCGTAATTGTTAACTTTATGTTCTCAGCAATATCACTCAGACTAATTCCTTTGAGGGAAGTCCTAGTAAATAATGTATTTGCATTCCGTGCCCATTATACTTTGAAGCATCTTGAAAATGTACTGTATTGTTTGCTTAAACTTAAATAAAATCTTTTCATGAAAGATATTTTCTAAAATTTCCCTTTTTCATTTAGAAATAAGAAAACTAAAGCATGTGAAGACTCTTTTCAACTTTCCTTTCAACACGATATTAAAAGTGTGAGAGAAAAATGGGTTACTTGATGAACAATGCTTTTGAAGCCTTTTCTATTAAATAAATTAATTTTTCCATGAAAAAACAAAGTAGACAACTTTAGATTAATTTTTCTGTATTTTTCTGTATTCTTTGAGTCATTAATCAAGAAAGTCTCTGAAAAGATATATAAAGATCGAAGTCCTTTTTGCAAGAAACAGATATTGTTTAAATATGTTCTCTCGATAAAGTCTGATAAATATTATATAAAGGTTTAAGAATTTTTTATCATATTACATCGAAATATAAGAAGACAAATATATTCTATTCATTTATTAAATTAAAGTAATTTCAATAAAATGATGGAATAAATATTGATGTCGAATTAATTAACATGAACCGTTTGTGACGCAATAACTCTGAGTTGAAAAATATTTAATCAGATGTTAATACATCATTTTAAGAATGTAATAAAATAAGGAAAAAAAATTAGAACATAGAAATAAAAATGTTTTGACTAAAAGATACTTTTTTTACATCTGTAATAAACAGAAAATCAAATACTTCTCATAAATATTGTAAATTTTCTAATGCAGATTTGTAAAGTATACGAACTTGCCTTTCTAAAAATATTTTCGGACGTATCCAGCCATTTAAATTTTATAAAATTTACGAAGTTCATTTTAGCAATATCGATGCAAAGATGCTCCAATGATCAATAAAACATTGGCATGAAAAATTAACCCCGTATCGCCGTCTGTTGAGAATTTTATGAACAATTTATATTAACTGCTGTGTTGGGAGTTAGCAGCAATGAATGAAATAGTCTTGTAAAGCCCATTGTATAAGTAACATTGACTTTTGGGTATGTTGCAAACAGTGGCAGCTCATGACAGACTATTTTTGGGGCACTAAATACATACGTGAAAGATTTATTATTTTCGTACCACTACTTTTTTTAAAGACATTTATTGTTTGTTTAATAACTTAACTTTTTGCCAATAAATAAGGTAAAGATTTCTTTTAAAATGTAGTGGTAAGAATGACTAAATTTGGTAGATATGCACAGAGGTGCCAAGTTCCCAGTAATTTTCCATAATAAGTGTTTAATCTGAACCAGTTTCACAACGTTTCAAACTAGAAAAATTATTGGATGAATCTTTATTTAGTTAATTTAATTTTCTACGTGGAATTTATTTAATTTCATTTCTTAAAAAAATTCTGGTTAAACGTGTTAAACCTTAGTCAAAGTAACCCATATTACGGAATATTAATGAGAGCTTGGCACCTCTGTATGCATTTAGTGCCCCAAATAAAGCCAGTCAGGTGCCGCCACTGGTTGCAGACATGTAACGCGGTGATCCCCCCCTCCCCCCCCAAAAAAAACAAACAGAATTATTATAGCATTTTTATAAACAAACAGCTTTCTTGTGCGTAATCATTCAGATTTGAAACACTTTGAAAATCCACTCCATGCTTAACTTTAGCCGAAATTATAACTATTTCAATGAAGATACTTTTTTTTTTTTTTTCTTTTCATTTAGAAACAAGAACAAGTAATATAAATTTTTTTTAATGTCAATTCCTACTTTTTAATCATAAATATATAAAATAAACCCGTGCAACATTAATCTCCCACGTTATTTTTATTGAACATTATTTTATAATCATCGTTACGGTGTTTTATTTTTTGTTGCAATCACTCATTTGAGGAAAATCTTTCATTTCATTTATGAAAACAATGGGAGATATTTTTTTCTCCCATATAAAAATTAAAATTAATTAATTAAATTTAATGAATGAATTAATATTTGAAAAAAACTGTATTAACATCAAGTGTCATCCACTACTAGTTAAAAAAAATGTATTTGAACTTGAGTGGGTGAATAGAAAATATTTTATTAACGATTGAAAATTTGAACAAGATATAAATCGAGAGAGTGTGAGCTAATAGTAGGATTTTAATAATGAAGCAGTGGAAGGTCATTATCACGCTTCATTTTATTACAATATTACTGTATGACCGAAATAAATTATTCGATGTAAAATGATTTTAAAATCATTTCCAATAAAGAAATTAATTTTTCCAATTAAAGAAAAAGGCAATAAAATTTTGATTAATTTTTTTTTATAGAGCTGCACGTGAGTCATTTATCATATTTCTCGTTCTCAAAAAGAATAAACAAAAATCTCAAAGATATTTTAAAGAATAAGTACAGCTGAAATGTATTCTTCTGAGGAAATTTAATAATTATTGCATAAAAGTTTAAGAAGCATTAACCTTGTTAGATAGAAATGTAGGGAAAAAATATGATACATTATGTTTATATTTAACTTAAAATAATTGTTATTAAAGAGATTTTCAAAAAATGTGCACACTGAATTATCAAAATTATGTTTTCAAACCAGGAGAAAGTAGCAGAAAAACATGAATAAAGTAATATGAATAGCAAAAAAATTATTACAGGTAAAAAAAGTGATTAAGTGACAGAGTTGCTTATTACTTTTGGTCACCGGGAAAATATCGTATCATGGAAGGAATTGCTACTATATTACCGAGGGGAGTCTGTTGTTGAGTCATTTGTGCACCTCTGTCCATTTCAAGCAAAGCCATTAAATAATAAGCCCAGTCAGATAAATGGGAAACTTTTCGCAAGTTGAAAATAGCGCCATCTAGCAGATGGGATGCTTGCATTCGACACCAAGAATATTTTAATAAAATTTTGCTTCTAAAATTAAAGCTTAAAATAAGGAGTTCATATTTTCTAAAAAAGTCATTTGTAAATTCCGGTGTCGGTTAGTAATTTCACATTTTACGAACAGAATTTGTCTGTGCCGGAAAGGGTTAATTGCATAGTGATGTAAATTTCCATCACTTTGTATTTAACCTTTAATAAATAAATCAACTTCTTCGCCACCACTATATTTATATAGAAATATTAATCCAGTAAATTTCCCCATTTTTTTTTCATTATAGTTTCAGCTTTAATGTAAAAAATCCCAATAATTAGCAAGCTTTTAAAGTAAGTGCAAAAACAAAACATCGATACAAACGATAAAAATCGTATAAAGTATCGATATAAATAAATTGTATCGTTTCTCTGCGACGCACTCCTGTTTCGCCTTCCTTCCGCAGCAGATGAAGTGGCGCTAGTGTCCCCGCTAACAAATTTAACACTATCTGACTGGGCTTATTATTTAATGGCTTTGATTTCAAGTAAGATTAAAATATCAAGTTAGATATCAAGTTAGATTATAGAACATTGGTTAGTATTATTTACTAGAGTTGCTAGTTTGGCCTCCTTTTTTGATCAGAAATTCCGACTTTACACCAGATATACCGTAAAGTAAATTTCTTTATTTAACCCCATGAAGTGAGGTGGTTCATTTTTGCACCACTTAATTTTAATACCTATATACCACATTGGTACCAGTATTTTGGAAAGAAAATTTTACTTTTATTAAGTACATGACGTACCTTTACATATTTTTAAATAAATTTGTTTGTAAATTATGATGTTATTCAATCATTTCAACATTTTATGGATAGAAATACTTTTCCCCTGAAAGGGTTACTGACTGGCATTTTGTGATTGCATAATGTATATAAATTCTTAATTTCTGAATAAAAAAAGAAGCCAAACTGCCAACCTCACCCTGTTACTCACATTTGTTGAAAAAAACAGATGTTACTCCTATTTTTTGAATTGCACATTATTGTATGTAAATATCCACTTTGCGCGTAAGCTTAAAACAACGTTTTTTCAAAAGTTTTTAAGATTAAAAGAAAGATATAAAAAAGTTTTTGCAAAGGATATATCATATAACTGCAGTCTTGTATATCCAATGGTTGGAGTATCATAGTTGAGATTTTTTGCAACAGAGCAAAAATATGCCGGGAAAAATCTCAACTATGATACTCCAACCATTGGATATAATTTACCTAGTTGAATATACTTCCCTCTATGCATTATGACCTAATTACATGATATACAGGAGTTTCCGTGCTATTTCAAGATTCATCATGTAAATGCTATAGTTATAGCTCGGATGAAGGAAATTAGCGCTGCAGTTCGCAGTATTGTCCAACAAATAAGAATGAGATATGCCAGTCCAGGATATCCTCGGGATAGCTCAGTAGGGAGAACGTTGGTACGGCAAACCAAAGTACCCAGGTTCGAGTCCTGGTCCCAGCATATTTTCGCTCTGTTGGAAAAAATCTCAACTATGATACTCCAACCATTGGATATAATTTACCTAGTTGAATATACTTCCCTCTATTCATTATGACCTAATTACATGATATACAGGAGTTTCCGTGCTATTTCAAGATTCATCATGTAAATGCTATAGTTATAGCTCGGATGAAGGAAATTAGCGCTGCAGTTCGCAGTATTGTCCAACAAATAAGAATGAGATATGCCAGTCCAGGATATCCTCGGGATAGCTCAGTAGGGAGAACGTTGGTACGGCAAACCAAAGTACCCAGGTTCGAGTCCTGGTCCCAGCATATTTTCGCTCTGTTGGAAAAAATCTCAACTATGATACTCCAACCATTGGATATAATTTACCTAGTTGAATATACTTCCCTCTATTCATTATGACCTAATTACATGATATACAGGAGTTTCCGTGCTATTTCAAGATTCATCATGTAAATGCTATAGTTATAGCTCGGATGAAGGAAATTAGCGCTGCAGTTCGCAGTATTGTCCAACAAATAAGAATGAGATATGCCAGTCCAGGATATCCTCGGGATAGCTCAGTAGGGAGAACGTTGGTACGGCAAACCAAAGTACCCAGGTTCGAGTCCTGGTCCCAGCATATTTTCGCTCTGTTGGAAAAAATCTCAACTATGATACTCCAACCATTGGATATAATTTACCTAGTTGAATATACTTCCCTCTATTCATTATGACCTAATTACATGATATACAGGAGTTTCCGTGCTATTTCAAGATTCATCATTTAAATGCTATAGTTATAGCTCGGATGAAGGAAATTAGCGCTGCAGTTCGCAGTATTGTCCAACAAATAAGAATGAGATATGCCAGTCCAGGATATCCTCGGGATAGCTCAGTAGGGAGAACGTTGGTACGGCAAACCAAAGTACCCAGGTTCGAGTCCTGGTCCCAGCATATTTTCGCTCTGTTGGAAAAAATCTCAACTATGATACTCCAACCATTGGATATAATTTACCTAGTTGAATATACTTCCCTCTATTCATTATGACCTAATTACATGATATACAGGAGTTTCCGTGCTATTTCAAGATTCATCATGTAAATGCTATAGTTATAGCTCGGATGAAGGAAATTAGCGCTGCAGTTCGCAGTATTGTCCAACAAATAAGAATGAGATATGCCAGTCCAGGATATCCTCGGGATAGCTCAGTAGGGAGAACGTTGGTACGGCAAACCAAAGTACCCAGGTTCGAGTCCTGGTCCCAGCATATTTTCGCTCTGTTGGAAAAAATCTCAACTATGATACTCCAACCATTGGATATAATTTACCTAGTTGAATATACTTCCCTCTATTCATTATGACCTAATTACATGATATACAGGAGTTTCCGTGCTATTTCAAGATTCATCATGTAAATGCTATAGTTATAGCTCGGATGAAGGAAATTAGCGCTGCAGTTCGCAGTATTGTCCAACAAATAAGAATGAGATATGCCAGTCCAGGATATCCTCGGGATAGCTCAGTAGGGAGAACGTTGGTACGGCAAACCAAAGTACCCAGGTTCGAGTCCTGGTCCCAGCATATTTTCGCTCTGTTGGAAAAAATCTCAACTATGATACTCCAACCATTGGATATAATTTACCTAGTTGAATATACTTCCCTCTATTCATTATGACCTAATTACATGATATACAGGAGTTTCCGTGCTATTTCAAGATTCATCATGTAAATGCTATAGTTATAGCTCGGATGAAGGAAATTAGCGCTGCAGTTCGCAGTATTGTCCAACAAATAAGAATGAGATATGCCAGTCCAGGATATCCTCGGGATAGCTCAGTAGGGAGAACGTTGGTACGGCAAACCAAAGTACCCAGGTTCGAGTCCTGGTCCCAGCATATTTTCGCTCTGTTGGAAAAAATCTCAACTATGATACTCCAACCATTGGATATAATTTACCTAGTTGAATATACTTCCCTCTATTCATTATGACCTAATTACATGATATACAGGAGTTTCCGTGCTATTTCAAGATTCATCATGTAAATGCTATAGTTATAGCTCGGATGAAGGAAATTAGCGCTGCAGTTCGCAGTATTGTCCAACAAATAAGAATGAGATATGCCAGTCCAGGATATCCTCGGGATAGCTCAGTAGGGAGAACGTTGGTACGGCAAACCAAAGTACCCAGGTTCGAGTCCTGGTCCCAGCATATTTTCGCTCTGTTGGAAAAAATCTCAACTATGATACTCCAACCATTGGATATAATTTACCTAGTTGAATATACTTCCCTCTATTCATTATGACCTAATTACATGATATACAGGAGTTTCCGTGCTATTTCAAGATTCATCATGTAAATGCTATAGTTATAGCTCGGATGAAGGAAATTAGCGCTGCAGTTCGCAGTATTGTCCAACAAATAAGAATGAGATATGCCAGTCCAGGATATCCTCGGGATAGCTCAGTAGGGAGAACGTTGGTACGGCAAACCAAAGTACCCAGGTTCGAGTCCTGGTCCCAGCATATTTTCGCTCTGTTGGAAAAAATCTCAACTATGATACTCCAACCATTGGATATAATTTACCTAGTTGAATATACTTCCCTCTATTCATTATGACCTAATTACATGATATACAGGAGTTTCCGTGCTATTTCAAGATTCATCATGTAAATGCTATAGTTATAGCTCGGATGAAGGAAATTAGCGCTGCAGTTCGCAGTATTGTCCAACAAATAAGAATGAGATATGCCAGTCCAGGATATCCTCGGGATAGCTCAGTAGGGAGAACGTTGGTACGGCAAACCAAAGTACCCAGGTTCGAGTCCTGGTCCCAGCATATTTTCGCTCTGTTGGAAAAAATCTCAACTATGATACTCCAACCATTGGATATAATTTACCTAGTTGAATATACTTCCCTCTATTCATTATGACCTAATTACATGATATACAGGAGTTTCCGTGCTATTTCAAGATTCATCATGTAAATGCTATAGTTATAGCTCGGATGAAGGAAATTAGCGCTGCAGTTCGCAGTATTGTCCAACAAATAAGAATGAGATATGCCAGTCCAGGATATCCTCGGGATAGCTCAGTAGGGAGAACGTTGGTACGGCAAACCAAAGTACCCAGGTTCGAGTCCTGGTCCCAGCATATTTTCGCTCTGTTGGAAAAAATCTCAACTATGATACTCCAACCATTGGATATAATTTACCTAGTTGAATATACTTCCCTCTATTCATTATGACCTAATTACATGATATACAGGAGTTTCCGTGCTATTTCAAGATTCATCATGTAAATGCTATAGTTATAGCTCGGATGAAGGAAATTAGCGCTGCAGTTCGCAGTATTGTCCAACAAATAAGAATGAGATATGCCAGTCCAGGATATCCTCGGGATAGCTCAGTAGGGAGAACGTTGGTACGGCAAACCAAAGTACCCAGGTTCGAGTCCTGGTCCCAGCATATTTTCGCTCTGTTGGAAAAAATCTCAACTATGATACTCCAACCATTGGATATAATTTACCTAGTTGAATATACTTCCCTCTATTCATTATGACCTAATTACATGATATACAGGAGTTTCCGTGCTATTTCAAGATTCATCATGTAAATGCTATAGTTATAGCTCGGATGAAGGAAATTAGCGCTGCAGTTCGCAGTATTGTCCAACAAATAAGAATGAGATATGCCAGTCCAGGATATCCTCGGGATAGCTCAGTAGGGAGAACGTTGGTACGGCAAACCAAAGTACCCAGGTTCGAGTCCTGGTCCCAGCATATTTTCGCTCTGTTGGAAAAAATCTCAACTATGATACTCCAACCATTGGATATAATTTACCTAGTTGAATATACTTCCCTCTATTCATTATGACCTAATTACATGATATACAGGAGTTTCCGTGCTATTTCAAGATTCATCATGTAAATGCTATAGTTATAGCTCGGATGAAGGAAATTAGCGCTGCAGTTCGCAGTATTGTCCAACAAATAAGAATGAGATATGCCAGTCCAGGATATCCTCGGGATAGCTCAGTAGGGAGAACGTTGGTACGGCAAACCAAAGTACCCAGGTTCGAGTCCTGGTCCCAGCATATTTTCGCTCTGTTGGAAAAAATCTCAACTATGATACTCCAACCATTGGATATAATTTACCTAGTTGAATATACTTCCCTCTATTCATTATGACCTAATTACATGATATACAGGAGTTTCCGTGCTATTTCAAGATTCATCATGTAAATGCTATAGTTATAGCTCGGATGAAGGAAATTAGCGCTGCAGTTCGCAGTATTGTCCAACAAATAAGAATGAGATATGCCAGTCCAGGATATCCTCGGGATAGCTCAGTAGGGAGAACGTTGGTACGGCAAACCAAAGTACCCAGGTTCGAGTCCTGGTCCCAGCATATTTTCGCTCTGTTGGAAAAAATCTCAACTATGATACTCCAACCATTGGATATAATTTACCTAGTTGAATATACTTCCCTCTATTCATTATGACCTAATTACATGATATACAGGAGTTTCCGTGCTATTTCAAGATTCATCATGTAAATGCTATAGTTATAGCTCGGATGAAGGAAATTAGCGCTGCAGTTCGCAGTATTGTCCAACAAATAAGAATGAGATATGCCAGTCCAGGATATCCTCGGGATAGCTCAGTAGGGAGAACGTTGGTACGGCAAACCAAAGTACCCAGGTTCGAGTCCTGGTCCCAGCATATTTTCGCTCTGTTGGAAAAAATCTCAACTATGATACTCCAACCATTGGATATAATTTACCTAGTTGAATATACTTCCCTCTATTCATTATGACCTAATTACATGATATACAGGAGTTTCCGTGCTATTTCAAGATTCATCATGTAAATGCTATAGTTATAGCTCGGATGAAGGAAATTAGCGCTGCAGTTCGCAGTATTGTCCAACAAATAAGAATGAGATATGCCAGTCCAGGATATCCTCGGGATAGCTCAGTAGGGAGAACGTTGGTACGGCAAACCAAAGTACCCAGGTTCGAGTCCTGGTCCCAGCATATTTTCGCTCTGTTGGAAAAAATCTCAACTATGATACTCCAACCATTGGATATAATTTACCTAGTTGAATATACTTCCCTCTATTCATTATGACCTAATTACATGATATACAGGAGTTTCCGTGCTATTTCAAGATTCATCATGTAAATGCTATAGTTATAGCTCGGATGAAGGAAATTAGCGCTGCAGTTCGCAGTATTGTCCAACAAATAAGAATGAGATATGCCAGTCCAGGATATCCTCGGGATAGCTCAGTAGGGAGAACGTTGGTACGGCAAACCAAAGTACCCAGGTTCGAGTCCTGGTCCCAGCATATTTTCGCTCTGTTGGAAAAAATCTCAACTATGATACTCCAACCATTGGATATAATTTACCTAGTTGAATATACTTCCCTCTATTCATTATGACCTAATTACATGATATACAGGAGTTTCCGTGCTATTTCAAGATTCATCATGTAAATGCTATAGTTATAGCTCGGATGAAGGAAATTAGCGCTGCAGTTCGCAGTATTGTCCAACAAATAAGAATGAGATATGCCAGTCCAGGATATCCTCGGGATAGCTCAGTAGGGAGAACGTTGGTACGGCAAACCAAAGTACCCAGGTTCGAGTCCTGGTCCCAGCATATTTTCGCTCTGTTGGAAAAAATCTCAACTATGATACTCCAACCATTGGATATAATTTACCTAGTTGAATATACTTCCCTCTATTCATTATGACCTAATTACATGATATACAGGAGTTTCCGTGCTATTTCAAGATTCATCATGTAAATGCTATAGTTATAGCTCGGATGAAGGAAATTAGCGCTGCAGTTCGCAGTATTGTCCAACAAATAAGAATGAGATATGCCAGTCCAGGATATCCTCGGGATAGCTCAGTAGGGAGAACGTTGGTACGGCAAACCAAAGTACCCAGGTTCGAGTCCTGGTCCCAGCATATTTTCGCTCTGTTGGAAAAAATCTCAACTATGATACTCCAACCATTGGATATAATTTACCTAGTTGAATATACTTCCCTCTATTCATTATGACCTAATTACATGATATACAGGAGTTTCCGTGCTATTTCAAGATTCATCATGTAAATGCTATAGTTATAGCTCGGATGAAGGAAATTAGCGCTGCAGTTCGCAGTATTGTCCAACAAATAAGAATGAGATATGCCAGTCCAGGATATCCTCGGGATAGCTCAGTAGGGAGAACGTTGGTACGGCAAACCAAAGTACCCAGGTTCGAGTCCTGGTCCCAGCATATTTTCGCTCTGTTGGAAAAAATCTCAACTATGATACTCCAACCATTGAATATAATTTACCTAGTTGAATATACTTCCCTCTATTCATTATGACCTAATTACATGATATACAGGAGTTTTCGTGCTATTTCAAGATTCATCATGTAAATGCTATAGTTATAGCTCGGATGAAGGAAATTAGCGCTGCAGTTCGCAGTATTGTCCAACAAATAAGAATGAGATATGCCAGTCCAGGATATCCTCGGGATAGCTCAGTAGGGAGAACGTTGGTACGGCAAACCAAAGTACCCAGGTTCGAGTCCTGGTCCCAGCATATTTTCGCTCTGTTGGAAAAAATCTCAACTATGATACTCCAACCATTGGATATAATTTACCTAGTTGAATATACTTCCCTCTATTCATTATGACCTAATTACATGATATACAGGAGTTTCCGTGCTATTTCAAGATTCATCATGTAAATGCTATAGTTATAGCTCGGATGAAGGAAATTAGCGCTGCAGTTCGCAGTATTGTCCAACAAATAAGAATGAGATATGCCAGTCCAGGATATCCTCGGGATAGCTCAGTAGGGAGAACGTTGGTACGGCAAACCAAAGTACCCAGGTTCGAGTCCTGGTCCCAGCATATTTTCGCTCTGTTGGAAAAAATCTCAACTATGATACTCCAACCATTGGATATAATTTACCTAGTTGAATATACTTCCCTCTATTCATTATGACCTAATTACATGATATACAGGAGTTTCCGTGCTATTTCAAGATTCATCATGTAAATGCTATAGTTATAGCTCGGATGAAGGAAATTAGCGCTGCAGTTCGCAGTATTGTCCAACAAATAAGAATGAGATATGCCAGTCCAGGATATCCTCGGGATAGCTCAGTAGGGAGAACGTTGGTACGGCAAACCAAAGTACCCAGGTTCGAGTCCTGGTCCCAGCATATTTTCGCTCTGTTGGAAAAAATCTCAACTATGATACTCCAACCATTGGATATAATTTACCTAGTTGAATATACTTCCCTCTATTCATTATGACCTAATTACATGATATACAGGAGTTTCCGTGCTATTTCAAGATTCATCATGTAAATGCTATAGTTATAGCTCGGATGAAGGAAATTAGCGCTGCAGTTCGCAGTATTGTCCAACAAATAAGAATGAGATATGCCAGTCCAGGATATCCTCGGGATAGCTCAGTAGGGAGAACGTTGGTACGGCAAACCAAAGTACCCAGGTTCGAGTCCTGGTCCCAGCATATTTTCGCTCTGTTGGAAAAAATCTCAACTATGATACTCCAACCATTGGATATAATTTACCTAGTTGAATATACTTCCCTCTATTCATTATGACCTAATTACATGATATACAGGAGTTTCCGTGCTATTTCAAGATTCATCATGTAAATGCTATAGTTATAGCTCGGATGAAGGAAATTAGCGCTGCAGTTCGCAGTATTGTCCAACAAATAAGAATGAGATATGCCAGTCCAGGATATCCTCGGGATAGCTCAGTAGGGAGAACGTTGGTACGGCAAACCAAAGTACCCAGGTTCGAGTCCTGGTCCCAGCATATTTTCGCTCTGTTGGAAAAAATCTCAACTATGATACTCCAACCATTGAATATAATTTACCTAGTTGAATATACTTCCCTCTATTCATTATGACCTAATTACATGATATACAGGAGTTTTCGTGCTATTTCAAGATTCATCATGTAAATGCTATAGTTATAGCTCGGATGAAGGAAATTAGCGCTGCAGTTCGCAGTATTGTCCAACAAATAAGAATGAGATATGCCAGTCCAGGATATCCTCGGGATAGCTCAGTAGGGAGAACGTTGGTACGGCAAACCAAAGTACCCAGGTTCGAGTCCTGGTCCCAGCATATTTTCGCTCTGTTGGAAAAAATCTCAACTATGATACTCCAACCATTGGATATAATTTACCTAGTTGAATATACTTCCCTCTATTCATTATGACCTAATTACATGATATACAGGAGTTTCCGTGCTATTTCAAGATTCATCATGTAAATGCTATAGTTATAGCTCGGATGAAGGAAATTAGCGCTGCAGTTCGCAGTATTGTCCAACAAATAAGAATGAGATATGCCAGTCCAGGATATCCTCGGGATAGCTCAGTAGGGAGAACGTTGGTACGGCAAACCAAAGTACCCAGGTTCGAGTCCTGGTCCCAGTATATTTTCGCTCTGTTGGAAAAAATCTCAACTATGATACTCCAACCATTGAATATAATTTACCTAGTTGAATATACTTCCCTCTATTCATTATGACCTAATTACATGATATACAGGAGTTTTCGTGCTATTTCAAGATTCATCATGTAAATGCTATAGTTATAGCTCGGATGAAGGAAATTAGCGCTGCAGTTCGCAGTATTGTCCAACAAATAAGAATGAGATATGCCAGTCCAGGATATCCTCGGGATAGCTCAGTAGGGAGAACGTTGGTACGGCAAACCAAAGTACCCAGGTTCGAGTCCTGGTCCCAGCATATTTTCGCTCTGTTGGAAAAAATCTCAACTATGATACTCCAACCATTGGATATAATTTACCTAGTTGAATATACTTCCCTCTATTCATTATGACCTAATTACATGATATACAGGAGTTTCCGTGCTATTTCAAGATTCATCATGTAAATGCTATAGTTATAGCTCGGATGAAGGAAATTAGCGCTGCAGTTCGCAGTATTGTCCAACAAATAAGAATGAGATATGCCAGTCCAGGATATCCTCGGGATAGCTCAGTAGGGAGAACGTTGGTACGGCAAACCAAAGTACCCAGGTTCGAGTCCTGGTCCCAGCATATTTTCGCTCTGTTGGAAAAAATCTCAACTATGATACTCCAACCATTGGATATAATTTACCTAGTTGAATATACTTCCCTCTATTCATTATGACCTAATTACATGATATACAGGAGTTTCCGTGCTATTTCAAGATTCATCATGTAAATGCTATAGTTATAGCTCGGATGAAGGAAATTAGCGCTGCAGTTCGCAGTATTGTCCAACAAATAAGAATGAGATATGCCAGTCCAGGATATCCTCGGGATAGCTCAGTAGGGAGAACGTTGGTACGGCAAACCAAAGTACCCAGGTTCGAGTCCTGGTCCCAGCATATTTTCGCTCTGTTGGAAAAAATCTCAACTATGATACTCCAACCATTGGATATAATTTACCTAGTTGAATATACTTCCCTCTATTCATTATGACCTAATTACATGATATACAGGAGTTTCCGTGCTATTTCAAGATTCATCATGTAAATGCTATAGTTATAGCTCGGATGAAGGAAATTAGCGCTGCAGTTCGCAGTATTGTCCAACAAATAAGAATGAGATATGCCAGTCCAGGATATCCTCGGGATAGCTCAGTAGGGAGAACGTTGGTACGGCAAACCAAAGTACCCAGGTTCGAGTCCTGGTCCCAGCATATTTTCGCTCTGTTGGAAAAAATCTCAACTATGATACTCCAACCATTGGATATAATTTACCTAGTTGAATATACTTCCCTCTATTCATTATGACCTAATTACATGATATACAGGAGTTTCCGTGCTATTTCAAGATTCATCATGTAAATGCTATAGTTATAGCTCGGATGAAGGAAATTAGCGCTGCAGTTCGCAGTATTGTCCAACAAATAAGAATGAGATATGCCAGTCCAGGATATCCTCGGGATAGCTCAGTAGGGAGAACGTTGGTACGGCAAACCAAAGTACCCAGGTTCGAGTCCTGGTCCCAGCATATTTTCGCTCTGTTGGAAAAAATCTCAACTATGATACTCCAACCATTGGATATAATTTACCTAGTTGAATATACTTCCCTCTATTCATTATGCAATCTTGTAATTTTTTTTCTTACAACTATAATTTAATACTAAATTTTGCCTTACTTAATCGCCGTAATCTAACGATTTTTAACCCCTTAATCGTCGCGCCCGATACATTCACGGGCAGTGTAGGTTACTTTTTAAAAATTCAGATTGTTTGTTTCCCACCAGTTTTTTTTAAATAGTGTAATTGGCTTTATGCTCACATTATTTTATCTGTCATTAAGTAATCCGAATATTTTCTACTTAAAAAAATTGGTGGCAATCAAGCAATCTGAATTTTAAAAAAGTAGCCTACGCTTTTCGGGCGCGACGATTAAGGGGTTAAAGATTGAAAAAAGCAAAATTTTTTATTAAATTTTAGTTGTGAGAAAAAACCGTATACGTCGACAGCTATCATGCTGTAAAATGGAAGTATATAATATTGATCCGAGTTTGCGAGATGTTGTATGTAAACATATGAATAAGGCAAGGATGCATGTAAGTATAGAGATAACGCTTTAAATAAGGAATATTTCGCATGAAGGCATAAAACTTTACGAAGTATTTATTAATCATAACCTCTATGGCCAAGAAATCTGTAAATAAGGATATATCGTTGCTACCATGTCAAACTATCGAATGTGAAAAAATGCATTTTTCATTTCTTTTAAAATTGAGCTGATTGTCACCACTAAATTTTATTAGAATTCTGCTACTAGTAAGAATAATAGTAAAATTTCTGGGAAGAACAGGGTTGACAGTTAAGACTTCTTGTTTATTTCGAAATGACGAATTCGTACCGGAAATTTTGGGAGAAAAATTTTTACTTTAAAGTAATCGCGAAATTTCTGTCATTAAATAAAGCAAAATTTTCTATTTGAAATTTCTGGTATGAATTCAAAATTTCTGAATGCAAAAGTAGGCCAAACTGGCAACCCCTGTGAAGAATACTATTAAAATTTATTGGTGACAATCGGTCCATTTTTAAAAGTAATGAAAAACGCGTTTTTTCACATTCGATTGTTTGACATGGTAGCGACGATATGTATTCTTATATGCCTTATTGTTTTATGTATGCGTGTCTTGAATCGGGGTCTATTTAGAAAGCACAGAGCCATTGTCATGAAAAAAAAAAACTTTTCGTTTGAGCGTTTCAGTGTCTATCCATTTTCAAAATGGACCGTTCAGCTGCTTTTCACAAGTTTAAATGACCCTTCTATTATTATTTGTTTGAAACATGGCTCAAACATATCTACTGAAGTTACAAAGTTGGTTGGTTGATTAATTGATTGTAAGGGTTTATAGTCACATTTAGCACACAAAGGGCGAAATGTATCTGCACATATAAGCTTAAAAAAACTTCCGATTTATTACAAGCATTTAAATTCGAACAAGAATTATCTCCTTCAAGTGCTGTGCACCTAACCCCTTAAGCACCATATTCAATTTAGTGATAGTATGCTAAATACCAGCTGTGTTAAATTTCGTCAAAAATACAAAATTCATACCGGAAATTCTAAAAGAATAATTTTAATTTATGCAATCACGATAAGTCTGTCATTATATAAAATACAAATTACTACTATAACTTTCTGGTATGAATTCAAAATTTAGAATTTTAAAAAATGCCAAACTGGCAAGCATGTACGTCCTGGTATTAGGATAGAGGTTTTTATGACGTACGCAGGTATGTCGTGGTGCTTTAAGGGATTAATTACTAGAGCAGATCTGCCCAGAATTAATTAAGAATCATATATGGAAAATATAGCGCTTGGTAGGTTAATCTGTGAAACACCGGGTCCAATTCAAAGAAAGAAGTGTAGTTAGTGTATTGAAGGCTTCCCCATGGATGCCATATAGCAGCACGAAAAATTAGTGATATAAAGAGTTCACTCGCTGGAAGGTTGGTATGTGAGTAAGAGATATCAAGCCACGAGACTTCATCTTCCGGCAAGGATAAACATTATCGGAAAACTTCAAGGCTAAAAGCCAATCTTTCACATCTGTGGTGTCTTTTTTAACGAAAGTTGCACACCCATTGCCCAGAACCTTTGAAATCTGGTCTGACAGTTCAGTCTGACAAGAGGCTTAACGCAACAACAACAACTAGAATAAAGCTATAAACATCAGGTATATAGTTCTTTTGTCAAAAATATGAGCACAAGCATTATACTGAAATGTATTTGTCCCAGTTACAGATGCTATTTTTAATGAGGCAAAGTGATCTGGTCTTTTGCAGTGAACATGTTTCTAAGAAATAACGTTGATTATTAAGCAAATATTCCTTCATATTTATTGATATGGTACTTATTCATGATGTAACCTGCCTTGGTAGTGAGCCGTTTACAAACCGAAATGAAATCCAGATATATACAGGGTGTAACTGAAATGCTTCAACAAACTTTGAGGGATGATAGTACTCATGAAGATGAACAAAAAATGCAATAGAACACGGGGTCGCAAATGACATTTAACCCTTTCAGGGACAGTGGTATGTCTAAAAAACCACTAAATTTAATTCCAAAACGCCACAATGGCACCAGAATTTTGCTAAAATCGGCACCAGAATTTTGCTAAAATCTTTTCCATTTAATATTTATGTGAAATATAGCCTTTTTCTTATTTACAAACAATTTTTTTTGTAAATTCCGGTGCCAGTCCATTTTTAGACGCATTTTCTCTATTTGTATCCTTTAAGCCTTTTAGGGGCAAACTACTTTTAGTACTAAAATGTTGAAATAAATGACTGGCACCGGAATTTATAAAAAAATTTGTTTGTAAATAAGAAAAAGGCTATATTTCACATACATATTAAATGGAAAAGATTTTAGCAAAATTCTGGTGCCATTATGGCGTTTTGGAATTAAAATTAAGCGCTTTCATAAACATACCACTGCCCCTGAAGGGGTTAAACGTCATTTGCGACCCCATGTTCCATTGCATTTTTTGTTCGTCTTCATGAGTACTATCATCCCTCAAAGTTTGTTGAAGCATTTCAGTTACACCCTGTATATATTAATTTTTGTTACTACCAAATTATTTCCCTTTATCCTTCATACCTATTCATGTCTTGATTTATAGTAATAACTACATTGTCTGTAATTTATCTTATGCTAAATGATCCTCTTTTTAAAGATAGATGGCAGCTCCAGCATTTTCTTTCTTTTATTTTAATTTAACGTTAGATAGCAGATCTAACCACTTTTTTTATTATTACTCTTCTCTGTTTTGCCAATGATTCCGAATTTCCTTGTGATGAACTTTGGCCTAGCAGATGGATAATATTTTAGAATCTTCATTAATCATTTCCACTCTTTATTTTACTGGGGAGTTGTATCTATTGTTATTTAGTTTTTTTTTCTATTACAGTTGGATCATAATTTATTTTTTGCATTTTTCATTCTTGTCACATTTTTTATATGTTATAAGGAGCTTCATATTGCCATTTTTAGGCTTAATGTTGGCATTACTCGACGAAATAACACATATTTACTATAAATTATTCTTATAAGTTCCTCTGACGAATTCATAAGATAATCATAGTTTTTCATACTTGCATTTTCAATTTATTGCGTTTAATTTTTGCAGAGTCTTTTCCTTTAATTAGTGTCTTTTCCTTATATATAATATGTAATTTTTCGCATTCTGATGCTAAGATATCAATCATTAAAATGTACAGAAAAATTTTTGTGCGTGATATTTATGAAGTTTCCAATTTGGAATATGGAAATTTATGGCATGGCTTAATGCATTTTTTAACGTAGCAACAAACAAATGTTTAAATATTATTACAGTATCCACCGCTTACAGTTTCACTAGCTATAAGAATCAAAATCCAAGAAAGAAATACAAATACACTTTAAATCATTGTTATTTTTCCGATTACAGAAATCACTTCACCGGCTATAAGAATTAAGATGTGAAGTAACTTGACCCTGTGAAGACGGTTTGGGACATATATGTCCCTATGGAATAATTTTTATTGTATTCGTACAACTTTCCGCACCCAGAAAAAAGTTTTGTTGAATCAACAAAAATTTGGTTGACCCAACAAAACTTTTTGTTTAAATATAGGTCAATGGAAATTTTGTTTGAATCAACAAAATTTTTTTTTTTTTTTTGCAATTCCAATTTTTTTTTTTTGTATCGATAGCAAAAAATGTTTTGTTAATTCAAGTAAAATGGTTCAATTTCATTTGAATTTTGCTAAAACAACCAATTTGTACTCAACAAAACATGTTTTGTAGTTTTAATCAATTCCTTTTTCAGGGTGTGAAAACTAATCTCTGCCATACACTTATACTAGGATATTTTCAAGATATATTTATCACAAACAGTGCTTAATTTGTGCCGGAGCTCACCGGGGCTCTGCTCCGGTTCTCCTTTTGATTTTGTGAATATTTAAACATTAGTCGGAACCCACTGGAGCTCATTACCGAGTGTGAACGAGGATTTTCAACTTTGAATTTATTTTGTACTACATAGCGTGCTTTTCTTAATATCAAAACATTATAATATTTAATGTTTATTAGACTAATTTGTCCTTCTGTAAACGAATATTAGTCATAGTGATTTTTCCGGTTATTGTTAGCAATTAATATAAGTGCACACATATAACATTATTACCATAAAGCAAGGTTTTTTTATTAGATTTTATTATATATATATATTCATTAGATTTTATTATATATATATTCATTAGATTTTATTATATATATATTCATTAGATTTTATTATATAAATGCATACATTAAAAAAAATTTCTTTGCTCAACAAAAAATTGCAGTAAATTTTGAAAATACTCTACGAAATACAAATATGCGGGTAAATGGAGGGGAAGGGATATGCTACGGCGGGTAGTACTTAAGAATATTAGGGCTCCGGTAATTATTTTGTTAGAAATTAAGCCCTAACCTCAAAGAAACATCTTTGTAAATTGAAAAAACTTGAGATATTTTACAAACATACTTACAGAATCCAGATTAACCGTATAATACAGATAAAATAGCTAAAACTGCATAAATGTTCTAAAAATACATATATTCATTTATATATATATATAAATTACTGAAGGTGTTTAAAATATTATATTTTATATAAAAAACGGCATTTTCATATAAAATCGAGCGCTTTCGAGCAAACACTTGCTCGTCATCAGGTTTACAAACGAACACAAATACACAATGACAAAATCTAGTGAAATACATCGTTTAACTGCTGGGGAATGAACAAACCATTCAAACAAACCACAAGGGGGTGGAGGAGGAGGAAGGAATGTGATAATCACATTTCATCTTGATCAGTTCTTTAGAGTCTGTACCATAATTTGGGAATATTGTAGGATAATGAATTATTGCATGTTTTATCTTTTTTATGTAAAATTTCTATGGATTCATAAATTATTGATTCATAATAGCTTGATATAGAATATAAAATTGTATCACATCCTTTGTTTTAAGTCGGTTAAAAAAAAATTTTTAAAGGAAAAGTTCGTATCCAAAATGTATATATTTTTTTAATTATTTTGTTCAATATATGTATAAACTACTGGCAAACAAAGTTTCAGAAATGACATGCAATAACGTATATTTATATTACGAATATCGATTAAGATACAACTTTTCATGTTTTGTTTGCAAGTAATTAATTAAAATGTCTTTCAGCTTCTGAAAGATAAAAAGAAATCCCCAAAGCATGTTTTTTGTTCTATTGTCTTTCTTCTCATTTAGTTTGCTTCATTGTTAAGTACTTTCTGTTTTTGTCAGGTAACGCCCAGCTTTTGTTGAAAAAACAATAAAAACACACAAAGTGATATTTTAAAAAGGAAAAGAGTAAGCTTATTATAAAAATCTTACTCTTACTCTCGTTAAAGAGAAGCTCATTATCAGAGGAATTGTTTCTTATTATGAAATTCTCACTATATCATTCCCTTTCAAACAAGGATTTAAAAATCTATTACAGTTACAAAACTCACAGAATAATAATTTTGATGTCATGCAGCCATTTTATGTAAAGTGAAATGAAAACGTTGCGTGATTATAGTTTCAAAAAGTAAATTTAATAGCTAAAGAAACAATTTTTAAAGTTGCTGGACAGAAAATTTTACTTTTACTTCTCCATCATACGTAGTATAGGGTAAGTCTTGTAATCGTTTCGAAAATCGAAAAAAAATTTTTGACGGATTTACACATTTCAGACACTGGAGATTCTGAAAAACATATTTTTAAAAAAATGTCGTCCGTCTGTCTGTGTCTGTGTCTGTGTGTGTGTCTGTAAACGCTCAATCTCCCGAACAAATTGAGATAGACACTTGAAATTTGGTATGTACTTATTGCGTAATAATGGTAGAAGCTTATTGAATTTCAGTAACCTCGATTAGCCGGAACTATTTTTTCGGACTCTCTAAATATTCGTTCTGATAAAACGTATATAAAATTTTTCGAAATTGTTTATTTTAAGGAGTGAATATAAAAGACAATCACAAAACATAAATTTTGTATAAAGAATGAAGTCGATCGGATAATGAGTTGCCGAGATATTTGAGTCCTATTTTCCACAATCTTCGATTTTTCATGTCCCTGTGTTTCATTCAAATTTCAATTCAAAGATATATTTTAATTGGAAATGAGACGTTTAATCCGACGCAGTAAACCGTTAGTTAATATATTTATCAATTTCGGAGTTATAAGGATGTTTCTTTTACGCAATTCAGTAATAGAGCATTTAAAGTTTATGACGCCATCAAGCCACGATTTTATTCGAATTGCAATGCATTTTATAAATAGTTAACACAGGTTTTATTTTCATATTTTATATTATGCGTATCAATGATGGGTAAGTATTACGGTGACCCCCAACGCTAGTTTATTTATTTATAAAGATAGTTTATATATGTATTTATATTCAGTATTTATGTACTGTTGAAATGGACACTAATAATGAAAAGTTAAAACACAATGAACTATTAAATTTAAATAAAAGTGAAACATGAACAACCACATAAATAGGAAGACTATAACTTAAACACAAACTAAAGACTTAATAAAATGAATTAGGAACCTCCACATAATTAATTGAATAACTAAATATGGAAATGGGCTCATGGTTTGAGACATGCAAGCTGAGTTAAGCATGTTTTATGCCGACAACGCTCCCTAATCTGCCACAACTTTTATTGAAACAAATAAAGTTCAGGCGTGACTGTAAATTATAATTTCAAATAGCAATATCACTTTCTTCTTAATCTCTTATCGACAAACAACTACACGATTCAATAAATGACTTCAGTTCTCTTTGATAAGTTTGTTTTTCATAAAACCATGGAGCAAATTGTTCCCAAAAATGCACTGGATATGGATAGTGTAAAGTTTGATTATGCATATGAAAAATGCTTGTTATTCTTTCGTTTAATATCATTCGAAAATATTTCTAAAATTGAAATATGAATATTATAACTAACGTGTAAAATCTAATAGTTCCAAAATTAAGTTATGTCTTTTATCATAAAATATAGTAACCAGTTTATTTTCTTTAATTTTTATATTGAAGTCGAAAAATCAAAATTAGTTTGATTACATTAGTGACAGACTTTTTATTCAGAAATTTCAAAATGTCACCAGAAAATTTCAAGAGTTATTTTTGATTTATATAATGATAGCAACTTTAATTTCGCTTGTCTATCGTAAAAATTTCGAATCAGCTGATGAAGTTGATGGTGAAATACTCAGCTTCTCTTCCATTTTACAGTGTTTTTTTGCTACTTTTATACTAGGCTCCTGTATGATGTGATACACAAATACTCATGTACAGGGAGTGGAGTTGCTTGCAACTAGGAATTCCCTTGAAACAATCAACTGTTTAACTGTTTTAACTGTGAATATTATAAAGGAAAATTATTTTAAAAAATCTCTGATGGGAATTTTGAATTTCTGAATAAAAAATTCCCCATAATTGGCAATACCGTTAGTTAGATTATACTATATACTTTAAAGTATAGTATATAGAGTCAAATCTGTATAACGGACACTCTTGATTAACTGGCACCTCTATTTAGCGAACACCTTTTAAAAACGCCAACTTTGACAGGATTTCGTAAAAGATCTTCCTTTACCGAAAAAAAGGTTCGATTGTACAGTTTCTGAATAGGTTTAAAGGTAATAGGTCTGAATAAGTTTTATCGATAGCATTCACAATTCAATGTTATCGAATATCGTATACATTTTTTTATCGATGTCTCCTGTCAATAAATTTTTATACTTATCCGATATCAGATCCGATTTTATCAAGAATCGCCATAAAAAAATAATAAGACTAGTTTTGCATTAACTGTTTTACATAAGTTCTTGAAACATGGTTCCAAAAAGAGCCGAGGGCAGCCAAAACGTTGAAGGGAAGTTTTAGCCATCAAAAACACGTTGAAAATTGTTGAAGATAATATAGAAGCAAATACAGGAAATTACTGACGCTATCTGGCGGAGAGAACCAGAACTAAAATGGTGGTTGTGGGGAGGGGCGGAGAACAAACCAAGACGAATTGTACAAAGAAAATTATTGTGATGATCGAACCCATAGAACTGGAGATATAGAAAAAAACCCCATAAAAGTGCACTATGCAGCAACATCAGATAGTGGATGGGGCAAAATGCTCAAAAAACGTTTAAAATGATCCGATTTTGGGTTGGAAAAGCTAAAAAATTTCCTAAAACGAAAGAGCTGAAGTTAAAAACTGTATAGCACGGAAACTAAAGGGCATACGGCCTATAAGACTCCAGAATAAGGCTTAACCCAACACTTCAGTGTTAGACGCTATCATAGATATCAATTTTGTCTATACACTTTAAGTTACATGCTATATAGTCACAACCTAGTATGCATTTTTGCCTTAGTATAGGGGGTCCCTAATCGTGAGGCTCTTTCCGGTCTCTTGGGGTATTTTGGCCTAGTTCTCTCTCCCCCCCTCCGGTCCCATTTTTGGGTTCCCTAGTTAGCCCACCTTACTGCCTCCCCATCTCCATTTCCAATTTTAGCCTATGTGGCCTTTTTCTTGAGTAAATTGCTTTTTTCTGTTCTTGACAGTATCTGAGTACCTATAATACTTATATGCACAAACTTGATATCCTTGATATCCTTGATATCGCCCAACTTCGAACTATTAGGTTAAGAATTTTTATGGGGTCTTTTTAGCCCTAGGCTCTTTAGTTTCCGTACTATGTTTTTTAAAACTTCCGCTTTTCTGTTTTAAGACAGTCTTTCGGTCATTTCAACCAATTCCAGTGGCCCCTGAAATATGTTTTAGGCTTTCGTTCCCATTGGCCGCTGACGCATGTCCAGAATTAAACTTGAATCTCTCAGATATTTATTTAAGGTAGAAACAGGCATTTTTTTCACATTTCTCCCATGTCCTCCCCCAGTCTTTCTTTTATCATTGCTAGACTTCTTTTAAGTTTCTTTAACTTTTAAATAATTTTAGTGAAGATCGGATCATTTTAAATAATTTTTTAGTGTTTTACCCTATCAACTATGTGGCTCTGCTACATAGTGCACGCACATTTCTGTTTTATTCGATATCTCAGGTTCTATGGGTTCGATCCTCACTCAACATGAAACATTCGCTTTGGTTTGTTTCCTCCCCATCCCTTCATCATTTTAGTTCTGATTCTCTCCACCGGGGACTACAATTTCATTTATTTTTTTCTAAATTGTCTTCAGTTCATATTTTCGACTGGTTTTCGGGGAGATGAAGCTTCCTTTGAGCGTTTTGGCTACCCTCGGCTCTTCATGGAACCTTAAACAAGATCTGCAATGTTTCCAGAGGTGATGTGAAACAGTTAATGCAAAGCTAGTCAAGTTATTGGTTGCTAAGTTGTGCAGTTACTGTTTTTAGCTGATCGGTGTAACAACAATTGCAGAACATCTCGATAGTAGAATTTGGGCATCGATTGTTATTTTATACGATAGCAATTGTTATCGATTGTTGAATTTTCGAGAATCACCCATGACTAAATGACCACTTGTCAATTTAATCCGTTTGTGAACAAAAATGAATTAAAACATTTTTTAGAACTTTGGATTTGATAGCAGCCTTTAGAAAAATTTTAATTTATCAATTATTATGGAATAATGTTCCAAGAGAATGAAGGCATTGGAACCACATGCAGTACAACACGAAATTTATTATGCCATTTTATCTAATTTTCGTATTTACGTGTATTTTGCAATACTTTACATTTTCGTTTTATATAACAAAATTTTAAGGTCATATTTCTACTATAATGCCGGCTACAGTAGTTTCAATATTCAATGCCAAAATCGGAGAAACATATATATTTGTACACTCTTTTATTCAACTTAACTTGGTTCATGTATGTAATGGTGAAATTTGCAATCAATTTTACACTCACTTCCTGATGTGCTAGAATTATAAAAAATATGTACACAATGTCAATTATGTTCCAATGTCAATATTACAGTTTAATAGTTTTTAGAACTGAATTATAAAGTAAGAAATTCATTTTAAACATTGTTTCGTTAGCCAGGTGCACAAATATTATTTGCGGTTACAATGTATGCATGTTGCTACAAGAATGGAGTTATTGATGTGCCAAACCACGGTCGCTGTTATATGCAAACTGGTTGTGAAACTGCAACAATGAAATATTTTAAATACTAAATGTAGGAAAAAAGAGTGTAATATATATAAAAAAAGCTGCTTTTCTTAATAAGTAACTTTAAATACAAAATTTGGTGCATTTCTGCCCTAATAGAAACTGAGATACAGCTATAATGTTTATCACAAGAAGCATAGCATAGCAGCGCCCTCTGTTGAGTAATAAAAAACAAAACTGAATCAACAAAGTTTTTTTCATAACAAGCATCTTACATATTGAGCCTTGGTGCAATTTCATCTCACAGATGCCGGATTAAGCTTATGATGTAAATCGTTAAAAACACAGCAGAGCAGCGCCACTTGTTGGGTGATATATACAAAAATCTAATCAGGACCAATTTATATTACGATCTAACTAAATATGCATTTTTATAGAATTCTATGGATAAGAGCTTAAGTTACAGCGCACACAATATTTGTGTAACAGACAGACAGACACCAGATAGACATCAGCCCCAAAATATTCAAATTTTACTCAAGATATCCCAAAACGTAAAAATCCCTCAAAAACCGGAATTCGAAAAAATTTTCCGAATCCAATACTTTTTTCGCATGAAGAAAGTACTAAAATCAATAATAAACCAACAAGCTTTTGTGCTTCATGAATTTTTGTCGTGAATTTCTGAAAATCTCTCCCTATATCTTACTTTATTTGAAATTTAGATCGCTCACTGAATTTGAATTCATTCGATTATCTTGAATTTGTTTTGAATATATTCTCTAAAGATTCAAGAGAAGGGTTTTAAAGATACATTAACTTTTATAGTATCTTTTGAAATTTTATTAAAAAGTGTGGGTGGCCAAATTCTTTTAAGAAAAACTGTGATGCATTTAAAAGTGTAAAAATAAACTGCTAGAGAAGTTTCAGCATTGTTATGTTATATAAATGAAATTTTACTGCTGAAATAAATGAACAAAGTACGACAAAAGATTTCTTGGTCAATATATTTGTATTACGTAAAAGCATAAAAGTATAAAGTTTCATACGAGAAGTCATAAATAAATCGTACTTTTAAAATATATGAACAAAACTAAATTCGTTGGTCAGAAAGCAATGGCGGCTCGAGGTTTATTTTAATGGGGAATTTAATTAACCCGGGCCCTTGGAATACCTTTGTAGCGTTATTCCAATGGCTCGGTCATTTTTCACTGTCAGTTTTACGCTTAGATAGCAATGTAAAAATTCACATGTTTGTTATTCAATAATTTTGGGCGAATCTCACTGCTGAAAATTAATTTAAAAATTAATTAAAATTACTTATATGTGTCGTATGCTGGTCTTTGGATGACTTGGTATGTCGTCACAAGTTTGCCACAGGATTTGTGTGCTCATGATAACATTTCCGCTTATAGACCGAGAGGCGGCCGCACAGACAATCACCTCATCGAGTTCATGGCTGAAATTCCAGAATTAGTTGAAACTTGATTCGCATATTAAAACGCAATCGATCTGCCAAGTCGTATCTTGGTGGAAAACACCCGAAAACCCGATTTTAGCGGTTGGCTCGTAGGTTTACCATTGTATGTGCCTGCTCCCAGTCCTCCATGTTTTCATACCTTTGGGTGCAGGAAAACACAATGGTAAACCTACGAGTCAACCGCTAAAATCGGGCGTTTCAATATGCGAATCGAGTTTTAACTAATTCTGGAATTTCAGCCGTGAACTCGATGAGGTGATAATCTGAGCTGCCCCCTCCCGATCTATTAGATAGCAACATAAAAATTCACATGTTTGTTATTCAGTAATTTCGGACGAATTTCACTAATAAAAATTAATTGAGAAAATAATTAAAATTACTTATATGTGTCTTATATATTACTTATATGTGTCTTATGTGTTACTTATATGCTGGTCTTTGGGTGACTTTGTATGTCGTCTCAAGTTTGCCACAGGATTTGTGCACTCATGATGACATTTCCATCTCGTGATGCGATTGCAGCCTTGCCGACATATACGAGTGGGAGATGCCAAGCTGGATGTCGTTCTCGCAACTCAATGGTAGAGCCATGAACATAGAACTAGACCAGGACTTCTAACGAAATAGCCTTTCCGAGAAGAAAATCGTTCCTCGAAAAATGTCTCAAATAGGTGGCGCATGTGTAGGACAGCTTCTCCATACGTCACCATTTCGTCTGCTTCTTCAAATCGTCTGTCGTCTGGTAGATATCGCATATACAGTTTCGGTTTGATGTTGTAGGTGGCGCTGCCTTGATAGGGATTCTCCAGCTGCGCAGAACCACGCGCGTAGTTGTGCAGCTGCCATTTAGTTCCAAAGTCCCGTTACGATATTAACACTATTTCGTTGGAAGTCCTTCTTTAGTTCTATGTTCTTGGTTAGACCTCTGGAGCGCTATTCCAAGGGCCCGGGTTCGATTCCCGGCTTGGCATTTTTCACTCTGTCGGTATTACGCTTAGATAGCTATGTAAAAATTCACATGTTTATTATTGAATAATTTCGGGCGAATTTCACTACTGAAAATTAATTGAAAAATTAATTAAAATTACAAAATAGACTAATCAATACCCTAAAGTCAACAAATAAATCAATATTAATTTGTTGTTTATATACTTTTGAAAATATTTTTACCTTCGGTTATATCGCGCTTTCTGATATATTACGTTTTCTTTTCTCGTTTTCAGGCATGAACGATATGACAAGGGGCTGCTGTAACTAAGCAAAACTGTTTTACTGTACATAGCACTTATAATACTTAAAATACCAAGGCATTTAGTTTTTGTTTTTTAATAAAAGATGCCGTAAAATTATTCTAGCAATTCTACCATTTTCAAATGTGATCTTATTTTTTCACATGGCTTATTTAACCCTAAATGTACCGGAAATTTTACCGAAGTATAATAAAAAACACTCCGCGCCAGAATTTTTATTTAAAGGCACTTAAACGTTCTATTTAACTTATTTCTATGTGATTTAAATTTTATTTATTTTATAATAACAAAATTTCTGATTCGAATCGAAATTTTTTCATTTGGTACCGGACCTGGTTCTACCTTTTGAATACAGCGTTGGACACCGTTCGCCCCAGCGACCATTTTTTGAAAAAAAAATCGTAGTAATACATTTATATTAGGTTATTTTTAAGACAAATCTACCACAAAGAAAATTGTTTGTAAATTGTGGCACGATTGGATGTAAAACTAGTCTTTGGAAGCCACCGTAATTATTAGGACCATTTATAAAATGCATTGCAATTCGAATAAAATCCTGCCTTGATGACGTCATAAACTTTAAATGCTCTATTACTGAATTGCGTAAAAGAAAAATCCTTACAACTCCAAAATTGATGATCACATTAATTAACAGTTTACTGCGTCGGATTAAGCGTCTCTTTTCCAATTAAAATATTCTTGAATTGAAATTTGAATGAAATACAGGGTCATGAAAAATCGGAGAGTGTGGAAAATATGAGTACAAATATCTCGGCAACTGATTATCCTATCGACTTCATTCTGTATGCAAAATTTATGTTTTTTTATTATCTTTTATATTCACTCCTTAAAATAAATAATTTCGAAAATTTTTATATACCTTTTTATCAGAACGAATCTTTCGAGAGTCCGAAAAAATAGTCGTGGATAATCGAGGTTACTGAAATTCAATAAGCTTCTTCCCATTATTACATACTAAGTACATATCAAATTTCAAATCTTTACCTCAATTTGTTCGGTAGATAGAGCGTTTACAGACGAACACACAGACACACAGATAGACGGACGGCAAATCTTTTTTCTCTAAAAATATGTTTTTCGGAATCTCCAGTGTCTGAAACGCGTAAATCCGTCAAAAAACTTTTTTACGATTTTCAAAACTATTACAAGACTTACCCTATACTACGTATGATGGGTAAAAGAGACATGCGCCGCAGGCGCCCCGTGCGGGACGCACCGGACACAATCGACCACCGATTCCAAGTCCTGAGAGACTTTTATTGCGCCAGTAGCTTTGTCTCGTTACGGCCCTTCGGCCGGCCAGAGAGCCGCACCACACTGCGGACCCTCTAACCTAGTACCCACGAGTTGACGACATAGGTCGCTACGACAGTAACCCCAATCTGGGGAAACTCCCACACAGGACGGACCCGTGGTGAGCTGGCGAAGGCCACCCGCCGACTTCGTCCCCGAAACCGCATAGGGGGAATCGGTTTCTAGGTCGTCGTGCTGCCGCGACAACTTTTGCTCTACCACAATTCAAGGAGTGTGAAAACCTACATAGGTAGTCACTTTCCCTCTAATAGTGGATACATATCATATCACTACTACATATATATCACTACAAAAGAGCGGGAGGTGCTTCTGGCCAACCCGGGACCTCGAAGAAAACTGGTCCCAAAGCGCATAGTCACGCATGGCTGGGCTGTCCCTCGCCAAGGAGATACCCGCGAGGTATTGATTACCGCCTGGTTTCCCAGGTTGATACCAAGCGACCCGGCACCCCTTGGGAGATTATGCTCATAAAATATGCACTAAAATGAAGAAGAAAGATCCACTACCGGACTCTGAGGGACGTGGACCCCCTCAAGTGCGCTAAAGAAGCGGGCCCGGCCGGGTTAATAATCACTCAACGAAGGAATTCCCTTGAGAGATCGATGCCTGCTTACGAGACAAGTCTCAAGCCTGCGAACTCTATCACCATAGAAAACACTCTCCGAGGTATTACCCGCCAGGCATTAATTACCTACTGGGCGAGCCCAGGTTGACGCCCAACGACCCCCCTCGGAGAGCAGTGCCAGTTTACAAGACAAGTCTCAAGCCTGTGTACTATTCACCATTACCCCTACTTCCGCCACCTGCACCGCGGGGACCACGGGCGATCGGCGCTGCGTTCAAATGCGGTCTTTGACCGCGAAGAGCTCGGTGATTGCGGCCAGCTCTTCGGCGACCAAGGTTTCGATCTAACGTACGCATAAGGAATCGGTGAATAATCAGCCGAATTCCCTTCCTTGCGTAGCCGTCCATCCAGAGATCGCTTGGCTTACGCGTCCGAAAGCAGGGCTACACTACATACCGGGCTTGCTCATTCATTATGATGACGTCACAAAAGGTGGCGACTAGGAGAAAAGACATACAGCGATTGGCACAAAACGATGGGCGCGTTGCTTTGGATCAATCGCTGGTCGCGGTCAGCCACCATTTGTGACGTTTTGAGAGTGAATGAGCAAGCCCGGTATCTAGTGTTGCCTTGCCGAAAGTCCCGAGGAAAGCACTTTTCCCGCACAGACTTCCAGAGCACGCACCGAAAAAGCACATAGCTTATGTTACTTACCCCGACTCCACAAAAACATGTAGAGTCGTGGTAAAAGAAACGAGCCTGATGGTCACCGAAGGTGCCGTGTCCCGTGAAGACCTGGTTAATGTAGAAATCGCCCTGCAGTCGGCGGATGCCGACGCGTGGGAAAGATTCATATGCCTTGCGGCCGGTTTCAATCGGTCCCATCTCTCCTGCCATTTGGACAAAGTTTGTCCAAAAAGGTCTTTTTTGGCTTGGCGGCGCGTGACTAGAATCACTACATCGACAGACTGTCGTGCCGTGGCTTCTTTTGCCAATATGTCCGCCCTTTCATTAAAGATATGACCGACATGAGCCCGGACCCAGTGCAAATGAACCTCAATTCCTGTGGTTTTAATCAGGTCCCTTATCTCGGCAACGGCCCTGTGCTGAGGCACAAGTCCATGAAGCGCCGACCTCGAGTCTGAGAAGACGTCGTGTTCCCCGAGACCTCTCAGATGGGCATGGGTGATTACTTTCTTGATCGCATGGACCTCGGCCGCAAACACTTCCGCACCGTCCGAGATGATGGGTAAGTAATAGTCACTATTCCTGGCCCGTAATTTAAAGGTTAAGTGTTAAAAGAAAACATTCCCACCATTTTCGTAAAAATCATATATATATTGTGTTCTATAAATTTTCGCAATCATTTAATTTTTATGTTAAAATCGATAAAAGTATTTTTGATGTGACATCTCGGTTCAAACTTTAAATCATTAACAAAATCCATTTTTAAATTCCATCTTATCAGTTTCCCTGGTAGTAGTCGCCTAACATCCTCAAGAAAATAGGTTAAAAAGATATTGCTGCTCAGATAGCATCTTTTGGTGTCACTCTAAATCTGTGTGGGTAGAAGAATTGTTTTCTAAAATTGTTTTCAATGCAAATGAGTCTCTAAGAACAAAACTGTTGAAAAGATTTATGTTTATTTTGTTGATAGAAATAAACTAAACTTTACTACTTAAAATGTCATGGCAGAGAAACGAGATGCATAAAATTCATAATAATTTTACGTGCTACGAAAAAGACAAATGTATGGTTTGTAGAACGAATAACAAAATGCTTTCTTTTTCTATAAATTCAAATGAAGATGTAAAAATAAAGTGCTAAGAAAAATTTGTCTATCGACAAATAGAAAAATAAATATAATAAACAGAAAAATATA
Organism: Maratus michaelseni; assembly: GCA_963931845.1. NCBI lineage: Eukaryota > Metazoa > Arthropoda > Arachnida > Araneae > Salticidae > Maratus > Maratus michaelseni. The sequence continues at coordinate 4,301,765 of OZ007598.1, read as the reverse complement.
ATATAAATATAAAACAAAATGTACAGGGTTATTCAAAATGATGTACGGAGTTTTAAAATAATATAATATACTCATTTTCAAACATATGCTTACTGGAACGGGTTTAAAATAAAGGAAAACTACATTCTAGTTGGCTGGTTGCACTACGGGGGTTGTGGTGACGCTATTATCGCTATAACCTAAAATGGCGTCTCAGTAATAAAAGGCTTTTTGCGTTCTGCAGTATGCCAATAACAGAATCTGTAATTTTAGTCCAACGTGAGCTTCGTAAACGTTTCGGAAAAGATAGTCGTACTGAAAAATAGCATTTGTAAGCTGTATCACCAATTTGAATAAAGACTGTCTTTTCAATCATGTGACTGTTTCCTGTGTCTTTGCAACCATCACACTATGTGACTTTTTCTTGTGTATATGCAACTATCACACCACGTGACTTTTTCTTGTATCTTTTCAAACATTCCACCAAGGGATTTTTTCTTGTGCCTTTGCAACCATCACACCATGTGACTTTTCTGCTGTCTTTGAATCCATCACACCATGTGAATTTTTCTTGTGTCTTTGCAACCATCACACCACGTGACTTTTCTGCTGTCTTTGAAACCATCACACCACGTGATTTTTTCTTGTGTCTTTGAAATCATCACACTATGAGACTTTTTATTGTAGGGCGCGCATTGTGAAAGACAACGTGTATGTAGTATCGCTACCACGTAACGTGGACGACTTAAAAACACGCATATGTAATGCTCTGAACTTAATAACGCCAGACATGCTGAATGAGCTTTGCACGAACTAGACAATACTCTGGACACTGTCCGTGTGAGTTGAGGAAGTCATATAGAACATTTTTAATGCAATAAAAGAAAATTGTTGAGTTTTCTTTCATTTTAAACCCATTCTGGTAAGTGTATGTTTCAAAATGAGTTTATTATAGTATTTTAAAATACCGTACATCATTTTGAATAACGCTGTATAATAAAAATATGAATACATATATACAGTGAACTCCCGTTATTGCGAGCTTCCAAGGGTGGCCATTTTTCGTCAGAATTTTTTGGCATCATGTTAAAGTATATGCTTTCATTCATGCAAATGAATAAGATGAAAGTACCGTGGAAGATTTATTTTTATTTTTACGTCAATATAAAACTAAGCTTTAATACCAAATTTAACACGTTCGCTGCCAACTACGAATATACTCGTAGTGCTATCTACGTTTCTTCAATCTAAAATTAGTTATTCGCACCGGAAATTTCAAAAGAAGAATTTTATTTTATGTAATCACGAATAAAACAAAGCAAATATTGCTATTAGTTTTTTCTGGTATGAATTTGAACTTTCTAAATAAAATGAAAATTCCGGCATTTTTATCTTGGCAGCGAACGTGTTAATGGGATGAAGCAATACAAGTTTGCCCTTCAAAGAGAAAATGAATTACATCAAACAGAGCATTTAAAAGATGTCATACTTACAATTATTTTAAATTTTTATTTCGATTCCATTATTTTCTATTTTTGAACTAACTTTTCTAACTTCTAACTTTTGTAGTCAACTATTCCAAATGCAAATTTTTTTTCCAAATGTAAAAACATAGCACTGAAAATTTTCGTCAGAAATATTGGTATTAAAAAAACCGGACCATTGGGAGGCCCGTGTAGGACATTCATTTACCTGTTATGAAACAAAAACTAGTCCAGTTTCATAACTTTGTTTTGTTTTATTCAAATTTCAAATCCGTTAAAAAATCCAGTTCCATTTAATAGTTTTAAGTTCTATCTTATTAGACTCCCAATAGACGCCTGACAACTTTTCGAGAGATTTTTAAGAGGTATTATTTCTTAAATAGAATCTTTTGGCATCACGCTAAAGTGTGTATAATTAAAGTATGTGGGGGCAGAGATTTTCTTTCATGCAACTGCAGTTGCATGAATAAAATATTGAAGACGGGTTTTTTTCCTTTTGATGTCACAAAAGCTAAACTTTATTGCTGAAAATAACGCGAAGAAGCAACCGAAGTTTGTCTTTCGAAGTGAAGGCCGAGAAAGGGCACAAAGAATATTTGTGAAATGGGCGTTGAAAATTTGAAATAAATACAATTATTTTCCATTTAGTTTTTCTTATTTTCTATTTTTCAAGTATTTTACAACTTTTTTAAAAGGAGTGTTATTTACTGGTTATGAAAGAAAAAGTATTTCAGTTTCAAAATTTTATTTTCTTTTATTCGAAATTGAAATCCCCTAAAAGAGCCAGTTTACTTTATCAGTCTGAAATTCTATTTGATTAAACTGACAACAGCGCCTGAATTTTAAAAGGAAGAATTTTTAAAGCGTCTTAGCAATATTTTGTTAGTGTTGGAAAGTCTATCATAATATATGCAATATATGCATTATGCAAGATTTTGCATTCGTGTTTTTTCATGCAAATGAATAAGCAGCAAGAAGTACTAAGGAATATGCATTAATTTTTATTTTGATGTCATAAATTAACTAAACTTTACTACTGAAAGTAACAGATTGATGCAATAGAAATTTGCAGTGAATGCTGGAGATGTCCACAATGGACATTTGTGAAATTTCCGTTATAAACTTTATATATGAGGGAAATTCGGAAACAAACTTCCGTTGTTGCGTGGCGCTAGCAGTAGTGGGCGGAGCACAACCATAATTCCATCAAGCAATCTGTGATTCAATAAGCTTCCAGCTGTTCCAGTGGCAGTGTCGTACTAACGCGCGTTTGCTGGTTATAACGTCACAAAATGTGCGCCGCCATTGAAAATCCCGCCAAATGCGAGCTATGAGGAGTGATAAGATTTCTTTGGCCAAAAAAACTGTCATCTTGAATTGTATGTCCTATACGGCCCAAACATTATGAGTGAAGGTGAACTGCGTCAGTGGATCAGATTTTTCAAAGAAGGAAGAACAAACATTCACGATGAATCAAGGAGTGGGAGGCTGTCTGTAGTAAGTGATGATCTCGTCAAACAAATTAACGACAAAATTTGTCAAATCCGGCGATGATGAATGTCTGCCGCAGACAGTTTTTTTGACAGAGAAATCTTATCACTCCTCGTACCTCGCATTTGGCGGGATTTTCAATATCAGCGCACCTTTTGTCACGTTATAACCAGCAAACGCGAGGAAGTATGACAGTCTTACTATAATAGCTGGAAGCTTACTGAATCACAGATTGAATGATGTAACAATAGTTGCGCTTCGCCCATTACTACTAGTACCACGCGACAACGGAGGTTTGTTTCTGAATTGCCTCGTATTTACAATTATTATAACATTATTATGTATTAGTACTGTACGATTTTAATAACGAGAAAAATAATCAATCCACAGAAAATAGGATCAGAACAAAAAATTTCATTTTAATAAAATTATTTATTTTTTTCCTTTTTCAGAAATTTTCTTTTCATACGCAAGAAAAAAGTATGAGATTTATCATACCCATGGATGAAAATTATGCGCAGGGCTTGTATGGTTCCTAAATTTTAGTTCCACAACTTCCAAATAATCATCTTCACTTTATTTAATCACAATTTCTGTCATAAAGAGAAGATTATTATTCGGAATTGTGGTACTAAAATGCAAGAACCTTGCGAGCCCCCCATCTCTGGTCGTTATTAATAAAAAGCACCTTTAAGTAATAAAATATAATATTAGAAAGATATATAAAGGGGATTGGACTTTAAAATACTGTTAACCTTTACACGAGGGCTCGGACAGCATCTGACCGGCTTTAGCATTTATTCTTGAAAGAGCCCCTGTGAAAAGGTTAAATAGATAAAAGTGTGATTTGTAAAACATGTAATAGCTGTTATAAAAATATCAAAATCGTAAACCTATAATAATGCGAAAATTAATAAATTTATACAAAATAAGACCAGAGTGAAACATTTCTTCTTAAATAAAATTATTATTATTATTTTACGACTAATTTTCATGCGAACAACAACAAAAAAAGATATGAGATTTATCACACTTAGAAAAGCACTTTTAAATATGAAAGTAGCATATAAAAACATATGTAAAGAGACTTACACGTTAAAATACTATGAAACAGATAAAAGAATGATTTATAGAACGACAATTCTAAAAGAATTAACGCTGTAAATGTAATATAAAGAATATAAACTTATAACAGAGTTCCTACAGGTCAGGACATTTCCCGGACTTTAAGTTAGACATTTACCAGTATTTACTTAGAGAAAAACTTGCCTTGTGCATTAGCGCGATTACATAACTCGAGTTATTTCATAAGAAAATACTGGTATTTTCATGAAATTGTAGTAACCTATTTAATAATACGAAATAATCAAATAATAAATCTATTTAAAAAAGAGCAAAAAATTTATTTTTAAGTCAAATAATTTTATTCTTTAGCCTTTTTCTACTTTTTTTTAAAAATGAGATTTTATATATTTAAAAGTATTTTTTAAATATGAAACCAGAATAGTTAAGAGATATTTAGTGCATAAAACTTTAAAATGTTATTAAATAGATCAATTTATTATTGATTTCTTGAGGAAATTATCAATAAAAATATATTCTCAAAATTATAAAATCGATTATAATGAAAACAAAAAGTCAATCTACAAAAAGCACTAAACACCAAATAAAGTGATTTCTTTTCAAGTAATATAATTTCATTTTTTATCCTTTCTCAATGAGTAACTTATGTATAAATTATCAGTCAAAACCCATTTCAGCTATGACAGTTATTTCCGATTGAGGATGTCTAGACGTCTACTAGAGTAAGGTGACCAGAAAGTGTTCCCTTTCTTAGAGGACGAGTTTTCATTTTCGAGGCATGAATGTTTCAAGGTCCCTAGTGATGGTTATAATGAATGATTTTGACCTTCGAATGCATCATTCGGGCATTAGCAAAAGAATAGCTTTCACCCTTCGTATTCTTTTTAATCACTTGAAGCCAGAAATTTTATATATAAATAAAATAATTAAATTCTCTTAAGTTAATTTTGTTTCTTTTTACAAAATTTCTGACTTCAATTGATTAAAAAAAAGTACGAAGGTGGACAATTATGCTTTTCCGGTTGGCATAATGAATCATTCGAATATCAAAATCCCCCCCCCCCCCCACACACACATTTATACCTATTACTATTTCTACTGTATGTACCATGAATAAAATAATTAAATTATCTTAAATATATTTTCATTTACAAAATTTCTGGCTTCAATTGTGTAAAAAAAATACGAAGGCTGGCAATTATGCTTTTGCGGTTGTCCTATTGATTCATTCGAATATCAAAATCATCCCCCCCCATTATGACTATCACTATATCTGCCGAATATACTATGAACAAAAGAATTAAATTCTCTTAAATGAATAATGTTTTTCTGTACAAAATTCCTGGCTTCAATAGATTAAAAAAAAAAATACCAAGGTTCTCAATTATGCTTTTGCGGTTGACCAAATGATTCATTCGAATAACAAAATCATTCATTATGTCCATCATTACCATATCTAGTGTATGTGCAAGTATGTATTACCTGCCCCTGATGGCAGATAATGATAAATTGAACTTAAGATAAGTTCAATCAATGTATTCTAATTTCAGTTTTTTGAACCGAATAAAATGCCTTCAAAATGAGGACTGCCCTCTAATAAATTACGATATTTGGTCACATTAGCCTACAGTCCATCTGGATAGAATTTTGAAACTTTGTAATAACGAAAAATTATTATACTTTTATTGAAAAGGTATTTAAGGTGAAAAGCATTATTATTTTTCAACTAGTATATAACCCCCGTCAAAAATGACGGATTGTTGATCTGCGTTCCATTTTTAAAAGACTTCATACAAACAAACAGTATGGAGATTTTATTATTGAAAGGTTTGTATTGTAGAAAAGTACATTTTAAGGCCGGTAGATGGCGCCAAAACAATATTTAAAACAGAAGCGTAATACCGGATCGATCACACCAAAGCCTCCCTACGGAAGAAATCACCGCAATTTTTGAAAAAAAGTGTTTACAGAAAAAATTGTTTACAGAATACATTCTTTATATGAAATTATAGTATATAACCTCCGTCAAGAATTACAGATAGTTGATCTGCGCTGCATTTTCATAAGACTTCCTACAAACAAACAGCATGAAGATTTTATTATTGAAAGGTATGAATTGTAGAAAAGTACATTTTAAAAAAGACAACTGATTTCTACAAATATAAATAATGAAGATTTTTTTTTTTTTTTTACTCAATATTAAATTTTTGAAATAGTTCAAAGTAAATATTAAAAAATAACCCATGTGCGAAAGTTTTCGTAAATAAGTGTTATCAATGAGTTTCTAAAGAGCTTGACTCACCACATAGCTCAATTTTTGATTATATAAACAAAATTAAATGGAAATTACTCGGTAGTATTTATTACTTATTTTAAAATTACGTTTCATAAGAAAAAAATATTTTATTTACGATGGCAAGAAAATTTCAAAATTTGTTTGTATCGGGCATAAAAGTGGGAAACTGGAAAAAAGTTGGAGAATATTTTCCATCTATACAATGGCGCTAAACTCTTATAGTTTAGTCACATTTTAACAATTAATTATACAATAAAATGCAATATAACTGTACATATGATTGTTATTTGTTTCCATAAATTAGAAATTACAAAAAACAAATTTAAACTAACAGTAAATGCATAGCGTAATTGCATCAAAAAATAAAACTGAATACAGTTTGCTAAAGGTATAAATCCAAATATATCTGATCAACTTATGTACAATGATTTATTTTGCAAAACGAATATTATTCTGGATGATTTGGCTCTTCAAGATTTTTCCCCTTCTTCCAAAATAAAAAAAAATCTCCATGCTAAATATTTACACGTCAAATCAATCTTTGCTCCAGAAATAAATGTCCAAACATGCATCAGTGAAACTATCCAAAAGTGTCGTATAAATAAGACAATTAATTCTATTAATAAAAAGAAAAACTGCCCAGTTAAACTGAGGGCATTGAGCTAACAGGCTTCACACTAATTATATATTATACTCTTATTTCAAAGAATTTGAAATAAGCCTCTCGAAAAATAAAGAAATCGGCAATATATTAAGGGGGATCATCCCGCCCTTATAATTAACCAATGGACCCCCAAAACTATTCAGGAAAGCGCCTTATTACAATGAACAATTATACAAAATTTGAAGCAAATCGAATAATTCTGCATGAAAAATCCATTTATCTAAATTAAGGGAGGATTAGACCCCCGTAACCCTCTTTATACATAACCAATTCACCCCCAAAAACTAATCAGAGAAGTGCCTTACCACAATGAACCTATATACAAAATTTCAAGAAAATCGGATAATCCTGCGTGAAAAACCCATTTATCTAATTTGAGGAGGGTTAGCCCACCCGTTTCCCCTCTTTATACTTAACCAATGGACCCCCAAAACTAATCAGGAAAGCTCCTTACCCCAATGAACCTATATACAAAATTTAAAGGAAATCTGAAAATTCTGCATGAAAAGCCCATTTATCTAAATTAAGGGGGGGGGGGGTTACCCCCCTTCCCCCCCTTTATACTTAACCAGTGAGCCCCTCAAACAAATCAGGGAAGTGCGTTACCACAATGAACCTATATGCAAAATTTGAAGAAAATCGGATAATTCTGCATGAAAACCCCATTTATCTAAACTGAGGGGGGTTACCCCCCGTTTCCCCTCTTTACACAACCAATGGACCCCCAAAACTAATCAGGAAAGCTCCTTACCACGATGAATCTATATACAAAATTTAGAGGAAATCGGAAAATTCTGCATGAAAAACCCATTTATCTAAATTAAGGGGGGGTCACCCCCCATTTCCCCCCTTTATACTTAACCAGTGAACCCCCAAACTAATCAGGGAAGTACCTTACCACAATGAACCTATATACAAAATTTGAAGAAAATCGGATAATTCTGCATGAAAACCCCATTTATCTAAACTGAGGGGGGGGGGGATTAGCTCCCCGTTTCACCTCTTTACATAACCAATGGACCCCAAAAACTAATCAGGAAAGCTCCTTACCACGATGAACCTATATACAAAATTTAGAGCAAATCGGAAAATTCTGCATGAAAAACCCATTTATCTAAATTAAGCGGGGGTTACCCCCCGTTTCCCTCCTTTATACTTAACCAGTGAACCCCGCAAACTAATCAGGGAAGCGCCTTATCACAATGAACCTATATACAAAAATTGAAGAAAATCGTATAATTTTGCATAAAAACCCCATTTATCTAATTTCAGGGGGGGGGGGGTTAGCCCCCCGTTTCCCTCTTTACACAACCAATGGACCCCAAAACTAATCAGGAAAGCTCCTTATCTCAATGAACCTATATACAAAATTTAGAGGAAATCGGAAAATTCTGCATGAAAATCCCATTTGTCTAAATTAAGGGGGGGTAACCCCCCGTTCCCCTCTTTATACTTAACCAGTGAACCCCCCAAACTAATCAGGGAAGCGCCTTATCACAATCAACCTATATACAAAAATTGAAGAAAATCGGATAATTTTGCATGAAAACCCCATTTATCTAATTTCAGGGGGGGGGGGTTAGCCCCCCGTTTCCCCCTTTATACTTAACCAATGGACCCCTAAAACTAATCAGGGAAGCGCTTTATCACAATGAACCTAAAAACAAAATTTGTAGCAAAACGGTTATTTCTATCCAGAGTTATCGCGTTACGTACATACATACATACATACATACATACGTACATACATACATACATACAGAACGGGCGGGCACATTAGCTCTCAGGCTTTGATAGCAGGGTGAGCTAAAAAGAGAACCTTATGAAAACTTCCTTTAAAAGAAATTTTACTCTGCAAAGACACTTTAAACAACTTCATTTATATAGATGACTTTCAGATACTTATAATATAAGCTCGCCTTTCATTTGATGGCTCTTTTGCACAGCAATTCAAAAACAAACTCCAAGGATTTGAGTAGACGAAATGTCTGGTTATTAAATTTTTTAGACCTCCCCCCCCCCCTTCCTACAATTTTCTTTGCACTTTTGCATCAATCCAGAGAATTTCCAAAATTGCTTTAAAAAAGGTGGAATTCCTCCTTTAGGAGGAACTCTTTCATGCCTGTTGTATTATCTGCCGGTAGATGGCGCCAAAATATTTAAAAGGAAAGCGTAATATAATACTGGATAACAGTGTTCGTTTGTTTATATCTGGTATTCCGATATTTAATCTGGATTTTTAATTAAGAACTTAAAACATTATAATAGGATATGATATACATGTTTTATAGGAAAATATGCTGAACAGGCATGATTTCAAGTAGAAGATATTATCTCCCGTAAGGCATGGTGACATCACGGCGACGTCACTATGAAGTCACACTGTGACTTTGTGACAGTCGTCGTGACGTCAAGTGACGTCGATGTGAAGTCACTGTGACGTAAATGCGAGGTCGTTATGGCCGTTTTCAAGGCTTTCTGTGACCTCACAATGTGACTACTTTGTGAAGTCACCGTGCGACTTCAATGTGAAAAATGTGACGAATCTGAATCGGATAGGGTGACCAGATTTTACCCGAATCCTATACGGATTGTTCGGATCAAAATTTTTTTATGGTTCAAGTTTGTGACGTTTGTGACGACACTGCACCGGGTCGGGTGACCAGATTTTACCCGAATACAATCCAGAAACTTCGGATCGATCTTTTTGGATTTGTTTGGCTACAGAATAGATTTGGATTAGTTGTCGTGTGACCTGATTTTCGTGAACCCGATCTGACCCGAGTCGGGTATAATGTTTTTACTGTAAGTCTTGTTCAGAATAGAATCTTGCATACGACCAAGTAACCAGATTTTATCAGAAATTGTGTTACGATACAATTTCTGATGTCGGCTCGGATCTAGAGTCATGCACGAATCCGGTTATATACTTCTTGAACATGATTGAATGTCTACTTGAACATGAATGATGGTTGACTGAAACTATATTTACATTCAACCCGTAATCTTACCCTAACCCAACAAAAATTCTGTAGGCCCACAACCCGACCGAACCTGATAAATGATTTCGCATAGATTCGGATAACAAGATTTCACCAAATACGGATAAGATCGACGATAAGGATTGGATCGGCAATCATTTTTTTTTATGCAACTCGTATTCAAATTAAAACTTTGCATCTGATTGGGAAACCGGCTAATGTAGCCGTTAAACAAGAAAATTATAAATGTAAAAAACGCATACTAATATAAAAATAATAGATGAATCCATTAAAAATTATAATAAAATTAAATATTTTAATAATATGAAATTCTATTGTGCAAATAACCACTTTTAAAAATAACTTCGACTTCCATTTGTTTTTTGTAACCACCAAAAATATTGACAATAATTAAAACTATGCTATTTTGCTTTTAAGTATTGAAGTTTTTAAATGTGTATACTTTGCCATATTTCCCCTCGTTTAGTATCACGAAACTTTCTGACATATTTATGAACAAATTTTTAAACGCTTGGCACTTGCATGCCTGATTATTAAAGCGATTTGGAATGAATAGCGTTTTCCATTTTTAGATAAATGAAATGCTTAAGAGCAATTTTGGTCACTTTTTTTCCGTTTCTGACGCTGCGCGTCGGAAATTCGGTTCAAAACACCGACTTTGATAGTGTTTTCTGAAACATCTTTTGTCAAAAATGGAAAATGCCATTCTATTACATATATTCTGAATAAGAACATCTGCCAATTTCATGTGTTTCCGAATAAAAATGAATTCAGAAATTAGTTATTTTGGATTTGATTACAAATTTAATGAAAATAAAAGTATAGATTTTTAAATAAGCATTGTGAAAAATTTATATTAGGAATCCATTTAAATAATAGATCTACCTATTGTGCGATATTATTAAATAATAAACATTGTATCAAGCAATAAAACATTTTTCGAAGCAAATGAAATTTAAAACTTAGGATCATAAACGCAAAGAAAAAAAAAATATATATTTTTTAATTTACAAATTATTTTATTTATAGTTTTTGATAGAATACTAAATGCAGAGCTTAAATATCAATTTTTACTATAGAAAAATTCGATAACATAACTGGAAAAATTACCTTAACTGAATAGCTGTTTTATTGTTTCATCAATATTCATTATTTTTGTGCACCTAATATTGACATATCTTGACAACTAAATTTGTAATGAGTTAAATTGTCGCAATTATTTCAAATATACCAGAAAATTATTTCTCAAAACCTCCACTAGCTAAGAAATTTTCAAATTGTAAATCAAATATTAATAGTTTTAAAAATTGCAATGTTTTTAATTACAATGAATAACTATGAAAATTGAACTGAGAAACGCAAAATATAAATACATTCCTCGTTATAAATAACACTTTACATTTAGAATATATATTGTTAGTAAATACTTTAAGCTTTTTTCCAAACTCTCTATTTAAAACGATTTAAAACATTAAAGATAAAATTTTATACAAGTGATTAAAAAAAAAGATTTAAACATCTTAACATTTAAATAATGCACTATTAATGTACCATTACTAAATATGCACTATTAACAAAACTGCGAAGACATTAAAAGTTACCTGCTAATCTATAAGTAAAACCACCAGTTCTAGGGATTAAGTTTTAATGGTCGTTGACTGCTTCCTTTTCATTGAAAAATGAGACTCAAATCCACTGCTTTAATTTTCAAAGTGTCCAGCTTAGGTGTGTTCATAGATCTGAGATATCAAATATCACGCAAACCTTAATAACGCACCCAGCTAGACATAAGAATAGGTTAAAATGGATGATTCACTTTAAAACGTTAATTTACTTTCACGGTACAAATTCCACAATATACTTCCACAAACTTAAAATAACACCACACACTCTAATCCGCCGATGAAAATAATCGTCTGCCCTCAACATCTGCGATCATGATCTGCGCAGTAATGTTTACCACAAAGTAACATCTAGCAGGTGTTTCCAGAAAAAGAATAGAAAGAAAACAGTTAAATAAAGACATTTCAAATGCTTTATAGTTTATATGGCTGACAAATAACTTCTAATAAAACTATAATATTCTGTTTTTATATGAGAGAGTTTAATATTCTTGGAAATAAGCTGTGAAAATTTAAATTTTTATATATTTTTTAATCAGTTGCATTTGTTTTAGGCGTCCAAAGTAAACATAAATTTTAAATAAAAATGGATTTAATAGTCTTTATAAAATAATTACGACATAAATATAAATACTATTCTGCAGTCAGATTTCCTAAATACGATTTTTTCATTTTTTACACTCTATTGAAAAGAGCAATATATTTAGCAGAGGTGATATCTTATTAAGCACTGACCAGTTTTGGAATAAATTGCTATAAGAATGACATATACTTTATGACATATTTTTAATTCGTTTTTGTTCGGAAACGCATGAAATTGGCTTTTGTTTTTATTCAGAAACTCTGTAATTGAAAGACGTTTTCCATTTTTTAGTAAAATCAGAAGATATTTCAGAAAAGAATGTCAAAGTCAGCATTTTGAACCAAATACCCGACGTAACAAGGAAAGAAAAGAGAAAAACCAGTCGTCACGTGACACGAATTGCTTATAACTCGATAAGTAATTTATTTATCAAAAAATGGAAAACTCATTTCGATTCCAAATTGCTTCCATAGTCAGTCCTGCCCATTTTATGCCTTTGCGTTTAAAAATGAGTCAGAAATTATGTCAGAAAGCTTCGCGTTGTGGAGCAGGTCAGTTGAGAACCACCTTAAATATTCAGTACAAGAAAAATCTTGAACGCGTTCGACGGTCACCCCGAGCACCCCCGATGTCGAACTCGCAAAAATGGTGTCCTCACTTTTTAAACAGAAAGCTGATGATTGGGTTGAGTGGCCCCTCAAAATAATAAGAGATTGGAGATTTTTAAAATATTTTTAGTATCACAAAATTAGCAAATGAGTTCTATGCGGTGGTAGGAAAAAAAATTAAATGTTTGTATTTAAAATGCTAACAAATCTCTAAATCGCTAACAGTTTTATTAGAATGAGAGATCTATTTCTGAATTACTTTCCGCCAAAACTTTCCTACGTTACTAAATTTCTATTTAAGGATTTTTACCTGTGTATTATATAGTATATTTTGTTAAATTTCATGAAAATGGCAATGAAAATTGTAAAAAAAATATCTGCCTCATATATGTAGACAAATATTTATTTATTATTTTATTTTGGAAATACAATATATTTAAATAAAGTGTGACAATGTTTTTATTAAGGATTTAGGTACATGACATAATTCAATTCTATATTTTATGAGTTTTTTTCCAAATTCTCTCTCCGATCACACCGTGAAGTCACAGAGTGTTGGCATTTTGATATCATATGTAGCATATCATAGGTTTTACGTGACTTATGTGACTTGCAGTGACGTCATTTCAACGTCACAAAAATTTTTAAAGCTGTCAAAAAGTAATTTTCTTCATGCCATGAGATGTTCTAAAGTTTATTTTAAGTTTTCTTTAGATCTTCAAGACGTTCACATTTTGATCATAGAGACGTTACAAAGTGGTGTCATTTTGGTCACAGATGTGACGTGACGTAAGTGACTCACAGTGACGTCACAATGACGTCACTGGGACTGTGCATGCTATGCGGGCTCATTTAGCTGTAGCTAGCATAGGTTTTTCATTAAGCCCAACATGGCGTTTAACTACCGTCGATTCGCAGACCAGATTGGTCGCGTCCGGAATGGTTACAGACACTTTCTTGCCTTCGGATTTTATTATAAGTAGATGGCATCTTGATAGAGATTGTTCAGTTTGTTGCTACTATTTCATCCAGGAATATAACATTTCACATGGTTTATAAATAAATGAATTTATTATCAATAAAAAGTTAAAATTTCAGTGCAAATTCACATTGTTTAATAATTAAAATTCATAAAGATACAAATAAATGTAAATATATTGCTTGAAGGGGCTTAAAAACATACATAAAAACATCTAAAAACACATTAAAGTCCTTTTAAAATCAGAACGTTTTCAACCGAACTCACTCGGTCTTCATCAGTGAAAAGCAAATAGTTAAGGTGTTGTCTCTTCGCTTCGTCTAGCTTGCTCGGAAGAAACCATTCTACTTCAAGTGTGTGGAATATAAGGTGGGATGGGAAAGGTCATTCAACAATTCAAAAACAAGTACAGGTTAATCAATCAATCATGTATTAATTCTTTCCAGACTGCGTGAATATCATATGATAATACATCGTTACAGACTATTTCTTTTTTAGCTATTATTTCCAGTGACTCCCTTATGATAGCTTCCTGGTGATTGCTTCTGCGGAATATAATTTTGGATCCATTGAAATCTACTTTTATAGGTTCAGTTTGTGCTAATCTTGCTAACGCAGTGTGGAGTCTATTTAATCTCAGATCTGCTTCATGTTCTTTTATTCTATCCCGAAATTTCCTCAGTGTAATGCCTACGTACATAAAATCTTTATTATCTTTCTTGAATGGTATAATATATACCCCTGAGCTATTGATAGCCAGGATTGGGTAAATTTTCCTGTTTAACAAAACGCGCAACTTCTGGGGGAGGGGCTGTGATTAATGTAATGCCAAACGTAAAGCGGGAATGCTTCAAAATTTCAAAAAACCTTGGGATGTAGTTAACTTTACAAAATTTCGAAGTTTTAATTGGCCCTGTATTTCGTTTTTCTTCATCTTTCATCTTATTCACACATTTATTACCATTATTAATTATTTTTTAAACATTGTGTTATAAAATGCAATATATACAGTAACAAAGGTGTCGAAATGAAACTTGTCCACAACGAAATACTGTCTAAAACAGAAAACAAAATCATGGTTTCTGCAAAAATAACGCAATAGACTATTTACGTGCTAAGAGGTAAACTTGTCTTAAATGAAAATTTTCTCCAATCCTTCGCAATTTCGTCATAGAAAGTTTTACTGTATTTAATTTTCAAGTTACATGACGAAAATATCGATATTTAAAATTTTTGTAGAAAATGCATTTGGATATCCCTATAGGTGGGTATATTTGGACTAAGTTTCCAAAAAATATGATATTTATAAATATACAAAAGGCTTTAGAGTACATTCATGTTCATTTTAATGAATTAAATTCCTCAAATTCATTTTTTCCAGGTGGTGTGTTTTCCCTATATCAATATGTTTAAAATGCTAAATCTCCAATACAAGTATTTCTTAATACATTTGATATACTTTTTAAAGATTCTTATGTTGCGTTGAATAAACTTAATGATTAGACTTACATAGCTGCCCACTTGTACGGTTGTTTTGTTAGCACTATAATTTAATAAAATTTCTTACCTTATTTAATCGTTAAGGCGATTAAATTAGATAGAATTTACTATTAAGTTTTAATGGTAAGAAAAAAAACGTACAAGACGGCAGAGATGGACTTGGAATAAAATGAAATGTCCATTTTTAAACAATAAAAATGTAACATGTCAAACGTATGTCATATATGTATATACCTACGTATACGTGTCGTGAAGGTAGGGATTTGGTCAAGTATCGGCCAGATTTGGCGATACTGTTAAGAGACGCATACCTGCCATCATTGCACTAAACTTCCGTACAATGTAGGTTAATTTAACCGAGGTTAAACACGTTTCAAACCAGAAGTTTTTTTGATAAATGCAATGAAGTAGGTTCCACAAAAGAACATGAAACTAAATATATATACTTTTTTCAGATATATTTTCTGGTAGGATCAAATTAACTCACATTGTACGGAAGTTTAATTGAAAGTTGGCAGGTATGAAAGAGTATTGCCTTCATTAAGGATATTTGAGGGGAAAGATCATCCGAATTATTGTTATTCTACAAGGAAAACCCCGAAAACCTTGCACAGTTACTCCGCACTGATCGCAGTAATTTCGAATCCGAGAAAATTCGTCCATGATTTACATTTTGTAGCCAGCATGCTAACCATCGGGCTGAATGGTCCCCCATATACGTGTATATGCACGTACGTGTATATATATATATATATATATATATATATATATATATATATGTATTTTTACTGTATTTTTACGTATGTCATCACATTTAATTTTTTTTGCTTAACCATCTTTTTAAATAAAGTTATTTCCTTTTTTTACTCTGTTTGTTCAACAACTTATTTTCATGTGAACAAAAAAAAAAAAAAAGAGATTTATCACAATTAAAAAAGCACTTTCAAATATGAAAGTAATTATAAAAAAAATATGTGAATAAATTTACACATTAAAATAGTATGAAATAGATAAAACAATGATTTGTTTGGAAATCTGATTCTTAACACCTCCAATAATAGCCATAAAAACTTCGGTAAAATATCGATATTTTAAGAAGGAGGGATTTTAATCTTTTGCATCCCAACGGTGAGTCTTATTCATCATCTTAATTAATACGAACTTATTAATCATGACTTGTACCAGAAATTTTTAACAGAATTTTACTTTGATAAGTTTGATAAGGCATGTATATAAGTTTTAATATTTTTCAATAAAATATTTCGAAAATACTAGTGTGAATTCAACGTTACAGAAACAC
Source organism: Maratus michaelseni (assembly GCA_963931845.1). NCBI lineage: Eukaryota > Metazoa > Arthropoda > Arachnida > Araneae > Salticidae > Maratus > Maratus michaelseni. The sequence goes on along the minus strand of OZ007598.1, from coordinate 4,285,174 downwards.
AATTAATTGAGCCTTAAAATGACTTAAAAATGTTCCGGAGTTGCTTGGTGTGCAAAGGGTTAAATTTTCTTAAATGTTATTAAAAAAAATTCAAATTGTACCAATAAATTTCTCTGCTGTCTGAATAAAATCATTTACCCCCATAAAATCATTTAATATTATGCAGTAAATGGTATACAGACGGGTACTGTAAAGTATACAAGTTACAGAATTGTTCAAAGAAATGATCATAAAAAATTCCTAATTTATAAAATCCAGTTTTTAACACTCTCCAACAAGTCGATATGTCTGTCTCTCTGTCTTTCTCTTCGTACCCTAACTCTCGTAAATATACTCAGATTGCCATGTAATTTTTATAAGTTATTGATGTTCATTATCGAAAGTTTGGTATTGAAAATGAAGTGTGTAGCATTTATAGTTCGTTTATAGTTTACAGGGACACACAAAAGAATTCCTCCACATTATAGTCTATAGGGAAAAATCGTTCACTGTGCATTTTATTGATGTTACGATATTTCAAACATAATGAGATTGATATGCTTTCTCTGAGGTGGACAAGGCGCAAAAGAAATCAGTTACATTATAGTTTATGGAGAAAAGTCATTTGTGATGCAGTTTAATGATGTTATGATGCTTCAAACATAATGAAATTAACAAGAACGAAAAATCATGCGTCAAGCATAGATTATGTAGCACTTTCCAACGCTTCCAAAATAATTTTACAAATCATACCGTTTAATAAGCTAAAAGATAACTTCTAAGTAAACAATTTGGAAAACGCATAACATATTTAAAAACATAATTTCAGGAATTTCCAACATGTACAATATTCGGAAAAATATCCGAATACTTTTATTCAGCCCTGTATAGGATATATAGAATTGTATATATACTACATAGGATGCTAAATTTTAGTTCAGTTAGGAAACGTGTAGCACATTTTAAAATTCTCCGTCTGGAATTTGTCAATAAACAGAAATGTGTTCGCGAACTTTTGTGCTGCCCTGTATAGGATCTACAGAATTTATACACACCACGTAATAGACAAAAAGCAAGTTAACATTAAAATCGCGTTCAGTAACTTAAAACGCACTTCCAGGAATTATTGTTAACAGACAGTAGATAATTCTTTTGCGTGTCCCTGTAAATGAACGATGACTGCTATACACACAATATTCCGTAGTAAGTCTCTTGTAATGCACCTTAGTGATCTATATAAATTTCAATGCGTTTAAAATAGTGAAACATTATTTAAATAAACCGCAGACGATTTTTCTCCATAGACGTAATGTAACGGAATTATTTTTACTGTCCCTGTAAAGTAACTATAAGTGCTATGCACACCCTGTTCCATATTAAGCTTCTTCTAATGCACCTTAGTGATATATATAAATTTCAATGCGTTTAAAATAGTGAAACATTATTTAAATAAACAGCAAATGATTTTTCCCCATAGACCGCAATGTAACGGAATTCTTTTGAGTGTCCCTGTAAAAAAACTATAAGTGCTACACACTTCCGTTGAAATAGGGAACATGCTATAGATAACGATAATAACATATAAAAATTGCAGAGCAATCCGAGCATATTTACGGGAGTTAGAGCACGGACAGACGGCAGACGGCAGACGGCAGACGGCCAGACGGCCAGACGGCAGACGGCCAGACGGCCAGACAAACCGAAGTCATAAGCACTTTTCAACTAGGTTGGAAAGTGCTAAAAATGATCACTGAAGTTTGTTTTCCATAGATTATGAAGTGCGTAGTATTTATCGTTCATTTACAGAGACGCACAAAAGAATATGTTTATAGGACGGACTATGATCGATTTCATTGTATGGATAATGAAATTTCATTATAATATGCTAGTAGTGTTGAAAAGTGTTTAATAAGCTATGCCTAATACATGTTTGTTTGTTCTTGTTTTTAATATTCTTGAATTTCATCTGATTAGCCTGTTGTCTACACACTGGACTCAAAGAATAAAATAGTTTTAAGAGATATTTTTCCTCAGATAGCATTTCTTAGCATCATACTAGAGTACGTGGGCAGAAATGCTCTTTCTAAAAATGTATTCAATACAAATCAAGACGCAAAAACAAATTGATCTGTATAATCTATGATTTTAACTTTAGAAATAAACCAACGCTAATGGCTTGCTATAAAGAACAGAGGAAAAAACCTCAAAAGCATTTTGAATTCAAATATTTAAGAACATGAAAGAAAAAAGTTCTTTTCATAAGGCAATAACAGATTTGAAATCACATTTAAAACAGCTGACATTGATCGCCATTGAACCATTTCAATATCTTTCTTTTAATAGTGTTGGCAGTAAGTAATCGATAAATTGATCGTTTGGCAAGTAATAAAAATAATAATTGCAGTAGATATAAAATTCGAATAAAAAAAAGAAAAGAAAGTTCTTTGTAATTAAGTTAATTTTTACACTTTTTATTTTTATTTCTTGCTGAACGATCAATTTATAGTTTAATTAAAAATTATTAAAAAACATTATTGAAATTGCTTCAGCAATTACCGAGAGAAAGGTGCAGTCCTGTGATAAAAAATCAATCATCCCCCACAAACTTTGCCACAAATCATCGTATAAAAATATGACTGGTACCATAGGACTATGAATAAATATGAATTGACATATCCTCAAAATGGCGAAACTTCAATTGACGAGGCAAAATTCCACCTGTAAATTTGAATAGAAATTTCCTCCTTACTTAAACGCTTTATTTATGCAAAATGTCGCATAATTAAAGGGGGGGGGGCATTCACTGGCAATTAACTTAATCAAATTTCCAGGGATTACCTGTTTCTCCTAGTCGAACCACTTTTTGAAAAATAATATCTGCCCTACACTTATAAAAGGATGTTTAAAAATGAAATGTACTACAAAAAATTTCTTTGTAAATTGTTCTACGAATGAATATAAAAATAGTCTCTAGTCCTGGCCCGTAATCAAAAGGTTAAGCCAAAAATATCTATTCGTTTTTACTAGTGGAAATGTTTTGCGGTGGTAATCAGGCCCTGTGGTTCCGCCATATTGTGATAACATAAACAAATCTCCTGTCAATGCGAGTGAATTTGAAAACAGCCGGGGCAAATTTAGGAAAGTAAATTTACAATAAATTTACAATAAAAATTTACAATAAATTTACAATAAATAAAAATTCTATTCAAATTTACGCCAGTAAATTTGAATAGAAATTTTCTCCTTTTTTAAACGTATTATTAATACAGAATTTCTGTTATAAATGAGATAACAATTTTCATTCGTTGTTACCGGTGGAAGTTTGCCTTAGCATTAATCTGGCCCTTATCTGAGGTAAACAAACCAAAGCATCTTGTAACTACATCATTAGTTACTTCACTCACAACCTGTGGACACTACACTATCACTCTACTCCTCTTTATTCATAGCTCCATTACTGGTACCAATCGATTAGTAATAACGTCTACTAACTAATGTTTTACTTAGATTTTTGTTTCGACCCTGTATATGGGGATTGGCGTACATACGATTGGTATTGGAAAACACCATGTTAGAAACCTCATACGTGTAGGATATTGGCGATTGGTTAAACAGCGAATGAAAGTCCAAAATTGAAACTATAAAATCAGAAATTAATGTATCTACATTACGTCTTAGCTTGAGTGATGTAAAATTTGAAAGTAAATGAATTTAGAGGAAATGGAAAATCAACTCGAGGAAAAAAATAGCGCTGTACAGAAATTATTTTTAAAAATCTATTTAGAATATTAAACCTTATAAAAAAGAAAGAGAAATAAATAAACTGAATTAAGTGAAAAGGAATTCTTCGGTTTCATTATCTTTTAATGACAAATGTTAACCGCTTTAAAAGTAGTAACAAAAATTACAAACTAAATAAAATCAACATTGCAGTTACTTTAATTATTTAGAAGCGAACAAACTGTTTTTAATTGAGGTAATTTCGAATAAGTTTTTCACAGAGTTTTTTTTAAGTTACAAATACTGTCTAGACGTGGGTAATTTGCTTCGTAACACTTACTGTATTATTTAGGAAATATTTAAGCATTTTCGCCAACATTTGCACTTCATATAAAAAAGAAGTCTTCGAATTTTCATGGCTAAAAAGAGGCATTTTTAGGTGCGTTCGTAATTATATAAATACGTAGCACCTATAGTCGTCGTTTGGTCCGTCCGTCTGTCCGTCCGTCTGTCTGTCTGTCCGTCCGTCTGTCTGTCTGTCCGCATATAACAACGCAAAAACTACCCAACCAAATGGTTTGCAATTTAAAATATATTATCTTTGCAGAATTTTGTCGAGACATTTCAAATTTTATTAAAATCGAATCAAAACTTTAGGAGATATTAATAAAAATATTTATTAAGAAATTTGATTTTTTTTTTTTAAATCGGTGCTTTTTTGTTAGAGGAGCTTCCGATGGATGTTAAATCGTCAAGCGACCGAGATACTTATTTTATGACAGAAATTAATCTGCAGACGATATAATTCATTTCACAGAATTAAAAATCATCAAGATCTGAATATTTATATAACTAGCTGATACATATATATCTGAATATTTATATAACTAGTTAAGATATTTGTATGAACAGTGTCATAAAATATATACTTAACTAGCTGTTTAGCCCGTTCTACGCACGGGATATCATGAATTTAATTCTAAAACGTGCGTACGAACGCACCTCGTTTGTAACGTTTGACGTACAATTTCCAACTTGTAAAACTTGTTAACACTTGGAAATTTGTCAACGCTTTCGTTATTTCTATTTCTAAAAAGAATGAATTATACATTAAAAATAATCTAGATTTTTAAAAGCTTTAAAGATATTTTACAAGATAATTTTGTTACAGTTAGTGGCGTCTGTGTTCATTAGTCTGACTTCGTTAGGCGTGTCTTATCTGTCGTACAAAGTATTCTGTTGTTTGGAATACTCATGAAGTAATTAAAATTCTGGTTTAAAGCAATATCTTTCTTACCATTTTCAGAGGTGCTAAGAATCTCATTAATATTCCGTAATATGTGGGTCAATTTGGCCCAGGTTAAATACGTTTTGCATCAGAAAAAATTTAAAGAAATTAAATTATTTCCACATAGAAAACATGAAAGTAAATAAATAAAGATTCATCCAATAATTTTTCTAGTTCGTAGCGTGGTTAAACAAACTACTGATAAGATTAAAAGCACATATCACGGAAGATTATGGTAGGAACTTGGCGTCTCTGCATCTATAACACAAATATTATGAACCATAACTCCCTACCCTAATAAGATAACGAATCGATGTGATATCTCTGCATCATCACAAATGTCACCGTTGACTTTCAGGTGACCGTCATTTCACGACTTCACAGTAAAGTTACCGATTTATGTTTTGATTGATCATTGTATGTCTCATTTATCACAATTTAAATTCAATATAACATTACTACCTATAACTAGTCGTTGGGGGCCACCGTAATACTTACCCATCATGGATATGCATAATGTAAAATATTAAAATAAAAATGTGTAAACTACTTATAAAATGCATTGCAATTCAAATAAAATCGTGGCTTGATGACGTCACAAACTTTAAAGGCTCGATTATTGAATTGCTTGAAAGAGGTTTTTCCTTATAACTCCAAAAATAATAATCCTATTAACTAGCGGTTCATTGCATCTGATTAAGCGTCAAATTTCCAATTAAAATATATCTTTGAAGTGAAATTTGGATGAAATACAGGGTCATGAAAAATCGAAGAGTGTGGAAAATAGGATTCCAAATATCTCGGCAACTCATTATCCGATCGACTTCATGCTTTATTCAAAATTTATGTTTTTTTATTGTCTTTTATATTCATTTCTTAAAATAAACAATTTTGAAAATTTTTATATACCTTTCATCAGAACGAATATTTCGAGAGTCCGAAAAAAATTGTTCCGGTTAATCGAGGTTATTGAAATGAAATAGGCTTCTTCCCATTATTACATACTAAGTACATACCAAATTGCAAGTCTCTATCTCAATTTTTTCGGGAGATAGAGCGTTTACAGACACACACACACACACAGACACACAGACACACAGACGGACGGCAAATTTTTTTTTCTAAAAATATGTTTTTCGGAATCTCCAGTGTCTGAAACGTGTAAATCCGTCAAAAAATTTTTTTCGATTTTCAAAACGATTACAAGACTTACCCTATACTACGTATGATGGGTAAGTAATATAATCACCACGATCCTTAACTCCTAATACTAATAACACAGCCAGTCGATGTGACATTACTGTGACGCAATAAATGTCACGTTGACGGTGAGGTGACCGTAATTTCATGACTTCATTGTAAAGTTACCGATTTGTGTGTATTTAGATTGATCATTGTGTGTCTAATTTATTATAATTTAAATCCAATATAATATAACCATATATAACCATCTATAAGTAACACCACGATCCTTATATAACTACACCGATAACATAGCCAGTCGATCTGCCTTAAGTGTGGCGTTACAAATGTCACTGTTGACACTCAGGTGACCGTCATTTCACGACTTCACTGTAAACTTACCAATTTGTATTTAGATTTATCATTGTGCGCCTAATTAATTTTAACTTAAATCCGATATAATATAATTATCTATAACCATCTATAACAAAAAAGACCAGGAAACATCACTTTCCATCACTGTGACGCCACAAATAATCACAAATGTCACCGTTGACTCTCATTTGATCATGACTTCACCATAGTTGCCACCCTCCTGATTTTTTGCATACAAAATCTTAACACAATCTTACAAAAAATTTCGCTTTATTAAATTTCAGAAATTGTACGATTAGATAAAACAAATAATTTTACATAAAAATATTGGTATGAAAAAAATCGGAGATTAGCAACTATGCTTCACTATAAAGCTACCGATTTGTATTTAGATGCTGTCTTCCTATTTTATAAAATTTAAATCCAAAAAATTGTACACATTGTATAAGTATTATACATCTAAATCTATTGTAAACCAGCATCCGCTTTAACACGTGAACTGTACATTGGTGCGAATTTGTTCCGAACAAAAATTCAAATGACGGCGTTTTTTAAAAACTTGCTTTCATTAATTTGCAATTTTCATTAAGAAAATTAAATTTTTGATAAAAATACATATCACAGTTTGATGTCCCATTAAATTTCGTATAGGAATCAGGTGTTATATTTCATGATCACTATATGGCCAACAAAGTTATACGCAGTTGAATTTACGGAATCCGAAATCGCACTATACTCTATGTAATTTCAATTGACATCTCAAGGACACCAGGCCTCCCCACTTCATCTCTTTGTTGTCATGAGAAAAAGTCCCACAATCAGTCAGCCAAATGCGGTGTTACCATAGTTACTGACCTAAGAAAAAGGCCGGGAATCTGACCTTGAGAAGCCAATTCAAATTATACATAGTATAGTGTGGAGTGAGCGGGTGCTGAACCGAAGTGTGGAGTCCATGGGCTAATATATGTATTAATTGTGATATTTTCTTGTTATAACTTTTCATCAATACATAACTAACTGAAAATTAAAATTTATTGTTAAATTTATCTGGCGGACTAGTGTCCGGCCTCTAGGACTAATCTTCTTTATAAGCTAAGTTCTGGAGCAGCCTAGAGTGCTACAATGTTCCCTATTCACCTGTGAAGTTATTATGACGGATTTTTCAATCGTGCATAATAGGGCGACTGTAAAATTACATCACTTGCAACTCGTCACAAAATGTAACATATCGATCTAAATCATCATGGTGAATCATTTTGACGTCATGTGACGAAAATCATGGTACATTCATATTTTGGTGGCATTTGGATCATGGTGTTATTAGGGTAAATCTCTATGGATGAAACATTTTAACTCTTCAATTTTGTAGTCATTATTACCACATGTATTGTAAAATCATTTTAGTTAAAAAAGGAAAAAAATTAATAAGTGTATTGTTATAGAAGATTGACTCCATCGCAAGGTCCCTATGCAATCGGTGGACAGATTGTTCGACATAGACATAAAATAAAGAGCTATAGTTCTGCATTACTTAATTTTTGGTAAAAGAAGAATTTAGTAACATATAATTTCTTTGCAACTCGTCACAAAATGTAACATATCGACGACACAATAATATCATAGTGAATCATTTAGACATCATGTGACGGAAATCACGGTACTTTCATATTTTGGTGGCATTCGGATCATGGTCTTATTAGGGTAAATCTCTATGGATGAAACATTTTCTTAACACTTCAATTTTGTAATCATTGTTACCACATGTATTGTAAAATTATTTTAGTTAATTAAGAAGAAAATTAATAAGTCTATTGTTATAGAAGATTGACTCCATCGCAAGGTCCATACGCAATCGGCGGACATGTTGTCCGAGATAGGCATAAAATAAGAGCCATAGAATTATTTAATTTTTGGTGAAAGAAGCTAGAATATCAAATTTTAATTAGAAATGCTTTAAGGAGACAAGGAACTTTGAAATAAACAAAGATAGACCAAAAATACTATTTTATTAATATATAATTTCTTTAGGGGGTTTTTATTTATTAAAATTAAAAAAATATATAAATATATTGTGATATACTGAGCAGAAAGTAAGTGTGTTTTCACTATTTAAAGGGAAGTAATGACAAGTGTTGCATATCATAAAGTATTTCAATCAAATTTTTAAAAACAAGTTTATCGCAGTGTATACTTAAAAAAATATCCTTCATGGGCTTTATTAAAAACATTTCCCCATTTTTGTTCAAAATTCTCAAGGGACAACGAGCGGCTAGGGACTTTCTTAATATATATATACCGTATATACTCGTGGTTAAGTAAACCTCCACATTAGAGAAGAAAATTTGGCGTCTATTTATTAAAAGTTTTAAATAACCGATAAAAGTTGTTAGGGATTCTTCAATTAAAAAAGACATAGAACTCATTAGGAAATACCGGTATTCAACTGCTTTTCCTCTCGAATATGGGGGATCGACGTATGCACCATTGTATACGGTACTAAATATATATGCGCAGTATTTTAAGGTCCTCACTTTAGTAATGAAGACTACTAACATAGGTATGTTTAATGAAAATTTAGTTTCTTGCCAATTTATATATATATTTAAATAATTGTTTGTGGGATTACAAAATGGATGGATAAGTATTTTAATAAAATCTTCGTAAGTAATAAAAGGAAAATAAATATCTAGTGTGCGCACACATCTACCATAAATTTTTAATAGGATTTTTGGTTTATACAATCGGAGAAAATGTTACTAAGTCCGCAATAACGTGATTACAAATTCTGCGGTTTAAATATTAAATAGAAATTTGCCAATCTGCATTAGTGATATCAGACTTCGTGGAAATTCGAGACGCGTAGGTATCTTTAATATCTCGAAAATTAAAATGCATGAAGTATTTAATTTTTTTAAAACTAATTAATAGTTTTAAATATATTTAGATTTTTTCAATAAACTGAATTTTTAAAACATATTATCGAATTCATGATACATAACACATCTTAAGATTTTTTTGGTGTTGAAATAACATAAATAATGAAAAATAATTTTTAAAGTCCACCGTCCACCCTTAAAGAGTTATTTGACATTTTAATAATTAGATTCATTTGAATTCTTCATAAATAAGAATGCATAAGATCATTCATGCATGTTTATCGAGCATTTTTCGCTGGGAATTTAAAATTTCAGACAAACAATCCTAAGTTGTAGAAGAAAACCAATACAAGAATCCTTCGTAGCATCAGATTCCTTTCAGTAATGCAAGAAACTTCTCAGAATACAGAAAAAGTGATTTCGGTAACAATGTTTGCAAGACATCTCCGCTTTTGTAATGAAATCTAATACGGAATGAAACGGAACTAAGAATAAAAGTTAATAATGATTGTATGGTGGTAAAAGAAGCAAGAAATTCTGTGATTCGTAAGGAAAAGCAGGTGAGATTCAACATAGAAAAGTTAAATGCTAAGGCAACAAGAAATAAAAATAAGGTACTTAAAAATTTTCATTGTTTTGAACTTACGAATTTTTGCTAAATATATGCATAACACACTACGTCTCAAAATTATTAGTGCAAACGTTTAGGAATAACAAAAGACTGTAGATGGCAACTTTCCGATTTTTTTACGGAATCAGACTTAACCACTTCTCGACGAGCGTCTTTTACAGAATTTTTAATCTGTTACCACCGGTTTTTCAAATGAGAAATTTTCACCTAATTGAATCGCAAAAATGCTATGATTAGATAAGGAAAACTTTACATAAAAAAATAACTGGTGGGAATAATCGAGGATTCTGAGCATCTTATGCGTCACGTATTCATGTCGCTCGTCCCCAAGGGGTTAATTCAAACATGTTTTACACGAGAAATTTTATTTAAAAAATACAATAAAATGAGTTGCGAACATATTGAGTTGCGAAGATACATTTTTTGGTTCAAAACATGTTTGGTACGGATCAGACTTCGGAATAATACCGAAATGTTAGCATTTATAGTCAAGACCAAAGCCATAGCTGCCAACTTTTACGCTTTTTTGATACCACTAAAATTTAATGGAAAATTTTGTCTTATTGAATCACATGATTTTGACGATTTACTAAGTTTAAATTTACTATAAAATTTTAGTGGTAGGAAAAAAACGTAAAAGTTGGCAGCTATGCCAAAACCATTATATAGGCCTGAACAGATGAATGGAAGAAAGGATCAGGGTTCATAAGACGTGTTTTTGGCCAATGAAATAAGACTAAAATTCGATTTCGTTTATACTGACTTAATTATTTCACTCTTAATATTAAAAGGTTTATCCCGTACGATTTCAACAATAGTTTTCGCATTTTGTTCGGATTCATATAACTTACACAAGCTCAAAGTTCGTATTATTCGTAGTTTTTGAAGGAAATTACGCAATTTATACTAATTTTACCTCAATAATTTATAGGAGCGCAATCGTGCAACCCTTTCATCTTTACATACATTATAAAATACATTAAACTGTACACTATATGTAAAAATAAAAGTGTTGCAAAGCTGTGCTCATAGTAAAATATTAAAAAATAGAGATTTTAGTAACTGCATTCCTTTACGTTACTTAAGAGACTTTAGGATGCAGCAGCGTGTTTAAACGTGCTAAAATGAACGCAACTGTTGCTAATAACTTCATTTCCTCACGTTGGCAATAGTTACGTTCATTTTAGTATGTATGAAAAACAAATTTTGAATTTCGCAAGAAGACCCCTATGGAGATAAAAGTATTCTATTTGTATTCTGTATTTTCATATGAACATTTTTCTAATTTACTTTATCTATCTATCACTTATACTTACATAAATAAACCGTGTAACCACCTTTCTTGGACACCCTGTATATATATATTATAACGACAAAAAATAATACAATTAACCAAAATATTTTATTTCAACATAAAAGCACTGCGTATAATTTACGCACAAGGTAAATAAAGGATGCTACTGGCGAGATTTTCGCCCGGCTATCATCTTCCATTAAAATACAAATATTTTATTAATATTGTGACTTTATACTTATTAAAAATATATACCGTAATTTCGCGCGTATACGCCGCACCCCAGACAATTCGATTTCCTACCAGAATATATTTTAAATAAAATGTGACTTTCTTCTGCTTAGCACTTATTTGACTTCTTATTTTCAATAAAATTTCCGGTTTGAAAAAGACTTAACTGGGGTGCGGCGCATACGCGCGAAATTACGGTACTTAAATATATAATCCATTTCCGGTTTAATGGCCGAGCTGAAACTTAGACACTTCGAAAATCATGTTATGGAGTTGGGTTGGGTTGATTATTGACGGCCAATTATCTACACTAGGGATATAGGCCCGGGGGGAGTGCCCTTCGTGGGGGGTCTTTCTAAGGGAACCTAACCCGTATTTACGCATGGATAAATCCACGGCTCGAAGAAAACCACGAAAACTCCGAACGATTAGGCCGACGGGAGCGATTGGGATCGAACCCAGCACCTCACGTCTACCAGCTTCGAGAGCAGAACCTCTCAGCCACTGGTGGGGCCATGTTATGGAGAATTTCGATTTAAAACCAACAATATGGATCGTATACGTGGACAATGTATTCATAATTTGGGACCATGATATCCAATCTTTAAAAGATTTTTAAAAAAAATTAATGAAATCGACAAGAACATTTAATTCGCGTTAGACTTTGAAAACGAAGGGAATTTACCATATGTGTATATTGAACTAATAAAAAACATAGATGAAGGAACAATAGGAGAGAAGCGTATACAGAAAATAGTGCATATCGAATAACACTATCGTTTATGACATCAATTCTCCTTTTAAATATAAAATTGTGGCTTATAGATTTTATATAAAGCATGCCTTTGATATTTGTACTGCAGAACACCTACAAAATGAATCGAATAAAATTAAACAAACTGAAATAGAAAACATATTCCCCCCCTCAACACATAAATAAATAAATATATGAAATTGAACAGAAAAATCGAAAGAATATGGTAAACAGGAATTATCTTAAATTATGCAAGTTCGATTATGTACCAAAATTATATGAAATACTAAGATATACCTTAACCCATTAAAGCCTACTGTTACCATATGCTAACGAGATAGCTGCTCTTAATTTTCTTGTTTGTATACCAGTATATTTTAAGAGAAATATTCTCTTTATCTGATGACAGAAACTGCAAAATAAAATGAGACTAAAGTTGCTAATTTGAAAAATTGGTATCAAATGCAATTTTTGAATTTTAAAGAGAAATATAATTATGGCTTTAATGGGTTAAATTTGATATCATCAACTTACTAGCTAAACCACCATCAAAATTAAAGATTTAATTTACATTAAAATCGATCCAATACCTAATAACGACATCGCAGGAATATATTCTATCCTATTTTCTACAGAAATGCAAAATGATTTATCCTACATAGGCATGACCACTTGTAAGCTTATAGAAAGATTGTAAGAACACATTTCTGACATCAGATTCAACCGACCGTCAACAGCATTATGTTTATATTAAGGACAAAATATAAAAATATATTTAGAAAACGCAAAAATTACAGTACCTACAACGAACTTTTATACTGCTAAAATCAGAGAATCATTAGAAATTTTGAGTGTACCATTTTGCACTAGCCTATTACCTCTCAATGAATTTTATATGATTTATTGTAAAATATTAAATATTATTTTTAATCATTTTAAATGTTTAAATATTTTCTCAATAAACCCCAAAATATTAGGCCAGATTTTTTTGCACGGCCATTGTTGAAATAAATGGCACATAGCTTACATTTTTGGCATAGTGTTCGTTTAATGAAAAAGTGCCAATATATTATGAATAAAAATAACAAACTCATCATTAATGGCCATACAACAAGGCTAACGATGCCATTAGATTGTATGAAGATGTTTCCCAAGTAATTTGTTTAACAATTTATTCTAGATATGGATATTTTAACATTTATCACTTTTTAGCTCACAGGCTATCAGCTAATGTGCCCGCCCGTTCTGTATGTATGTATGTACGTAACGCGATAACTCTTGATAGAAATATGCGATTTAATTAAAATTTCGTTTATAGATTCATTGTTATAAGGCGCTTCCCTGATTAGTTTTGGGGGTTCAATGGTTAAGTATAAAGGGGGGGAACGGGGGGCTAATACCCCCCCCCCCCTTCATTTAGATAAATGAGTTTTTCATGCAGAATTATCCGATTTCTTCAAATTTTGTATATAGGTTCATTGTGATAATGCGCTTCTCTGAATAGTTTTGGGGGTTCATTGGTTAAGTATAAAGAGAAAAAAGGGGGGCTAATCCCCCCTTAATTTAGATAAATGGGTTTTTCATGCAGAATAATCAGAATTTCTTCAAATTTTGTATATATATTCATTGTAATTGGAGGCTTCCCTGATTAGTTTAAGGGATTCATTAGTTAACTATGAGGAGGGTAACGGGGGGATGACTCCCCTTAATATATTTTCAATTTCTTTATTTTTCGAGGGGCTTATTTTAAATTCTTTGAAATAAGAGTGTAATATACATTTAGTGTGAATAGCCTGTGAGCTCAATGCCCTCAGTTTAACTGGGCAGTTTTCTTTTTATTATATTTTTCAATTATTTAATGGAATTCAATAACATAAAATCAGAGTCAATAAGATTGCGAAAAATATATTTTTATAAACATTCTTAAAGAAAAACTTACATGATCATTCAAACTAATTGAATAATGCAAACATTGAAAATTGAACAACATCCAATTTTGAAAGTGCTTAGATTCTATGTTTGAATTATCAGAGGGACACAAATAAAACTGTATGTTTTAGAAAAAAAGTTGATTAATTTCGTGGCAAAACAAATTTCCTTCTCAATTAGCATACTAATTGATTTAAGTTACTCTTTATTTAATTAACTGTTTGAAAAAAGAAGAAAGTTAAAGAAGTTTACCATGTATATTAGAATTAAAATGCAAATTAGTTTAATTAGATAATGCCAAGCTTTATTTAGTTTATTCAAATAATTATTTTCAGTGTATCAGATTGAAGCTTTTGTCCAGAAATGTAATGCATAAACTGAACAGATCTAATTATTTAATAATATGATAGCTAAAATTTGTTTTTTTAAAATAACTTTTTAAAAATCCTCAGTTGCAAAGCTAGTTAAAAAAATTATCAGATAAATATTAAGGTCGTTGTGCCCAAATGCGACCAGATTCTTCATAGTTTTGTCGCAGTTAGAGTATATTTGGCATTTTGTTAAATAAATATGTATTTTTTAAAGCAGAAAATGAATGAATACCGTGTTTTTAATTCAAAAATAACTTGTTTTGTAGAAATTCAATCATTATCTGTAACATGTGAAAACAATGGGCGACTGTCGCTTTTGAATTATTGTTTACGTTTTTGGAAAAGAAATAACTTAATTAATTTTTTCAGCTCAGTAGACAGTTTCGTCTTGATATAGTAGAGTCCTCTCGTTGTGTCTTATGATCTTTTCGTACAACGATCGTACACTGAAAACAAGTGGGTAAGTGTGATCGAAGATCGCTCAAAGGGTTTCGTATAATATTCCTTTCAAAACACTTTATCCTTTCTTTAATAAATTCAAACCAATTTCATTTAGCAAAAAAAAAAAAAAAAAAAGTCATGTTTTTTATAAAGTAAAAATTTACCGGTCTATTTTTTAGTTTTTCCGAATACCTAAACCAGTCCGATGACGGGCGAAGTCCGCTATTATATTCTGTCATAATAAAATCCGTCATGCGAACTAAATGCGATATTTAAAACCATAATTTCAAAATTAAACAAATTGTACACCTTCAAAATGTTAAAATATGCGAATATTTCCATAATCGGATTTTTATCACGATTCAATATGTTTCTCAAACTCATATATTTACTATTCTCTATTACTCAAATTGATAGTCGCTTTGTATTATTCTGAAACATTTGAAAAATCCGTTAAACTGCCCATATGACGTGAGATTTTCTTTTTAATTCTCTAATGACGTGATATTAATCTGCTTTCTGTACATACACATACTCATACTCCTTGTATTATTGAGAAATCTTAGACACTTTCCGTTTTATTACCACTATGATGTCCATCATTTTTATTTCATATTTAACTTTTTTTTCATTGGTGGAACTTTTTATTTAATTTTCATTTTTCACGTGGAAATCGTCTGATAGAAAATTAATTTTTGTGGAAAGAATTTCATCGTGGATTTTTAATTTTTGGCATCTGCTATAACGAAAAATGTTTAAATTTAATAGGAAAAGGCTGTTAGAATTTTGGTTTTTTTATCTCCCAATATTAAAATAATACGAATTTTTCAAATTTTAATATTTTGAGCTCTTTATAGCTGATATTCAGCTATATATACAAAATTTCAACTCTGTAAGTTACATAGTTTTTGAGAATGGCTCTGTGACGGACAGACAACGGAAGCGGGAGTAATAGGGTTTCGTGAGATGAACGAAACCCTAAAAAAAACAACAAAAAACATATATTTCTTAATCTATGAAAATATAATGTAACCGCGAACGAAAATATACAATAACCTCTTTCTAGTTTCCCATAGTTTCGAAAAGATTTCTTATCGTTAGAAACCTCAATAAAAAAGAAAACTGCCCAGTTAAACTGAGGGCATTGAGCTCACAGGCTATTCACACTAATTGTATATTATGCTATTTTTTAAAAGAATAATGCTACTCGAAAAATAAAGAAATCGACAATATATTAAGGGGAGGGGGATAAGCACCCGTTCCCACCCTTTATACTTAACCAATAAACCCCCAAAATCTAATCAGGCAAGCGCTTTACCACAATGAATTTATACACAAAATTTGAAAAAATCGGATAATTTTAATTGAAAAACCCATTTATCTAAATTAAGGGAGGTGAGCCCCCCCCCCGTTCCCCCCTTTATACTTAACAAATGAAAACCCAAGACTAATCAGGCAAGCGCCTTACCACAATGAATCTATATACAAAATTTGAAGAAAATCGGATAATTCTGCACGAAAAACCCACTTATCTAAATTAAGGGAAGTAGCCCCCCTTTTCCCCCCTTTATACTTATCCAATGAACCCCCAAAACTAATCAGGGAAGCGCCTTATCACAATGAGCCTATATACAAAATTTGAAGAAAATCGGATAATTCTGCACGAAAAACCCATTTATCTAAATTAAGGGGGTTAGCCCCCTTTTCTCCCCTTTATATATAACTAATGAACTCCCAAAACTAATCAGGGAAGCACCTTATCACAATGAACCTATATACGAAATTTGAAGAAAAACGGATACTTCTGCATGAAAAAACCATTTATCTAAATTAAGGGGGTAGCCCCCCGTTTCCCCCCTTTATACTTATCCAATGAACCCCCAAAACTAATCAGGGAAGTGCCTTACCACAATGAGCCTATATACAAAATTTGAAGAAAATCGGATAATTCTGCATGAAAAACCCATTTATCTAATTTAAGGGGGTTAGCCCCGCGTTTCCCCCCTTTATACTTAACTAATGAACTCCCAAAAATAATCAGGGAAGCACCTTATCACAATGAACCTATATACGAAATTTGAAGAAAAACGGATACTTCTGTATGAAAAACCCATTTATCTAAATTAAGGGGGAGTTAGCCCCCCTTTCCCCCCTTTATACTGAACTAATGAACTCCCAAAAATAATCAGGGAAGCACCTTATCACAATGAACCTATATATGAAATTTGAAGAAAAACGGATACTTTTGCATGAAAAACCCATTTATCTAAATTAAGGGGGAGTTAGCCCCCCTTTCCCCCCTTTATACTTAACCAATGAACTCCCAAAACTAATCAGGGAAGCCTTATTAGAATGAACCTGTAAACAAAATTTGAAGCAAAACGGATAATTCTATCACGAGTTATCGCGTAACGTACATACATACATACATACGTACATACATACAGAACGGGCGGGCACATTAGCTCTCAGGCTTTGATAGCCTGTGAGCTAAACACCAATATATTCTTGAGATTTAAAGAAGCAATTATTAAAAATAACGTTTCTTTTGCTGCCACCGATTTTCGGAAACGTTTCCGATTATTTTTTATTTTTTAATTTTTAATTTTATCAAACGGAAATATAGGTTTTTAGCTCACAGGCTATCAAAGCCTGAGAGCTTATGTGCCCGCCGGTTCTGTATGTACGTACGTATGTATGTATGTATTTATGTATGTACGTAACGCGATAACTCTTGATAAAACTAACCGTTTTACTAAAAATTTTGTTTATAGGTTCCTTTTGATAAGGCGCTTCCCTGATTAGTTTTGGAGGTTCTTTGGTTAAGCATAAAGGGGGGGGAAACGGGGGGCTAACACCCCAGAATTTAGATAAATGGGTTTTTCATGCAGAATTATCCCATTTTCTTCAAATTTTGTATATAGGTTCAGTTTGATAATGTGCTTCTGTCAATAGTTTTGGGCTTCATTGGTTTAGTATAAAGGGGGAAAGGGGGGATACCCCCTAATTTACATAAATGAGTTTTTCATGCAGAATTATCCTATTTTCTTCAAATTTTGTATATAGGTACATTTTGATAATGTGCTTCTGTCAATAGTTTTGGGGCTTCATTGGTTTAGTATAAAGGGGAAAAGGGGGGGATACCCCTCTAATTTAGATAAATGAGTTTTTCATGCAGAATTATCCGATTTTCTCCAAATTTTGTATATAGGTTCATTTTGATAATGTGCTTCTGTCAATAGTTTTGGGGGTTCATTGGTTAAGTAAAAGGGGGAAAGGGGGTGGTAACCCCCCCGTATTTAGATAAGAGTTTTTCATGCAGAATTATCCGATTTTTTTCAAATTTTGTATATAGGTTCATTGTGATAATGCGCTTCTCTGAATAGTTTTGGGGTTCATTGGTTAAGTATAAAGGGGGAAAGGGGGGCTAATCCCCCCTTAATTTAGATAAATGGGTTTTTCATGCAGAATTATCCCATTTTCTTCAAATTTTGTATATAGGTTCATTTTGATAATGTGCTTCCGTTAATAGTTTTGGGGGTTCATTGGTTAAGTATAAGGGGGAAAGGGGGGATAACACCCCCTAATTTAGATAAATGAGTTTTTCATGCAGAATTATCCGATTTTCTTCAAATTTTGTATGTAGGTTCATTTTGATAATGTGCTTCTGTCAATAGCTTTGGGGGTTCATTGGTTAAGTATAAAGGGGGAAGCGGGGATAACCCCCCTATTTTAGATAAATGAGTTTTTCATGCAGAATTATCCGATTTTCTTCAAATTTTGTATATAGGTTCATTTTGATAATGTGCTTCTGTCAATAGCTTTGGGTGTTCATTGGTTAAGTATAAAAGGGAAAAGGGGGGGTAATCCCCCGAATTTAGATAAATGAGTTTTTCATGCAGAATTATCCGATTTTCTTCAAATTTTATATATAGGTTCATTGTGATAATGCGCTTCTCTGAATAGTTTTGGGTGTTCATTGGTTAAGTATAAAGGGGGAAAGGGGGGATACCCCCCTAATTTACATAAATGGGTTTTTCATGCAGAATTATCCCATTTACTTTAAATTTTGTATATAGGTTCATTTTGATAATGCGCTTCTGTCATTAGTTTTGGGGGTTCAATGGTTAAGTATAAAGGGGGAAAGGGGGGATAACACCCCCCCCCTAATTTAGATAAATGGGTTTTTCATGCAGAATTATCCGATTTTCTTCAAATTTTGTATATAGGTTCATTGTGATAATACGCTTCTCTGAAAAGTTTTGGGGGTTCATTGGTGAAGCATAAAGGGGGAAAGGGGGGCTAATCCCTCCTTAATTTAGATAAATGAGTTTTTCATGCAGAATTATCCGATTTTCTTCAAATTTTGTATGTATATTCATTGTAATTAGACACTTCCCTGATTAGTTTAAGGAGTTCATTAGTTAACTATGAGGGGGTAACAAGGGGATGACCCCCCCTTAATATATTGTTGATTTCTTTATTTTTCGAGGGCATATTTCAAATTCTTTGAAATAAGAATACAATATACAATGAGTGTGAATAGCCTGTGAGCTCAAAGCCCTCAGTTTAACTGGGCAGTTTTCTTTTTTTATTCGGATGCTATCCATTTTCAATGAAACATATTAAGATGCGTAATTGCATTTATCCATGCAATAATGACAAAATAATATTAATTTTAATGTTAATATTAATGCTGTTAATTATCATGTTTGTCTGCAAAACATGTTTGTTGAACATGAAAATGTTTACTTTAGAATAGATAGCATTCGAAAAACCTTTATTTGGTGTTAAAAACTGATTAATACATCATAAGAACTACACGGTAACGTTACCGAAAATCAGCGGCAACAAAATTAATTTTATTTATATTAATGCTTCGTTAAATCTCGAAAATATATTAGTTTCTGAGGCTTTTAAAGTTAAAAAACGATTTTCAGAATCGTTATTGACTCGGAAGAGTTCTGTTGTATATTTTCGTTTAGGGTTATGTTATAATTTCCTGGATTAAGAGCCTACGCTAGTCACGCGAAAAAGCGCTCAAGCTAATGTTAAGTCTATGGGAAGGTTCTTGCGCGATTTCCCCCTCGCATTTTAATATTTTTAAATGATGTATTTTGCTTAGGATAGCTCAAGTCGATGTCTAACTTTGTTGGTTTTTACTTTTTTGATTTTGGCAACAGTTTTTTTATAAGAGGACATTTTCAATTTTGGAACCGGTTGGAACCAGTTCTGAAAGTGAAAGTACCCTTATATAAAGAAACTGGAACCAAAATCGAAAAAGTAAAAACTAACAATATTAGAGATCGACCCCAGCTATCCTATACAAAAAACATCATTTAAAAATAATAAAATGCGAGCAAGAAATCGCGCAAGAACTTTCCCATAGACTTAACATTAGCTTGAGCAATTTTTCGCATGACTAATGTAGGCTCTTTTCTGTTTAAAATACAAAAAATTAATTTCATACCAATTTTCAAATGTAGCAGTATTAGTCTCCTTTTATTACGGAGTTTCTGTCATCAGATAAAGAGAATACTTCTCTTAACATATACTGGTATACAAACAACAAAATGGACGGCATCTATTCCGGTACCGTATGGTATCAGTAGGCTTTAATGGGTTAAGAAACATCTGTCTTTTTTTACAGTGTACGAGATCAGAAGAAATATTGGGTTGGCCGGAAAATTCATCCAGTTTGTGAAAATTAATTCGTACCGGAAAATTCTGCTCGTGAATTATTAGACATTAGCTATCGGAATCACTCCCTAATGATTAAATAATAGAATTTTCCAGTACGAAAAATTTTTTCCAAATAGAACGAATTTTCCGGGCAATCCAATATTTAATAATTAAATGTTTGTTGGAGGGAATGAAAATTCAGCCCACTCTTTCAATGTTCTTCTTAACTCTTTCAGGGGCAAGCACTTGTGCTCCTGTAACGTTGAATTCTCACCGGAATTTAGGAAATAATTTAGTTCAAAATAAGGAAAGGCATTTTTTCAACTTTTTCTCTTCAAAGTTAAAAAAGTAAAATTTAATTAAAAGTTTCTGGTTTGAGACGGATTAAAATTAGGTGGGATATAATATATCCCACCGTCCCTCAAACGGTTGAAGTCACATCACCCAGCCATGCCGTTTTGATAAAAAATTATTTTTGCTTGATAAATATTTAATTTTATGGACTATTTTTATTTTTTTAATGTGTATAATTTTAATGTGTATAATGTGTTAATCAGAATCCTTTTGTGCTAATATTATATTTCTAGAATAATTTTAGGAACACTGACTAATTATATACAGGGTGCGTACATTATACTTCTACCACACTTTTTAAATAAAATATTTCTCTAGAATCTTATTACAAATCCTGCGATTCAACGTGGTATTTGCGAATTGCGTTATTAAAATATTAAATAGATTTTTAAAATCTTTAATAGTGGTATTAGACATTTTGGAAATTCCAAACCTTGTACGAACCTTGTATATAGGTTGTTTGACAGAATTATTTTATTTTGTAAATTATCGTTTGAAAAGTTATTTTTAAAAGCACTTCATACAAAAATAAATAATGTTTCCAATACATAGAAAAACTAGTCGTTGGGGGCCACCGTAATACTTACCCATCATGGACATGCGTAATATAAAATATGAAAATAAAACATATGTGAAATATTTATAAAATGCATTGCAATTCGAATAAAATACTGGCTTGATGACGTCATAAACTTTAAAGACTCTATTACTGAATTGAGTAAAAGAAACATCCTTATAACTCCAAAAACAATAATCCTATTAAATAACGGTTTACTGCGTCGGATTATGCGTCTCATTTCCAATTAAAATGTATCTTTGAATTGAAGTTTGAATGAAATACAGGGTTATGAAAAATCGAAGAGAGTGGAAAATATAATTACAATACTTCGGCAACTCATTAAATGATCGACTTCATGCTTTATGCAAAATTTATGTTTTTTTATTGTCTTTTATATTCACCCTTAAAATAAACAATTTCGGAAATTGTTATATACCTTTTATCAGAACGAATATTTCGAGAGTCCTAAAAAATAGTTCCGGATAATCGAGGTTACTGAAATGCAAAAGGCTTCTTCCCATTATTACATACTAAGTACATACCAAATTTCAAGTCTCTATCTCAATTTGTTCGGGAGATAGAGCGTTTACAGACACACAGACAGACGGACGGCAAATTTTTTTTTCTAAAAATATGTTTTTCAGAATCTCCAGTGTCTGAAACGTGTGAATTCGTCAAAAATGTTTTTTTTTTTCGATTTTCAAAACGATTACAAGATTTACCCTATACAGTGGGTGATCGGTTAACGAACTTAATCCGTTCCAAAACAAAGTTCGCTAACCGAATTGTTCGTTAACCGATCATAGATTTAGTAGAGATTTGTATGGGAATTCAATTAATTCGTTCTTAAAAGCCAAATAATATATAAAAATGAATAATAAATTCTTCCTAAATTTATTTAAATGTAATAATAATAAAACACGCATTGCATACATACAGTGTTGTCCTTCCTTCAGTCATGCTGTTTTTGTGTTTGTGAGCCATTAAATATTTGACAAAAGCTTATTTTTTCTTTCTGGAGTTTTAAATCTTCCCATTTTAATAGGACCAATATAAGTCCGTATTTAATATGGACAGATCGCAGTTTCATGGCTTTGTCCATGTCGTTACGTACTTAAAATAAATCATATAAGTTTATTACTTTGATCTATCAAAAACTTCATTAGTTCTCTAAAATATTGTGTTTACTGCATAGCCCGATAAAGCTCCAGTGGAGCCTAGAGCCTGTTAATAATTTAGGAACTAAATTTCAGTTAAAATAATTAACTTGCAAGTAAAAATATTTCTTTAAAAAGGGACACAAAGTATAAAAATTAATGTTTTTGTATTCTTCATTCTAATCTGAGGGCCCTAAAATATAGGTCCTGAACCCCCAGGTGCCCTTGAATAAATTAGACCATAAGTATACAACTGTTAAAATGTTGTCTAAGTAGATAATAAAAACAATTAAATACAGCTCTGCAAATCTGAAATACAGCATTGCTTCTTCTTGGCTTTGTTTTGTTAGGTGTTCGTTATCCGAACATAAAATTCTCTCGCGAAAGTGTTCGTTAACCGATCTGTTCGTAAACCGAACAGTTCGTTAACCGATCACCCACTGTACTATGTATGATGGATAAGTAAAAGATTTTAAGTCGATACGCCTTTTTGAGTTTAAATCTTTATCTTTATCAGTTAATATGTTTAATTTACAATTATCATGTCAGAGCAAACTTTAATTTTATGTTTTTAGTCAATTGCATTACTTTTTGTAATTTAATTAATTTTTCTTTTACACTATTATATCGACTCTCCTGCAGTTACTTGTTTGCGTTAATTAGCAACTTTAAGGATTCCACTAAGATATTTTTTGCTTACTTAGAAAATAATGAACCAAATCTTTCCAAATCCATATGATTTATAAATTTCATTAAAACTAACATATCTCCAATTTTCTCTGTAATAGCGTTAGAATTATTCATGTGGATGTCATACGAAAATTACATTTCGACGATAAGTTACTTTGAAACTAGATTGTTATAGAAGAAAATTTTAATCTTACAAAGTGACGTCATTAGCTAATGACCTTTACTAATGAGATTGTATTGTTCCAATTTGAAGGGAAATGCTTTTCATGGTTAAATTGTATATTATGTTCGAAAGCATTTTATTAAGAATATAGCTTATATTTAAAATATTGAATGTCGGATACCGCCGCAGATATTTTCGTGAAAATGTCCATCAAGTATAGTAAATTGAAATTTAATTATTTGTTTTTCAAGTAGTTGTCAATACAAGTATGTTAGTTACGATACGATAGTTAATTTTTAAAATAGGTGGATTTAACTTTGTATTAAAAATAAATGGACAGCGTAAAATAGCACAAATAAAAATATATAAAATGGCAAACAGCTGTTTTGGAGCCCCTAAACCTCCATCATCAGAGCCAAATTCAAAAGATTTAAACCGAATCAAATGTTTAAGCCATGTAAATATGCTTGCGTCTCTCTCGCACGAGCCTAAGATTGAATGGCGTTGAGTTTTTCAAAACAACAGCGGAGTCAGCAAACACATGTGACGCAGGAAACCAATAGGAGCGCCCGGCCAGATGGTGCAAGTTTAAGTACGGAGGAGAAAAAAGGGGAAACGAAGAGAATGAATTAAATGAAAGGTAACCAGACATTACAAAAATTTGGTGTACTAGACATGTCATTAACTAAGTTGCCTAAATTCTTCCATATAGGATAAGCCTACCAAAAAACAAGGTCGTAAGTAGATGAGCATTTCTGAATGATTGAACCCTCAGAAAAATTAAAACTGTGATTCTCAGACCAACAATGATTAGCAATCGCTGAACGTTTAGTGTTGCAATTTTTAACATAAGTTTTATGTTCCCCCAAACGAACCTTAAGGGGTCGTTTGGTTTGACATATGTACATTCTATCACACTCGCAAGATATCTTATGAATTCCCCAACGTGAAAATCTGGCAATTGGATGTTTGAGATCTGTAAATTTGATTTTGTTAAATGGTGCATAAATTACTTTGAAATCGAATCTTTTCAAATATCTAGAAATTTTATGGCCTATTCTCGGAAAATATGGAAGTATAATTAAATTTTCATGGCGGACATTGTTAATGTTTGAATATGTACGTTTAATTAGTTTATTATGAATTATACCAATGATTTCAACCGGATAACCCCGGTCAATGGCTATTGATTTAATGTGGTTTAACTCTGCTTTGAGTAAACTCCCAGATGAACAAATTTTTAAAGCACGATGAATGTAGGTGTTAAAAGCAGCTTTTAGCTGATGTAACTATTCAAAGTTATACGTGATCGTATATGAAGAGGTATCGTCAAATTAAACATTTTACTTTTTGAAGAAAATTAATAAGGATTTTTGAATAATGGAGCCCATATTTGAAGTATTATTTACTTTATTGTTAATGTTACCCTTAGAAAAGGAATCTTTTTCTACCAGAAAAGAAATGACCAAATACGATGCATATATTTAAAGGTTCACGTGATCATACATGAAAAAAGCATCATCGAACTGAAATTCTACATTTTATATGTCAGTTAATAAGAAATATTTCTACAAGGCTTGCTTTCTTTCACTGATAAAATCAGATTTGCAATTCAATTCTGATATTCCTGACTCCTGAGTGTGGGTAAAATTTTAGCTATACGAAAAAAGTGTGAAATTAATTTGACATGAGCTTTTCGAGATATTTTTCATTCTTTTTTAAAATACAAATTTTCTTGAAAAACGGCGAATTTTTTCTACATACACATGTAATCTCTCTAATATTTGCACAAGCATGAAAAATTTCAATTTTAAACATAAAATACAAATTTTAATGACTGGCTTTTTTCGCTAATCGTTGCTACAGATTAATCTCTGAAAATGAAACATTTGAAGTTACTGGAAAAATTAATATCTCGAAAAGTATTTGTCAGAAAAATGTTAGACAAATTGCTGCGTTAGAAAGAAAAAATTGTATTTTTCTTGATATAAATTTCATATCTAATGCTTATGCCGTTTTTCAAATATTGAATTTAAAAAATTACCAAATTTCACAATGTATTTACAATAGCGAAACCTTCACGCGTAAAAGATAATGATAACGGCAATGTGTCCTGACGAGTCACAAATAGCACGAGTCACAAATTATAGTAGCCTTATTATTCTTTTAAAATATAAAAGTGAATTATGATGTCACGAGTGCATGATTGCGTAGCTTTTTATTAAAGAGGATAAAGACAAAAGAATTACTGAATCAGTAGATGGAAAAGCACGCAGTGTATATGAATGCATTTTATGCACGCCAATGGTGGAAAATGACAATCGTATAAAATTTATTGTTGTTGTGCCGTTTAATAGAAAAGTGTCAGATTAGAGAAATTACAGAAATCCTGTGAGTGTAATTGTGAGACTGCTAATTGCGGGTTCCCAGCCTGGATTTAACTTGAGGAGGTTTTTTTATTTATTTGAATTATTACTATATGTAAAAAAAATGTAACATTCTTAAGCAGTAATGAACTATTTTCCTACGGTACCTTAAGTTGTCCATCTAGTTTTTTTTAAGTAAATTTGATCGAAAATTCCTGTGCCATTGTGGATTAAACTTATTATGTCACCATATAGGCGTCAGTGGAGTGGAAATGGTTAATATTTGTTTTCAAATAAATAAATTTGTTGTTTATGTAAAAGTGTGTTACCAATTTTTATAAAATGTGAAGTAAATTTGTATCAGTAAAACAATATTTAAGACTAAAATTGCAGTGGCAAAACAGGGTTGCCAATTCGGTCTTTTTAATTAAGAAATTCCCGATTCATATGAGGAATTTTGTATAGTAATTTTGCTTTATTTAATGACAAATATTCCATGATTACACAATGTAAAAACAACTATTCGAAGTTTCTCAATTAACAAAAGGCCAAATTGGCAAACCTATGGCATTAGTTACAAAGAGAAAATACACTTCTCAAAACCTGGAGATATTACTTTAGATTCTAGACAATATGAACAATGTCAAACTGGCACAAGATTTCTTTCGTAGAAAATGCCTTCTGTATTTAGCCTTGTTGTAGAGTTATCTGAGAGACGCAGTTATTAATGTAATTCTATTAAATGCAATAAAATAGATCACATTTTGATAGGGCAAATGTTATTTAATTGCATATGATTAAACTTTGCATATTGTAATTAATTAGAACAGGTTTATTAAATTACTAAACTTGTTGACCTTTTTATTACGGGTCAGGACTGGCGGCTAATTTTATACTGAATCGTTCCACAATTTAAAACAATTTTCTTCGTGGTAGATATGCCGTGAAAATATAGTAGTATACGGGTATGGCGAAGAATATGTTCCAAAAAGGTGATACGAATAAAATAAAAATATAGTCGGTGGGACATACGGTGTCCCAACCCCGTTATTAAAAAGTTGATTAGATCTCATGATATTTAGAACTAATTTGTTAGGTGCGTTCGTAATTATATAAATACGTAGCACCTATAGTCGTCGTCGTATCCGTCCGTCCGTCTGTCCGCATATAACAGCGCAAACACTACACAACCAAATGGTTTGAAATTTAACACATATAATCGCTGCAAAATTTTGTCGAGTCATTTCAAATTTTATGAAAATCGAATCAAAACTTAAAAAGATATTAATAAAAATATTTATTAAGTAATTTGAATTTTTTAAAAATCGGTACTTCCTTGTTATAGCAGCTTCTGGGGATTAATTGTCAAGAGACCGAGATCTATCGTCGAGTTATCTGACATGTATGACGTTATAGTCATATATGACGTATATGCCATTTTATAACATCTATGACAAATTATAGTCATATATGACTTTTTATAAGCTCTAGGACCAAATTATAGTCACGTGATTCATTCTATTGAATCCTATCATACGTAATTATTTCAATGACATCCCATGATTGGTAATGATTCTAGGTTGCTATGGTGATACGTCCTATTTAAGATAGCGTCATATTATTTCCGTATTACTGAATTTAAAAACCGAATTTGTATACTAAAATTGTTTAATTATAGCAATCCTAAAACCTACCGACAGTTTTTTGGATAGATGTTTCCGGAGAAATAAATACTAAATGAAAAAAAAGTCTAAATATGGATTTCAATTTCTGAATTTTTTAAAGCTAGGCTTAAGTTTCCCATTTGAATTTTCAGTAAATTTCAACAAAAGATAAAATGTTGCCAACTTAAAATGTACTTATTTTATTAAGGAAATTAATCATATCCTAATAACAGATGATGTAATTAATCACACTGAAATAATAACAGTACGAACCTTGTCATACGAACTGTTGTACGAACCTCGAATTTGTCACGTTTGACATGCAATTTCCAACTTGTTTATAATTGTGTCTATAGTTTATTTGGAATCTGAATTAGGCGGCTAAAAAGAGAGAAATTGGTCTAATTGAGAAACACCAAAACTGAAGAGAAAATTTGTTTGGATTAAATAGTTATTATTATCTTTTAAGGGATAAATGAAAATAATGTTCTCATTACATAAATGAAACAAGAACGAAAAATCATGCGTCAAGCATAGATTATGTAACACTTTCCAACGCTTCCAAAATAATTTTAAAAATCATTTAATGAGCTGAAAGATAACATCTAAGTAAACAATTTGGAAAACGCATAACATATTTTAAAACGGAATTTCCAACATATACAATATTCGGAAAAATATCCGAATACTTTTATTCAGCCTTGTATAGGATCTATAAATTTGTATATATACTACATAGGATGCTAAATTTTAGTTCAGTTAGGAAACGCGTAGCACAGTTTAAAATTCTCCTTCTGGAGTTTCGGTCAATAAACGGAAATGTGTTCGCGAACTTTTGTGCTGTCTTGTATATGATCTACAGAACTTATACACACCTAGTAATAGATAAAAAGTGAGTTAAATTTAAAATCGCGTTCAGCAACTTAAAACGCACTTCCAGGAATTATTGTTAACATACAGTAGAGAATTATTTTGTGTGTCCCTGTAAATGAACGATGACTGCTATACACACACTATTCTGTAGTAAGCCTCTTGTAATTCACCTTAGTGATATATAAAAATTTCAATGCGTTTAAAATAGTGAAACATTATTTAATTAAACCGCAAACGATTTTTCTCCATAGACGTAATGTAACGTAATTTTTTTGACTGTCCCTGTAAAGTAACTATAAGTGCTATGCACACCCTACTCTATATTAAGCTTCTTGTAATGCACCTTAGTGATATATATCAATTACAATGTGTTTGAAATTGTGTA
This sequence comes from Maratus michaelseni, assembly GCA_963931845.1. Taxonomy (NCBI): domain Eukaryota; kingdom Metazoa; phylum Arthropoda; class Arachnida; order Araneae; family Salticidae; genus Maratus; species Maratus michaelseni. The sequence goes on along the minus strand of OZ007598.1, from coordinate 4,256,210 downwards.
ACATCATTACAATAAACCGCAAATGATTTTCCCCCATAGGCCATAATGTAATGGAATTCTTTTGAGTGTCCCTGTAAAAAAACTACAAGGGCTACACACTTCAGTTGAAATAGGGAACATTCGATAGATGACGACAATAACATATAAAAATTGCAGGGCAATCCGAGCATAATTACGGGAGTTTGAGCACGGACAGACGGCCATATGGCCATACGGCTGACAAACCGAAGTCATAAACACTTTTCAACTAGGTTGGAAAGTGTTAATTAAAAAAGGAAAGTTGTAAAGAAAAGCTGAGGTGAAATTGGTTTCACTCTGTATGATTCTGGAATAAATGATTCGACATAGATCGTTACTCACTTAGCAATAACTATTACGCTGTTTTCTCAACTTCGTTTATCACTTCAAATCTTTTTCCCTACTTGTTATCGAACAAAAACGATGAACTTTGGGAATAACAACCATTGGGAATAATCGAGTATCTTGTATTTCTAGTTACCTTAATAGTGCTATACAGATACGATATTGATTATATTTTAATTACAGGTACGGGGATGCTTATTGGAAGAAAGTCTTCCCACTTTATATGGGAAAGAAAACAGTAAAAATAATATTAGGAAATAATGTTTTCTAAGACAAAAAAAAAAAAAAAAAAAAAAAAAAAAAAACTATAAGAAAAATGTACATTAGTACGCAAATTAATTTCGCACGGTTACTTCGTAGCAAAATTGATGATCTGGTGCAGATAATAACAAGAATGAAAAATTATGCACCAAGCATAGATTATGTAACACTTTCCAACGCTTCCAAAATAATTTTAAAAATCATTACCGTTTAATAAGCTGAAAGACAACATCTAAGTAAACAATTTGGAAAACGCATAACATATTTAAAACGTAATTTCAGGAATTTCCAACATATATTTCCAACATATACAATATTCGGAAAAATATCCGAATACTTTTATTCAGCCCTGTATAGCATCTATAGATTTGTATATATATAACATAGGATTCTAAATTTTAGTTTAGTTAGGGAACGCGTAGCACAGTTTAAAATTCTCCTTCTGGAGTTTCTGTCCATAAACGGAAATGTGTTCGCGAACTTTTGTGCTGCCCTGTATATGAAATACAGAATTTATACACACCAAGTAATAGACAAAAAGTGAGTTACATTTAAAATCGCGTTCAGCAACTTAAAACGCACTTCCAGGAATTATTGTTAACAGACAGTAGAGAATTCTTTCGTGTGTCCCTGTCAATGAACGATGACTGCTATACACTCAATATTCTGTAGTAAGCCTCTTGTAATGCACCTTAGTGATATATATAAATTTCAATGCGTTTAAAATAGTGAAACATTATTTAAATAAACCACAAACGATTTTTCTCCATAAACGTAATGTAGCGGAATTCTTTTGACTGTCCCTGTAAAGTAACTATAAGTGCTATGCACACCCTATTCCATATTAAGCTTCTTGTAATGCACCTTAGTGATATATATCAATTATAATGTATTTGAAATTGTGTAACATCATTAAAATAAACCGCAAATGATTTTTCCCCATAGACCGTAATATAATGGAATTCTTTTGAGTGTCCCTGTAACAAAACTATAAGTGATATACACTTCAGTTGAAATAGGAAACATGCTATAGATAACAACAATAACATACAAAAATAGCAGCGCAATCCGAGCATATTTACGGGAGTTTGAGCACGGACAGACGGCAGACGGCATACGGCCAGACAAACGGAAGTCATAAACACTTTTCAACTAGGTTGAGAAGTGTTAAAAACAATTTGAAGTAAACGAGTATTTTGTAGTTGTAGTTATCTTAAGAAGTGCTTTAAAGATACGATATTGATTCTATTTTAATTACAGTTATGGGAATGCTTATAGGAGGAAAAATGTCCGATTTTATGTGGAAAAGAGAACAGTAAAAATAATATTAGCAAAGTATATTTGCTGAGAAAAAGAACTGTAAGATAAAAAATACAGTAGCATGCAAATTAATTTTACAAGGTTATTTCGCAGCAAACTGGATGACGTTTGGTAATAACAACCATTTGAAGTTATCGAATATGTTGTAGTTCTAGTTTCCGCACTAGTGCTAAGAAGATGTGACATTTATTCTATTTTAATTACAGTTACGGGAATACTTATAGGAGGAAAAGTCTGACTTTATATGGTAAAGAAGACAGTAAAAATAAAATTAACAAAGGATGCTTGCTAAGAAAAAGAACTATAAGAGAAAACGTATTGTAGAATTCAAATTAATTTTAGAGGGTTACTTAGTTTATTAATTGAAATCATTTTCATTATTTATTCCAGGGCGAAATAGGTTAACTTTGGTAATAACAATCATTCGAAGTAATCGAATATGTTGTAGTTCTAGTCAGCCCAGTAGAGGTTTAAAGATACATTATTGATTCTATTTTAATAACAGTTATGTTAATGTTTAGTGGAGGAAAATCTTTCTATTTTATGTGGGAAAGAGAACAGTAAAAATAATATTAGCAAAGGATGTTTTGTAAGAAAAAATAATAGTAACATAAAAAAGTTTTTTCTTTTTTTGAGCGAAATGGATGAAGTTTAGTAATAAAAACCACTCGAAGTAATCGAGTATATAGTAGTTCTGGCTACTTCACTAGCGTGATAAAGATACCATATCGATTTTATTATAATAATAATTTAATCAATTAATACTTTAATATTAATTAATTTAAGATTATATGTTGAGAAATCAATTAAGAAATCCGATAATGATAGTTTAAATAAAGTTTCACTTTTTCTTTCATGTTGCCCTACCTTAAAAAAGAAACAGAGCAAAAATTATATATTTTTGAATAAATTAACTTGATTGTGTCTTATACTATGCATAAAAAGCAGTGAATTTTCATAAGTTCGGTGCTCCCGTCAAATTATGTGTCCTCCCGTGTCCGTTCAATCATGTTTATCCAGTTTTCTCAACATTCCTTTATCACTTGAAACATATTTTTGCTGTTGCTCAGCGAAATAAATTAAATGGAATAACAACTGTTACGAGCGGAGAGGTACGCTGCAGTTCCCTCACTGGGGCTGTGAAGAATATTGCACTATTGATCCCAACTTAATTATGGGTGTGGGAATTCGAGTAAGGGAAATCTTATGAGTTTCGGAAGTAGAAAGATGGGAAATAAATTTCTGGATAAGAAATTCGAGGAAAGAAAATAAATGCAGTCAATAAAATATTCAAGAAGGAAATTTGAAAAAAAATATTAAGTGAATCAATAATATTTATTAGAAAATAATAATGGAGCCAATTAATCGTAATATCGTGCTCTTTTATTAGTCATTTAAATGACTTTTCTATTTGAAGTATTTGTAAATGCAAACATATGAATGCTATATGATCAATTAAATTGGAAGTTTCTTCACTATTGTTCATTATAGTATGACAATAAGATAAACGTATTTCTAAATTGTTAAACATCTTATTAAATCGTGTTACCAACTCGATACAAACCTCTAATTCATATTCATTGCAATTCTCTTTGTTCTTTGTCCAAAATATTGTTTATTTTGACGCGCTGTAGGCGATGATATATCAAAACTTTTGACGTGTCCCTGTAAAAAAAAAAAACTATATTTGATACGACGACTATTTTAAAATCGTAAAGTAGTATTATGCACCAACATCATATTAAAATTTCATGATGATTGGTTAATTTTTACGAAAATGAAAGCTCATAAATTAAAGAAAAAAAAATAAAAAAGAAAAGAAAAGAAAAAGAAAGCACAAATAGACAAATTTGCCATTCACCCATAAGTGTGAATTTTGGCTGCACAGATATCTGATTTTCATAAGTCTTATATTATGCTTAATTTGAATGTTATATAATCACTGATACACTGGAGAATAATAATTAGTAGATGAGCACAAACTTTAATAAAAAATAAATATGATATGGTAGTTTTTATCAGACAAAACACAAAAAATATCACTACTGTCCCAGGGATGGTAGAGACATTTTATGCAATTTTGAAAGTTTACTTAAAAAGGAAAACTTTTTCATGGATTGTGTGAAGTTATGAAGTTATGAAGTGTGAAGTCATGGATTGTGTGAAGTAATACTGAAAATGACTGCATACTGCCATCTGGTGGAAATAGGAGGATATTCACACACCGGGACAGCAGTGACCAAAAAATTGAGGTACACAACTTTAAACACAACAGAAAGAAATATTCTACATTTCACTCCTATAAAAATCATGTTATTATGCTCCATGAGAATCATATTTATAATAAACGCATTAGTTTTTCAAAACTTTTTAATAATTATTGTTTATTGATATTTTTAATAATCAAGTCATGGATTGTGGACATGGGACAGTAGTGACTTTTAAGATATTTAAATTCTATTTAAAAAAAACAGATTTTCAAAGTAGAAGTAACATAATGCAGGGTATTTCTAAATGAATATCGGGGTTTTAACGCTTTGTAGTATCTGTTATATAAAACTTAAAATTATACTTAATACATAAAATGAAAGAGCAACTCAAACAGTTTGTTGGTACCTGTGCATGTTTTTAATGATCAAGTCATGGATTGTGGACATGGGACAGTAGTGACTTTTAAGATATTTAAATTCTATTTAAAAAAAACAGATTTTCAAAGTAGAAGTAACATAATGCAGGGTATTTCTAAATGAATATCGGGGTTTTAACGCTTTGTAGTATCTGTTATATAAAACTTAAAATTATACTTAATACATAAAATGAAAGAGCAACTCAAACAGTTTGTTGGTACCGGTGCATGTTTTTAATGATCAAGTCATGGATTGTGGACATGGGACAGTAGTGACTTTTAAGATATTTAAATTCTATTTAAAAAAAAAAACAGATTTTCAAAGTAGAAGTAACATAATGCAGGGTATTTCTAAATGAATATCGGGGTTTTAACGCTTTGTAGTATCTGTTATATAAAACTTAAAATTATACTTAATACATAAAATGAAAGAGCAACTCAAACAATTTGTTGGTACCTGTGCATGTTTTTAATGATCAAGTCATGGATTGTGGACATGGGACAGTAGTGACTTTTAAGATATTTAAATTCTATTTAAAAAAAACAGATTTTCAAAGTAGAAGTAACATAATGCAGGGTATTTCTAAATGAATATCGGGGTTTTAACGCTTTGTAGTATCTGTTATATAAAACTTAAAATTATACTTAATACATAAAATGAAAGAGCAACTCAAACAGTTTGTTGGTACCTGTGCATGTTTTTAATGATCAAGTCATGGATTGTGGACATGGGACAGTAGTGACTTTTAAGATATTTAAATTCTATTTAAAAAAAACAGATTTTCAAAGTAGAAGTAACATAATGCAGGGTATTTCTAAATGAATATCGGTGTTTTAACGCTTTGTAGTATCTGTTATATAAAACTTAAAATTATACTTAATACATAAAATGAAAGAGCAACTCAAACAGTTTGTTGGTACCTGTGCATGTTTTAGTACCTGTGCATGTTTGTGTGTATGCGCACGCGCACGCAATGTTTCTTCCGTCATCTGTTAGAAAGCGCTAGTAGCAAAAATGGCGACTAGTGAACAGAAAGCATTTTGTGTTCTGCTGTTTGCAAAGACCGAATCTGTAGTTACTGTACAACGTGCGTTCCGGATAAAGTTCAGATGTGATTCCCCAAATTGAGGCAGTTGTTGCAACAATTACCCACAAACACTAATTAACGTTTGGGAAGAACTGAGCTAACGACTTGATGTGTGCCGTGTGACGAAAAGTGTTCACATTGAACACTTGTAAGCTTGTAGGTAAAACTGTTTGAGTTGCTCTTTCATTTTACGTATTAATTATAATTTTAAGTTTTATGTAATAAATACTACCAAGCGTTAAAACCCCTATATTCATTTAGAAACACCCTGTATTGTAGAGCAATCGCAGAGAAACATTTTAAAATTAAATGACAATTGCACAGTAAGGTCGAGAGATGTATTGGGGACTGAGAAATCACACTTATGAGATATTATCCCAAATACATTATTGTTAGATTCCGATGATATTGTACCGGGACTATCTGCAAACTGATACCTTTCGAAAAACAATGTTTGAAAATAGGAGCGTCCGTTAAAGATAATACGTGATACAGAAAGGTACAAAGGAGTTCTATAAGCTTCTTCGTTTTGGAAATCGATTAATATATTTCTCTTTGGGAAATTTGACAGGAAAAATATAGTAACAATAAAAGTAGAAAATACAATATTCAAGTTGAGAATTTTTATAAGCGAATCAAAACCTTCTATTAGAAAATATTAATAAATGGAAATTCTTTCAGTTTTGTCCCTATCAGGAACGATAATTTTGTTTGAAGGATCTTCAAATGTAGAATGATTATATCTTTAATGAATTTATTTTATTGTAGTTGTAGTTGTTGCTACTATTTGCACGAAGGAGAAAATATAATGCTAGCATGTTTACAAAAGAACGGATAACGTCAGTTACCTTTGTAGAAAAATCACAATCCGAAATTGAAGTTTCAATTCTCTCGAGTAGTAATTCAGCTATAAAAGAAAAAGTGTTTTTAGTATAGTCCTTTGATATTTAACTTTAAGCGCTTTTAATAAGGTTTATCTTGTTTTATGAACACCTCTTTTATTTTTTAAGTGTATTATTTCTTTTTCCGAAAGAAATGAATTGATTGGGATTATAACGAGCGGAAAGGCACCGCACTAGCTCAGTCACTGACGCTATGAAGAACTGATATTGCACTATTGATCCCAATTTAATTATAGGTATGGGAATTCAGGTAAGAGAAGAAATCTTAAGACATTAAATACAGGAAAGAATGGTAATAAATGTCTAGATAGGAAATTCGCCAGAAAACAGAAATCAAAGGGGAAAAAAGAGAGAAATAACGTACTCAAGTTGAAATTTTATTAAATAAGAGAATATAACTCTTTTTTTAAAAAGTGGTAGTAATCAAACAATCTGAGTTAAAAAAAATCGCCCAGCTGGCAGCAAGGGTGCAGGTAATATATATGGCCCCAGGGGCATTAGACGATTAAACAAAAATTTGCATTTGAAAATATTAAGCTCTTACCGTTTGATTAGTATTTCGAATATATATTTTCTGTTTAAAGTACTGGAAAATGTAAACACACAAAGATTAAAGCTATGGTCTAATAAAGATAGATGTTTCTGTGTGCTGTTTTCTGAAGAGATCGCTGCATGTAGAGCTACGTTATTTCACAGGAAGTTACCTGTATGTCTGAAGCAGAAACTGTCTGAACATAAAAGCCAGTTCTTAGATTTTTTTTTAATAAAATTTTTTATGAGATCTTAACATTTTACAGATTAGTGAAATAATCTGATTTCAATCTTTTACCCCAATATAGTCAATTTTGTTCTCTTTTCAATTAAGTTTATTCAAAAGTCATACAGCGATTTTTGAATTTTTCACAATTTTTTATGCGGTTTTTAGCTTTTTTTTCGCGTTTCGAGACAATTTTTGGACATGCGTAAAAGGGATCCGATTTCAATCTTTTACGCCAATATAGTAAATTTTTCCCTTTGCGTTTTTCGAAGTTTTCAAGCTATATTTAGCGTTATTTCGCTTTGCGCGGAGTTTATTTTCTGAAACTTCTCCAATAAATTTTGTTACTCCCATAATTAAATTCCCATTTGAAGAATGCCAAATCACTTGCTGTATCGCAAGATGAACGGCGATGCCAAAAATTTAAATTTTATTAAAGTCGAAATAAAAAATCTCAATTATTCAAGGTTCGTTTGAATCGAGACCGGAGCAGGCTCCACCCCGCACAGATGTACACTGCTGAAGGCAATGGAGGCCTCCAGCACCAGATGCGTTTAGTTCGAAGTTTGTTTGAGAAAAACAACCAGAAAACCAGACAAAGCTCCGCTAGTAGGTAATAAAATTGTTTTAAGTTATTGAAGTTCTTTGTCTTTCAACGAATGACCGAATAATACAAATTTTTTTGACAAAAGGATGAGTATTCAATGTGAATTGTCTTTACAGATATATCATAATCTAAAATTTAATTTTGAAGCCCTTAAATATCTCTGCTATAAAATGAAAGTTTCTTAGTATAGCCCTTCGATTAATTTTTTAATAAAGCTAATAACGCTTACCGTGTTTTTCCAGCATCTCTTATCATTTAAAATATACTTTTTTCAATCCGTAGCAATAGCTCTTATCTCTTGAAATGTAAATTGTTTTCTATCTCCAAGCGCAATAAATTAACTGAAATAATAACAAGTATTAACAAGAAAGAAAAGTCATTAATCAAGCATAGATTATGAAACATTTTCAACACTTCTAGAATGCTTTAACAAACTTTCTCTGTTTAATTAGGTAATAAGATTCCTAAGTAAACATTTTAGAAAACTCAGAAATTTTTTTCAGAGCCAGATTTCAGCAATAGCCAGAAAAGTACTCTAATTATTTTGTGCAGCCCGGTATTTTATCTGTAGGTTTTTATATACTCTATATGATATACTACAATTTAGTGTAGTAAGAAAATACATAACGCAGTTGAAAATTGACTTTCAGCAGTTTCTACCATTATAACGGAAATATAAACCATTACCTTAAGATATTTATACATACTACATATTGAACTATAGTTTAATTCAGTCAGAAACTCACTGAAAACTACTGAAGTTACACTTTCAGAAATTATCATACATAGACGGCAATGTATCCAATTCTTTGCATTCTGTATATATGATTCTATATTATATTCAAGAAACATCTCATAGTATACCAAATATATTTCATGTTCAAAACGTATAGCTCGATTGAAAAAACCCTTTAAGCAATATACTTTGTACGTTTTTTATTTTTATTTTAAATATTTTAAAGTATATATTTTTATTTAATTGTTTTCTCAAATGTATTCAAGTCTGTCTAATGTCTCATATTAGTTAGTTTAAATGTATAAGTATTGTCTCCCGATTATTATATTTAGAGAATTGCTTATGGTTAGATTTTAATTGTGCTACGCATTTTCCTGTTGAACTATATTTAGCAGACTAATAGAAGTTTGTGGAATATAAATAAATTCATATACAGGGATACGCAAAGAAAAATATACATTGTCTTTTATGTTTGGTAATTGCTAGAAGTGAGTTTTAAGTTGCCATATGCGTTTTTTATTCGAATTTAATTTTAGCTTAATATGTGGCTTGTACAAAAGTCTTTAGATAATATACAGGGCTGCACAAAAGATTTCGAGTGCATTTCCATCGATTGGAGAAAATTGCTAAATATTAATTTCTAACTGAACTAAATTTTATAATGCTATGTAGTATATATCCAAATCTATAGATTATATACAGAGCTACACAAAATAATTTGAGTGATTTTTTTTCTATGGAAGGTAATTGCTAAAACTGGATTTTTACATGTGTTATATGCATCCTAAATTGTTTACTAGATATCTTCTTTCACCTTATTTAACGGTAAAGTTTCGTTACAGTTTTCTGGATATGTTGAAAAGTGTTTCATAATCTATGCTTGACGTATGATTTTTCGTCCTTGTTTGAATTATAGTTGTTATCAGTCTTTGACCGAAGGATTAAAACAAGTAATATAAAAAAAAATTAAAGTCAATTCCTACTTATTGCAAAAAGAAACTTTTTCCAGCGATCTACACGCTTCACCACTGACGGTATTTATTCCTAAATTTACATCCTGTTAAATATCTTATATAAGAGAAATTTTTGAAATGTATTAAAAATTAAATAAAAAATAAATAGCTAAAATACCAAAAATTAATAGCTCGAAAAGTATTTCTTACAAAATTGTTAGACAAACTGCGTTAGAAAGGTAAACAATTATATTTTTCTTGATATAAATTTCAAATCTAATGACTATACCATTTTTCAACTATTGAATTTCAAAAATTACCAAACTTCACAATGAAGTACTATATTGAAACCTTTACGCGTAAAAAGATAATGTGGCTGTTCACGAACAAAGATCAGCAGGTGAAATAGACTATAAATATGGAGTGAGTCTATACTTTTGAACAGAAATGAAATATAAAACTAAAATTAATTAATTCAATTTAATGAATGAATTAATATTTGAAAAAACTGCATTAACATCAAGTGTCATCCATTACAAGTTTAAAAAAAATGTATTTGAACTTGAGTGGATGAATAAAAAGTATTTTATTAACGATTGAATATTTGAACAAGATATATAAATACATATAGGGTGTGAGCTAATAGTAGGAATTGAAATAAATTGAGATACGGGTGAATTTTCAACGTGAATAGCCTTCACAGGAAAATCACAACTCGAAATTAAATTTTGATGCTCTAGAACAGGGGTTCCCAAACTTTTAGACCGACGTACCACTAAACCGAAGTTCATACTTCCGCCTACCACCAAGCATCCAACGCAATGCTAATAAAGGAGAAACTATAAAAGTGGAACTTCCCATATTTCTTTCAATTTCAAATCACCATTTTAAAAACTTTACTGTATTAAAAACCAATGTTCATGAAATAGAAATAAACTTACACATTTGGTACAGAAGAAAGGAAAAATTTCAATTGATAGAAATAAATAATGAATTATGTTTAAAATAAAACTTGAACACCGAAATAGCCAGTACAAAAGAAAATAAACTGTTTTAATTTCTCCTATTTGAGAATAAGCTCCTCCTACTTTTAGGGATCAGATAATACAATTTAAAATCCATGTTTAAAACAGTTTTTTTGCTAATTAAAACTGTTTCATTGATTAATTTTTTAATAAAGTCTTTATTTACAAAGTTTAATTTATTCCCGTATAAATGTAATAATTACATATGTTTAATTCTGGAAAACTGGTAGTATCATTAGCAGCGTGTGCGAATTTCAGACAGTTTGCTGAAACAAACATTTCTAGTAACAACAACAACAACAAAAAAAAGCGTTTACTGTCTCTAAATGTCATTCGAAAATATTTAAAGTAATAAATTAATGCCGTTTTTGATTTTATAATATTATACTAGTATTTCATTTTACCAGCATCGCACTTTCGTGTACCAGTTACCAGAGCTTTGCAAACTATATAGTACTGCTACGCGTACTATATAGTTTGGGAACCCCTGCTCTAGAATAATATCTAAGTTATAAAAAGAAAAGTACCTAAGTATAGTCTTTGATTGTTATCGTTACGTGCTTACTAAGAACTTTTATCTTGTTTACTCAACATCCCATATCCCTTGGACATTTTGTTTTCTTCTACCCAGTGAAATGAATTAACTAGGATAATAACAACTATTGTGCTCGTAAGGATAAACTGCAGTTGCTTTAGTGAATCTATGAAGAACTGATATAGCACTATTGATCTCAATTCAATTAATAAGCGTGGAAGTTCGGGTAAACGATATCTACGAATTGAGATAGGAAATAAGTTTCTTGATTGGGAATTTGCCAAGAAAATTAAAATATGAAAAGAAATAGATAATGAAATACTCAAGTTAAATACTTTACTAAGCTAATCAAAAACATTTATTAGAAAATATTAACAGAATCTACAAAATGTAAGCTCTTTTCTGTTTGATGTATATGTATATGTACAAATATTTTATCGAAATTTCTTTTACTATATAGCAATTGTCACTTTTGAACAAGAGATAAATTGACATATTGAACGGGAAATTTTCTTGACATAGTTGCTGCCAACCTTTCGAAATTTTATTAATCAGAAGTTAATAATGAACCACATAGAAAGTAGAAATATTTCACTGAATAGTTTTTCTGGTTCAAATTATTTTTATTTGACTGAAAACCCTCGAAGAATGGCAGCTACATTTGTAGGAAAATCACAATACAACCTTAATACAGAGGTGCCAAGCTCCCACTACTCTTCTGTAATATATAGGTTAATTTGATGCAGGTTTAATACGTTTCGCACCAGAATTTGTTTAAGAAATGAAATTCAATACATTCCACATTAAAAAACCTGAAATTAAATACAGTCCCTGGCCATATTATTAGACGCAGTTGTTTTTATTATAATTTGTTAAATATCTGGAAAGATACATGAGGAATTATCTTGAAACTTTAGGAGTGTAAACAACATGATCAACGTCATATATTTCCGAGAAGATTTTTTCTTGAAACCCCATAAGGGGCCGTCAACAAATTGAAGAAAAACGAATACGTTTTTGATAACCCTGTAAAAACCAATATCACAAAAGCAATGAAACGGTATCACACGCTTTGGAGGCTTATTGTAATAATTTGGGTTCATTTTTATGAAGATAGCATGTATACTCGAAGAGAAATTCAGGTTTTTATAAAAACAGTCCCAAATTTTACTAAGTTTTTTGCTTATAATTTGCAGAGTTTTTAATATAAAAACAAGTTATTTTCAGAAAGTATGACAAGCAAAATTATACACAATACCCTGCAATCAGAATTAAAAAATAATAAAAATTTCATGAAAAATGAGCAGGTTTACTAAATATTTTTTCACTGCGCATGCGCGAATTCAATCAAAATATACTGTGCATAATATATTAGCTAAATATATAGACCAACTTTTATGAAAGTCTCTAAAACATAGCTTGAAAATTCTGATAGTGATCGTCGATAGAATAAGCTCGAAATTCGCTGTTCCCAAAAGGAAGCGAAAAGATGAGGGGTTGTATCAAATATAGAATGAGAAACACTTCATTCTTATTATGTCAACTTTAATAAACTAGTATATTTGGATACAACCCCTCATCTTTTTTGCTTCGAGTATACATGCTATCTTCATAAAAATGAACCCAAATTATTACAATAAGCCTCCTAAGCGTGTGATACCGTTTCAACGATTTTGTGATATTGGTTTTTACAGGGTTATCAAAAACGTATTCGTTTTTCTTCAATTTGTTGACGGCCCCTTATGGGGTTTCAAGAAAAAATCTTCTCGGAAATATATGACGTTTAGCATGTTGTTTACACTCCTAAAGTTTCAAGATAAAACCTCATGTACCGTAATTTCCGGCGTATAATCCGCAGCTCAAAGAGTCGTTTTTCGACCCTGAAATTTTATTCAATAATTGTAGTTATATATTTACAGCGATCTTTTAAGTTACATTTTATAAAATAATATTTCGGGGTCGAAAAACGACTCTTTGAGCTGCGGATTATACGCCGGAAATTACGGTACCTTTCCAGATATTTAACAAATTATAATAAAAACATCTGCGTCTAATAATTTGGCCAGGGACTGCAAATCTAGATTCATCAAATAAATTTTCTAGTTCGAAACGTTGTTAAACTGGGTCAAATTAATTCACATATTACGGAAGATTAATGGGAGCTTGGCACCTCTGCCTTAATGCTCTTGAGTAATATTTCAACTGTAAAATGAACAGCATTTAAGTATATTCCTTCGATTGTTACTTATAAGTGCTCAACAGCTACGTTTACTCTATTTTCTCAATATACCTTACTACGTGGAATATATTTTATTTGTTACCCAGAAAAATGAATAAACTGGCTTAATAACAATGGTAGTTTTCCCAGTGGTTCTAAGAAGAAGTGATACTGTGCTATTAATACCAATTTAATTATTGTTATGGGAATACGGGTAGGTGATTCAGAAGAGAAAGATAGGGAAGGATTTTTGGATAGGAAATCTGGCAAAAGAAAGCGATGTATGAAAAATGGAGCAAATATAGCATATCAACATCGCTATTTGAAAATCTTATAAAGTGAAACACAAATATGTATTAAAAATTATTGAAAAAAACGGAGCAAATATAAGCTTTTGAGGTTTTCTCCGTATTTGAAATAATTTTTCTACTTGATATACATGTAATTATAAATTGGAAAAGTTTATATAGGTAATAAAAATAAACATTTTTGTTACCTTTATAAACGCTTCCAATTCTTCTGTGATTTCCAATTCTTTAGTAGTTATTGTCGCTCTTTGAAAAAGGATTAGAAATATATTAAAATGTTGGACTAAAGGGAAGGTATTGGATATGATTTACACTCTACTCACAAAAAAAAAAAAAAAAAAAAAAAAAAAAAAAATCACAATCTCAAATTCAATTTTAATGCTCTTGAGTATTTCAGCTGCAAAATGAACAGCGTTTAAGTTTTAGTCCTTCGACTGTTACTTATTCTCGCTTAACAGCAGCGCTTACTCTATTTTATCAACATGCCTTACTATTTGAAATATATTTTGTCTGTTAAAAGCAAAATGAATCGACTGGGATAATAACAACTATTAACCTTTAATTGCAAAGTGATGTAAATTTCCATCACTTTTTATTTAACTTTTAATAAATAAGTCAACTTCTTCGCCACCACTATATTTATATAGAAATACTAGGGGGCCTACCCCCTGCGAGCTACGCTCGCCAACCCCCACTCAGACTTCGAGGCCTCTAAAAACATGACATCGTGCTTTATTTTAAAAATATTGGTAAATCTGTAATTGGGTTGCCATGCTTTTAACGTTTTAATGGGGCATTTTTTGATTATCATGGCCTCATACACGGCTGCTGCGACAACTGACGACTGTTTCCGGGATTGATAAGTAAAATCAATTACAACTTGAAAACCAGCTTGTATAAAATGGTTAGGTTTAAATTGTGGCTACCTCTCGGACTTTTATAACAACGATCTGTATTCGATTCTTCCTTTGCGTTTAAGGATGGGAAAAATTCCATCTGCTTGTGAATAACATTAAAAACCACAATATTGAAAAGCACTATGTTATAGACATTTTCAGTAACATGTTTTAATTTTCTCTCTATTTTAGTGCACCATCATGCATATTTTCATGTTATTTTAAATATGTAAATTATTTATTTTAATTAATATGTATATACGAATTTTCTAAGAATTATTTATTTTACAAAATTAATTGAATATTTTGTGCATGCATGCCTGCATTTATTCGGCATCAATTGATGAGATATTTAAACAAATTTGCTATCCGCGATAATTTTACATAATGCTATGTCACTTGAATATTGTCCATAAGAAAATCGGGTACTTTTCCAGTATAGGATCCTTTGCTTTTAGGTTTGGCGTAATTCGAGCTTCAAAAAGGGATAGATTCGTTAATATACATAGATTTGTTGCCAAAAGTTATGAAAACAAACCCAATGAACTTTTGGTGCTTTTCTATCATAGGGATCTTGAAGCTTTTTTAAAAAGTTTGGCGGAAAAAACCAAGCAGGATATTTTATTCTCCTTCCGTTCAGTTGGGCAATTATTATTTTATATATTCGTTTCAAATATCCGAATTAGTGATTTTATAAATTCGTTTAATTAAATTTTACAATAAAATAACAAAATGATATAAAAAAATAATAATTACTATTAATTCCTTTTCCCCCCTTTCTTTTGCGTTTACATAAATGACGTCATTTGGACGAATTTATTCAAAATATTTCCAGTTTATAAATTAAATTAAATGCTGACAGACAATTGAATCCTGACGATAGAAATGTGATTTTTTTTTTCAAATTTTCCTTAAAAACATAATTTAATCTCAATCTTGTCTTCATTATCAATTGAAATAAAAGATAAATTCAATTTCAATTTGAAAATAATGAATAAAAAGAAATCAATAATCCCTATCGGGATCCTTTTCAATTTTTTCCCCTTTTTTGTCACAAAAAACTGAGTAATTAGTTGCCATCATTACAGAAATGTCATTAAAATTAGAAAAAAATTAATATCTCGAAAACTAATTCCAATTTCAAAATTCTATTACCAGTTTTGACATCCGCGGATTTTTATGGACAATTGGTATTAATTTCACCATCAAGCGTTTAATATTTTATTAAAAATAGCCCTGAAACATAATCAGTCGTTTAATCAGTCGTTTCATAAAATCGTTTCATAAATTCGTTTCATAAAATCGTTTCACAAATTCGTTTCATTAGGATTTTATATATATAGGGTAGATTAATCCACTAAATTTCCCATGAACTACGTTGCTGAACAAAGTTAAAAATCTCTCTTAAAATTTCTGGTGTCTAATATTTAATATATGTATAAAACAACACAATTGTAAAAGAAAAATTCATGCAAAGAGGGGTTAACCCGGGATAAGTCGCATGGGGTATGACATACCCCGAGTGAGTACGGATTTTACAATTATCACCACTATTTTTCGAAAAGTAATATTTAGCGTATTTTATCCTACAATTTGTAACAGTTGTCAATGAAAAATTAAGTTGAGAATTATTGTTTGTATTTATTGGTGACAAAGTACAAAATATTCATGCCCTAGATATGCGCGATTCAGTTTCCTCACTGGTCCTATGATTAAGTGCTACTGTGCTATTGATCCTAATTTAATTATTGGTATGGGAATACGGGTAGGTGATTTAGAAGAAAAACATAAGAAATTTTTCAAAGGAAAGTAATGTAAGAAAAAAGGAGAAAGTATAGTATACCAGTATCTTTAGTTGAAAATTTTATAAGGTGAAACGAAAACATTTATTTGAAATTATTAATAAAAGCGAAGCAAATCTAAACTTTTGAGATTTTCGCAGCATTTGAAATCATTTTTCTACTTGATAAACATGTAAATATAAATCGGAAAAGTTCATATAAGTAATAAAAATGTTTATTATTTTGTAGTTACTGTCGATCTTTGAAGAAGAATTAGAAAAAATGTTTTTTTTTTTGACAAAACGGCAGATATTTCATATCATTTACACTCCCCTCACACTAAATTTAATCAGACTTAAACCCACACTCAAAAACACACTTAAAATCACAATATCAAATTCAGTTTTAATGCTCTTGAGTAATATTTCAGCTATTTTACCACTGAAAATATTCTTAAGTCAAACAAAAATATTTATTAGAAATTATTAATAAAAGCGAAGTTAGTCTAAGCTTTTGCGGTTTCCTCGGCATTGGAAATTATTTTTTTTTAACTTGAAATTCTTGTGAATATCAATCAGCAAAGTTTATATGGGTGATAAAAATGTTTATTGTTTTGTATTTGTTGCTATTCTTTGAAGCAAAATTTTAAATATATACCAATTTTTAACAAAAAGGCAGATAGCCAGTACACTGTTAACATTTTGCATCAAACTGTCCAGTTCTTTGACCGTTTTTTCAATATAAATAACGGTTATTTAACAGTTATTTTAATTCATGTGATCAATCAGAACGTTTATTAACAAGGTCAAGTAACCGCTAATTACAAAAACAGTTAAATGACTGGAGAATTTGCTGCAGATTTTTCTTCTCGAGTATTAAATATTTCAGCCACAAAATGTAAAATATATAAGTAGAATATTTTCATTGATATTGTTGCGCCCCTTAATAAGATTCAACCTGTTTTCTCCAAATCTCTTATCATTTGAAATATATTTTACCTATTCCCCAGTGAAATCAGTTGATTGAGATAATACTTACCGAGAAAAGATACGCAATAGTTCCCTCACTGACTCTATGAAAGAGCGATATAGTGTTATTGATTCCAAATTAATTATATGCATGGGAATACGGGTAAATGATTAAGATATGTCATGCAGGTAAAGTCATTCTAAATTCTGCAAGAGTATATAATTATTTCGCTTTATTACTATTATCTAATAAATATTTTGATACACGTAATAAAATTTTCAATTGTAGTATTATATTTGTAACTTTTTTTTCTAACATTTATTCTTTCTGCCAAATTTCCTATCCAAAAATCGTTTGCTACTATGTTTCTGTCCAATGACTTACCCGCGTTCTCGTACCTATAATTAATTTGGTATCAATATCACAATATCACTTTTTCATAGCCTTAGTGAAAAAACTATTGCGTATTCTTTCTCATAAGCATAGCCAAAAAAATGTTTTATTCTATTTTATTACACTTTTTATTTAATTTAATTTTGTGTACTATGTAGAATTTTGTAATAGATTTTTCACCCCCTTTCTTATATGCTAGAATTATAAAAAATTATGATATATTATACAGATTATATTATACAGGTGCGTTTCCGATAGCAATACAATATTTTAATAATTTTATAACTTAATAAATTAATTTTATGGCATTTTCTCGTTAGCCGGGAGCAGGCAATAAATCGCCAAATATCTTTATGATTACAAGTATATACGTGTTACAAGAATGGAGTTATTTATACGCCAAACCACGCTCGCTAAAATAGTTTTGGCCACTGACTTTCGGAAATGTTTCCTATTAGTTTTTGTTATGTAATAATCAGTTTTCTCCTACCGAAATATAGGTGTTTAGGATGCTAACAATTCTCAATTAAAGATTTTCAGCTGCGTAATTAAATTTATATATGCAAGCGTAAAAACATTATATTTAACTTTAATGTCAATGTTGCTAGTTTATCATGATTTATGTAAGCATGATTAATAAATCTCATAATTACATTTGTGTAAGCACGTTTTCTGAGTATGGAGAATGGATAGAATTCCAAAATCCTATATTCCGGTTTGAGAAAACTGGTTAATACACTGTAAAAACTACTCTGAAACATTTTCAAAAATCAGTGGCAAGAAAAAAAAACTTTGTTTTTATAAATGCTATTTTAAATCTCGAAATAGAGTGGTTTTTGAGGATTCTAAAGATAAAGAAGACTTTTCGTAATCGCTGGTATCTCGGAAGATGTTATTGAATATTTTCGTTTCAGTTATAAGGTTACCTGGGTCAACTGGGTCATGACTTTACATTGTGACTCTGGAGTTTCTGGCAATTCAGCTTCCAGAATTAAATGTTCATTTTGAATTAAAGTCTGAACCTTCATATATCTTTCCAATGAGGTTCACTCTATCAAACAGAAATTTTCAAAATTGCCCCTTACAGTCTAAAAATTTAAAAAATATATATATTTAATCTTTACCTCTCCATGGGATCAGTTGCCATATAAAATTGGGACAACTGGAACAGGTAGGTCTATGTTTCACACTCGTTCTGTTTGTTTAAGTTGGGGGTATCAGGGCCTGTTTCAAAAAGTGCTAATAGCTTAAAAAATTTAAACCAGGCAGATTTTGTAATTTATATATCAACTAAAGAGGGTTATAAGGGAAACCTCTTCTGTCAAGGTGTTTAAAAAATCACCAAATGTGTAGTTACTACGTTTATTTATGCAAAACACACAAGAACTGCAAGTACTTATATACTTTACAGGGTTCGTACGGCTCCTGGAATTTTGCGACCAGGAAATTCTTCGGTACCAGTATTTTCTTACAGGAGACCTATGCTTAAAAGAAGGCGAAGTTTCGCGAATTTAACCTAGATTTCCTTTTCTATAAAGAAAATACTGGTGAAACTCCTGGTAAATTCCCTGATCCGTACGAACCCTGACTTTAGTATAAGTAATAAGTATAAAGTTACACAGGTATTTTAGGGGGGGGGGGGGGGATGAGGAAGAAAAATCTGTGAACAAACGGGTTAGTAAGTACTTAAATATCTCATTCGCTTTTTTATTTAGCTCAACACTGTAAGAACAGCCAAACCCTTTGTATATCTTCATAATATAAGTTCGCATCATATCCTGTAATAAAAATGAAAAAAGTATCCAAATTAACTAAGTGTTTATTATCTCACCTAGCAGTTTTCTAAGTAAGTATTATTTACTTAGTATTTTTTTTTTAAACAAACACTTAAGTTTACATACATAAATGTGTGTTTAGTTAAAAAAACTGTAGGTAGTATATAATTTTCTTTATTGCAAACAAAAAAAAACAATGTGAAAATTAATTTCCTGTAGTAAGCGTAACTCCAAAAGTATTCTTTATAACTGTTGGAGAAACTGGGCCCTGTGGTATCCAGTTACCCCTGATACATGTACCCGTTACCCCATTCTTAAAATATTTATGGAGTAACTAGAACACTACCCTTACATTTGAAACATGAAGTAAATATGTATAGACCCTACTAATATTAGGTTGAGCAAAACGTTCTGGGAAATTTTTAATGCCAAACCACACGAAGGCCAGAGGACCAAGGACAAGTTTGCATAGTTGGACGGCGTCGAAATTCTTCCACACCCCGCCTACAGTCCAGACGTGGCTCCATCCGATTATGGCCTCTTTCGATCAATGCAACACTTTTTCAAGGGCCGTCGATTTGAATCCTTTAATGAAGTTGAAGAAGCATGTCAAGAGTTTTTCGATTTCAAGGAGCCGCCATGGTACTTCCAGCAAATCCGGAATCTGACAGAATGATGACAGAGAGTCGTGGGCTATGATGGTCTCTACTTTGAAGAATAGTCCTTGTTGATTTTGTTGTTAATTTGCGCATAACAACGCAACTTTCACAAATTTTCCAGAACTTTTTGCTCAACCTTGTATTAATGTATTTATACCTAACCCTAAAAAAAAAAGCTTGTTTAATAAAAGTATTTACAGTATTTTGATAAAAAACCGACGAAGTTTAACAAAATCAACGTTGTTTATTAAAAAAAAAAAAAACCTTCTTAAATTTTTGGCAACCTGTCACAGCAAAGGCAGAGTTACAATTGAGCTCACACGCGTTGTTTTGAAGTACAGATGATGCTACAATATTGCCAACCGCTAAAACTTAAAAGACACAAACGGTTTATTATAAAATAGCCTATGGCCCAGTTATATCCTTGGTCCAGTAACCCCAGTTTACCTTATTGTACTTCATAGATTAAGAAACATTTGTCTTTTTACTTACCCATCATACGTAATATAGGGTAAGTCTTGTAGTCGTTTTGAAAATAAAAAAAAAAATTTTTTTGACGGATTTACACGTTTTAGGCATTGGAGATTCCAAAAAACATATTTTTGGATTTTTTTTTTTTTTTTTTTTTTTGCTGTCCGTCTGTGTATTTGTCTGCCTGTATGTGTGTCTGTAAACGCTCTAGCTCCTGTACAAATTGAGATAGAGACTTGAAATTGGGTATGTATTTAGTATGTAATAATGGGAAGAATCTTATTGAATTTCAGTAACCTTGATTATCCGGAACTATTTTTTTCGGACTCTCGAAATATTCGTTGTGATAAAAGGTATATACAAATTTTCGAAATTGTTTATTTTAAGCAGTGAATATAAAAGACAATAAAAAAACATAAATTTTGCATAAAGAATGATGTCGATTGGATAATGAGTTGCAGAGATATTTGTAATCTTATTTTCCACACTCTTCGATGTTTCATGACCCTGTATTTCATCCAAATATCATTTCAAAGACATATTTTAGTTGGAAATGAGACGGTTAATCCGACGCAATAAACCGTTAGTTAATAGGATTATAATTTTGGAATTATAAGGATGTTCCTTTTACTCAATTCAGTAATAGAGCATTTAAAGTTTAGGACGTCATCAAGACACGATTTTATTCGAATTGCAACGCATTTTATAAGTAGCTTTCACATGTTTTATTTTCATATTTTATATTATACATATCCATGATGAGTAAGTATTACAGTGGCCCCCAGCGACTAGTTTTACTGTGTAGTTGTTTTTAGTTTTTGTAAAAAAGTTAAAAAATGTATATAAAAATTTTTGACAATTAACATTCGATTTAATTTACACCCCACTCACTGAGAAATCCCAATCTAAAATTTAATTTTAATACTCTTGAGAAATATTTCAGCTAAAAAATTTAAAGTATCTAAACATGATTCTTCAGATTGATATCTTTACGTGTTTTTTAATAACATTTACTCTGTTTTATCAGCGTCCTTTATTACTTGAAATATATTTTTTCTTTTCCCCGAGCGAAATGAATTGACTGGGATAATAACAACCATTAAAAGAGGAAGGATATTCAGTAATTCCCTCACTGAGCCAATGAAAAATTGATATTGCACTGCTGATTCCAATTTAATTATGGATATGGGGATACGGGTAAAGGAAATATTAAGACCTAAGATAGGAGAAGGATAGGAAATAAATTTATGGATAAGAAATTATCCCGGAAAAGAAAAGTAAGGAATATAACACTCAATTGGATAATTTTAGTAATTGATCTGAAATATTTATTATAAGTGTATGAATAGACTGGAGCCAATGTAATTTCTTGTCTTTTTATGTTTAATTGGAATAATTTTCTTGCTTGAGATGTCTTCACATACGCACACATACATATTATGGGCAAAATTGTTTTATTTTATTGCAGTTATTGTTTTTGGATTAACATAATTATAAAAATAAAAGTATCTACTAAATTATTATTAAAAAAAAAACAAAATAGATCCATTACATATTACATTGTAAAAGAAAAACAAATAATAGAAAAATAGACCCAGAGAATTTTTATTGTCATCTCGGATGGCAGTAAAAAATCATTTATAAAGGGGGGAAAACTGTTCTAAGTACGATATTTCTTTTCTTTTAACCTTTTGATTACGGGCCAGGATTGTCGACTATTTTTATTTTCATTCGCATCACATTTTATGAAAAATGTTTTGGTAGATATATCTTGAAAATATCTTAATATAAGTGTACGACAGCGATTCTTTAAAAAAAAAAGTGGTACAAATAGAATAAAAAAAATAGTCGCTGGGACGTACGGTGTCCCAACCCCGTAATCAAACGGTTAAGAGGATTCGATGACCATCATCCTGCCACCGCCCTCTGAATACCAGGCCTGAGCACTAAAACAAATGGCGGGTGTCGTAGGTGGATTTTTTCAAGCATTTGAACGGTCCCCTGAATTTACACACCAGTAATCTCTAAAAATTTTCTTTGACTTATTTGATCTCAGAAAAATAAGGCAAAAAAACTTTTAGAAATTATTGGTGTTCAAATTCGAGGGACCGTAGAAACGCTGAAAAAAATATGCCTACGACAGCCGCCATTTTTGTGTTAGCGCGCAGTCCTTAGAACTCAGTGGGCGGTAATCTTGCGAAGAACGGCGAAAATTTCTAATTTTAAGTTTCTCATCTTAAAATGGATTTAGTCGTCCGTAGTGTTCTAACGAAGTATGGTAAATATATCCGATAACTAAAAGTATGCGAGAAGGTTTTTTACTGCATACATTTCTCTTTAAATGATTCAGAGTTTCAATCTTTAAATTCATATTTCCCAGTTTGTACCATATTTTCGTAAGTACAAAATCCTGAAACTTCTACATATACTTTTCAATGGAGTCGCTGTTTTTCATGGAGTTTCCTTAAGCAAGGTTCCTACGTTTCAGGTGATTTGAATATAATTTTTTTTTCTAAAAGCAACGGTCGCAGTATTTAAACTTAGAATTTCTTCATTGAATAAAGCAAATGTTTCTTTTCGAAAAAAAATTGTAATCAAATACCTTGAGGCGTGGGAACACTGTTAAGATGCATTTCCTAAACTTAAACATAGAATTTTCACTAATACAAGAGGCGTACGCTCTTTGGAAATGCTACCGCTATTTAAGATAGGAAATTTTCTATATAATATTTAAATTGTAGAATTAGAATTCACGTGTCTTATTAACAGAATTTGTAATAATTTTCTGTGATTAAATAAGGCAAAACATTTTATTAAAAATATGGTAAAATTGTGTGTATCCTGTTGTTGTTGTTGTTGTGTCAGAAAAAGTGTCATGGCACTTCTTTGAAAGAAGGGGTGCCAGAGCCTCAAGAGAGGTTGGACTTCTAAAGCTGGTCTCCTAATTTTGAACCAATTCCAGATGAGAGACCTGCACCTGGATTGGCACCTCCCAGAGGTATCGTTTTGTGTGTATCCTGTTAATATAGATTGTTTATTTTCTAAATTATTTTCCTTTTTTCTAAATTTTTAAATATTCCATAACATTTTTCTTAAACTAATTAAGTTTTTGAAATCATGGTCCTTACAGTTATATACAGCTATTTGTAAGAAAAATATTAAAAATGTTGCAAAAAGTTCAAAATTTTAGCAAAAGCGTGATTAAAAAAATTTCTTACATTAAAAAAATATACTTTTTAAAACTTTACCACATAATTGAATTTTTTCTTGATTAAGTTCTTTTCCTTCGTAAAATCTTTTATTTATGTATTCTGAAAAAAGGTAACGAACGTTGTTTATGTCGTAATTGAATTTATTTTGAACTCTAAATTTTATCGGCTTATCCTGCAAAAACTATTGCATATAAAAACATGGCAACTGGTTAGTTTTATAGAGAAATGTTTGATAAGCCACAATATTGCAACTTACGTTAAGAAAAATTTTTGCTGATGAGGGATTTTCATGTAAATCCGAAACGTCCAATTTTAATATGTTTTTAATGTTTTATGTAATTGCACTGTAATGTCTGTAAATTTAATGATTTTAATATAAATTCAATAAATAGTTTAACAACTAGAATTTTTGAAGCGCTTTACAAAAATCAAATTCATTTGAAAAAACAATGATAAAATTTCCTGTGATTACTTCCATTCTTTAAGTAGTATATATTTTGTTACCATATAATGTTTCTTCAAAATAGTTCACTCGAAAATACATCCAAAATTCTTTTCATCTTAAAATAAAAATGTCCTATACGTTATAAAATCAATTTGCTTCGTTACTTTGATATTTAGTTAAGATTTTGTTTTGAGAATCGGAAAAGAATTTTCTCAATTATAATAAATAGCTTGAAAGAAATAAATATAACTCATAAAAGAAACTAGTGGTTGGGGGTCACCGTAATACTTACCCATCATGGATATGCATAATATAAAATATGAAAATAAAACATGTGTAAACTACTTATAAAATGTATTGCAATTCCAATAAAATCCTGGCTTGATGACGTCATAAACTTTAAATGCTCTATTACTGAATTGCGTAAAAGAAACATCCTTATAACTCAAAAAAAAAAATGATAATCCTATTAACTAACGGTTTATTAACCCTTTAACGGACATTGGTTTCCGTATGAAACCACAAAACTTTAATTACGAAATTCAACAATGACAGCAGAATTTTAATAGAAATGTTTTCCATTTATTATATACTAGCATGCTACGTCCGCTGCGCTGGGCCATTTTTTAAAATGTACCTTAAATCATACGAAATGGATTTTTTTATTTTAAAGGAATATGGATCTTCACCTATGGAAGCTACCCTAGTCAAAATTTTCAAACGAATTATATCAATGAATTTGAGCATGTATTTTATAGCAATAGGGACATTTACCTGGTTTTTCCTTCAATATTGCTGTAAACGATGCGAACGACATTGCGTTATATTATATCATACATTGGACAAAATTTGGGCTAATGAGAAGCAACTCATTTAGTTGATCATTTGGCGTTTGGTTTGGAAATGAAGCCATTATAACCATAAGACCATTATAGCAACAGGAACTAAAATGTTCTCTAGTCAACATACTACTAAAAAGAGAGCATTACAATGATTTCATAGATTGACCATTGAACTTAAATAATGTTCGGGTGATTCATTTTCGTCTGTAAGTTCTTGAACTCCGTTCCTCTTTCTTGTCTCTATGTAAGGTTCTGGTAACGTAAGTACAATCTCACTCTGTGTTACGTTATATTTCGTAATATACTCGTAATATACCCAAAAGTATGAAAACAAGGAGAACTGGGTGCAGGAAAACACAACGGTAAACCTACGAGTCAACCGCTGCAGTTATGTTTTCAGGTGTTTTCCACCAAGATATGACTTGGCAGACCGATTGCGTTTTAATATGCGAATCGAGTTTTAACTAATTCTGGAATTTCAGCCGTGAACTCGATGAGGTGATTGTCTGTGCTGCCGCCTCCCGGTCTAATAACATGTAATAAATGCAGTCATTTATACAATTACATCTGCTGCTAGTTCCTCCTGTAAGTCACATGATAGGAGAGTTATATATAAAAAAATTAACAGAAAGACAAAAAATGAAAAAAAAAAATTATCACTCATATAATATCTAATCAAATGATCAGATTTTGTTAACCTGACGCAAACGATAAATCGCCAAATATGGATTATTTTTAAGCATTACAAAAGTCCTTCGGGTTTAAATTAAATATTTTCGCTTTATAATATTGTAACTAGTATCGAAACTAGCATTTTGTACTGGGGAGAGCCTTCTGGTTGATCAAGGCCGAACTCACTAAATATAGCTGAACTGTAATTATCCAAATTTTATTTGCTTAACAGGCGTATAGCCAACATAGTGAAAAAGTACCCAAGCCGGGACTCGAACCCGGGTCATCAGATTAGCGCACTGATGTTCTACCAACTGAACCACTGGGGGACGATACCCAGCTCGGAACTTTTTTCACCATAACGTGTTGGCAAGGCTACAAACGCAGCACAAGATGGAATATTTTCCGTGAGCCACCAACCCTGGGGCAAACACGAAATCAAAGAGAATCCAGCATCGACAGTTGAATAAATTCATATTTAATACTTGGAAATTTTTCCAGAGAAAATTTTCCACGGAAAATATTCCATCTTGTGCTGCGTTTGTAGCCTTGCCAACACGTTATGGTGAAAAAAGTTCCGAGCTGGGTATCGTCCCCCAGTGGTTCAGTTGGTAGAACATCACTGCGCTAATCTGATGACCCGGGTTCGAGTCCCGGCTTGGGTACTTTTTCACTATGTTGGCTATACGCCTGTTAAGCAAATAAAATTTGAATATTATGAATGCAAGGCGTGGGAAATTTTCTCTGGAAAAATTTCCAAGTATTAAATATGAATTTATTCTGTAATTATCCGTTGTGTGAACCTATGGCTCCGAGGTAAAGCGTTTGACTACAGATCAGAAGGTGGTGAGGTCGATCCCCGTTGGAGGCAAGTGTCCTAAAATTCGTTTTGGTTTAAAGATTGCTTTGTATTTGTTTCTAGCTCCTTCGGAAATATGCCAATTGTTATTATGTTTATTCTTATGTTAATCGTTATTTAATTTCTAGAACTTTCCAAGCTTGGAATGTTCCATTCGAGAAAGCACCCCTCGAGTGCATTTAAGCTGGTGTAGCCTTGAGTTGGTGAAATAAAGCTTCGAGTTGGTTCATGCTTGTTGTCTTCATTCGTTCTCATTTAATACCTACGCCACAATATTATCCCTCATTAAAACAGTTTTTTTTCTTTTTCTTTTTTTGCGGGGGGGAGGGGGGGGGGTATTTTAAATAAAATTAATAAGAGAATTTTTCTTTTAGTTTTCTATGTATTTGAATTATTTTCTGATATAGCCGTTTCAATTCTTTCGCCAACGATGACGGTAGCCAAAATATGACCTATGGTAACCTTATTGTCCAAAATAACAGAACATTCCATCATAATTCTATAACTAATCTACGTAGAACGTTGTGTTATATACGAAAACCTTCTCTGAAAAAATATCTACCGAACAGTGCAAGTTCCATCAAAATCCATTCAGCGGAACTTGAGTTATAAAGGAACGGAGCGAAATTTCCGTTTGTGTTTTATGTATACTAGGGAATCAAACCTGGGCTTCCCGGGTTACAGAACGCAGGCAAAAACCATTTTTTCCCTAAATCTAATAGATTTTTCATATTTTAATTTCTCAAAGTTGCTGCATTTAGTGATTTTTTATACTAGTTTCTTTGCTTTTCTTGTGCGTGAAGCGCTCGTACATGCGGTATCCATCCAGTTTTTTTTTTTTTTTTTTTTTTTTTTTGTACTAAACGTTCATACATGCGATATAGTGATCGCGACATTAACGAATTTCAAGGGTTTTGTTTATTTTTTATTTTTTTGGTATTATTAATACAGGGAGTTCGCTGCATCCAGTGATGCTTCTTTGTTAATTTATTATTCATCATCTTATGCATGCGATATCGTGATCGCGATATTAACGAATTTCATGTATATTCGTTTTTTCCAACTTCGCAATGACCGTTAACATTGTTTGTAATACTGATGAAATATGAATTAAAACGTTGTTTCTTACTCCTCATATTAACTTTTTATATGCATTTTTATTAAATTTGTGAAATATTTTTTTTATATTTTATTCATAAAAATGCAATATCTTCTGTTTATATTATCTGTTAAAATATCCGATGTTTGTTTATGGTGTAAACAAATAATTTTCTTTTAATTTTTTAAATTATTACAAAGCTTCCTTTTCTCCAAAATCGTCTGAACTAATCAAATTTTGTATCCGGTATAACGCTACTCTCATATAAAGGCACCCTATTCTTGTGACGTTTTTATTTCAAAATTCATTAATTCTACTACCTGTAACTATTTATAAATTTATAATGGCAGCATTCTTCCATTTGTTTATTGGGCGTTTCAAAATTCATGCTTAAAAATTATTTTATAAGCCATAATATATCAGGCAATTAAGATATAGTTTTCAAACAAATTGCATTTGAAAGTAAATTTTTTTCCTCTATAACGGTGTAAAAATTAAAAATGTGCTATGTTTAGAAATTAAAAAAAATTGCAATAGCAAAAATCACAAAACCGAAATTTCATCGTCAGCTGTTGCCATTCGCAAGATGACGTATGCGTTACGCACGGACACGTTTGGCCTTTATAATACAGATATGAAACATGGCTTTTTTCGTATATACGAATAAATTTGTTCATAATTTACGGTGTCAATCATTTATTTCAACATTTTAGCAATTGAAGTGCTTTATCCGTTAAAGGGTTAAGCGTCGGATTAAGTGTCTCATTTCTAATTAAAATATATCTTTGAATTGAAATTTGGATGAAATACAGGGTCATGAAAAATCGAAGAGTGTAGAAAATAGGATTATAAATATCTAGGAAATAATTATTCGACCAACTTTATTCTTGATGCAAAATTTATGCTTTTTATTGTCTTTTATATTCACGCCTTAAAATAAACAATTTCGAAAAATTTTTATATACTTTTTATCAGAACGAATATTTTGAGAGTCCGAAAAAAATAATTCTGGATACTCGAGGTTACTGAATTTCAATAAGCTTTTCCCCATTTTTACATACTAAGTACATACCAAATTTCAAATGTCTATCTCAATTTGTTCGGTAGATAGAGCGTTTACAGACACACAGACATACAGACGCACAGACAGACGGACGGCATTTTTTTTCTCCTAAAAATATGTTTTCCGGAGTCTCCAGTGTCTGAAACGTGTAAATCCGTCAAAAAAATCTTTTCGATTTTTAAAACGATTATAAGACTTACCATATACTACGTATGATGTGTAAGTAAAAACAATGATAAAAGTTCTTGTGATTACTTTCATTCTTTAAGTAGTATATATTTTGTTACCATATAAGGTTTCTTCAAAATAGTTTACTCAAAAATATTTCCAAAATACTTTTCATATTTAAATAAAAAAGTTGTATACGTTATAAAATCAATTTGTTTCATTACTTTGAGATTTAGTTAAGATTTTGTTTTGAGAATCAGAAAACAATTTGTCAATTATAATAAATAGCCCGAAAGAAAGAAATATAACTGGTTAAAGAAATAAATTGTTTCTGAAATTCAATAATTTTTATAACCCTTCGGAATTTGTTTCAAAAACCAGAACGATTTTTTTCTTGGCAACATGTACAAGCGATTTTAAAAGTATTAGTACAAACGCTTAGAGGTGATAATATGCGCAAAGACTAACAATGTTAGTGAAGGAAACAAGAATTACAATCAACTTATTTTTAAAGAATTAATATATATAAAAAAAAAAAAAAAAAAAAAAAAATTCCTACAGTGAATTCCTACTTAGGTCAACAAAGAATTTTTTCCCCAGCGATCTACACGTTTTGCCACTGACGGCATTTATTCCTAAATTTATATCCTGCTAAATATCTTATATAACAGAAATTTTTGAAATGTATTAAAAAATAAATAAAAAATAAATAGCTAAAAGACCAAAAATTAATAACTCGAAAAGTATTTCTCACAAAATTGTTAGACAAACTGTGTTAGAAATGTAAAAAATTGTATTTTTCTTGATATAAATTTCAAATCTAATGATTATGCCGTTTTTCAAATATTGAATTTCAAAAATTACCAAACTTCACAATAAAGTACCATAGCGAAACCTTCACGCGTAAAAAGATAATGGGTCTCTTCACGGACGAAGATCAGGCGGCGAGCAGGCGAAGGAGACTATAAATATCGAGTGAGTCTATACTTTTGAAAAGAAATGAAATGTAAAACTAAATTTAATTAATTAAATTTAATTAATGAATTAATATTTGAAAAAACTGTATTAACATCAAAAACAAACACATGCATGTATTAACATTAAAAATATATATATATAGCGTGTCTTAATTTAACCCAAATTTCAGTTCTTAACTTTACCAATAATGAAGATATTGTAACAACATTTCAGGTTTCGCATGCTTTTACCACGAATTTTTAATAGAATTTTTCGCTTTATTTAAATACAGAAAAGTATTACAGATCCTGCAATTAAACGTTGCGTTTATAATTTCTTCTCCCGTAAGGCATGGTGACGTCACGGCGACGTCACTGTGAAGTCACACTGTGACTTTGTGACCGTCGTCGTGACGTCGATGTGAAGTCACTGTGACGTAAATGCGAGGTCGTTATGGCCGTTTTCAAGGCTTTCTGTGACCTCACAATGTGACTACTTTGTGAAGTCACCGTGCGACTTCAATGTGAAAAATGTGACGAATCTGCATCGGATAGGGTGACCAGATTTTACCCGAATCCTATACGGATTGTTCGGATCAAATTTTTTTTATGGTTCAAGTTTGTGACGTTTGTGACGACACTGCACCGGGTCGGGTGACCATATTTTACCCGAATCCAATCCAGAAACTTCGGATCGATCTTTTTGGATTTGTTTGGCTACACAGATTTAGATTAGTTGTCGTGTGACCTGATTTTCGTGAACCCGATCTGACCCGAGTCGGATATAATGTTTTTACTGTAAGTCTTGTTTGGAATAGGATCTTGCATAAGACCGAGTAACCAGATTTTATCAGAAATTGTGTTACGCTTACGATACAATTTCTGATGTCGGCTCGGATCTAGAGTCATACACGAATCCGGTTATATACTTCTTGAACATGATTGAATGTCAACTTGAACATGAATGATGGTTGACTGAAACTATATTTTGATTCAACCCGTATTCTTATCCTAACCCAACAACAACAACAACAAAAAATCTGTAAGCCCACAACCCGACCGAACCTGATAAATGATTTCGCATAGATTCGGATAACAAGATTTCACCAAATACGGATAAGATCGACGATAAGGATTGGATCGGCAATCATTTTTATTGATGCAACTCGTATTCAAATTAAAACTTTGCATCTGATTGAGAAACCGGTTAACACGAAACTTTCTGACACATTTATGAACAAACTTTTAAACGCATGGCACTTGCATGCCTGATTATTAAAGCTATTTGGAATGAATAGCGTTCTCCATTTTTAGATAAATGTAATACTTTAGATCAATGTCGGTCACGTTTTACCCGTTTCTGACGCTGCGCGTCGGAAATTTGTTTCAAAACACCGACTTTGATAGTGTTTTCTGAAACATCATCTGCCGTTACCAAAAAATGGATAACGCCATTCGATTATATATAGGGTAGATGTGCCAGTAATGGACACCCTTAAGGAATTTCTTTAACAATTATTTTTTAATTAATAGTTATAATTGTTATATTCAACATTTTTTAATATTATATTACTCTACCAACAATATTTAACCATGCTCATAGTCACATTTCCCAATGTGAATCTAAATTTAATTGTAAATAACAGAAATAAATCAAAACACCCTAAACTCCAGTAATGGACACCTCACAAAAAGTAATAGATAAATGATATTATGATTGCATTTAAAACTAGTGCTCGCGATTATACGTTTATATACGTTTAAACGTATACGTAGTCAAGCCTTTTTTCCATATGATTTCTATTAAAAATCGTTACCGGTTACAATACGTTTATATGTATTATACGTATAATCGCGAGCACTATTTAAAACTAGAATTTAAAGATAGCATATTAATGAAATAAATAAAGCTGAATTTTTATTGGTTATTTTTTTATAAACCAAAAACATTGAAGGTGTCCCATTACTGGAAGGCGGTCCATTACTGGCACATCTACCCTTTTCTGAATAAGAACACCTGCCAATTTCATGTATTTCCGAATAAAAATGAATTCAGAAATATGCCAGAAATTAGCTATTTTGGATTTGAGAACAACTTTAAAGAAAATATAAGTATACATTTTCAAATAAACATTCTGAAAAATTTATATTAGGAATCAATTTAAATAATAGATATACCTATTGTGCGATATTATTAAATAATAAACATTGTATCAAGCAGTAAAACAGTTTTCGTTGTAAATGAAATATAGAACTTAAGATCATAAATGCAAAAAAAAAAAATTATATATTTTTTTTTCTTTACAAATTATTTTATTTATAGTTTTTGATAGAATACTAAATGCAGAACTTAAATATCAATTTTTATAGTAAAAACATTCGATAACACAGCTGGAAAAATTACCTTAACTAAACAGTTATTTTATTGTTTCATCAATATTTATTATTTTTGTGCATCTAACATTGACATATCTCGACAAATAAATTATTCAATGCATTAAAATGTCACTTTTTTTTTTCAGATATACCGGAAAAATATTTCTGGAAACCTACACTAGCAACGAAATTATTAAATTGCAAATCAAATATTAATAGTTTTAAAAATTGCAATGTTTTTAATTATAATGAATAACTATGAAAATTGAACTAAGAAACGCAAAACATTAAATAAATGCCTCCTTTTACATAACACTTTACATTTAGAATACATATTGTTAGTAAATTCTTTAAGCTTTTTTCCAAATAGTCTATTTAAAAAAAATTAAAACATTAAAGATAAAATTTAATACAAGTGATTTTTTAAAAGAAAATTTAAACATCTTAATTTTTAAATAATGCAATATTAAATGTACTAGTACTAAACATGCACTATTAACAAAACTGCGAAGACATTAAAAGTTACCTGCTGATCTATAGGTAAAGGTGTTATTGTTGAATGCTCCTTATCTGCTTCCCTTTCATCGAAAAATTAGACTGTACATCCACTACAATAATTTTCAAATTATTCCAGCAGAGAGGTGTGTTCATAGATCTGAGAAATCAAATATCACTCAGGCCTTATGAATGCACCCGGCTAGACACAGGGAGATGTTAAAATGGATGGTTTACTTTAAAATGGAGATTGTTCACTTTTAAACATTAATTTACTTACACAGTATAAAACTACAAACTTCAAAGAACCCAACACACGCTAATCCTAGCTTCGAATGAGAAAAAGTCGTCTGCCTTCAATATGCGCGCGCAGTATTGTTTAAACACAACAAAATAACAGCTAGCAGATGTTTCCAACTTTACCGCAAATGATATAGGAAGAAAATAATTTAAATAAAGACATTTCAAAACCTTTATAATTTGTACGGCTGAAAAATGAACTTCTAATGATGCTATAATATTCTTTTTTTATATGAGAGATTTTTGTTTTCTTAGAAATAAGCTGTGAAAATTTACATTTTTATATATTTTTTAATCCATTGCATTTGCTTTAGACGTCAAAAGTAAAGATAAATTTTAAATAATAATTGATTTAATAGGCTTTATAAAGTAATTTCGATATAAATTTAAATTGCAATCAAATTTCCTAAGTACAAATTTTTTATTTTTTACACTCTATCGAAAAGAGCAATATATTTAATAGAGGTGACATCTTACTAAGCACTGGCCTGTTTTGGATAAATTGCTATAGGAATGACATGTTTTTAATTCATTTTTGCTCGGAAATACACGAAATTGGCTCGTGTTTTGTTCAGAAACTATGTTATTGAAAAACCTTTTCCATTTTTTGTTAAAAGCAGAAGACCTTTCAGAAAAGAATGTCAAAGTCGGCGTTTTGATTTGAATATCCGACATGACAGTGAAAGACAGGAGAAAAACTGGTCGTCACGTGACACGAATTGCTTATAACTTGATAAATAACTAAATTTCTATTTAAGGATTTTTACCTGTGTATTATATAGTATATTTTGTTAAATTTCATGAAAATGGTAATGAAAATTGTAAAAAATTATCTGCCTCATATATGTAGACAGATATTTATTTATTATTTTATTTTGGAAATACTCAATATATTTAAATAGTGTGTGACAATATTTTTATTAATGATTTAGGTACATGACATAATTCAAATCTATATTTTATGAGTTTTTTTTTCCAAATTCACTCTCCGATCACACCGTGAAGTCACAGAGTGTTGGCATTTTGGTCATAGTTTTTACGTGACTTATGTGACTTGCAGTGACGTCATTGCAACGTCACAAAAATTTCTAAAGCTGTCAAAAAGTAATTTTCTTTATGTTATAAGATGTTCTAAAGTTTATTTTAAGTTTTCTTTAGATCTCCAAGACGTTCACATTTTGGTCACAGTGTGACGTTACAAAGTGGTGGCATTTTGGTCACAGATGTGACGTGACGTACGTGACTCACATTGACGTCACAATGACGTCACTGTGACTGTGCATGCTATGCGGGCTATTATATTAAATAGAAATTTTCTTTTAAAAAATTGTGGTAAAAGCGTATGAACCCTGTATTTAAAAAATATTATCGTTTGTTTCCTATAATAATAATAAACAATATCATTATAATATTTATTAAGATCAGTTAACAATAATAATAATAATAATAATAATAATAATAATAATAATAACAATAATAATAATAACAATAATAACAACAACAATAATAATAATAAAGATAAAAATTATATTTTGCTGAATTAAAATATTTTTTCCCTTCGAAAAAAAAATAATAACTATGTTGAAAGTTTTGCTCTTAAATGTTATCATTATTATCTTTAATACGTTATCGTATGAACGAAAATCATTTTTTGGTTTTGTGTAAAACACCCTGTACTTTTACATGATTAACGACACTAGTCCCATTTACAAACAAGAATGAAAAATCAAAAGACATCTAGAAAAATGTAACGAAACTTCACCGTGAAAGAAGGTAGGTAAGTATACAGTATAAAATATATATAACACATTTAAAAGTCCAGTTTTAGCTATTACTTTGCGTAGTCAAAAAAATGTAGCCGATATATTTTGTGCATCCCTGTATATGATCTATAGATTTGGATATACACCACATAGTATGATAAAATTAGTTCATTTAGAAAATTCCCATTTAGCAATTTTCGCCAATCGATGTAACTGCACTCGAAATCTTTTGTACAATCCAGTATATTATCTAAAGACTTTAAGCTAAATTTTAATTCTGGTTAAAACTACATAAGGTAACTTAAAACAAGCTTCTAGCAATTACCAACCATAAACGAAAATGTACCGTGATTTTTGAGTAGTACTGCATATGATTTTATTTATTTTCTACAAACTTCTATAAGTCTACTAACTGTAGTTCAGTTGGAAAATGCGTAACCCAATTAAAAACTACTCTAAGTAATTCACTCCCATAGTCTATAATACTTAGGTATTTCCTTGTGTATGCATGTATATGATCAACCAAATTTATTCACACCACATACTATGCAAAAATGTAGTTAAACTTAAAACCGCAAACCAATGTTGAAAACGCACTTTTCACACATAGACTGCTGGATATTACTGCACGTATACTGTAACCGATATATTGTGAGTGTCCTTGTAAATGAACGATAAACACAAAGCACCATGCAATTTATAGTGCACCTCAGTAATGCATATAAATTTCATTAGGTTGCAAATAGTCAAATATCATTAATTAAATTACACTGCAGTCGATTTTTCCCCGTAAAACAATATGCAACACAATTATTTTGTTTGATGCTGTAATGAAATACATAAGGTAATAAATGCTTTGAACCACATATTCTGCAAAAAGCCTGTTTTAGTGTGCTTCATAATTGTATATCAATTTCATCATGTTCCAAATGGCGTAGAATCATCAAAATGCACTTGAAACGAATTTTTCCCATTGACTGTAATGTAACGGAATAATTTTGACTCTCCCTGTAAAAAGAACCATAAGTACTATACTCTTCATTTTCAGTAGGTATCATGCTATAGTAAACGACAATAACATACAAAAATTTCACGGCAATTCGAGTATATGTACGCGAGTTAGAGCACGGATAAGCGGCAAACGGCCAGACAAACCAAAGTCACCATTGCAAACCAAAGTCATAAACACTTTTCAACCAGGTTGGAAAGTGTTAAAAATGTTTGCACTGACGTTTTTTATTGTAACTTAATGTTTGTACCAATGATTTTGCGGTAACTTGTGTATATTTATTTTATTATAAAATCTGGTTGATTCAATACTGTTGACGCGACAAAACATCCATTAAACTTTTTATCTTAAAAAATAAGTTTTTAATGAAAACAATTTATTACATGACTTTGAAATTTAATTTTTCTTTAGTTTAAAGTACTATCGAAAAGAATTGTTCCAATAAATAATCGACACAAAGAAAAGAAATAAAAAGAAGAGGAACGAAAAATTCAATTGTTTTTAAAATTCAATAAGTTTTATACATTGTTTTACATTACATTATGTTTTATAATCCTTCAGGATATGTTTGAAAAGATCGAATGTTTTTTTTATTTCTTGAAAACATGCTGAAGATACTTTAAAATTACTGTTATAATAGTTTAGAAGAGAAAATACACGTCAAGACAAAGAATGCGGTTGTTAATATTGAATGAATTGCTTTTTGTCAACCTATATTTTGTTGTTGTACCCAAATACAGGGTTATTCAAAATGATGTACGGTATTTAAAAATTCTATAATAAACTCATTTTGAAACATATACTAACCAGAACGGGTTTAAAATGAAGGAAAACTGAAACATTTTAACATTCCCCTTGGCTGGTAGCGCTAGGGCTCCTTTAATAGTTCTAGGAGCCTTAGGTAGTGCTACGGAGGTTATGGTGACGCTACTATTGCTATAAGCTAAAATTGTGCCTCAGCAAGAAAAGGCGTTTTGAATTCTGCAATATGCGAAAACAGAATGTGTAATTTTAGTCCAACGTGCCTTTCGTAGACGCTTCGGAAAAGATAGTCGCACTAAAAGTAGCATTTGTAAGCTGTATCACCAATTTGAAGAAAGACTGTCTTTTCAACCATGTGACTTTTTCTGGCGTCTTTGCAACCATAACACCATGTGACTTTTTCTTGTGTCTTTGCAACCATCACACCATGTGACTTTTTCTTGTGTCTTTGCAACCATCACACCATGTGATTTTTTGTGTCTTTGCAACCATCACACCATGTGACTTTTTCTTGTGTCTTTGCAACCATAACACCATGTGACTTTTTATTGTGTCTTTGCAACCATCACACCATGTGACTTTTTCTTATGTGTTTGCAACCATCACACCATGTGACTTTTTCTTGTGTCTTTGCAACCATCATACCAAGTGACTTTTTCTTCTGGGGCTTTCTGAAAATATGTGGTACCGCTACTACGCAACTTGGACGATCTAAAAAAAAAAGATATGGAATGCTCTGAACTTAAGAGCCTACGCTAGTCACGCGAAGAAACGCTCAAGCTAATGTTAAGTCTATGGGAAGGTTTTTGCGCGATTTCTCGCTCCCATTTTAATATTAAAAAAAAATTGTTTTGCATAGGATAGCTGAGGCCGATCCCTAACGTTGTTAGTCTTTACTTTTTCGATTTTGGTTCCAGTTTTTTTATATAAAGGTACTTTCACTTTCAGAACCGGTTGGAATCGGTTCTGAAATTGAAAATGTGCGCTTATAAAAAAACTGTAACTAAAGTAAAAAAAAAAGTAAAAACTAACAACGTTAGAGACCGGCCTCAGCTATCCTATGCAAAACAATTTTTTTAAAAATATTAAAATGCGAGCGAGAAATCGCGCAAGAACCTTCCCATAGACTTAACATTAGCTTGCGTTTTTTCGCATGTCTGATGTAAGCTCTTAATAACACCAGACATGCTTAAACTAGTTTGGCACGATCTAGACAACAGTCTAGACATTGTCCGTGTGACAGAAGAAAGTTATATAAAACATGTTTAATCCAATAAAATTAAAAATTTTGAGTTTTCTTTCATTTTAAATCCATTTTGGTAAATGTATGTTTGGAAATGAGTTTATTATATCATTTTAAAACACTGTACATCATTTTGAATATCCCTGTATTGTAAGTGCATCATTTTTTAAAAATTCTAGGTTTAAATGCGGTAGTTTTTTAGCACTTACTTTATTACAATTACTTTCAAGTAAATGGAAAAATGTACTTATATTTAAATCATTATCACTGGCTGGACTAAATTACTCATGCATTAACATCTCTTTTGCTTCATTAAAATGATCTTATTCAATAACTTGAAGTCGGATACTCATTATCCTTTTACAAGATTAATGACGTGATTTGGAACTATTTACGAAACTAATCATTAAAATGACTCTTCTAATTACCTAGAGGTATGATCTTTGTGCTGCAGCTATATAAAGCAATCACTCTGTATACAAGATGCTTCGGAAGCTATCTTAGACAGTGTTAATGGTTAGGTTAGTAAGTTAATTTCACGTCTGTCATTAATAAATTGATGATATTAAGCTTATGATTTTTCCTTCATCTCGGTTATTAGAATTATTCAAATATCATTAAAAGTATTACAAGATCTAGACTCCGTATTTGAAAATGTGTTCTAAATATTTTCGTCACTCGACTGTAATATTTCGGTTAAGCACACTCTGTAGCTAGGCAATCAATATTTTGAAATATTGCATGTTTAAATTAATTGGTATTTTAATAATTCCTTACTTGTTCATGCAGAAAGTAACATAAGTATATCACTCTCATAAAAAAGTATAAGAGAAATATATACGTCGCTATTACATAAATATACATAATATAATTTCACACATAAATATGTTACTTGTCTAATAATTAAGTCAAATATGATGCTGGTAAGTCAAAGCTGGTAAGTCAAAATGTAATATGAATAGATTTTTACTAGGACTTCCCTCAAAGGGATTAGTCTGAGTGATATTGCTGAGAACATAAAGTTAACAATTACGATATAAAGAAGATATCAACAAGAATCTAAGTGAATAATACAGCATATGATAGACAAGAGATAGATAAAGATACAACATATGAAAAATAGCAAATTAAATGATATAATTACAAAATATCATATATAAATTCATATACTGTTATGTTTTCATATGCATTTTTTTATAACATTTGGCAAATAATCTCATTTTCTTAAGCGGGAATTGCTCAAAACTTTAAAAAAAAAAAAAAAAAAAAAACCGCTGGATCTTTTAAAACGATATTTTTAAAGTGACATAATCAGATTTGCAGCCAAAAGCGTATTTTAGCAAGCGTAGTTTAACGCAAATTTAATTTAATTTTTGCAACATTTTCTTTGTGACAAATATCTAAATAAAATATTAAAAAATAAAATATTAAATATTGAAATATTAAATCAAATATTTAATATTTGAATTAAAAAAATTTCCTTTGTTTATTTGTATAACTATTTATAGAAACTCGTATACTTCAAACCACATTGATAACATGCTTTGCTACAAACGTGTCTACCAGTCTAACTACTCGTATGTCTTAGCTGTGTCTCTCTCCGAACTCATCTGTCTACTGTCTCTCTACTCTTCTGTATACCCGTCTCAGTATCCGTCTGTCTTTCTACCCGACTCTTTAATCGTGTCTCTACCTGTCTCGCTTCCCGTTACACTACTCGTCTATCAACACGTCTGTCTGTCTATATACCCCTCTCTCTACCCGTCTGTCAAGTCGTCTCTGTACTCGTCTCTCTATCCACCATGCTACCCGTCTCCCTACCCATCTCACTACCCCTCTGTCAACCCTTTTTTGCACCTGCCTCGCTACCCGTCTGTCTATTCGTTTCGCTACCCGTTAGCTTATCTCTGTCGCTATCCGTCTCTCTACCCGTCTGTCTACCCGTTTGTTTACACGTCTATCTATCTCTCGCCAACTCTTCCCAATATTTAAACAATTTAGTAAACGGAAGCCGTTTATCTGTTATTAAATGCAAACAGGAGTAATTTATCTAAAGAGTGTAATCAGATGCAATTATTTAAATACATACATAAACCAGCATAATAATTCACCAGTTTTATTTTCATAGTAGTTTATGTCATTTGACAGTAAATCTCAACTTCTTCAACCCGAACTGCGTCAAGCTTTTTAAAAAACCCCAAGGTCCGTATAACTGGGAAGGGGAATTGTCCTCAGGGCTATTAGATACATGTTATTAAGTTAAGTGAAAGTTTCGTAATCGGGTTCGCAGCCAATTTCTTATGTCAGAAAGGGTGGCTTCACGCCGTTTTAAATTCATTTCTGTAACTTTCTTTTTTTTTGGTGGGTGGTTGGGGGGGGGGGGGGAGGGTTCCAAATATATATACACTTAAATTCAAACTTTTGCCCCCATGTTAATATTAGTGTTGTTTGTATTATCAATTAATACTTTGTTGATCGAGCTTCATTCGAAACAAATGTAAAAGACTTCTACAGTTTTTTTTTCTAGGAGAAAGTTCCGTAATCGGGCCCTAAGCTAATCGGGGATTTTAATATCATTATTGTTTCTAACTCTTATAGAGTTAAAACAATATTGTTGCTAGCATTACTCTTGTTTGTGATCAAACTTCTTCTGTGTATCTGAATAGGGAAAAGTTCCGTATCATGTACTGGTTGGTGCCAAAGGCAGTTGTAGAATCTTACAAATTTTTCTAGAGAGCGGAAAAACATGTTTTTTAAAATATTTACAAATATACGTTTATTAAACCATGTTTTTGAGCCATTTTAAAAAAATAAGTACGGTGCTAAAATAAAATTTTATTGCCATTTTCGATATTTTAATAAGAAATGAAAATACATAACAAACAAATTTAACAAAAATAAGCCATTTTTGGGTACTTCTCTATTATCCCGTCGACCACTTTTCATAACAAAAAACTATCGCCAAACTAAGATTAAACGCCAAAAATACAGTCCCATTTACTTGATGCCAGGAGCATTATACGTATTTGTTATGCCATCAAGTGGTTTTTAATTCGACATTTGCGTGTATTTTTCATCATGTTTTACTGATTTATTAGTTATTTCATTCATTAAAGTAACAATTGTGTCCTTAAACTCTTATATTTTATTTATTTTGATATTTCAATGGCAACGTTCTCCCGTTTATTTAGCGTTACTGTTTGGCGTAGTTTTTTGTTATGAAAAGTGGTCGACGGGATAATAGAGAAGTACCCATTTTTTGTGATAAATAATTGTTATTGCCAGGGGGGGCAAATTGTAAACAATTAATAAGCGAACTAAAAGAGTTACCGGAAAAAACTTGTGGGAATCTCAGGAAAG
Source organism: Maratus michaelseni (assembly GCA_963931845.1). Classification (NCBI taxonomy): domain Eukaryota; kingdom Metazoa; phylum Arthropoda; class Arachnida; order Araneae; family Salticidae; genus Maratus; species Maratus michaelseni. Next base: position 4,214,943 of record OZ007598.1, on the reverse strand, counting down.
AAATATCTGATATAAATAGCATTTAAAATCTTAAAATGGAGAAGTGGTCCGTATAAAAATGCAAAACATTATACACCTGATATAAGAATTTTTTAATTTTTTTATATTTCCGAAAGCACAGATAAAAGGGTAAAAATCCCGGCACAGATGCCATATACTCACCACGTTGGCGCGATTTTTCCCCCGCCCCTTTTGCGAAAACTGTTTGTTGTGTTTGTTTACTTTTATTTTTTATTTTAATTCTATAGATTATTTTTATATGTATATCAATATTAATTTAGGCACAGATGTCATATACGCACCAGATTGGCGCGATTTTCCCCCGCCAATTTGGCGAAAACTTTGTTTTTGAATATTAGTTACAAATACCATACAATATTAGCATGTAATTTTTTATTTCAATATAAAAATAAAATAACGTAATAAATGAAATAGCTCCTGTTATTCAAAAATGGGAAATAAAAATAAATAAATGATAGTTTGATATAAATAAATATTGATATATATATTATAAAAACAATTTATAGAATTAAAATAAAAAATAAAAGTTAATAAACAACAATTGAAACAAAATAACCGGGTTACCATAAAATTGCCATTTTGTTGCAATCGCGCCAATGTGGTGCGTATATGACATCCGCGCCTTTATTTATATCAAACTATTATTTATTTATTTTTATTTCCTTTTTTAAAATAATAGAAGCTGTTTCATTTATTACGTTATTTTATTTTTATTTCCTTTTTTAAAATAATAGAAGCTGTTTCATTTATTACGTTATTTTATTTTTATATTGAAATAAAAAATCACGTGTACTATTTGTCACACTATTTGTAACTAATATTCAAAAACAAAGTTTTCCCCAAGCTGGTGGAGGGAAAAATCGCGCCAACGTGATGCGTATATGGCATCTGTGCCTTGTTTCATTTCACATAGAGGTACTACTCTATTATCCCGTCGACCACTTTTCATAACAAAAAACTATCGCCAAACTGTTAGATTAAACGCCAAAACTGCAGTCCCATTTACTTGATATCAGAAGCATTATACGTGTTTGTTACGTCATCAAGTGGTTTTTAACGCGATATTTGCGTGTATTTTTCATTATGTTTTACTGATTTATTAGTTATTTCATTCCTTAAAATAACAATTGTGTCCTTAAATTCTTATATTTTATTTATTTATGTATTTTGATATTTCAATGACAACGTTCTCCCGTTTATTTGGCGATAGTTTTTTGTTATGAAAAGTGGTCGACGGGATAATGGAGAAGTACCCACATGTTACGGTTAGTTTTAACCATTTTTTTTATCTACATTAAATTCCTTCATTCACTTTAACATTTATTTAAAAGCACTCTTTTTTCTGTTTCTAATAAAAAATTTAAATAAATAAAAGTAATTGTAATAATAATAATAATAAAATCAGTTTTTATTTTTTCTTCTTTCTTTTTCTTTTTGCAAAGTAATTTCAACGTTTATAGTCTAGCTTTGCTTCCTGTTTTCAAATACGAAAAATAAATAGCAGGGAGGGAGGTTTCTCAGTAAAAGGCCACACATATTGTATTGGGCAGTCGTGTACGTTTTCTCCCATACCCTTGAATCATGTGTTTGTAGTCACCTAGTCTGGCTTTGGTTAAAAGAAAGACCGACCGCCCTGTATGAGAATTACGTTATCTTATGTAAAGGCGACGTAGGGACGCTGGCATTGTATCTTATAACCCGATACAAAGGCCCTGTTTCCCTCTTAATCAGAATGGAGCGAATGTAAACAGACGGTCATGGGATCCTTTTTGGCACGGTGTGGGGTGAGACCCGGTAAGTTTGCTTTCCCAAGAAACGGCGAAACCAGACAGTCGCCTGGGTCATTCCATTCCTTATTGTTTTTACCCCGAACCCCCTTGGAAAATAACTTTTTGGTTCCACCCAGTTTGGAGGCGGTGAGGGAGAGTAAATTTTTACGACACTTGTTGCTAGGTTGAGACACTCATTACTTGGTTCGTAAACTTATTAGGTATTGCGTAGCGGCGCTCGAAATGATGTATTCTGTGTTACTGAGTTGAAGTAACATTAGCAGAGACATGGTAAAGGTCTAGAGCTATGAATACTCGAGTTTGTGATCGGCATTTTGCTTAAATAGAATGATCGTTGTCTTAGAATAGAGATGAATCTCTTACCAGGGCCACTGCTAATACCCTATAGTCTCCAGTGTGAAGAGCGAAGGAAATATTGTTAAAAGCTGAGAAAATTAATAGTCCTGCTCCAAAAATCAGGCTTCAAAAGTCCTCATCATGAGACTATTCTGTCTCTATTAAGACGAAGATTCCAAGTATTGTTCGTTATTAGAAGGCAACTAGATGTACGGAGGCTACCCAACCCGTTGAAATTAGGTGACTTATCATATCCTATCATAGTGCAAGCCAAGAACGAAAAGAAACCTGTCAGCTCGCCTGGTGGTATATAGCAATAGTTTTTCCTCTCAAAACAAAGAGGAAACAGAAGCATGTTGTGCAATCGGCTGCAACATTAAAAGAGGAAAGGGGAGTGTAAAAACCTGCCCACTGATTCAACCATTGAATTCTTCATCCTCTGTAAGTGGACTTTACATAGTTTTTATTTACATGTCTCCCTGATGAGGGAATATATTTGTGTGACTCAGAGTTGGAGAGTAAAATGCAAAGTAAGCAAGAATAACTTGTAAATTCATATATGTATATTTATATTATGATATGTTAAGAATTACAATGCGTATTTGAAAGGTAATTAATGACTTATCTCAGAAAAGTTGATCATCCTTTAATTTATGATGTTATGTTAGTCTTGAGAACCTTAATATTTGATTTAAAGATATTTAATAATCAATATTGATCAACTTTTATTTGGTGTTATTATAGTAGATTTTTTTTTGGGAATTACATTGTTTTTATAAATTTTAATTATTCAAATAAAGATTGTTTTTTGTTCATTCTCAAATTTGGTATGTTCTTCTTTATATGATCTTTAATTAGTATTCTTATATCTACAGCAATCCTATGAGAGAGGCTTAACCTCTCAATTATTGTGAGTAAGGTTATGAAAGCTATAATCTTACTAAATTAATATTTTTAAATTTCTTAAATTTTAAATTCATAGTAATAGTTTATTTGAAAATTAATTGAGGTTTACGTAAGGTTATTAGATGTAATTATTGTTCCTATCTCAGTATTGGATATACTGATAATTGATGCTAAAGTAAAATTAAGTCTAATTTCATAATTGATTAATTTAATTTTTAATTATCCTTTCTTTGAAGTATTATTCAAAACAAACAACAAAATGGTTGTTTAAAAAAAAAAAAAAAAAAAAAAAAAATTCAACTTTATTAAATTTAAACTTTGAAATTTCTTAAGTTTAAATTCATAAATGAGTGTTTTAATAAACATTAATTGAGGCTTACTCAATATTATCCAATCGTATTTTTGATCTTGATTTAATGATGGATAGATTAATAAGTGAAACAGTAATATTAAATTTAATTTCATAAATGTTAACTTAAGCTTTAACTTTCCTCTCTCAGGTATATTGTTATCGAAAATAAACATCAAAATGTTTATTTTAACAAAGTAAAAAAAAAAAAAAAAAGTATTCAGTTATTTTATACCACTATACGATTTTCGGTTAACCGATCTGATCTGGTTCAAAATCTCCATAGTTGTTCTAAAATTTTGGTATCTCATCATATCTCTATTTTGCTAAACTTTCTTTTTCCCTTCTGGTCCTCATATTGGAGGAATTTCAGATTCTCTTCATTTTTCTAAATTATATGATGATTAAATTTTGCTAATTTACTGTGTATGGAGATTTAAGCTTGATCGGGTTGGAGTGGAGTTAGGTGTTCTTTGTGCATCTCAGTATGCTACTTGATTTAGAAATCTGTTGCCCCTTACTACATTTAGTATTATTCTAAAATGATGAATTCAAAAATATCATGTTATATTAACTTATAACAGTTTTTCTTTGTTTTGTTATTTTGGTAAATTTATTCTAAATTGCTCCTTCATTTCATGGCAACAGATTTCAGTAGAGTTAATCAAGGCATACTTATTTTTTTTTAAATATTTAATTGTCAAGTGAAGAGTTGTAAATGAGTTTTTTTTTTTTTATTTAAGTTAATTGTTTAGAAAGAACACCAAAACAACACAACACACATATGTATTGGTACTTTTATGTTAACTTGGCGCAGTTGATAAATCGCCAAATATTTTTCTCATAACATCTTCATATTGCATTCATTTCATTTAAATATAAATCTTTCACTGATTTCATTTGAAATACATACATTAAAAATACACGTCTTTCACTCATTTAATTTAAAATACACGCCTTTCACTAATTCCATTTAAAATACTAAAAAGGAAAAGAAAATACACGTCTTTCACTCATTTAATTTAAAATACACGCCTTTCACTAATTCCATTTAAAATACTAAAAAGGAAAAGAAAATAGAAATAATGCCACAAATCGAAACCTTTTATTTAAACATCAAAGAATTGTTCCTAACATACACACGCGAAATAAAAAAGCTGCTAATGGTGTGATTTACGCCAAATCTCTAATACTAATACTACTCTTACTAATCTCTAATACTTTTCAAGCAGAAAAAATTCCAGATTAACTTTCCATTTTTATTAAATTGAAATATATTTTATTGTGCTGAATATTAGTGCTTGCATATTTTTTTGCTCCATGTATTCCATGAACTTTTCAATTCCGATTGTTCTACGAAAATCTCCCGCCGGTGAAAATGACGCACGCACAAAATTTCGTGACGTATGTACTTTAATTGTGCTTTTTTATCTATTTTTTTAATATAACTTCCAAACGGTTTGACAATTATTCTTGGTAATAAATAGACGACGTTGTCACCTTTATAGGTACCTGCTGTAAAAATTTGAACGAAATCCGTTAAATATTTTTTGAGTTATGCTTGACGAAAGGTTTTAATATCCATCGTAGCTATATATGGGGCAAAGTAATACTGCGCTGTGTATGAGTCTTCGTTGCACTCAGACAATGAAAGAAAGTTACTTCGGAATAACTTTATACATCCTTTTGAATTTAATTGGCTAATGGGTGAAAGAAAAACTTTTAAATATACTAAAGTATATTAGAGCTGTGTGTATGCGAGTATCTAAATACACAACATTTAAAAGTGTGAATGAAAAATATACACTGCTGTCCAAAAATTAAGGGGCAGTGACCGGGCGCTTTTGCTTTTTACACGGTTTAGCGAATATCTAAGGAAATTCTTGAGAATTTGTTCTCGAAAGTCGATGATGTAAAGCACATGTTTGACTTCAAGAACTGTATAAACAGCATACTGCAATTAAAAGATTAATATATTGAATATTGCATGAGATATGTGCATTTGTATGAAATAATTTATAACTGCGCATGCGCAAACTATAAGGTTTTTTTCATGATTTGGTAGTCAATTCTATAGAGTAAGGCATGCAAAAAGTACCAGTCAAATACCGTGAAAACTCAGAAAGATATCAGCAATACAGTGAGCTAATTGACAAATTAGGGGAGAAATCCCATTGAATTATATAGGATTTCCCCCCGAATTTGTCAATTAGTTAACTGTATTGCTCGTATCTTTATGAGTTTTCACGATATTTGACTGGTACTTTTATATATGAATTTCTTATTTATACCAATAAGTTGTGATACTCTTTCAGCATAGATAGCACATTCCGCCGCCAGACTACAAGACCTAGGTTCGCCTTCGGACATCACTCGAGCATGTTAAAATGAATACCAAACGTGCATGGGAACTAAATAATGTTGGTTTCGAGTCAAGTTGTCCACTTCACCGGCACGTAAGCTATATATAGCACCTCAGGGCCTAAGCGTAGCCAGGGAGGGGACCAAATGTTATTTTTACCAGTAATATTGTAAAGTTTTCTTCGCCTTGATTATCACAGAAAGTTCTCAGATTACATAAAGCAAAGGAAACTTTACAAAATTAGTGGTATCCAGAGCATCTGGACCCCCCTCCGTGGCTACGCCACTGCTCAGGGCCCATGCTCAAGAAAGGGGAGTTTGATACAGAAGGTCATGATCTTTTATGGAATGTGGCGCTGCGCAGTTTAGTTTTTAGTTCTGATACAGTTTTAACTAATTGGGACAATAACGGTTTGTTAAATTGCGCTTGTAATTTATCATATTTTGTAGCGAGATAAACATAGCTGACATAGCATTTTCAACATAGGTTCAACTTTTCCTCAGCCACCATTATACAAAAATGTTTGTCTTGATCTTAATTTTTGGGAAGCTTGCACATTATTAAAAGTTCTCACTTCTTAGTCAATGACTTATCTAGTACTCCTGATTTTCCAAGTATTTGGAAAGCATTAATTTAATTTCCTTTTTTTTGGTTTTCTTTTCTTTCTTTCGCTCTCCGGTAGATGTCTCTACTTGTCCACTTAGTTGTTTCATGCAGCTTTCTTCTCATTGGTTGCTTTTGGCGCGTTCTCCACCCGCATCGGTTATATAAGCCACCACCATTTTGTCGTTTTTCCCTGTCTTGCTTTTTCTAGTATGCTGCGCTTTGCTCTTTGTCGCATTGAAGAAGAATCTCGCTTGTGGATTCGAAACAGCTGTTTACTGCTTTTTTGTGTATTATTTGTTCATTTTTGGTTTTCTGCGTTTTAATAGCTAAACTGTTTTGAAAGAAAGAAAAATTATGTCGTAGTATGTAAAATATATTAAAAAAATAACTAACACACAGATCAATTACTGTAAAAGGTAGAATTATACATATTATTCTTTTTATATGGGCAAGGTAATTCCTTATTTAAAAATACCTTTTTTTTACCAACTTCCATTATCACTTGTAAAACGTTTTTCTGTTCACATGCGAAATTAATTATCTGGTATTGTAACCAATCGTTAGAGATAACTGAGCACAGAGTAGTTTAGTCTTTGTTGCTATAACGATGGGATGCAGCGAAATTGATCCTACTTTAATTGAAGATACGGTGAAACGAACAGGCAGAAACATTTATGACTATTAGAAGGAGAAAAGATAGAAAATAGATGTTTGAATAAGAAGTTTGGTTGGAAAAGGTATCTATACAAAATTAAAATATGTGTCAATTAAGAGCCTACACTAGTCACGGGAATAAACGCTCAAGCTAATGTTAAGTCTATGGGAAGGTTCTAGCGCGATTTCTCGTTCGCATTTTAATATTTTTAAATGCTTTTTTTTGCACAGGGTAGCTAAGATCAATCTCCAACGTTAGTTTTTACTTTTTCGACTTTTATTGCAGTTTATTTATAAGCGAGCATTTTCAATTTTGGAGCCGGTTGGAACCGGTTCTGAAAGTGAAAGTACCATATAAAATAACTGGAACCAAAATAAAAAAAGTAAAAAATAACAACGTTGGAGATTGACCTCAGCTATCCTATGCAATAAAAAGCATTTAAAAATATTAAAACGCGAGCGAGAAATCGCGCTAGAACCTTCTCATAGACTTAACATTAGCTTGAGCGTTTTTTCGCATGACTGATGTAGGCTCTTAAGTTAAGGTGTGCGATTTGTAAAAACACAAATATAGCTAATCTGTTTTGAAAGAGGAAATATGTGTCTCGTGTATTTTGTAAAATCTATATTATAAAGCAAAAACATGTATGTTAGTAAAGCTGATGTCATATTAACGATGGTAACACCTGACCAATAAATTTCGCTTTTAACTTCTAAACATCGCATAATTTCAATTTTTACACCGTTGAATAAGGCAAAAATGTACTGTCAAATGCAATTTGTTTCAAAACTCTCTCAATTTACTTATGTTTTATGGTTTTTAAAATAATTTTCAAGCATTAATTTTTTAGAAATCTATTTCAATCATCTGCTGTCGGTTTCGAAAATTTAATCCGTTTGCACTTAAAACAATATAAACAGTCCAACAGTTGTTTCCGGCTAATATTCCATAACGAAGTTAAAACTTCATCAAGAAATAGATAAAATAATATAAGTAAAACACAAATCTGACCGACATGTAATTGAATTATGCGCTTAAAACACTGGAATAATCAGATTTAAAAAAGCTGCTGTAAGTAACGAAATTTTTGATGTTTTCTTCGGCTGTAAATCTCTGGCCTACGGCTAATACGAAAGTACCGCTTTTAGTAAATTTCAAAACATTATTTGAATCTATAATTGATATTTTTCATATAAATATAAATGCTGGACGATTACATCATGTAATATTACAACATTAAAGATGTGAGTATAAAACATCACAAATTTACTGAATGGTGTATACAAATATCAAATTTAAAAGTTTATACATACATTAAAATTAAAAATATCGACGTTTCGACCACCTTCTAGGGTCATCCTCAGGAAACATTTGATATATTGCTTCCAAAGTTTCAAAACTTTGGTTTTGAAACTTTAGTTTTTTTTAATTTTGAAACTTTGGTAGCAATATAACAAATGTTTCCTGAGGATGACCTTAGAAGGTGGTCGAAATGTTGATATTTTTAATTTTAATGTATGTATAAAATTTTAAATTTGTATACACCATTCAGTAAAATTTGTGATGTTTTATACTCACATCTTTAATGTTGTGATATTTTTCATGTAAAAAGGCTTTTTGGCTTTTTTAGTGAGTAATCTAAAAATGTATATTAAATGTAAAAAATGTATCAGAGTTTTCAATATAAAAAAATGTTTTCACCTATCTTCTGTAACCCGGGAAGTCCGGGTTAGATTTCTTAGTGTTTTTATAAAATAAGTAAGGTACTAAACAAATACTGTAACTGTCATTATCTATATGTATAAAACGCTAAGGTACGTGGCGGTTATTAAAGGAAGCGTTTCGTGCCGCGATTTTTAGAGTATTTTCGAGCTTCGTACTATATTTTGATGGGACCGGACAACGCAGGGCGGATCAGACAGATATAAATATTTCTTTTGTAGATAAAATAATCTTTTTTTTCAGACACTGTGTTTTCTCAACTTTCCTTTTCACTTGAACTTTTTTTTTTTTGTTATTCTGTTCTCATGTGAAATGAATTACCCAGGATTGCAACAACCGTTACAAATAGCTGAGTATATAGTAGTTTGTTTTTTGGTTCTACAAAAATGTGATACAGCCCATTGATCCCATTTTAATTATAGGAATGGGAATACGAAAAAACAGAGATAAGCTTATGATCTCTACCGGGAGAAAAGATAGAAAGTATATGATTGGATAAGAATTATGGCAGGAAAAAAAGTTATAGGAAACAAGAAAGAAAAACCATGCATCAAGATTATGAAACACTTTCCAACACATTCAGAATATGTCTCAGACATATGTCTAAAAAACTAAATTTGTCAGACATGATGTCTAAAAAAATAGCAATTTGGAAAACGCATAACACAGTTTAAAATACAATTTCAGCCATTACCATATGGAGTGGGAAAAAGTACATAAAACTTTATATATATATATATATATATATATATAGAGAGAGAGAGAGAGAGAGAGAGGGAGAGAGAGAGAGGGAGAAATATATTCATACAGTAAATCTAAAGGAAATTACCTTTATATCCATGATTTAATAATTAACAAATGTATAAAAATGTAAAATAAAATTCAAGTAATTAAAAAATATGTAATACTAGCTGTTACCCGTGACTTCGTTCACGCAACATTAAAAGAAGAATAAATACATTTATCTCATCAAAAACAACTCGTTGTAAATGATCCCGCCAAGCCACAAACCTAAAACGTCAGTCATAAAAAGAAGTGATATCACATAAAAAGAAGCTATATAGAAGTGCATACTCCGAGTCCCGTGTAAAAATCTATCACCACTCATAATGTTTCCAAAGGACTCGGAGTGAGGTACAGTATGTGAAAACTGCTTGGTGACCTGCAGGCTTTTATAATGTTCGCGTTTCCTGCAATTACATATGACTACATTATTTTTATTTATTTTTTATTTATTTTTATTTATTTAATTATTTTGCTCCCATAAAATTGTAAAAAGTTGAAGCTTCTGTGTTTGCATGTCTTTTCTTATTTATGAGCTTGAAAAATTAATTTGTTGATTTTATTTACCATTATTTAAACTAGAAACACCACTCTTACGAAGAAGATTTCTTAAGTAAACATGTAAAGATTTTGAGTTTGTAATATATATATATATATATATATATATATATATATATATATATATATATATATATATATATGTAATGATCATACACATATTAATAACAATGCACTTTATAATAAACGTTAACTAAATTGAGATATATTGCAATAATTATAGCGTAAGCGGAATCGTATAAGTCTGGGGAAAAATGCGTTCTGTCAGTTCTTTCGCATAAAAAAATATTTATAAAAGTGATATAACAAAAATTAAAAATTTATTTTTTCGATTTTCAAAATTGATATACTGCATATATTCTAAAAGCCTGCAGGTCGCCAAGCAGTTTTCACATACTGTACCTCACTCCGAGTCCTTTGGAAACATTATGAGTGGTGATAGATTTTTACACGGGACTCGGAGTATGCACTTCTATATCGCTTCTTTTTATGTGATATCACTTCTTTTTATGGCTGACGTTTTAGGTTTGTGGCTTGGCGGGATCATTTACAACGAGTTGTTTTTGATGAGATATCACTTCTTTTTGTAAGGTATTTAATTTCAATTACACAGATTCCGTTTTTATTCAGAAAAGAAAAGATAAAAGAAAGATGAAAGGGGCAAAATAAAAAAATAATTGTGATGCTATAAATAGAATTATACATCAGAATTATACAATTTATTGAGTGACTTATTCCAATGTACATGTCTCTACCATAGCAAAGGGGAAACTTTTATATTCATTTCCTTAGATTGTATTCATCAGATTATTTATGACATGTTTATTTTTCTTTTTCTTTTGTTAATATCACTCTTCCGTTTATATACATTCAAAAAACAAAAAAATAGAAAATTTTACAGTAGTTTACAAAGTAATTAAAATACTACAGTTTCAGAAAAATGTGGATAAATAAGAAGTACCTTTTTTTTTGGTCAATTATAACAATGAGTTTACTTTACCGAGAATAATCAAATTTGTTTTTCTACGAACCATTGCTACATACAGGGATTTTTATACTAATATATTAAATATTATTCTTGAAAATTACTGAGCACCTTAAAAGTTTTTTTATTTGTTAATTTTTTTTACTCAACGTTTCGAGAATCGGAAAAATATAAGATTCGAAACGTTTGCAAAAGTATAAAAACTATTAAAGTGATTTCAAAATAGAAAATGTTCGTAGGATGACATGTATTCCAAAATTTTGTGTGATTTTGTAAATATACCACAAAGACTAATGCGTTTACATAATAAACCGTTTAAAAAAATGTAAAATTTTATTAAATTTTTTGATCTGATAAATCATAAAGCTTTAAATTAGATTTTAAAAAGGAGCGTGATTAAACCAAAAAGGATTATATTTACTAAATGCACAAAATACATAGACACAAAATACATAATTAATGTTTCTAGTCTGTCCATTCCAATTCGGGGATCCTAAAATATAGGTCCTCAATCACCGGCAATCCATGAATTAATTAGGACATATGTAATGCAACTGTTAAAATGTTCCCAAAGTCGACAATAGAAGCAATAAGTATAGCTGGTCAAATATGAAACACGGGATTGCTTCATCATGACTTTGTTTCGTGAGGTGTTCGTTCTCCAAACATAAAAATATTTTGAAAGTGTTCGTTAACCGAACATGTGTTCGTTATCCGAACATAAAAATCTCACGCGAAAGTGTTCGTTAACCGATTTGTTCTTTAACCGAACAGTTCGTTACCGATCACCTATTGTATACGAAATATAGCATTTTTAATTTTTATGAGGAATTTAAGAAATTATTTCCTTTTCATTGTGCTCTTAGGCCTGTTTTTAGAGCATTTTAAGTTCGTCATAGCCGGAGATTCGATGAACGGCAAATATTTAAACGCAAAACTTCTAGCAACATTTTTACATTCTATTACTCAGCGCATGAATGTAAAGTTGGAATTTTTTAATCGCTTTTTTCAATCAATTCCTGATACATTTATTAGTAAACACAGTTTTTTTTAATCGATGAAAATACTATATTTTAATAGATTTAGAGCTTAAGATCGACGAGATTTCAGACAGACAAAATGAACCCGTATTAAATTTTAAAGCAAGATAATAAAATCTTACAGAGATTGAAACAGTATAAAATCATTAAAATACATCTCACTCAGTAAATATACATCGGTTGTAATGTAATCAAGATCTTCTAAGAGACTCTGTAAACGAAAGGTATATGGTTCAACAATACAAACAATAGAGAGTTTAAATGAATCGGATGTAGTATATTTGAATATCTTGTGTATATAGCCACTTTGACAAATATTATGCTATTTACTATTGTTTTTCCTGTGTGTTGAGGAATCAAGTACTTCAACGTAAAAATTCGCTAATTACACAATTATTAATCTTATTAAAAAATCTTTTGAGTTACCCTGTAAACAAAAACTAAATTCTACAGTTCTGTTTCACAATAGGAAGCTAACTTAGGTCGTTCGTAGTAACATATTTTAACATCCTGCGCATACGTTCTTTTTTAAAAAAGTTAGACCATTTAATGTGTCTTTGCTTCATCTTAAGTATAGGAATAAATCACTTTAAAGTGATATATATATAAAAAACTAATTCATATTTTACACAAAATATTAAACATTTGAACTATTCATAAAAACAATGCAATTGTTGCAAACCGCGTAAAAATCGGATAATTACACAATTCTTTAGCCCTATATCAAATGATCTTTTGTGAGAACCTGTAAACGAATCTTAAATGTTACTATTTTTTTATAATAGGGAGCTTACTTGGGTCGACTGTAATAACATATCTTAATATTATGTGTATACGACCATTTCTAAAAGAGTTGGGTCATTAATTATTTTTTTGCTCTACGTTAACTATAGGAATCAATAACTTTAAACTGATATAAATCAAAAACTAATTAATATTTTTTCATGAAACTTACAAAGGTTTGAACTACTCATATAAACAATTCAAATGACGTAAACCACGTAAACATCCGATAATTACAGATTGCTGTAGCCCTGTCAACACTTTTTTGCTACATGTTAAGTATAGGAATCAATAACTTTAAACTGATATAACTCAAAAACTAATTAATATTTTTTCATGAAACTTACAAAGGTTTGAACTACTCATAAAAACAATTCAAATAACGTAAACCACGTAAAAATCCGATAATTACACATTGCTGTAGCACTGTCAACAGTTTTTTGCTATATGTTAAGTATAGGAATTAATAACTTTAAACTGATATAACTTAAAAACTAATTAATATTTTTACATGAAACTTACAAAGGTTTGAACTACTCATAAAAACAACTCAAATGACGTAAACCGCGTAAAAATCCGATAATTACACATTGCTGTAGCCCTGTCAACAGTTTTTGGTCTGTACAAGATTTAAAAAGGGCAAAAAACAGCACTTTTAAAATCGCATTTCCTGAAAACCTATTCGACAGATCTTGCTTTTCTTTTGATTTCTTAGTCATTTGGCGCGCCCCAATCCATAGAATCAAGAATTTTGTTTCTATCATAAATAGAACGCGAGATATAGATGTGTCAAAAACCCGTTTTGTCCCGTCCGCAAAATATAAACTAGACAGAGTTAAAAAAAAAAAAAATTGTAAAATCGTTTGGCATCCATTAGCGGAAATTCCTTTCATTTACTGTGTAATGCATTGCTGTTTCTTATGCTTGGCGAGAAACTCTGTCGAGTTTCTATGATTAAGCAAAATATTTCACTCCTGATAATTAAAAACGTTAATAATTAACTCTTTATCACATTTCGTAGGAGACAATACGGTATTTTTTGTTATAGGGAACTTGACATAACTCAGTCTTAGAAAAGTGAAATTTTGTGCCAAATAATCGCGAAAATGAAATTGCAACCAATGCAAAAAGAGGGCCAAATAAAATCGTAGAACTAGACGAATTGGGTAAAAACAAATGTCAATTTTACCTGATAAACAATTTTACTTTTAATGTCTTTGTGAAATGTTTTAAAAGCCATTCTAAAAAAATAAAAATAAAACATTAATTGGAAATAGTATATGCGTTTTCTTTAAATTCAAATCTGTCTCCTTGGTTTAATGTATAGCTGAAACAAATCTTGTTTTCTAAATGACAGTATGTTGACAGGCAATTTTTGTTTCCCAGAATAAATTGATTCCTGAAGTTTGAATATGTGAAAATATGTTTTTATTTTTCAGATAATTTCCTGAAATCAATATTTTGTTTTCACCATCTAGTCAAACTGAAAATAAATTCTGTTTTTCAGTTTTAATGAGAAAATGGTGTAAAAAATAAACTGATCTGTTTTATTTCTCCTTTTTTATACACAAATATGGAGTAATTTACTTTCCGTTTTTAGAGAAACGTCGTTAAAATTTACCAAAAAAAAAAAAAAATCTTGGCATCTAATTTAATTTTTTAAATTCTGAGAGTTTGTGTGACATCCTCGGGTCAATGATAACCGGTATTAAGTAAATCGCGTTGCGTTCGATAGTCTAGTAGTTGCAAAATACAAACACACGGTCACATTTTAATATAATAGATTCGTGTTCATTTTCCTTTTCTTAAAATTATGATGTGATTTTTAGCAGAAAACTCTCATCTGTATATAAAGGATACTCATGCTTAATAATCAGTATAGATAAAAACATTTAAATTTTTCGTTATAAATATGGCGTGAAACTCATCTACTTTCTATACTGTATTATTAATATAAGGAATTGATTCACACTCATTTTAAAACATATTGGAAAATTCCCGTTTTATTTAAAATATGACGTCTCTTTTCCCCCAGAGAAATGCCTTTTTAATGACATAATACTTGTTAATTTTCTTTTCCAGGCAATTAATTTCAATATTGGCATAGGGGAAATTATGTTACTTTAACGAAATAATATTAAATCTTTAGGTTTTATCAACAAAAATGGAACTATTAACATTCGTCATTTTTTTTAGGTAATTGAGTTATTTCTTTAATTTTAAGAATGGAAAATCACTATTTCTCGCGATCCATGACATCATTTACGACATGGATAATTTTGCGGAGCATATTATTGACATTTGCTAACCATTTTCTTTTCAAACTTCTTTTTACTTTTTTTAAATTTAAATAAAAAATACGGTATAGTTATATTAGCGGTGCGCAGACGGTAAAACGCCACGTATTGTTACCATACAAAGGAAAAAAGTAAATAAAAAACCCAAGTTCGTTTTATTTCACCATCAAACCATACCCGCTTTATTTTCGATGTATGAACGTCATATTCGCCTGTTTCCGATGGTTACGCATATTGAAACCTTGTATTATTATCAAAAACTAAAAAAAATATATTTTATTTCTAATAATATTATTTAATCTTCTTTTTAATTCTTTAAATTTTTTTTATTTCATTTTCATTTTCCACGTGAAATTTTTTCAATTGAAACTAAATTATTGAGTAAAAAATATTATTCCGTGTTTTGATTTAGTTTTGGCAACGATAAAGTATTAGCAACGTAAAGTAAATTTAACCATTTTAAAATATTATACGAAAAAATGTCCATTTATTCTCTATGAAAATAAAACAAAATTTTGAATTATTAAGAAAAATATTGGAATAAAATAAACAAAAACCAGCCTATGTTCATTTGAGGGTTATAATCATCCTATATGCAAAGATACAGGATCATTAGATGCTCCATTTTGACGCTGGCTTCAGCCTAACATTTGCACACAATCGGATTTATAATATTACTAGCTGTTACCCGTGACTTCATTCACGTATCATTAAAAGAAGCATAAATGCATTAATTAAGCAAAATATTTCATTCCCGATAATTAGAAACGTAAATAATTAACTAACTCTTTATCACATTCCATAGGAGACAATACCGTATTTCTATGTTATACAGGCCTTGACATAACTAAGTTTTTAAAAAGTGAAAATTTGTGACAAATAATGACGAAAAGGAAACTGCAACCAATGAAAAAAGGTGGGCCAAATAAAATCGTGGAAATCGGCGAATTGTGTAAAAACATATGTCAAGTTTACCTGGTGAACTATTTTACTTTTAACGCATTTGTGAAACGTTTTAATAGTATCCTTCAAAGATAATGGAAATAGTATATTCTTTTTCATTAAATTCAATTCTTGTGAATAGGGAGCAATAATTGTAGACCTAACTGCAAGGAGCTTAAATTTGCCTCCTTGATTTAATTTATACCTGAAAAAAATCTTTATTTCTAAATGAAAATATGTTGACAGACGACTTTTTATTCTCCAGAATAAATTGATTCATGAAGTTTGAATATGTGAAAATACGTTTTTATTTTTCAAAAGTTTTACTGTAATCAAGATTTTTTTTCTTTCACTATCTATTCAAATTGAAAATAAATTCGTTTTTTCAGTTTTAATGAGAAAAAATATATTAATCCGTCTTATTTCTTCTTTTTTATCCACAAAAATGGAATAATTTAGTTGCCATTTTTAGAGAAACTTCGTTAAAATTTACAAAAAAAAAAAAAAAAAAAAAAAAAAAAAAAAAAATCTCGGAATTTAAATCATTTTTTTACTTCTGAGAGTTTATGACATCCTCAGATCAATGATAACCGGTCTTAAGTAAATCGTGTTGCGTTCGACAACCTGAAAGGAGTAGTTGCGAAATGCAAACAGGCGTTCAGATTTTAATATAATAGATTCGTATTTATTTTTCTTTTCCTAATAATTACGTTTTGGTTTTTGGCAAAAAACTCTCATCTGTATGTAACTGATATTCATGCTTAATAATCGGTGTAGATAAAAAAGTATTTCAAATTTTTCGTTTTAAATATGGCGTGAAACTCATTTACTTTCTAAACTTACCGATCCTTGTATTATTAATGTAAGGAATTCATTCACGCTCCTTGTAAAACACATTTGAAAATTCCCGTTTTATTTCAAATATGACGTCACTTTTTCCTCAGAGAAATCTCTTTTTAATGGCATAATTGTTGTTAATTTTCTTTTTCTGGCAATCAGGACGTAAATTTTAGCGGAAAACTCACATTTGTATGTAACTGGTATTCAAGCTAATTATTAATCAGTAACGATAAAAAATATTCCGTTTTTCATCTTAAATAATACGTCCATTATCTATCTACTTTCATTATACATTGATATTCATGCTCCTTGTATTATTACGAACATTTGGAAATTACCTGTTTTATTTATGACGTCATATTTGTCCAAACCGAGGCTAACGAAAAAGACAGGCTACCGTGGCTCATTTCACTTATCTTTTTTTACAGACCGCCAGAGTGACGTGATGCTCTTTTCGTACACCTGCATTGGTGGATTCGACCACCACGTGACTCCCGTGGTCTGTAAAAAAAGATACGCGTAAAGCACCGCGGTAGCCTGTATTTTTCGTTAGCCTCGTGTCCAA
Organism: Maratus michaelseni; assembly: GCA_963931845.1. Classification (NCBI taxonomy): domain Eukaryota; kingdom Metazoa; phylum Arthropoda; class Arachnida; order Araneae; family Salticidae; genus Maratus; species Maratus michaelseni. The sequence goes on along the minus strand of OZ007598.1, from coordinate 4,197,403 downwards.
ACCGAGGAGGATCCTTTTCATACTTCCATGGTCCAAGCGAAATCTATTTTTAGTAATTGTCTGAGTGCAACCCATTGAAATTAGGTGACTTATCATATCCTATCATAGTGCAAGCCAAGAACGAAAAGAAACCTGTCAGCTCGCCTGCTGGTATATAGCAATAGTTTTTCCTCTCAAAACAAAGAGGAAAGAGAAGCATGTTGTGCAATCGGCTGCAACATTAAAAGAGGAGAGGGGAGTGTAAAAACCTGCCCACTGAATCAACCATTGAATTCTTCATCCTCTGTAAGTGGACTTTACATAGTTTTTATTTACATGTCTCCCTGATGAGGGAATATATTTGTGTGACTCAGAGTTGGAGAGTAAAATGCAAAGTAAGCAAGAATAACTTGTAAATTCATATATGTATATTTATATTATGATATGTTAAGAATTACAATGCGTATTTGAAAGGTAATTAATGACTTATCTCAGAAAAGTTGATCATCCTTTAATTTATGATGTTATGTTAGTCTTGAGAACCTTAATATTTGATTTAAAGATATTTAATAATCAATATTGATCAACTTTTATTTGGTGTTATTATAGTAGATTTTTTTTGGGGAATTACATTGTTTTTATAAATTTTAATTATTCAAATAAAGATTGTTTTTTGTTCATTCTCAAATTTGGTATGTTCTTCTTTATATGATCTTTAATTAGTATTCTTATATCTACAGCAATCCTATGAGAGAAGCTTAACCTCTCAATTATTGTGAGTAAGGTTATGAAAGCTATAATCTTACTAAATTAATATTTTTAAATTTCTTAAATTTTAAATTCATAGTAATAGTTTATTTGAAAATTAATTGAGGTTTACGTAAGGTTATTAGATGTAATTATTGTTCCTATCTCAGTATTGGATATACTGATAATTGATGCTAAAGTAAAATTAAGTCTAATTTCATAATTGATTAATTTAATTTTTAATTATCCTTTCTTTGAAGTATTATTCAAAACAAACAACAAAATGGTTGTTTTTTAAAAAAGGTAAAAAAAAAAAAAAAAAAAAAAAAAATCAACTTTATTAAATTTAAACTTTGAAATTTCTTAAGTTTAAATTCATAAAGGAGTGTTTTAATAAACATTAATTGAGGCTTACTCAATATTATCCAATCGTATTTTTGATCTTGATTTAATGATGGATAGATTAATAAGTGAAACAGTAATATTAAATTTAATTTCATAAATGTTAACTTAAGCTTTAACTTTCCTCTCTCAGGTATATTGTTATCGAAAATAAACATCAAAATGTTTATTTTAACAAAGTAAAAAAAAAAAAAAGTATTCAGTTATTTTATACCACTATACGATTTTCGGTTAACCGATCTGATTTGGTTCAAAATCTCCATAGTTGTTCTAAAATTTTGGTATCTCATCATATCTCTATTTTGCTAAACTTTCTTTTTCCCTTCTGGTCCTCATATTGGAGGAATTTCAGATTCTCTTCATTTTTCTAAATTATATGATGATTAAATTTTGCTAATTTACTGTGTATGGAGATTTAAGCTTGATCGGGTTGGAGTGGAGTTAGGTGTTCTTTGTGCATCTCAGTATGCTACTTGATTTAGAAATCTGTTGCCACTTACTACATTTAGTATTATTCTAAAATGATGAATTCAAAAATATCATGTTATATTAACTTATAACAGTTTTTCTTTGTTTTGTTATTTTGGTAAATTTATTCTAAATTGCTCCTTCATTTCATGGCAACAGATTTCAGTAGAGTTAATCAAGGCATACTTATTTTTTTTTAAATATTTAATTGTCAAGTGAAGAGTTGTAAATGAGTTTTTTTTTTATTTAAGTTAATTGTTTAGAAAGAACACCAAAACAACACAACACACATATGTATTGGTACTTTTATGTTAACTTGGCGCAGTTGATAAATCGCCAAATATTTTTCTCATAACATCTTCATATTGCATTCATTTCATTTAAATATAAATCTTTCACTGATTTCATTTGAAATACATACATTAAAAATACACGTCTTTCACTCATTTAATTTAAAATACACGCCTTTCACTAATTCCATTTAAAATACTAAAAAGGAAAAGAAAATACACGTCTTTCACTCATTTAATTTAAAATACACGCCTTTCACTAATTCCATTTAAAATACTAAAAAGGAAAAGAAAATAAGAAATAATGCCACAAATCGAAACCTTTTATTTAAACATCAAAGAATTGTTCCTAACATACACACGCGAAATAAAAAAGCTGCTAATGGTGTGATTTACGCCAAATCTCTAATACTAATACTACTCTTACTAATCTCTAATACTTTTCAAGCAGAAAAAATTCCAGATTAACTTTCCATTTTTATTAAATTGAAATATATTTTATTGTGCTGAATATTAGTGCTTGCATATTTTTTTGCTCCATGTATTCCATGAACTTTTCAATTCCGATTGTTCTACGAAAATCTCCCGCCGGTGAAATTGACGCACGCACAAAATTTCGTGACGTATGTACTTTAATTGTGCTTTTTTATCTATTTTTTTAATATAACTTCCAAACAGTTTGACACTTATTCTTGGTAATAAATAGACGACGTTGTCATCTTTATAGGTACCTGCTGTAAAAATTTGAACGAAATCCGTTAAATATTTTTTGAGTTATGCTTGACGAAAGGTTTTAATATCCATCGTAGCTATATATGGGGCAAAGTAATACTGCGCTGTGTATGAGTCTTCGTTGCACTCAGACAATGAAAGAAAGTTACTTCGGAATAACTTTATACATCCTTTTGAATTTAATTGGCTAATGGGTGAAAGAAAAACTTTTAAATATACTAAAGTATATTAGAGCTGTGTGTATGCGAGTATCTAAATACACAACATTTAAAAGTGTGAATGAAAAATATACACTGCTGTCCAGAAATCAAGGGGCAGTGACCGGGCGCTTTTGCTTTTTACACGGTTTAGCGAATATCTAAGGAAATTCTTGAGAATTTGTTCTCGAAAGTCGATGATGTAAAGCACATGTTTGACTTCAAGAACTGTATAAACAGCATACTGCAATTAAAAGATTAATATATTGAATATTGCATGAGATATGTGCATTTGTATGAAATAATTTATAACTGCGCATGCGCAAACTATAAGGTTTTTTTCATGATTTGGTAGTCAATTCTATAGAGTAAGGCATGCAAAAAGTACCAGTCAAATACCGTGAAAACTCAGAAAGATATCAGCAATACAGTGAGCTAATTGACAAATTAGGGGAGAAATCCCATTGAATTATATAGGATTTCCCCCCGAATTTGTCAATTAGTTAACTGTATTGCTCGTATCTTTATGAGTTTTCACGATATTTGACTGGTACTTTTATATATGAATTTCTTATTTATACCAATAAGTTGTGATACTCTTTCAGCATAGATAGCACATTCCGCCGCCAGACTACAAGACCTAGGTTCGCCTTCGGACATCACTCGAGCATGTTAAAATGAATACCAAACGTGCATGGGAACTAAATAATGTTGGTTTCGAGTCAAGTTGTCCACTTCACCGGCACGTAAGCTATATATAGCACCTCAGGGCCTAAGCGTAGCCAGGGAGGGGACCAAATGTTATTTTTACCAGTAATATTGTAAAGTTTTCTTCGCCTTGATTATCACAGAAAGTTCTCAGATTACATAAAGCAAAGGAAACTTTACAAAATTAGTGGTATCCAGAGCATCTGGACCCCCCTCCGTGGCTACGCCACTGCTCAGGGCCCATGCTCAAGAAAGGGGAGTTTGATACAGAAGGTCATGATCTTTTATGGGATGTGGCGCTGCGCAGTTTAGTTTTTAGTTCTGATACAGTTTTAACTAATTGGGACAATAACGGTTTGTTAAATTGCGCTTGTAATTTATCATATTTTGTAGCGAGATAAACATAGCTGACATAGCATTTTCAACATAGGTTCAACTTTTCTTCAGCCACCATTATACAAAAATGTTTGTCTTGATCTTAATTTTTGGGAAGCTTGCACATTATTAAAAGTTCTCACTTCTTAGTCAATGACTTATCTAGTACTCCTGATTTTCCAAGTATTTGGAAAGCATTAATTTAATTTCCTTTTTTTTGGTTTTCTTTTCTTTCTTTCGCTCTCCGGTAGATGTCTCTACTTGTCCACTTAGTTGTTTCATGCAGCTTTCTTCTCATTGGTTGCTTTTGGCGCGTTCTCCACCCGCATCGGTTATATAAGCCACCATCATTTTGTCGTTTTTCCCTGTCTTGCTTTTTCTAGTATGCTGCGCTTTGCTCTTTGTCGCATTGAAGAAGAATCTCGCTTGTGGATTCGAAACAGCTGTTTACTGCTTTTTTGTGTATTATTTGTTCATTTTTGGTTTTCTGCGTTTTAATAGCTAAACTGTTTTGAAAGAAAGAAAAATTATGTCGTAGTATGTAAAATATATTAAAAAATAACTAACACACAGATCAATTACTGTAAAAGGTAGAATTATACATATTATTCTTTTTATATGGGCAAGGTAATTCCTTATTTAAAAATACCTTTTTTTTACCAACTTCCATTATCACTTGTAAAACGTTTTTCTGTTCACATGCGAAATTAATTATCTGGTATTGTAACCAATCGTTAGAGATAACTGAGCACAGAGTAGTTTAGTCTTTGTTGCTATAACGATGGGATGCAGCGAAATTGATCCTACTTTAATTGAAGATACGGTGAAACGAACAGGCAGAAACATTTATGACTATTAGAAGGAGAAAAGATAGAAAATAGATGTTTGAATAAGAAGTTTGGTTGGAAAAGGTATCTATACAAAATTAAAATATGTGGCAATTAAGAGCCTACACTAGTCACGGGAATAAACGCTCAAGCTAATGTTAAGTCTATGGGAAGGTTCTAGCGCGATTTCTCGTTCGCATTTTAATATTTTTAAATGCTTTTTTTTTGCACAGGATAGCTAAGATCAATCTCCCACGTTAGTTTTTACTTTTTCGACTTTTATTGCAGTTTATTTATAAGCGAGCATTTTCAATTTTGGAGCCGGTTGGAACCGGTTCTGAAAGTGAAAGTACCATATAAAATAACTGGAACCAAAATAAAAAAAGTAAAAAATAACAACGTTGGAGATTGACCTCAGCTATCCTATGCAATAAAAAGCATTTAAAAATATTAAAACGCGAGCGAGAAATCGCGCTAGAACCTTCTCATAGACTTAACATTAGCTTGAGCGTTTTTTCGCATGACTGATGTAGGCTCTTAAGTTAAGGTGTGCGATTTGTAAAAACACAAATATAGCTAATCTGTTTTGAAAGAGGAAATATGTGTCTCGTGTATTTTGTAAAATCTATATTATAAAGCAAAAACATGTATGTTAGTAAAGCTGATGTCATATTAACGATGGTAACACCTGACCAATAAATTTCGCTTTTAACTTCTAAACATCGCATAATTTCAATTTTTACACCGTTGAATAAGGCAAAAATGTACTGTCAAATGCAATTTGTTTCAAAACTCTCCCAATTTACTTATGTTTTATGGTTTTTAAAATAATTTTCAAGCATTAATTTTTTAGAAATCTATTTCAATCATCTGCTGTCGGTTTCGAAAATTTAATCCGTTTGCACTTAAAACAATATAAACAGTCCAACAGTTGTTTCCGGCTAATATTCCATAACGAAGTTAAAACTTCATCAAGAAATAGATAAAATAATATAAGTAAAACACAAATCTGACCGACATGTAATTGAATTATGCGCTTAAAACACTGGAATAATCAGATTTAAAAAAGCTGCTGTAAGTAACGAAATTTTTGATGTTTTCTTCGGCTGTAAATCTCTGGCCTACGGCTAATACGAAAGTACCGCTTTTAGTAAATTTCAAAACATTATTTGAATCTATAATTGATATTTTTCATATAAATATAAATGCTGGACGATTACATCATGTAATATTACAACATTAAAGATGTTAGTATAAAACATCACAAATTTACTGAATGGTGTATACAAATATCAAATTTAAAAGTTTATACATACATTAAAATTAAAAATATCGACGTTTCGACCACCTTCTAGGGTCATCCTCAGGAAACATTTGATATATTGCTTCCAAAGTTTCAAAACTTTGGTTTTGAAACTTTAGTTTTTTTTAATTTTGAAACTTTGGTAGCAATATAACAAATGTTTCCTGAGGATGACCTTAGAAGGTGGTCGAAATGTTGATATTTTTAATTTTAATGTATGTATAAAATTTTAAATTTGTATACACCATTCAGTAAAATTTGTGATGTTTTATACTCACATCTTTAATGTTGTGATATTTTTCATGTAAAAAGGCTTTTTGGCTTTTTTAGTGAGTAATCTAAAAATGTATATTAAATGTAAAAAATGTATCAGAGTTTTCAATATAAAAAAATGTTTTCACCTATCTTCTGTAACCCGGGAAGTCCGGGTTAGATTTCTTAGTGTTTTTATAAAATAAGTAAGGTACTAAACAAATACTGTAACTGTCATTATCTATATGTATAAAACGCTAAGGTACGTGGCGGTTATTAAAGGAAGCGTTTCGTGCCGCGATTTTTAGAGTATTTTCGAGCTTCGTACTATATTTTGATGGGACCGGACAACGCAGGGCGGATCAGACAGATATAAATATTTCTTTTGTAGATAAAATAATCTTTTTTTTCAGACACTGTGTTTTCTCAACTTTCCTTTTCACTTGAACTTTTTTTTTTTTTGTTATTCTGTTCTCATGTGAAATGAATTACCCAGGATTGCAACAACCGTTACAAATAGCTGAGTATATAGTAGTTTGTTTTTTGGTTCTACAAAAATGTGATACAGCCCATTGATCCCATTTTAATTATAGGAATGGGAATACGAAAAAACAGAGATAAGCTTATGATCTCTACCGGGAGAAAAGATAGAAAGTATATGATTGGATAAGAATTATGGCAGGAAAAAAAGTTATAGGAAACAAGAAAGAAAAACCATGCATCAAGATTATGAAACACTTTCCAACACATTCAGAATATGTCTCAGACATATGTCTAAAAAACTAAATTTGTCAGACATGATGTCTAAAAAAATAGCAATTTGGAAAACGCATAACACAGTTTAAAATACAATTTCAGCCATTACCATATGGAGTGGGAAAAAGTACATAAAACTTTATATATATATATATATATATATATATATATATATATATATATATAGAGAGAGAGAGAGAGAGAGAGAGAGAGAGAGAGAGAGAAATATATTCATACAGTAAATCTAAAGGAAATTACCTTTATATCCATGATTTAATAATTAACAAATGTATAAAAATGTAAAATAAAATTCAAGTAATTAAAAAATATGTAATACTAGCTGTTACCCGTGACTTCGTTCACGCAACATTAAAAGAAGAATAAATACATTTATCTCATCAAAAACAACTCGTTGTAAATGATCCCGCCAAGCCACAAACCTAAAACGTCAGTCATAAAAAGAAGTGATATCACATAAAAAGAAGCTATATAGAAGTGCATACTCCGAGTCCCGTGTAAAAATCTATCACCACTCATAATGTTTCCAAAGGACTCGGAGTGAGGTACAGTATGTGAAAACTGCTTGGTGACCTGCAGGCTTTTATAATGTTCGCGTTTCCTGCAATTACATATGACTACATTATTTTTATTTATTTTTTATTTATTTTTATTTATTTAATTATTTTGCTCCCATAAAATTGTAAAAAGTTGAAGCTTCTGTGTTTGCATGTCTTTTCTTATTTATGAGCTTGAAAAATTAATTTGTTGATTTTATTTACCATTATTTAAACTAGAAACACCACTCTTACGAAGAAGATTTCTTAAGTAAACATGTAAAGATTTTGAGTTTGTAATATATATATATATATATATATATATATATATATATATATATATATGTAATGATCATACACATATTAATAACAATGCACTTTATAATAAACGTTAACTAAATTGAGATATATTGCAATAATTATAGCGTAAGCGGAATCGTATAAGTCTGGGGAAAAATCCGTTCTGTCAGTTCTTTCGCATAAAAAAATATTTATAAAAGTGATATAACAAAAATTAAAAATTTATTTTTTCGATTTTCAAAATTGATATACTGCATATATTCTAAAAGCCTGCAGGTCGCCAAGCAGTTTTCACATACTGTACCTCACTCCGAGTCCTTTGGAAACATTATGAGTGGTGATAGATTTTTACACGGGACTCGGAGTATGCACTTCTATATCGCTTCTTTTTATGTGATATCACTTCTTTTTATGGCTGACGTTTTAGGTTTGTGGCTTGGCGGGATCATTTACAACGAGTTGTTTTTGATGAGATATCACTTCTTTTTGTAAGGTATTTAATTTCAATTACACAGATTCCGTTTTTATTCAGAAAAGAAAAGATAAAAGAAAGATGAAAGGGGCAAAATAAAAAAATAATTGTGATGCTATAAATAGAATTATACATCAGAATTATACAATTTATTGAGTGACTTATTCCAATGTACATGTCTCTACCATAGCAAAGGGGAAACTTTTATATTCATTTCCTTAGATTGTATTCATCAGATTATTTATGACATGTTTATTTTCCTTTTTCTTTTGTTAATATCACTCTTCCGTTTATATACATTCAAAAAACAAAAAAATAGAAAATTTTACAGTAGTTTACAAAGTAATTAAAATACTACAGTTTCAGAAAAATGTGGATAAATAAGAAGTACCTTTTTTTTTGGTCAATTATAACAATGAGTTTACTTTACCGAGAATAATCAAATTTGTTTTTCTACGAACCATTGCTACTTACAGGGATTTTTATACTAATATATTAAATATTATTCTTGAAAATTACTGAGCACCTTAAAAGTTTTTTTATTTGTTAATTTTTTTTACTCAACGTTTCGAGAATCGGAAAAATATAAGATTCGAAACGTTTGCAAAAGTATAAAAACTATTAATGTGATTTCAAAATAGAAAATGTTCGTAGGATGACATGTATTCCAAAATTTTGTGTGATTTTGTAAATATACCACAAAGACTAATGCGTTTACATAATAAACCGTTTAAAAAAATGTAAAATTTTATTAAATTTTTTGATCTGATAAATCATAAAGCTTTAAATTAGATTTTAAAAAGGAGCGTGATTAAACCAAAAAGGATTATATTTACTAAATGCACAAAATACATAGACACAAAATACATAATTAATGTTTCTAGTCTGTCCATTCCAATTCGGGGATCCTAAAATATAGGTCCTCAATCACCGGCAGTCCATGAATTAATTAGGACATATGTAATGCAACTGTTAAAATGTTCCCAAAGTCGACAATAGAAGCAATAAGTATAGCTGGTCAAATATGAAACACGGGATTGCTTCATCATGACTTTGTTTCGTGAGGTGTTCGTTCTCCAAACATAAAAATATTTTGAAAGTGTTCGTTAACCGAACATGTGTTCGTTATCCGAACATAAAAATCTCACGCGAAAGTGTTCGTTAACCGATTTGTTCTTTAACCGAACAGTTCGTTGCCGATCACCTATTGTATACGAAATATAGCATTTTTAATTTTTATGAGGAATTTAAGAAATTATTTCCTTTTCATTGTGCTCTTAGGCATGTTTTTAGAGCATTTTAAGTTCGTCATAGCCGGAGATTCGATGAACGGCAAATATTTAAACGCAAAACTTCTAGCAACATTTTTACATTCTATTACTCAGCGCATGAATGTAAAGTTGGAATTTTTTAATCGCTTTTTTCAATCAATTCCTGATACATTTATTAGTAAACACAGTTTTTTTAATCGATGAAAATACTATATTTTAATAGATTTAGAGCTTAAGATCAACGAGATTTCAGACAGACAAAATGAACCCGTATTAAATTTTAAAGCAAGATAATAAAATCTTACAGAGATTGAAACAGTATAAAATCATTAAAATACATCTCACTCAGTAAATATACATCGGTTGTAATGTAATCAAGATCTTCTAAGAGACTCTGTAAACGAAAGGTATATGGTTCAACAATACAAACAATAGAGAGTTTAAATGAATCGGATGTAGTATATTTGAATATCTTGTGTATATAGCCACTTTGACAAATATTATGCTATTTACTATTGTTTTTCCTGTGTGTTGAGGAATCAAGTACTTCAACGTAAAAATTCGCTAATTACACAATTATTAATCTTATTAAAAAATCTTTTGAGTTACCCTGTAAACAAAAACTAAATTCTACAGTTCTGTTTCACAATAGGAAGCTAACTTAGGTCGTTCGTAGTAACATATTTTAACATCCTGCGCATACGTTCTTTTTTAAAAAAGTTAGACCATTTAATGTGTCTTTGCTTCATCTTAAGTATAAGAATAAATCACTTTAAAGTGATATATATATAAAAAACTAATTCATATTTTACACAAAATATTAAACATTTGAACTATTCATAAAAACAATGCAATTGTTGCAAACCGCGTAAAAATCGGATAATTACACAATTCTTTAGCCCTATATCAAATGATCTTTTGTGAGAACCTGTAAACGAATCTTAAATGTTACTATTTTTTTATAATAGGGAGCTTACTTGGGTCGACTGTAATAACATATCTTAATATTATGTGTATACGACCATTTCTAAAAGAGTTGGGTCATTAATTATTTTTTTGCTCTACGTTAACTATAGGAATCAATAACTTTAAACTGATATAAATCAAAAACTAATTAATATTTTTTCATGAAACTTACAAAGGTTTGAACTACTCATAAAAACAATTCAAATGACGTAAACCACGTAAACATCCGATAATTACAGATTGCTGTAGCCCTGTCAACACTTTTTTGCTACATGTTAAGTATAGGAATCAATAACTTTAAACTGATATAACTCAAAAACTAATTAATATTTTTTCATGAAACTTACAAAGGTTTGAACTACTCATATAAACAATTCAAATGACGTAAACCACGTAAACATCCGATAATTACAGATTGCTGTAGCCCTGTCAACAGTTTTTTGCTATATGTTAAGTATAGGAATTAATAACTTTAAACTGATATAACATAAAAACTAATTAATATTTTTACATGAAACTTACAAAGTTTTGAACTACTCATAAAAACAACTCAAATGACGTAAACCGCGTAAAAATCCGATAATTACACATTGCTGTAGCCCTGTCAACAGTTTTTGGTCTGTACAAGATTTAAAAAGGGCTAAAAACAGCACTTTTAAAATCGCATTTCCTGAAAACCTATTCGACAGATCTTGCTTTTCTTTTGATTTCTTAGTCATTTGGCGCGCCCCAATCCATAGAATCAAGAATTTTGTTTCTATCATAAATAGAACGCGAGATATAGATGTGTCAAAAACCCGTTTTGTCCCGTCCGCAAAATATAAACTAGACAGAGTTAAAAAAAAAAAAATTGTAAAATCGTTTGGCATCCATTAGCGGAAATTCCTTTCATTTACTGTGTAATGCATTGCTGTTTCTTATGCTTGGCGAGAAACTCTGTCGAGTTTCTATGATTAAGCAAAATATTTCACTCCTGATAATTAAAAACGTTAATAATTAACTCTTTATCACATTTCGTAGGAGACAATACGGTATTTTTTGTTATAGGGAACTTGACATAACTCAGTCTTAGAAAAGTGAAATTTTGTGCCAAATAATCGCGAAAATGAAATTGCAACCAATGCAAAAAGAGGGCCAAATAAAATCGTAGAACTAGACGAATTGGGTAAAAACAAATGTCAATTTTACCTGATAAACAATTTTACTTTTAATGTCTTTGTGAAATGTTTTAAAAGCCATTCTAAAAAAATAAAAATAAAACATTAATTGGAAATAGTATATGCGTTTTCTTTAAATTCAAATCTGTCTCCTTGGTTTAATGTATAGCTGAAACAAATCTTGTTTTCTAAATGACAGTATGTTGACAGGCAATTTTTGTTTCCCAGAATAAATTGATTCCTGAAGTTTGAATATGTGAAAATATGTTTTTATTTTTCAGATAATTTCCTGAAATCAATATTTTGTTTTCACCATCTAGTCAAACTGAAAATAAATTCTGTTTTTCAGTTTTAATGAGAAAATGGTGTAAAAAATAAACTGATCTGTTTTATTTCTCCTTTTTTATACACAAATATGGAGTAATTTACTTTCCGTTTTTAGAGAAACGTCGTTAAAATTTACCAAAAAAAAAAAAATCTTGGCATCTAATTTAATTTTTTAAATTCTGAGAGTTTGTGTGACATCCTCGGGTCAATGATAACCGGTATTAAGTAAATCGCGTTGCGTTCGATAGTCTAGTAGTTGCAAAATACAAACACACGGTCACATTTTAATATAATAGATTCGTGTTCATTTTCCTTTTCTTAAAATTATGATGTGATTTTTAGCAGAAAACTCTCATCTGTATATAAAGGATACTCATGCTTAATAATCAGTATAGATAAAAACATTTAAATTTTTCGTTATAAATATGGCGTGAAACTCATCTACTTTCTATACTGTATTATTAATATAAGGAATTGATTCACACTCATTTTAAAACATATTGGAAAATTCCCGTTTTATTTAAAATATGACGTCTCTTTTCCCCCAGAGAAATGCCTTTTTAATGACATAATACTTGTTAATTTTCTTTTCCAGGCAATTAATTTCAATATTGGCATAGGGGAAATTATGTTACTTTAACGAAATAATATTAAATCTTTAGGTTTTATCAACAAAAATGGAACTATTAACATTCGTCATTTTTTTTAGGTAATTGAGTTATTTCTTTAATTTTAAGAATGGAAAATCACTATTTCTCGCGATCCATGACATCATTTACGACATGGATAATTTTGCGGAGCATATTATTGACATTTGCTAACCATTTTCTTTTCAAACTTCTTTTTACTTTTTTTAAATTTAAATAAAAAATACGGTATAGTTATATTAGCGGTGCGCAGACGGTAAAACGCCACGTATTGTTACCATACAAAGGAAAAAAGTAAATAAAAAACCCAAGTTCGTTTTATTTCACCATCAAACCATACCCGCTTTATTTTCGATGTATGAACGTCATATTCGCCTGTTTCCGATGGTTACGCATATTGAAACCTTGTATTATTATCAAAAACTAAAAAAAATATATTTTATTTCTAATAATATTATTTAATCTTCTTTTTAATTCTTTAAATTTTTTTTATTTCATTTTCATTTTTCACGTGAAATTTTTTCAATTGAAACTAAATTGTTGAGTAAAAAATATTATTCCGTGTTTTGATTTAGTTTTGGCAACGATAAAGTATTAGCAACGTAAAGTAAATTTAACCATTTTAAAATATTATACGAAAAAATGTCCATTTATTCTCTATGAAAATAAAACAAAATTTTGAATTATTAAGAAAAATATTGGAATAAAATAAACAAAAACCAGCCTATGTTCATTTGAGGGTTATAATCATCCTATATGCAAAGATACAGGATCATTAGATGCTCCATTTTGACGCTGGCTTCAGCCTAACATTTGCACACAATCGGATTTATAATATTACTAGCTGTTACCCGTGACTTCATTCACGTATCATTAAAAGAAGCATAAATGCATTAATTAAGCAAAATATTTCATTCCCGATAATTAGAAACGTAAATAATTAACTAACTCTTTATCACATTCCATAGGAGACAATACCGTATTTCTATGTTATACAGGCCTTGACATAACTAAGTTTTTAAAAAGTGAAAATTTGTGACAAATAATGACGAAAAGGAAACTGCAACCAATGAAAAAAGGTGGGCCAAATAAAATCGTGGAAATCGGCGAATTGTGTAAAAACATATGTCAAGTTTACCTGGTAAACTATTTTACTTTTAACGCATTTGTGAAACGTTTTAATAGTATCCTTCAAAGATAATGGAAATAGTATATTCTTTTTCATTAAATTCAATTCTTGTGAATAGGGAGCAATAATTGTAGACCTAACTGCAAGGAGCTTAAATTTGCCTCCTTGATTTAATTTATACCTGAAAAAAATCTTTATTTCTAAATGAAAATATGTTGACAGACGACTTTTTATTCTCCAGAATAAATTGATTCATGAAGTTTGAATATGTGAAAATACGTTTTTATTTTTCAAAAGTTTTACTGTAATCAAGATTTTTTTTCTTTCACTATCTATTCAAATTGAAAATAAATTCGTTTTTTCAGTTTTAATGAGAAAAAATATATTAATCCGTCTTATTTCTTCTTTTTTATCCACAAAAATGGAATAATTTAGTTGCCATTTTTAGAGAAACTTCGTTAAAATTTACAAAAAAAAAAAAAAAAAAAAAAAAAATTTCGGAATTTAAATCATTTTTTTACTTCTGAGAGTTTATGACATCCTCAGATCAATGATAACCGGTCTTAAGTAAATCGTGTTGCGTTCGACAAACTGAAAGGAGTAGTTGCGAAATGCAAACAGGCGTTCAGATTTTAATATAATAGATTCGTATTTATTTTTCTTTTCCTAATAATTACGTTTTGGTTTTTGGCAAAAAACTCTCATCTGTATGTAACTGATATTCATGCTTAATAATCGGTGTAGATAAAAAAAATATTTCAAATTTTTCGTTTTAAATATGGCGTGAAACTCATTTACTTTCTAAACTTACCGATCCTTGTATTATTAATGTAAGGAATTCATTCACGCTCCTTGTAAAACACATTTGAAAATTCCCGTTTTATTTCAAATATGACGTCACTTTTTCCTCAGAGAAATCTCTTTTTAATGGCATAATTGTTGTTAATTTTCTTTTTCTGGCAATCAGGACGTAAATTTTAGCGGAAAACTCACATTTGTATGTAACTGGTATTCAAGCTAATTATTAATCAGTAACGATAAAAAATATTCCGTTTTTCATCTTAAATAATACGTCCATTATCTATCTACTTTCATTATACATTGATATTCATGCTCCTTGTATTATTACGAACATTTGGAAATTACCTGTTTTATTTATGACGTCATATTTGTCCAAACCGAGGCTAACGAAAAAGACAGGCTACCGCGGCTCATTTCACTTATCTTTTTTTACAGACCGCCAGAGTGACGTGATGCTCTTTTCGTACACCTGCATTGGTGGATTCGATCACCACGTGACTCCCGTGGTCTGTAAAAAAAGATACGCGTAAAGCACCGCGGTAGCCTGTATTTTTCGTTAGCCTCGTGTCCAAACCGAGGAGGATCCTTTTCATACTTCCATGGTCCAAGCGAAATCTATTTTTAGTAATTGTCTGAGTGCAACGAAGACTCATACACAGCGCAGTATTACTTTGCCCCGTATATAGCTACGATGGATATTAAAACCTTTCGTCAAGCATAACTCAAAAAATATTTAACGGATTTCGTTCAAATTTTTACAGCAGGTACCTATAAAGGTGACAACGTCGTCTATTTATTACCAAGAATAAGTGTCAAACCGTTTGGAAGTTATATGAAAAAAATAGATAAAAAAGCACAATTAAAGTGCATACGTCACTAAATTTTGTGCGTACATCATTTTCACCGGCGGGAGATTTTCGTAGACAATCGGAATTGAAAAGTTCATGGAATACATGGAGCAAAAAAATATGCAAGCACTAATATTCAGCACAATAAAATATATTTCAATTTAATAAAAATGGAAAGTTAATCTGGAATTTTTTCTGTTTGAAAAGTATTAGAGATTTGTAAGAGTAGTATTAGTATTAGAGATTTGGCGTAAATCACACCATTAATAGCTTTTTTATTTCGCGTGTGTATGTTAGGAACAATTCTTTGATGTTTAAATAAAAGGTTTCGATTTGTGGCATTATTTCTTATTTTCTTTTCCTTTTTAGTATTTTAAATGGAATTAGTGAAATGCGTGTATTTTAAATTAAATGAGTGAAAGACGTGTATTTTTAATGTATGTATTTCAAATGAAATCAGTGAAAGATTTATATTTCAACTAGCTGTTACCCGTGACTTCGTTCACCTAACATTAAAAAAAGAATAAATGCATCAATTTAGCAAAACATTTCACTTGATAATTGACAACATATATAATTAACCAAAGCTTTATCACATTTTATAGGAGACCACACGGTATTTCTTTGCTATAGGGGCCTTGATATAACCCAGTCTTAAAAAAGGGAAATTTCGTGCCAAATAATATATACAATCGCGAAACTGAAACTGCAACCAATGAAAAAAAGGAGGACCAACTAAAATCATGAAAATCGACGAATCCCTCTTCGTAAAACGAAAAACAACACTGGGAGAATTCTTCTATACAACAGTGCATTTTAGGTGGTATTTGGTGTGAAATTTGTATATGTGTGCATTGCTAAATGAGCATTATTATATTGTTTATATGCATAGGCATGTGTTATATATTTCTTACTACATTATTATTTTATGTCTTGTTTATGTATATATTAAATAAAGTGCTTCACGCTAAGTGGTGTAAATAGTGAACACACTGCTTGTGGATTATATATATTGATAGATATTTCATAAAGATATAAGAATGTGATGCGATTCTAAAATGTAAATAAAGGTTGCTAGAAAGTACTTTAAATTCTGCCCAATTTAACCTCGATATTTTCTCTATCGCGTCAAGAACACTATAAGCAAATAAATACCGACAACACCAAACTGATGATCTAAATTTACATATTTTTGTTAGTATATATAGGATTAGTTTAATTTATTTCGTGCGCTTGAAATTTTTTACGCTTTCTCTAGGATTAGGTATTGAATAAATGTACTTTCTTGATATTTTATTTTGCCATTTCTATTTATTCTATTTTCCATTCATGCCATTTATGGATATTGATTTAATTTACATATTCTTGTAAAAGAATATTGCTTAAAGTTATTAGGATTAGGATGGGATACGATTAGAGTTAGGATTAGGAATAAAAATTGAACGACAATGGCATGACCGATTCAGGTTTAAAGTATGAAACAGGATGTCTATTTACATCATGAAGCAATAAGAAAATTAGAAAATTATCGGCTAATATTTTTTAATATGTTTTACAGTCATAGTTGGCATCAAAGGTGAGCGGGAAAATGATCATCTAAAATACCATTAAGTGTTTACCACGCAAAAAACAAATCTGGTTACAACAATGTATTTAATTTTAAACCAAATTTCACTTGATAAAAAAAAAAAAAAAAAAGCAAATTGGCTATGGACCCGAATACAGACCCGTAACCTTCCTATTCTCGGAAATTTTCTACCTATATACAAAAATAAAATTCTACCATATAGAACGCGCTTTCACGTTTATAATGTTATGAATTGGCACGATCAACTTGTTCAAGTTTACACAATTCGGCTGGAAGAAAAAATTCATTACTTTTTTATTTCTTCTTTCCTTTTGCATTACGCGAATTTGTTGGTAAAATCGATTTTCTTTTCGATAACATTGTTGATTTTTAAGTTTAAAAAATATTGCAATTTTACTTAAACATTGCTTTAAAATCTATGCAATTTTTCTCATCTTACAAGACTTTACAAAAATCTATTATGAAACAGAACTATAAAAAAAGCTATATTTAAAAATGACAAAGTTTTTACTATTTTAAAACTAAAAGAAATGTAAAATTAAATTCCGGTTCGAAACGACGATTTACAAATGTGTTTCGATTGTGGGAAAATGATAGAGGAAAAATGCTGTTACTTCGACGCAATCATATTAAATCTTTAGCTTTTTAATTTTTTTTACTTTTTAAAATTTAAATAAAAAATATGGTATTTTTATGTTAGCCGTGTGCAGACGATAAATCGCCAACCTATTTTCATCATTCGTATTGAATTCATTAAAAATATAAATCTTTCACTCATTTCATTTAAAACACAGAACTTTAATTTACAACACATACATTTAAAATACATATATTACGCCATTTAAAATAATTCCTTTCATGTGAAAAAGAAAAAAAAAAAGAGAGCAATTAATCACAAATAATTCGATAACCCAAGATCATTTTATTTCAACATCAAAACAAATATGTTTTATTTTTCTATATATGACATCATATTCGCTTTTTTTCCATACTTACTCGTACTTATGCACTTTGTATTATCATCAAATATTTGAAAACGCACTTTTTATTTCTAACATGACGTCATTTCATATTCTGTTTAATTCTTAAATAATTCATTTCCTTTTCATTTTTCACGTGGAAAATTTTTATTTGAAAATAAATTGTTGAGTAAAAATTATTACTCTGGGGTTTGATTTAATATTGGCAACGATAAAGTATTAGCAACGCTAAAATAAATTTAACGATTTTAAAATATTATACGAAAAAATGTCCATTTATTCTCTATGAAAATAACGAAATTTTGAATTATTAAGAAATATATTTGAATAAAATAAACAAAAACCATCCTATGTTCATTTGAGGGTTATAATCATCCTGTATGCAAAGATACGGGATCATTAAATGCTCCATTTCAACGCTGGCTTCAGCCTAACATTTGCACACAATCGGATTTATAATATTACTAGATGTTACCCGTGACTTCGTTCACGTATCATTAAAAGAAGCATAAATGCATTAATTAAGCAAAATATTTCATTCCTGACAATTAGAATCGTAAATAATTAACTAACTCTTTATCACATTCCATAGGAGACAATACCGTATTTCTATGTTATACAGGCCTTGACATAACTAAGTTTTAAAAAAGTGAAAATTTGTGACAAATAATCACGAAAAGGAAACTGCAACCAATGAAAAAAGGCGGGCCAAATAAAATCGTGGAAATCGGCGAATTGTGTAAAAACACATGTCAAGTTTACCTGGTAAACTATTTTACTTTTCACGCCTTTGTGAAACGTTTTAGTAACATCCTTCAAAGATAATGGAAATAGTATATTATTTTTCATTAAATTCAATTGTTGTGAATAGGGAGCAATAATTGTAGACCTAACTGCAAGGACCTTAAATTTGCCTCCTTGATTTAATTTATACCTGAAAAAAAAATCTTTATTTCTAAATGAAAATATGTTGACAGACGACTTTTTGTTCTCCAGAATAAATTGATTCATGAAGTTTGAATATGTGAAAATACGTTTTTATTTTTCAAAAATTTTACTGTAATCAAGATTTTTCTTTTCTTTCACTATCTATTCAAATTGAAAATAAATTCTTTTTTTCAGTTTTAATGAGAAAAAATATATTAATCCGTTTTATTTCTTCTTTTTTATCCACAAAAATGGAATAATTTAGTTGCCATTTTTAGAGAAACTTCGTTAAAATTTACAAAAAAAAAAAAAAAAAAAATCTCGGAATTTAAATCATTTTTTTAAATTCTAAGAGTTTATGACATCCTCGGATCAATGATAACCGGTCTTAAGTAAATCGTGTTGCGTTCGACAACCTGAAAGGAGTGGTTGCGAAATGCAAACAGGCGGTCAGATTTTAATATAATAGATTCGTATTTATTTTTCTTTTCCTAATAATTACGTTTTGGTTTTTGGCAAAAAACTCTCATCTGTATGTAACTGATATTCATGCTTAATAATCGGTGTAGATAAAAAAAATATTTCAAATTTTTCGTTTTAAATATGGCGTAAAATTCATTTACTTTCTAAACTTACCGATCCTTGTATGATTAATGTAAGGAATTGATTCACGCTCCTTGTAAAACACATTTGAAAATTCCCGTTTTATTTCAAAAATGACGTCACTTTTTCCTCAGAGAAATCTCTTTTTAATGGCATAATTCTTGTTAATTTTCTTTTTCTGGCAATCAGGGTGTAAATTTTAGCGGAAAACTCACATTTGTATGTAACTGGTATTCAAGCTAATTATTAATCAGTAACGATAAAAAATATTCAGTTTTTCATCTTAAATAATACGTCCATTATCTATCTACTTTCATTATACATTGATATTCATGCTCCTTGTATTATTACGAACATTTGGAAATTACATGTTTTATTTATGACGTCATATTGGTCCAAACCGAGGAGGATCCTTTTCATAGTTCCATGGTCCAAGCGAAATCTATTTTAAATAATATAATTATTGCTCATTGGTGCTTCTCTATTATCCCGTCGACCACTTTTCATAACAAAAAACTATCGCCAAACTGTAACGCTAAATAAACGGGAGAACGTTGCCATTGAAATATCAAAATAAATAAAATATAAGAATTTAAGGACACAATTGTTACTTTAATGAATGAAATAACTAATAAATCAGTAAAACATAATGAAAAATACACGCAACTGTCGAATTAAAAACCACTTGATGGCATAACAAATACGTATAATGCTTCTGGCATCAAGTAAATAGGACTGTATTTTTGGCGTTTAATCTTAGTTTGGCGATAGTTTTTTGTTATGAAAAGTGGTCGACGGGATAATAGAGAAGTACCCAAAAATGGCTTAGTTTTGTTAAATTTGTTTGTTATGTATTTTCATTTCTTATTAAAATATCGAAAATGGCAATAAAATTTTTTTTTAGCACCGTACTTAATTTTTTAAAATGGCTCAAAAACATGGTTTAATAAGCGTATATTTGTAAATATTTAAAAAAACATGTTTTTCTGCTCTCTAGAAAAATTTGTAAGATTCTACAACTGCCTTTGGCACCAACCAGTACATGATACGGAACTTTTCCCTATTCAGATACACAGAAGAGGTTGGTCACAAACAAGAGTAATGCTAGCAACAATATTGTTTTAACTCTATAAGAGTTAGACACAATAATGATATTAAATTCCCCGATTAGCTTAGGGCCCGATTACGGAACTTTCTCCTAGAAAAAAAAAACTGTAGAAGTCTTTTACATTTGTTTCGAATGAAGCTCGATCAACAAAGTATTAATTGATAATACAAACAACACTAATATTAACATGGCGGCAAAAGTTTGAATTTAAGTGTATATATTTGGAACCCTCCCCCCCCCCCAACCACCCACCAAAAAAAGAAAAAGAAAGTTACAGAAATGAATTTAAAATGGCGTGAAGCCACCCTTTCTGACATAAGAAATTGGCTGCGAACCCGATTACGAAACTTTCACTTAACTTAATAACATGTATCTAATAGCCCTGAGGACAATTCCCCTTCCCAGTTATACGGACCTTGGGGCTTTTTATAAAGCTTGACGCAGTTCGGGTTGAAGAAGTTGAGATTTACTGTCAAATGACATAAACTACTATGAAAATAAAACTGGTGAATTATTATGCTGGTTTATGTATGTATTTAAAAAAATTGCATCTGATTACACTCTTTAGATAAATTATTCCTGTTTGCATTTAATAACAGATAAACGGCTTCCGTTTACTAAATTGTTTAAATATTGGGAAGAGTTGGCGAGAGATAGATAGACGTGTAAACAAACGGGTATACAGACGGGTAGAGAGACGGATAGCGACAGAGATAAGCTAACGGGTAGCGAAACGAATAAACAGACGGGTAGCGAGGCAGGTGCAAAAAAAGGGTTGACAGAGGGGTAGTGAGATGGGTAGGGAGACGGGTAGCGTGGTGGATAGGGAGACGAGTACAGAGACGACTTGACAGACGGGTAGAGAGAGGGGTATATAGACAGACAGACGTGTTGATAGACGAGTAGTGTAACGGGAAGCGAGACAGATAGAGACACGATTAAAGAGTCGGGTAGAAAGACAGACGGATACTGAGATGGGTATACAGAAGAGTAGAGAGGCAGTAGACAGATGAGTTCGGAGAGAGGCACAGCTAAGACATACGAGTAGTTAGACTGGTAGACACGTTTGTAGCAAAGCATGTTATCAATGTGGTTTGAAGTATACGAGTTTCTATAAATAGTTATTCAAATAAACAAAGGAAATTTTTTTAATTCAAATATTAAATATTTGATTTAATATTTCAATATTTAATATTTTATTTTTTAATATTTTATTTAGATATTTGTCACAAAGAAAATGTTGCAAAAATTAAATTAAATTTGCGGTAAACGACGCTTGCTAAAATACGCTATTGGCTGCAAATCTGATTATGTGACTTTAAAAATATCGTTTTAAAAGATCCGACGGTTTTTTTTTTAAGTTTTAAGCAATTCCCGCTTAAGAAAATGAGATTATTTGCCAAATGTTATTAAAAAAATGCATATGAAAACATAACAGTATATGAATTTATATATGATATTTTGTAATTATATCATTTAATTTGCTATTTTTCATATGTTGTATCTTTATCTATCTCTTGTCTATCATATGCTGTATATTCACTTAGATTCTTGTTGATATCTTCTTTATATCGTAATTGTTAACTTTATGTTCTCAGCAATATCACTCAGACTAATCCCTTTGAGAGAAGTCCTAGTATAATTATTGTTCATTTTTCCTTCTAATTATAACGCAATTTTTGACAGAAAAAGATCTTTTTAATGTAACCGATATTCATACTTCATGTATAATGTTGTTTCAAATATCACGGAAATTCATCTTCTTTTGAATTCTTTTTAATTTTCATTTTTCACGTGAAAATCGTTTAATTGAAAATTAGTTGTTGATGAAAAATTATCTTTCCGAGTTTTTGTTTTTTGGCAACGATCAAAGCCCTAGCAACGATAAAGTAAAATGGTTAAATTTTATTGAAAAATGTCCATTTATTCTCTATGAAAATAATGAAATTTTTAATTATTAAAGAAAATATTTGAATAAAATAAATAAAACCTAGTCTATGTTCATTTGAGTGTTATAATCAAACTACACGCAAAAATACAGGATCATTAAAAGCTCCATTTTGACGCTGGCTTCAGCCTAACATTTGCACACAATCAGATTTATAATATTACTAGCTGTTACCCGTGACTTCGTTCACGCAACATTAAAAGAAGAATAAATACATTAATTAAGCAAAATATTTTACTCCGAATAATTAAAAACGTTAATAATTAACTAACTATTTATCACATTTCATAGGAGACAATACGGTATTTATTATTATAGGGACCTTGACATAACTCAGTCTTAAAAAAGTGAAATTTTGTGCCAAATAATCGCGAAAATGAAATTGCAACCAATGCAAAAAGGAGGGCCAAATAAAATCGTGGAAATAGACGAATTGGGTAAAAACAAATGTCAATTTTACCCGATAAACAATTTTACTTTTAACGCCTTTGTGAAACGTTTTAACAGCCATCCTTCAAAAAAAAAAAAAAAGAAAAAACATTAATTAGAAATAGTATATGCTTTTTCTTTAAATTCAATTCTGCCTCCTTGGTTTAATATATAGTTGAAACAAATCTTGTTTTCTAAATGACAGTATATATTGACAGGCAATTTTTGTTCTCCAGAATAAATTGATTCATGAAGTTTGAATATGTGAAAATATGTTTGTATTTTTCGGATAATTTACTGAAATCAAGATTTTGTTTTCACTATCTATTCAAAGTGAAAATAAATTCTGTTTTTCAGTTTTAATGAGACAATGGTGTAAAAAATATACTGATCTGTTTTATTTCTCCTTTTTTATACACAAATATGGAGTAAGTTACTTTCCGTTTTTAGAGAAACTTCGTTAAAAAAATGGCATTTAATCTAATTTTTTTTAATTCTGAGAGTTTGTGTGACATCCTCGGATCAATTATAACCGGTATTCGCTAAACCGGTAGTAAACTAACCAGTAGTAAATCGCGTTGTGTTCGATAGTCTAGGAGTAGTAGCGAAATACAAACACACGGTCAGATTTTAATATAATAGATTTGTGTTCCTTTTCATTTTCTTAAAATTATGATGTGATTTTTAGCAGAAAACTCTGATACTCATGCGGAACGAAATAACGGATACTCATGCTTAATAATCAGTATAGATAACAAAACATTTAAATTTTTCGTTATAAGTATGGCGTGAAACTCTTCTACTTTCCATACTTATTGATCCTTGTATTATTAATGTAAGGAATTGATTCACACTCATTTTAAAATATATTGGAAAATTCCCGTTTTATTTCAAATAGGACGTCTCCTTTTTCCCCAGAGAAATCCCTTTTTAATGACATGATTCTTGTTAATTTTATTTTCCAGGCAATTAATTTCAATACTGGCATCGGGAAAATTATGTTACTTTAACGAAATAATATTAAATCTTTAGGTTTTATCAACAAAAAGGGAACTATTAACATTCGTCATTTTTTTTAGGTAATTGAGTTATTTCTTTAATTTTAAGAATGGAAAATCACTATTTCTCGCGATCCATGACATCATTTACGACATGGATAATTTTGCGGAGCATATTATTGACATTTTCTAACCATTTTCTTTTGAAACTTCTTTTTACTTTTTAAAAATTTTAATAAAAAATACGGTATAGTTAGTTATATTAGCCGGTAAAACGGCAAGTATTGTTACCATACAAAAGAAAAAACAAGAAAGAAAAAAAGTGAAGAAAAAACCCAAGATCATTTTATTTCACCAATCAAAGCATATCCGCTTTATTTTCAATAAATGACGTCATATTCGCCTGTTTCCTATGGTTATGCATATTGAAACCTTGTATTATTATCAAAAACTAAAAAAAGTACGTTTTATTTCTAATAATATTATTTAATCTTCTTCTTAATTCTTTAATTTTTTTAATTTCATTTCCATTTTTTCCCATGAAAAATTTTCAATTGAAACTAAATTGTTGAGTAAAAATTATTTTTTCGGGTTTTGAATTAGTTTTGGCAACGATAAAGTATTAGCAACGGTAAAGTAAATTTAACCATTTTAAAATGCTATACGAAACAAAATGTCCATTTATTCTCAATGAAAATAACGAAATTTTGAATTATTAAGAAAAATACTTGAATAAAATTAACAAAACCTAGCCTATGTTCATATGAGGGTTATAATCAGCCTATATGCAAAGATACAGGATCATTAAATGCTCCATTTTGACACTGGCTTCAGCCTAACATTTGCACACAATCAGATTTATAATATTATTAGGATTAGGATTAGGATTAGAATTAGGATAAATCGTTAGCCACAAACAACAAATTTTAAGGTCTTGGTTTTAGAATAAGTCTTATAAAAAAGAATAAATTAATAAATTAATAAATAATAGCAAAAAAATAAATAAAGGTCGCGTGATTTAAAAATATTCAGAAAATGCTCAGTAATGTTATTTTTTTAAATATTGCAACTGTGGTAAATAAAATTTAACACCCGACAATATATATTGTTTAAATTACTAATTTTATATTATAAATATTTAAATTAAAAGATTTTGCATGTGTTGCCAATTAAATAAATTGACCTAAACTTTTATCTATATTTTGTCCGACCATTATCAAGAAGATATATTTATATACCGGGTGATTATAATTAAAGTTACGATTTCAAAAATCGATAATTTTAAAACTACTGGTCAGAATGACTTGATATTTTAGCAGAACAATCGTGAGGCAATGGAATTTTGTTTGGCGAAGGAAAAAAAAATAGTTCCAAATTATGCCGATAGATGGCGTTGTCAGGGTAATGTCAGGGGAAAGACCAAAAATGTATTCTTGAACCCTTTCCGGCGCGGAGTAAATTTGTTTGCAAAATGATTAAATAATAGACTGACACCGGAATTTACAAACGAATCCATTAGTAAAAAGAAACTTGCTAATTTTTCTGGTTCTTAATGAAAGGAAAATTTTAATTAAATACCGGGTGATTATAATTAAAGTTACGATTTCAAAAATCGATAATTTTAATTAAAACTACTGGTCAGATTGACTTGATATTTTAGCAGAACAATCGTGAGGCAATGGAATTTTTGTTTGGCGAAGGAAAAAAAAAAGTTTCAAAATGTGCCCATAGATGGCGCTGTCTGGGTTCACATTGTCTGAAGATATGCAAATTACTAATACGTGACATGCGCACCGCAGACATAGCAACCATAAAAATGTAGAGCAGCAGCTCTTTGCCTGAATGCTTCATCATGACTCTGACTATGAAGGATCGCGCTCTGCTCTTGAAGCTTTTTTATAAGAACGATGACTGTGCAATTACAGCTATTAGGAAGTTTCGGACATTAAAATCCATAAAAAAAGGTCCAATAACAACAAATGGTCTGCAAAAGATGATTGCTAAATTCGAAGAGACCGGTTCATTTGACGTTAAACGGGGTAGAGGAAGGAAACCAGTTTCAGCTGCGGCAGTGGAAGATGTGGCTACAGCATTACAGGAACATACTGACAGTAATGCTGGAATCAGCAGTGCAAGAGGGATTGGCCGAATGCTGGATATGCCGAACAGCACGGTGCGTAAAGTCCTACGGAACGTCTTACGCTGTTATCCGTACAAGATAACTCATGTGCAGGAGTTGCTACCTGCTGACCTGGAAGCACGTCAATCTTTTGCACTACAATTTCTTGCCCGGATGGAAGTGGACAACGGATGGCCATGGAACATTCTGTGGTCTGACGAAGCCCACTTTCATTTGTAAGGTTCTGTAAATACGCAAAATTGCAGGATAAGGTCGACCGAGAATCCGTCCCAGCTACAGCCATTACCTCTTCAGTCTGAAAAGGTCACTGTGTGGTGCGGAATAACGGCAGCGTTTATCGTCGGTCCATTTTTCTTCGAGGAGATCACACCTGCGGGTCCCGTTACCTGCAGAGTTACTGGCAAGCGGTATGAAGCACTTTTGCGTAACCATGTTTTTCCGGCACTTCAACAGCTTCAGTGTATAGATCGCATAATATTCATGCAAGATGGCGCTCCTCCGCACATTGCTACTACTGTGAAACAGCTACTGAGTGATAATTTCGGAGATGATAGGATCATAAGCCGCCATTTTCCAACAACGTGGCCGCCACGTTCCCCCGACTTAAACCCGTGTGATTTCTGGCTTTGGGGGTACCTGAAGAATGTTGTTTATAGCGTGCGGATTCAGAATCTAGACGACTTGAAGGCAAGCATCACACAACACACCCATTGCATTAGTACAGATACCCTCCGATCTGTTGTGGAGCATGCCGTTTTGCGCTTCCAATTAGTAGCGGAACAAGGCGGAGGGCATATTGAGCAACTTATGCCTTAATAATCAGTAAGGTGTTTGTTCCATGAAGCTCTTTTTTTTTTTCTTTTTTTGTCATTATCGCTGTCGTCGCTGTAAACACGTAGTCTTGTCTTTTCGCTAATAAATTTTTAGTAAATCTCTGAACTCTATTTTTTTCCTTTTGGCAACATCATTCCTATGTTTAACCCTTTAACGGGCGGTGGTCACAAAAAAGGACACCCAATTTTAATTCTAGAACTGACAAACGGAACCAAGAATATTTAATTAAAATTTTCCTTTCATTAAGAACCAGAAAATAAGCAAGTTTCTTTTTACTAATGGATTCGTTTGTAAATTCCGGTGTCAGTCTATTATTTCATCATTTTACAAACAAATTTACACCGCGCCGGAAAGGGTTCAAGAATACATTTTTGGTCTTTCCCCTGACATTACCCTGACAACGCCATCTATCGGCACAATTTGGAACTAGTTTTTTTCCTTCGCCAAACAAAATTCCATTGCCTCACGATTGTTCTGCTAAAATATCAAGTCATTCTGACCAGTAGTTTTAAAATTATCGATTTTTGAAATCGTAACTTTAATTATAATCACCCGGTACTAAGAAAAGTATGTGATTATTCTCCGTAAAAAAAAAGAAAAAAAAAAAAGAAAAGAAGAGAAAAAAGAAAGAAAGAAAAATATTCATATAAGAACTATAAAAGAAATCACTGTGATATATATGCTTTAACACATAAATAATTTTTTAGAGTCAGGTTGGTTAAAAATAAAATTAATGAAAAATTTTAAAGGTCGCATATATAAAAAATTAGAAAATACTAAATATGGATATTTGAAGAATATATTGAATATAGTAAATAAAAATAAATGTCCTCAATGATTGCTCATTCAATTAATATTTTAGTTAAATTCCTGCTAAAAAGCAAGCATAATAAGTTATAAATTACAAGCTTAAAATCCTTTTACTTCATTAGTTGAGTAGGTTGGATTGACAGCGCTATATATCGCTTTATATGTATAGGAATCGCTTACACAGTATAACAATTCATCAAAATTTCGATTCTTAATTAATTTAAATGCAACTAATTAAAAATTTAAACATATTACTAATGGAAATTTCAAGTTGTTTACCGTCAAATCTTGACGGGTACTATCTGGTTATATATAATTTAAAATTATTCCTTAGGAAAAAAAAGAAGTAAATATTTTCAAGATTTTTTATGTTCAACTTCTATTAATATTAAAAAAAAAAAAACATGTAAGGAAAGTCTGTTATATTACTTGAAATTTAATATGGTGTCAAATTTAAGAGTTTAAAAATAAGTCTTTCGAACAGAAAAATAAGACCAAAAATAAAATAAAATAATAATAATAATTAAACTATGTGCACATATTAATTGCGAAATTTTCATCCATATACATTTTTACACATTATACCTATAAAAGCTCTAAGAAAATATTAAATTTTACTAATTTTTTTAAAAGATATCAAGTACCATATATTTACTTTTGAATTGATACTTGTTCTAATTAGTTAAATTCTTACATGCTACTTTAACTTTTAAATATTTTCACCTGTTTTTTTTATCTTTTGAAGGAATTAGTAAAAGATTTAAAACCTTGAAAAATCTGAACAGCAAAAATCAAGTTTTAAATATTTTTAGTATTTAAAAATAAAAATCTGTTTGAAGAATCAGTACGTCATTTTAAGCTAAAATAAATAAAATTCCAAAAATTGTTCAAAATTGTATAATAATAATAGTAAAAAGGTTAAGTTATGTGTAACGCTAGAGTATACATTTTGGGTTTAAATTAGATTACTCCAAATTTTTTTCTTTGATACAAAAGAAAAAGTATCTCCTCGAACTTTTTTATAGTCAAATTTCATCGCCTTCATAAAAAAACTAGATTAGAATCAAAAGATAATAGACTAGAATCAAAAGAAACTGAATTAAATCAAATTCGATTACTTTATCATTCTTTTTCTTGAACGAAAAAAATAAACGCACCTTCTCAAAAAGTTTTATAGATAAATTATTCCTTCATTCTAAAAAAAAAAAAAAAAAAGAAAAAAGAAAGAAAGAAAAAGAAGATTCGCTAAATTATTGGAAATTTAATGCAGTAATTGTTCATTGTAAGTGTCTGAAAATAAATATTTCAACGAGACAAACAAAATAAATACAACAGGCAACATATATTAGTTGCATCATTTTAATTTTTTAAAAGTTGCCCACATTGTGGTTATTAACGTTTAGAATAGTGTTAATTTTTTAAATGATGCTAAGCAATATTTTTTTTTTTTCAATTGCTGCTTCTAATTAATTTTATTAACTTTATTATTTGGTAATTTTTATATCTTATTCAAATTAATTTATTTTAAATTTACGTATTATTATATGTTGTAACTTTCCAATAAAAAAAAAATCTTTTTTAAAAAATCATTGATTGATTTAAAATCCAGTAAACATTCAAAAGACTTATTAAAATACAGTTTTAAGTATATTAAATTTTTCTCATGCCATTACACATACGAATAAATCGTTTAAAGCTCAAATGAATAATAATAATATATAAAAATAGAATTTAACAATAAAAAAGGTAAATAAAATGTAGACAAATGCTTAAGTGATTAAAAGAAATAACAAAAGGCTTATAAAAACCTTTTTAATGATTCAACATACGTTTCAACGCTACATTTCGGTGTCATTTTCAAGAAAAATATAATGATAAAAAAAAATATTCTTGCAAATTTTGAAAAAATAACCTTGAAGACACGAATCACGAGATCCAAATATGTAAAAAAAGAGAAAAGCAGGTGCTTGAAGTAGCCAACTGTAATCGTAAAAATTATATTTTGTTATGCTTTTTCAAACGGAAAAGAATTTCGTGCCAAATTTTGGGCAATTCAAATGAAACGGTTTCGTTGCAAATGTTTGCGTTACGCATGTAGATTTCTATGGATTCAAGGATAATGGATGGGTAGTAGGCTCTTGATGGGTAAATTATTTTACTATTTTTAAAATAAATTTCTATTGCTTCAGTTCTATTAAGTCGTGCCAGGTACTCCTGTCATATTTGATATCAGCTATATGCTCTTTTAATCTTGTTTGAAATTTTCTGTTGGTCATTCCTATATAATATTGTAACGTTCCATCTGCTCTGGTGAATGGGATTTCATAAACACCTGTTAGTTGATATGGTTCTATTGGGTCTATTTTCTTACAAACTGTACTTTTTAATTTCATGGTTGGTTTTGCAATAAGGCAGATATTAAATTTTCTAAGTTTATATTTTAATCTTTCAAAGAATCCTGGAAAATATTGTAAAGTTGATATTTTTGAGTTCTGTTCATTAAAAATTTTCTTCTTTTTATTATCCATGCTCGTAATTAATTTATTGATGGTGCTGTTTTTGTATCCGTTATTTATTGCGATGTCACATATTTTATTTATTTCATTATTTAATTGATTAGGTGTACAGACAGTAAAGACTCTTCTAATGAAATGTCGAAAGGCAGAAACTTTATAGGAAAAAGGTGCTTGAGCGTTACTGGGAATAGTGGATTGATTAGTTATTGGTTTTCTATATACCGTACGTTCAATTCCATGGTGCGTTTTGATTAACAGCACATCCAAATAAGGGAGTGTATTATTTTGATCAATTTCCAAAGTGAATTTAATCATGGAATCTAGGCTATTGATCTGATCAAGAAAACTATTAAGTGAGGTACCCATGTGTTGCCAAATTATGAAAACACCATCAACGTATCTGAGCCTCAGATACGTTGATGATGTTTTCATAATTTGGCAACACATGGATACCTCACTTAATAGTTTTCTTGAGGCTCAGATACGTTGATGATGTTTTCATAATTTGGCAACACATGGATACCTCACTAAATAGTTTTTTTGATCAGATCAATAGCCTAGATTCCATGATTAAATTCACTTTGGAAATTGAGCAAAATAATACACTCCCTTATTTGGATGTGCTGTTAATCAAAACGCACCATGGAATTGAACGTACGGTATATAGAAAACTAATAACTAATCAATCCACTATTCCCAGTAACGCTCAAGCACCTTTTTCCTATAAAGTTTCTGCCTTTCGACATTTCATTAGAAGAGCCTTTACTGTCTGTACACCTAATCAATTAAATAATGAAATAAATAAAATACGTGACATCGCAATAAATAACGGATACAAAAACAGCACCATCAATAAATTAATTACGAGCATAGATAATAATAAGAAGAAAATTTTTAATGAACAGAACTCAAAAATATCAACTTTACAATATTTTCCAGGATTCTTTGAAAGATTAAAATATAAACTTAGAAAATTTAATATCTGCCTTATTGCAAAACCAACCATGAAATTAAAAAGTGCAGTTTGTA
The DNA here is from genome assembly GCA_963931845.1 of Maratus michaelseni. Lineage (NCBI taxonomy): Eukaryota > Metazoa > Arthropoda > Arachnida > Araneae > Salticidae > Maratus > Maratus michaelseni. The sequence continues at coordinate 4,165,985 of OZ007598.1, read as the reverse complement.
AGAAAATAGACCCAATAGAACCATATCAACTATCAGGTGTTTATGAAATCCCATTCACCAGAGCAGATGGAACGTTACAATATTATATAGGAATGACCAACAGAAAATTTCAAACAAGATTAAAAGAGCATATAGCTGATATCAAATATGACAGGAGTACTACAGCACTGGCACGACTTAATAGAACTGAAGCAATAGAAATTGATTTTAAAAATAGTAAAATAATTTACCCATCAAGAGCCTACTACCCATCCATTATCCGTGAATCCATAGAAATCTACATGCGTAACGCAAACATTTGCAACGAAACCGCTTCATTTGAATTGCCCAAAATTTGGCACGAGGTTCTTTTCCGTTTGAAAAAGCAATAACGAAATATAATTTTTACGATTACAGTTGGCTACTTCAAGCACCTGCTTTTCTCTTTTTTACATATTTTGATCTCGCGATTCGTGTCTTCAAGGTTATTTTTTCAAAATTTGCAAGAATATTTTTTATCATTATATTTTTCTTGAAAATGACGCCGAAATGTAGCGTTGAAACGTATGTTGAATCATTAAAAAGGTTTTTATAAGCCTTTTGTTATTTCTTTTAATCACTTAAGCATTTGTCTACATTTTAATTATAATTAGTGATATTATTTTATGGTTATGGAAAAAGGTAAAGTTATTGGTTAAGAAAATGTATACTTTTTGAATTGAAATTAGATACTTCGAATATATTTTTTCTTTGACAAAAAAGAAACAAATATCTTCTTAAATTTGCTTACAATTATAGTATTTGTTTAAATTATAAGTTGAGAAAGAGTATACATTTTGGTCTCATATGAGATTATTTCAAAAAAATTTTCCTAAAAAAACAAAACAAAAGTATCACATCAAACTTTGTTATAGCTAAATTCTTTTATCTTAAAAAAAAAGAAAAGAAAAAGAAAAGAAAACGAAGACAACCTGTTACATTACTTGTCAAATAGTGGTGGTTTTAAAATCATAGTAATAAATCCTTTAACTATAAAAAGCAGACCGAAACAAGGAAAAAAAATAAATAAAAATAAAACTAAAAGAAAATATTAATTGTGGTATTTTCATGAATAAAAAGTTTTTATGCAAAATAGTTTTCCAAATCCTTAGAAATAATAACTTTTTTATGATGTTAAGTAGCATAAGATACACTGTGGCAAGTGTACACACAGGATGAGTGTGCACATATGATAATAAGTGTGTACATATGATAGTATCATGCAAAATGAACTAAAATAAAAGGTTCATATTAAAATTAATATAAAATACGCTGGATTTTGTACTTTAATTTATCATTTTTCAAAATACTTTTATCGCTTTCAAATAAAACATTCTTACATTTTCATACACGAAACCATTTATTCATAAACAAATGTTTACATTTATTTATTTTTCTCCAATCAAAACATCATTTTAAACTGAAAAGAATAATAATAAAGAAAGATTTCCATAAAATATTTTTTAAATATAACTGAATAATGAGTACATATTTAAAGTATTTATTTTAAACTTATACTTGATACTATTAAAAAAAATGAAAATTGGAAATTTTTGTCATTTTTTGCAAGATGATGGGTATCGAATTCTGCGTTTTCTATAAAAACGGGTAATTGAGCATACAGTTTGCTGTAGATTTTTTTAACAGCGTAAATTGCCGAAAAGTTATGTTTTGTTTTCTCATCTTTCAGTTTTGTAACATAAAAATTTTGAAGATTGAATTTTCTTTATAAATGACTAACCTAAAAGCAACCTAAAATATAAAAAACTTTATTGCACGTAACGTAGTGTATAAATTTTTCATACGTGTTAAATATCTGCAGCAAAATATCCAGCAATTCAACCGTTTTTAAATACAACGGTTACTCGACCATATTATGAAGCGTATCTGACCTCATTATTGACCATATTATTGTCTGAATAGAGTTAAATTAGGGTTGTTTATGTAACCGTTTTGTATAGAAATGGACAAATAACTGAACAATTTGCTGCAAATTTGTAATAAATATGTACAACGACTTAAAAGTAAGATTTCGATTATACGTTGTTTTTTTCATTTAACGACGTGTTTAACGGTACCTTGAATGAATTATAAACGAGGATTTACAGTAATTTCGATTATGTGTTCATTTTTTTTTGGATAAACAAGTGTTTCAGTTTCCTACACGTTAAATATTTTTCCAGTAACATGGTTTAAAAACCAAAATATACATTTAGCGACGAAAACAGAATACTTTCCATTTCAATAGTAATTTTACGCTTTTTCATAGAATTACTTGATTTTGCTCATACGCTATTATTATTTTTTTTTCTAGTTTAAAATAATTTTGACACTATTTTCAGTTCCTAACAGAAAAATTAAAAATAAGCGAAAACGTTTAACCTTTTTAAGATCCGGTGGCATGTTATACATACCACTTAAATTTTATTCCAAGTTGCCAAATGGTACTCAGAATGTTCGAATAAAAATTAGCCTTTATAACGTACTTATAACGGAAAGGAAATTATTTGTTTAATTTAAAACCAATTTGTTCATAAAGTCTGGTGGCATTTGACCATTTCAACATTTTAATAAAATAATTACTTTACTCCTGAAATAATTCAAACATTAAATTAGATGTAAAAGTTAATTAGAAAAAGTATCAATTGGAAAAAAAAAAAAAAAGATGCTGCTTAGTATCATTAAAAAAAATTTAAAACAAAACCTTTAAGAAATTTTGCGACTATAATATGTAACAATTAAAAAAATGAAGCACTGCACTAAATTTGTACGCCTCTTCTGCTCTATTTATTTATTGTTTCGGTATGTATTTTATGATTAAAGGATTTGCTGCCAAAATCTTAAAACTAATACTACTTTAATTTGAAGTAATGTAATAGATTGTCTTTGCTTTTTTCTTTATCCAGATGAAAGAATTAAGCTATAAAAAAGTTCGTAAAGATAACTCTATCTTTTTTTTATATCAAAAGGGAAAAAAACGAAATAATTTAATTGGAAACCTAAATGAACCTGTAATTTAAACTTATATTTTTATTCAGTTTTATTTTACAAGGATATATTTTCGAAACTTTTTTCAATTATTATATTTAGCTGAAAGCAGTGTATTGATTCGTTCAAAAAGCTTTAATAAACAGGTGGGCATATTTAAAATTTGATTTCAGCTTTGAGTTTTTACTGGGCTTTAAACCCTTTATTGATTCATTCAAAGGATGAAAAAAGTTAATATATGTAATACATAAAGAAGAAAGGAAGGATAAATTAATTAGAACAAGCATCAATTGAAAATTACATCTAAGCAGAATTCGTATACTACTACCTTATTATTACATTCATATTGCATTCGTATACTGCAATTTTTAATAGTTTATTTCGTCTTATTTAACTACAGAAAAAGTTGAAATTATGTAAATAAATAAGATAGTTATGAATTCTCTGTTTAAAAAATCGAATAGATTTTTTTTTAAAAATCATTAATAGTAGTGCCAGACTCCTTGGAAATTCCAAGTTGTGTGCGAAGCTTGCATATAAGGTACACCGGATAAATTGTACACTTGAAAATCTATAGTAAACGTTGACGTTGTGTAATAAACGCATTTTTATTCTGAAATGATGGAAATGTGTGTAAGTATTCTTCAACCATTTTCTAAGTAGACTATTTCGCATGACAATATTTAATTTTTCTAAACTGCCATAACAGAGAAACTTATTTTACCGGTATTAAAGGTATTAAAATGCAGCAGAACTTTTGCATAAACCTAATATGCAGACATTTAGCAGACATTTAGGAGTAAGCCAAGTAGCCGACAAGATCTTTAGCAAACAGCAATTTGTCGACAGGACATTTAACCGTAAACCAAATAGCCGGCAAGATCTTTAGCAGACAGCAATTAGTCGACAGGACATTTAGCCGTAAACCAAATTGCCGACAAGATCTTTAGCAGACAGCAATTAGTCGACAGGACAGGTAGCTGACAAGTACCTTTAGCAGATACGAACATTTAGCCTACAGGACAATAAGCCTACAGATAATTAGACGACAGTCAATTAGCTAACAATCCGACAGGACAATTAGCCAACAGAACATTTAGCCGACAGGACAATTAGCCAACAGAACATTTAGCCGACAGGACAAATAGCCGACAAAAGAATTTGCAGACAGGACTTTAGCCGATAGAACCAAAATATCCGATAGTACATTTATTTTTCAGGACATTTAACCGACAAGACTTTAGCCGACAGGACATTTAACCAATATAACAGTTAGTCAACATAACAACCGAGAGAATTACTTAACCAACCGGGCAACAGTAGCTGATAGAATATTTAGCCTACCGGACAAAGATAAGCGACAGGACATGTATACGACAAGACATTTAACCGACATAATATTTGGTCGACAGGACAAAGTGACCTATAGGGCATTTAGCTGACAGGACCAAAGTAACCGACGTTACATTTTGCCAGCAGGACCAAAGTACCCGGCGGGACATTTAGCAGACAGGATATTTCATCGACATGATAAAAGTGACCGACAGAGAATTTAGCCGACTAGACATTTAACCGATAAACGTTTAGCCGACAGGACAAAAGTAACTAAGAGGACATTTAGCCGAGAGGAGAATAGTAATCGACAAGATATTTAGCCGACAGGAGAAAAGTAAACTACTGGGCATTTAGCCGGCAGGACGAAAGTAACCGACAGGACATTCAGCGCATAGCACCAAAATACCCGACAGGACATTTGGCACGGAGGACAAAAGTAACCGACAGAACATTTAGCCGACAGGACATTTGGCCGACGGAATATTTGTCGGACAAGAAGAATTGTAAATATAATTAAACAAATAAGCAAAATGAACTATAAGAATCTATTTTGGTCATCTTTCGTTTTCCAGTGTAAATATAAAGAAAAGGTTTTCGAGAAAGTATACTACAGAAATGTTAACATCAATATAAAACAAAATACATGTAAGGAAAGATGATCTGAAGACGAGTTTATAATATTCATAGTAATTTTTATTTTCAAAAATTTTGGAGCATATGTTCATAATAATTATTGAACACTTATAAATTTTTAAAATAATACTATGAACAGCACAAAATCATCTTTGACCCTACACTGTACGAGATTTTCTTTTGGAAGTTTCTTATTTACTACTCATATACAGAATTCGACACCAGAAATTTTAAAGAATAATTCTCTTTATTTAAAAGCAGACTTCTGGGTTTACTTAACCCTTAAATGTGTAGTGATGCAAATTTGCATAATTTTTTATTTAACTTTTAATAAATAAATATAGTTCTTCGCAACCACTTTATTTATACAAAAATATTAATCCTGTAAATATCACACAACTATACTACTAAATAAAAATAAAAATCTATCTTAACATTTCTGGTGTATAATTCTTAATATAAGTATAAAAAATACAAATTTAAAAGAAAGAGTCATGCATTTAAAGGTTAAGGCGATTATTTTTTTTTTAAATAGAGAAGTTGCTTGGAAACAAATTTAGTTATTAGAAGTTAAATTTTAATTGGTTTATATTTGCATCAAGGTGCACTATATGTTTAATTTGATATTTATATTAATTGCTGTATTTTGGAATCTTTTACATACTTCGAGTTGAGAATATTGAACATTTTTGCAAGAAATAATAAAAGCTTTAAATATCTTAAGAATTCAAAAACTTTTAAAAAGCCATTTCATTAAAATCAAATCAATTCGAAATATAATCAAATTACTGTTGTTAACAAAAATGCATGTTTTTTTTCTCTGTAAATATATATTTTGCTATCAACTTTCTTTACTCAAAAAATATTTCACGAGAAGGGAAAAAAGTACCAAATTCTTTCTTCTTATGCGTTTTCATTTTTTATAAGAAAAATGTATCATGTATCAAGAAAATTTTCTTGTATTAATAGAGGAAGGAAAAAGTGTGATAATAATAATACATACTTACTCATTGTTAGATGTTTAATAATGAAAAATAATGTTTTTTTTTTTTAAATTAGTGAGCATTTTCTTTATTGAATTATGATTACGTGGATAGAAAACGCCAGGAAATATAGAATTAAATATTGTACAATTATGTAAATGTATAAATATATTATGAAAAACTAATCTATTTTTTGTCAACGTTAATTTTCTATTGTATAAGTAAAAAACTACTTATTATCTTTAAAGCATACTACCGAAGTCCAAAATCTAATATAAAACGGAGTACATAAGCATTTACATTCTATAGAATAACTTCATGCATAAAATCACAAACATTTTTACAGAATAACTTTATAAGAATTACTAAATAATTAAATATTTTGCATTGTGTATTTATTAATAATACTATGCAGAATACATTAATTTTTAAACTGATATTTAAAGAAAAGTATATTCACTGATTCACCTTTCAAGTAATTTCATTTATTTTTTATATTTTATGTAAAACTATTAAAAAGTTAAACATTAAAAAAATCTGACGAACTTTTTAAAAGGACATCTCAATAAAATCCAATTAATCCTTCAAAATAATAGAATTACTGTTTATAAAAACGCAAGCTTGTTTATTTTTTCCCTAAGAATGTATTTTGCTCTTAAATTACCGAGAAATTCCGTTACGTGAAAAAGAAAAAAAATGAGTAAAGCTTTTTATTTTTCATGCTTTGATCTTTTATAAAAATTAATTATACATCAAGAAAATTTTATCCATTACTTTGAAATATACTTAGCTTTAGTTTTAACAGAAAACAAAAAGAGCAGAATATTTTAACAATAAGAAATAGTCTTCACATACTTCATAAATTGCTAAAAGGTGTTAAACAAAAACCAGAAAAGCAATAACGTCATAATTCACGTTTTTCACGTTTTCTTTGAGGTTAATCATGATATTTTAATTTTTTTTTAAATTTGATGGTTATTTTCAAGTAAAATAAAAATAAAATAAAATAAAGAGTAACGTAAAAATAAAATAAAATGACGTGAGTTATCTGATGCAGAACGTGAAAAACGTGAATGATGACATTTCAAATCATTGCATTATGAGTAGTGTATATTTACCGGTTCTGCGCCACCTGAGTCGAGCAGGCGCAGGCGGAAGGCGCAGGCGGGGCAGGCGAAAGGCGCAGGTGGAGCAGGCGAAAGGCGCAGGTGGAGCAGGCGAAAGGCGCAGGTGGAGCAGGCGGAAGGCGGCGATAAGAGCATGAGCACTGATAAGAACGGAGGGTTCGATGGGAAGGGGGTGCGATAAGGATTTCTACTATAAGATAAGGGGATTATTTTAATGAGTTTTAATTGGGGGACTTGAAAATTTTCGATTTTTTTTTTTTTTTCGGTTTGTAGCAAAAATATGAATTAAAAATGGTCATTAATTAATTTTAATTGGGGGACTTGAAAATTTTCGATTTTTTTTCGGTTTGTAGCAAAAATATGAATTAAAAATGGTCATTAATTAATTTTAATTGGGGGACTTGAAAATTTTCGATTTTTTTTCGGTTTGTAGCAAAAATATGAATTAAAAATAGTCATTAATTAATTGTAATTGGGGGACTTAAGAAATTTTTCGACGCATTTTTTTTTTTTCGCGGAGAATTGGTGTACGAAGTGAATGTCAACGGATTTATTATAGCGAATTAGAAATTTAATTAATTTTAATTTTAATTGGGGAACTTGAAATTTTTTGAAGCAAATTTTTTTTTTGCAACGAGAGTATGCAGTTTGATTATGAGTATATGCAGTAGAAGTGAATGATTAATTAATTAAAAATATTAATTAAACATAGTAATGAATTAATTTTAATTGCAGAACTTAAGAATTTTCGCGAGATTTTTTTTTTCAACGAGAGTAGGGTATTCGATATACACGTTAGTGGAGAATTTTAAAAGTCAATAATGGTTTAATTAAATATGGTGATTAATTTTAATTGGGGAACTTAGACATTTTTCGAAGCAAATATTTTTTCAACGAGAGTAGGCTATTTGTTATACATGTTAGAGTATATTTGAGGAGAATTTTGAAAGTCAATAATGGTTTAATTAAAAAGGGTCATTAATTAATTTTAATTGGAGAACTTAAGAAATTTTGGCGAGATTTTTTTCCCCCTCAACGAGAGTACGCAGTTTGCATGTGCAGTAGAATGGTAGATGCTAGTAATTAAAAAGGGTCATTCATTCATTTTAATGGGCGTACTTCAACATTTTTGGGGCAAACAGGCGCGTTTTGATGAATTCGATATAGGTTGTGGTAAAAAATACAGGGTCCCGTATGAATTATACTGTATTCAATTTAATAGCTCCCCCCTCCCCCTTCCCCTCGCCACTTTTTTTTACCCAGAGGAGCCCTTCGATAGACTAACAATACGCACTTCAAAAAAAATACATAGTGGTAAAAAAAGAAGAATTTTAACGTATATATAAAAGTGTAAATAAACAAATATGAAAAATCAGGCGTAGCGCCATAATTCATGAATCACTTTCCAACATTGTCGAAGTGTTATATGAACAAAACATAATTTTACCATCGAGTGCATAGCGAACCGATCCCCTTTTTAATAAAAAGGCGCCCTTCACAAAAATCCAATTATGCATTAGAACCCTTCCTAAAATCAGATAATTTACACCTTACCTTTTTTTTTTTTTCAATTCAAGTTAGGCTAAAAGTACAGCTTACGCATTGATAGGTTCAAAATACAGGGACCCTTCGAAGTGTGAACTCGCATTAGACTATAGGGTCCCTTCATAAAATAAATGAGATACATGCCCTATTCGAATAAAAAAAGCCCTTCACAAAAACTGTAGGGGTTCCCTTTTGGAATAAAAAGACGCCCTTCACAAAAATCCAATTATGCATGACCCTTCATAAAATCAGATAATTTACACTTTACCCTGTTTTTTTAAATTCAAGTTAGGGTAAAAGTATAACTTACACATCGATAGGTTCAAAATATTGAAATCCTTCAAAAGAAACTAGAAAAAGTTAAAGATTTAAGCCCTGCTCATAAAATAATGCGACTACCCAGCGTCCTTCACAAATAATAAAACCTTATTCGAATCCCTTCGCCCTTCACAAAATAAATCCAATAGATTCACGTTATTTTACAGAGACATAAATATTAGGGATATTGACTTTTCATAAAAATGCATGGTCCGCTGTTTGAATGAAAAGGGCCCCTTCACGTACCCTGTAAAAATACTATGATTGTCCAGTTATTTTAAGAAATAGAGTGCTATTCTCAAATGAGTACGTATTCATACAATATAAAAATAAGTTTTACACGAATGTATTTTTAGTTTAAAGTTCAAAATATATTTTAGAAATGAAATTAAGAAAAACAGACGGCTATCCAGTATCCCCTCGACATACATATCGCTGAATCACAATGAGTCATATTAGCAGATAAGCGAACATCTTGCTTTGTCACGATGAATCACTCGCGATAAGAAATGCGGCTATTGGGCTTTTTCTCAAATTTAAACAGTTCTGACGCATTTTTTGTAGGTAAATGAGCTATTTAAACCCGTCAATGTATGCGAATTATTTCGTGTAGTCCTATATAGGTTCTACTCTTCATCTATACATATGGTGATATATATATATATTTATACTAAAATCTATTAAGTTTTAAAAAGCTTCATTGAAAAAATAAGAAATAGTCATACCCTTAAGAATTCTGAGGATAAGAGACGGGTTTTTAATGAATTTGATACACGTTATGGTAGAAAAATACAGGGTCCCCTATCAGATATATGAATTAAACTTTAAATATTTTAAAATTATATTCGTTTATGCTTTTTGTATTGCAAAGTATAGAAAATTATAACTAATCTTTGTTTTTATAAAATATATATTGTACTATTTAGTTAGGGCATTATTTCGAAAATTTTGTTTTTAATATTGAAAAAAAATATATAAAAATGTATCTTACCTATAAAATTCAACCATAATGTACTAGACTTCAGTCAAATTTGATCGTCTGCTATACTTGTCTTAAAAGAACTAAACGGTATAACATGTTCGCTTATCTCTTAAAACCACGGGATATTGTGACGTCATGGATAGGGCATAGGGTAGAATACAGAATGAAATATTTTGTTTAAAATTTTGTGAGAAATCTATACAGTTTAGTTTTAGACCGACACTACCTTACATATTAATTAGTAAAACAAAATTCAATTTTATGCTTACGAATACAGAAATTTTAATAATACTGCTTGAAAAAGATTTTTAAGTAAACTATATTTCTGTTTATTGAAACTTTACACTAATGTTTTCTCAAGAATTTACACTAACTGAAACAGTGACAATTAAAAAATATTAATTACTTATGCAAGAAATTATGTATTTGGAGGTTTGCCTTTTTCATTCAATATGTAAACTTATAGCATTGATTGCGTATGTTATGAAAAGAAAACATATGCAAATAATTTTACTTAAAATAAATACTTTAAGATTAGAATTTACATTTAACTTACCCTATAACATAAATAGTTTACACCAATGTGATTATAACAGCACGAAAATAAATTCATGAATAATAATAAGTACAAACTATGTCACTATAATGTGGGCATATTTTAAACTGTAATAGGTTAACAGTTATATTATATGGCATAAAGATTTACATATGAATATATCATTTTACTCCGATATAAAAACACAATTTTAAAATAAAACATACATTATTAAAAACACAATTTAAAATAAAACATAATTATTAATAAAACATGTATTATTAGGCTACAGCGTGACCATAAATTAAAAGAGGTCCCATTTTTTTCCTAAAGGGCTCATTTTTCTAAAGGCCCCTTTGAGCGTAGTGAGACTAGTTCTATACGAATATATTTTAATATATATATATATAAAATTAATTAAGATACATACATATTTGCAAAATTATGAAAAAGAAATCACATTACCTCTTATTTTGTATTCAGAAAACGGTAGAGGATTCATTCCCCACCGAACTAACTTGATATATGCCTTAGAGAGATAACACATACTTATGCTTATCGCATGACTAATAAGTGTATCACCCCCTATTCACAAGTAGAATTTCGTGTAAAGTTCTTCTCAAATACATACAGACCCCTTTCTGACACATTTTAAAATTTATTTTTGTTCGCAAATGCATGAAATTGACAGATTTTCTTACTGAGTCACTATGTATTCGATACAAGTTTCTCATTTTTTGGTAAAGACAAAATATTATCAAAGTCGGCGTTTTGTTATCGCATAAAATATATTAACAAGTCCTGTAAAAATATATTGACAAGACATGAACTATTAATAGATGATTTAAAACATATTGGTTATAAAAAACACACACACATATATATATATATATAATTTTTATCGTTACCTAAAATTTTCAAGCACGATTTACTGGACTTCATCCAAATTCAACTAGATTCTTCACCACGTGGTTTGATGGGAAAAATCATGAATCATGGTATACTTTATGAAACACTTTCCAATGCTATGGGACTATCGTTAAGAATTTGAAATAAGTGAATTAGATTTAATAATTCATACTGGAAATGTATTTTTTTTAAAAAATTAGTAGCTTCGCATACTTTTAAATCATTCAAGACATGTGATGAAGATTTAACCGCTGCAGAACGACTAAAAACTAGTATCTTAATGAATCGACCTATTTACGTCGGGTTCACAATTTTAGAATTATCTAAATTAGTTATGTATGAATTTCATTACAATTTTATAAAGAAAACATACAAAGATCGTGCAGTTTTACTCTTTACGGATTTAGATTCCTTAACTTATCATATTCAAACACATAATATTTATAAGGATATGGAGCACCATCATGATTTTTTCGACTTTTCTGAATACTCGAAATCCCATCGTCTAAACCGCGTAAGTTTCGAACCCACAAACATATAATCAGACTTGTCATTTTATAACCAGGACGCTAACCACAGGGCTAAGTGAGCCCCCGCTTATTTTATAGTCACCACGCTGACTATTGGACTTAGTAAGCCCCAGGCTAATTTATATCCACCACGCTAACTATTGGGCTTAGTGAGCCCCTGCTTATTTTATAGTCAACATGCTAACTATTGGGCTTAGTGAGCCCCAGGCTAACTTATACCCACCACGCTAACTTTGGGGCCTAGTGAACCCCCGCTTATTTTATAGCCACCATACTAACCACAGGGCTAAGTGAGCCCCCGCTTATTTCATAGTCACCATGCTAAGTATTAGGCTGAGTGAGCCCCAGGCTATTTTATACCCACTATGCTAACTAATGGGTTGAGTGAGCCCCAGGCTTTTTTCTACCCACCACGTTTACTGGGCTTAGTGTGCCCCCGCTTATTTTATAGCTACCACGATAACCACAGGGCTGAGTGAGCCCCCGCTTATTTTATAACCACCACGTTAACCACAGGGCTAAGTGAGCCCCCGCTTATTTTATAGTCACCCTGCTAACTATTTAGCTTAGTGAGCCCCATTTCGAGTTTTCGAGGCTAATTTATACACACCACACTAACTATTGGGCTTAGTGAGCCCCCACTTATTTTATAGCCACCACGCTAACCACAGAGCTAAGTGAGGCCCCGCTTATTTTATAGTCACCAAGCTAACTACTGGGCTGAGTGACCCCCAGGCTGTTTTATACCTACCATGATAACTACTGGGCTGATTAAGCCCCAGGTATTTTATAGCCATTACGCTAACTACTGGACTGAGTGAGCCCCAGGTTATTTAGTCACATGAATATGATTTCCAAGGTATATGTCCTGACTTGATTTAGACCATTGCCTATGGTAAGATAAAGCTCGGAAGTAAATTGGTAAACTCTATACATTTCCCTCGAAAACTCACTTGTATTTTATTAAATATCTGTAGAAATCAGCATAGTATATTAAAATTATATACATTCTTATTAGTTTATGAATCTACTAACTTATAATATCTATATGGTAACTTGGATTATTAGTATTCACACTTAAACATTTCTTTTGTAGATTTAATATGATAAACACTAACATCAGACTGACTAAACTTTTACCATTTTCATTTAAACTTAGTTTTAGGAAATTTATCTACATAGCTTTAAATTTTACTGTTTAGTAAGTCTATTATTTCAAAGTATTATTTTTTAGTTATAATATTCAAAACATATTCATAGCGTTTTACATAGTAGGTATCAAATTAATTTAAAGTCATATTAAAAAAATATATATACAAATACTATTCTTACTTAACACGCCAGCTAGCTAAGCACCCAATCGTCTCACACCAAGACTCTGAGAAAAGTGAATGCTTGTTCAGGGCCTTATCAGCTAATATAATCAGTGATAAGATTTAAACAAGTGACGTCACTGTTTAAGTGATATCACGTGACCATGTGGTATCATTCAATATGTCACCAGTGACGTCAGAGATCACGTGACTAGGTCATAAAAGAACCAATTACTAATTGCAATTAACAATTTACCTCTAATTGATTTATATAATATATATAGATAAATTAATACATGATTTATCTATGTATTATTTCGTAATACATAGCACATGTACTATGTTTTACGAAATAATAAAAAAATCATGTATTAATTTATCTATATATATATTATATAAATCAATTAGATGTAAATTGTTAATTGCAATTAGTAATTGGTTCTTTTATGACCTAGTCACGTGATCTCTGACGTCACTGGTGACATATTGAATGATACCACATGGTCACGTGATATCACTTAAAGAGTGACGTCACTTGTTTAAATCTTATCACTGATTATATTAGCTGATAAGGCCCTGAACAAGCATTCACTTTTCTCAGAGTCTTGGTGTGAGACGATTGGGTGCTTAGCTAGCTGGCGTGTTAAGTAAGAATAGTATTTGTATATATATTTTTTTAATATGACTTTAAATTAATTTGATACCTACTATGTAAAACGCTATGAATATGTTTTGAATATTATAACTAAAAAATAATACTTTGAAATAATAGACTTACTAAACAGTAAAATTTAAAGCTATGTAGATAAATTTCCTAAAACTAAGTTTAAATGAAAATGGTAAAAGTTTAGTCAGTCTGATGTTAGTGTTTATCATATTAAATCTACAAAAGAAATGTTTAAGTGTGAATACTAATAATCCAAGTTACCATATAGATATTATAAGTTAGTAGATTCATAAACTAATAAGAATGTATATAATTTTAATATACTATGCTGATTTCTACAGATATTTAATAAAATACAAGTGAGTTTTCGAGGGAAATGTATAGAGTTTACCAATTTACTTCCGAGCTTTATCTTACCATAGGCAATGGTCTAAATCAAGTCAGGACATATACCTTGGAAATCATATTCATGTGACTAAATAACCTGGGGCTCACTCAGTCCAGTAGTTAGCGTAATGGCTATAAAATACCTGGGGCTTAATCAGCCCAGTAGTTATCATGGTAGGTATAAAACAGCCTGGGGGTCACTCAGCCCAGTAGTTAGCTTGGTGACTATAAAATAAGCGGGGCCTCACTTAGCTCTGTGGTTAGCGTGGTGGCTATAAAATAAGTGGGGGCTCACTAAGCCCAATAGTTAGTGTGGTGTGTATAAATTAGCCTCGAAAACTCGAAATGGGGCTCACTAAGCTAAATAGTTAGCAGGGTGACTATAAAATAAGCGGGGGCTCACTTAGCCCTGTGGTTAACGTGGTGGTTATAAAATAAGCGGGGGCTCACTCAGCCCTGTGGTTATCGTGGTAGCTATAAAATAAGCGGGGGCACACTAAGCCCAGTAAACGTGGTGGGTAGAAAAAAGCCTGGGGCTCACTCAACCCATTAGTTAGCATAGTGGGTATAAAATAGCCTGGGGCTCACTCAGCCTAATACTTAGCATGGTGACTATGAAATAAGCGGGGGCTCACTTAGCCCTGTGGTTAGTATGGTGGCTATAAAATAAGCGGGGGTTCACTAGGCCCCAAAGTTAGCGTGGTGGGTATAAGTTAGCCTGGGGCTCACTAAGCCCAATAGTTAGCATGTTGACTATAAAATAAGCAGGGGCTCACTAAGCCCAATAGTTAGCGTGGTGGATATAAATTAGCCTGGGGCTTACTAAGTCCAATAGTCAGCGTGGTGACTATAAAATAAGCGGGGGCTCACTTAGCCCTGTGGTTAGCGTCCTGGTTATAAAATGACAAGTCTGATTATATGTTTGTGGGTTCGAAACTTACGCGGTTTAGACGATGGGATTTCGAGTATTCAGAAAAGTCGAAAAAATCATGATGGTGCTCCATATCCTTATAAATATTATGTGTTTGAATATGATAAGTTAAGGAATCTAAATCCGTAAAGAGTAAAACTGCACGATCTTTGTATGTTTTCTTTATAAAATTGTAATGAAATTCATACATAACTAATTTAGATAATTCTAAAATTGTGAACCCGACGTAAATAGGTCGATTCATTAAGATACTAGTTTTTAGTCGTTCTGCAGCGGTTAAATCTTCATCACATGTCTTGAATGATTTAAAAGTATGCGAAGCTACTAATTTTTTAAAAAAAATACATTTCCAGTATGAATTATTAAATCTAATTCACTTATTTCAAATTCTTAACGATAGTCCCATAGCATTGGAAAGTGTTTCATAAAGTATACCATGATTCATGATTTTTCCCATCAAACCACGTGGTGAAGAATCTAGTTGAATTTGGATGAAGTCCAGTAAATCGTGCTTGAAAATTTTAGGTAACGATAAAAATTATATATATATATATATGTGTGTGTGTTTTTTATAACCAATATGTTTTAAATCATCTATTAATAGTTCATGTCTTGTCAATATATTTTTACAGGACTTGTTAATATATTTTATGCGATAACAAAACGCCGACTTTGATAATATTTTGTCTTTACCAAAAAATGAGAAACTTGTATCGAATACATAGTGACTCAGTAAGAAAATCTGTCAATTTCATGCATTTGCGAACAAAAATAAATTTTAAAATGTGTCAGAAAGGGGTCTGTATGTATTTGAGAAGAACTTTACACGAAATTCTACTTGTGAATAGGGGGTGATACACTTATTAGTCATGCGATAAGCATAAGTATGTGTTATCTCTCTAAGGCATATATCAAGTTAGTTCGGTGGGGAATGAATCCTCTACCGTTTTCTGAATACAAAATAAGAGGTAATGTGATTTCTTTTTCATAATTTTGCAAATATGTATGTATCTTAATTAATTTTATATATATATATATTAAAATATATTCGTATAGAACTAGTCTCACTACGCTCAAAGGGGCCTTTAGAAAAATGAGCCCTTTAGGAAAAAAATGGGACCTCTTTTAATTTATGGTCACGCTGTAGCCTAATAATACATGTTTTATTAATAATTATGTTTTATTTTAAATTGTGTTTTTAATAATGTATGTTTTATTTTAAAATTGTGTTTTTATATCGGAGTAAAATGATATATTCATATGTAAATCTTTATGCCATATAATATAACTGTTAACCTATTACAGTTTAAAATATGCCCACATTATAGTGACATAGTTTGTACTTATTATTATTCATGAATTTATTTTCGTGCTGTTATAATCACATTGGTGTAAACTATTTATGTTATAGGGTAAGTTAAATGTAAATTCTAATCTTAAAGTATTTATTTTAAGTAAAATTATTTGCATATGTTTTCTTTTCATAACATACGCAATCAATGCTATAAGTTTACATATTGAATGAAAAAGGCAAACCTCCAAATACATAATTTCTTGCATAAGTAATTAATATTTTTTAATTGTCACTGTTTCAGTTAGTGTAAATTCTTGAGAAAACATTAGTGTAAAGTTTCAATAAACAGAAATATAGTTTACTTAAAAATCTTTTTCAAGCAGTATTATTAAAATTTCTGTATTCGTAAGCATAAAATTGAATTTTGTTTTACTAATTAATATGTAAGGTAGTGTCGGTCTAAAACTAAACTGTATAGATTTCTCACAAAATTTTAAACAAAATATTTCATTCTGTATTCTACCCTATGCCCTATCCATGACGTCACAATATCCCGTGGTTTTAAGAGATAAGCGAACATGTTATACCGTTTAGTTCTTTTAAGACAAGTATAGCAGACGATCAAATTTGACTGAAGTCTAGTACATTATGGTTGAATTTTATAGGTAAGATACATTTTTATATATATTTTTTCAATATTAAAAACAAAATTTTCGAAATAATGCCCTAACTAAATAGTACAATATATATTTTATAAAAACAAAGATTAGTTATAATTTTCTATACTTTGCAATACAAAAAGCATAAACGAATATAATTTTAAAATATTTAAAGTTTAATTCATATATCTGATAGGGGACCCTGTATTTTTCTACCATAACGTGTATCAAATTCATTAAAAACCCGTCTCTTATCCTCAGAATTCTTAAGGGTATGACTATTTCTTATTTTTTCAATGAAGCTTTTTAAAACTTAATAGATTTTAGTATAAATATATATATATATCACCATATGTATAGATGAAGAGTAGAACCTATATAGGACTACACGAAATAATTCGCATACATTGACGGGTTTAAATAGCTCATTTACCTACAAAAAATGCGTCAGAACTGTTTAAATTTGAGAAAAAGCCCAATAGCCGCATTTCTTATCGCGAGTGATTCATCGTGACAAAGCAAGATGTTCGCTTATCTGCTAATATGACTCATTGTGATTCAGCGATATGTATGTCGAGGGGATACTGGATAGCCGTCTGTTTTTCTTAATTTCATTTCTAAAATATATTTTGAACTTTAAACTAAAAATACATTCGTGTAAAACTTATTTTTATATTGTATGAATACGTACTCATTTGAGAATAGCACTCTATTTCTTAAAATAACTGGACAATCATAGTATTTTTACAGGGTACGTGAAGGGGCCCTTTTCATTCAAACAGCGGACCATGCATTTTTATGAAAAGTCAATATCCCTAATATTTATGTCTCTGTAAAATAACGTGAATCTATTGGATTTATTTTGTGAAGGGCGAAGGGATTCGAATAAGGTTTTATTATTTGTGAAGGACGCTGGGTAGTCGCATTATTTTATGAGCAGGGCTTAAATCTTTAACTTTTTCTAGTTTCTTTTGAAGGATTTCAATATTTTGAACCTATCGATGTGTAAGTTATACTTTTACCCTAACTTGAATTTAAAAAAACAGGGTAAAGTGTAAATTATCTGATTTTATGAAGGGTCATGCATAATTGGATTTTTGTGAAGGGCGTCTTTTTATTCCAAAAGGGAACCCCTACAGTTTTTGTGAAGGGCTTTTTTTATTCGAATAGGGCATGTATCTCATTTATTTTATGAAGGGACCCTATAGTCTAATGCGAGTTCACACTTCGAAGGGTCCCTGTATTTTGAACCTATCAATGCGTAAGCTGTACTTTTAGCCTAACTTGAATTGAAAAAAAAAAAAAGGTAAGGTGTAAATTATCTGATTTTAGGAAGGGTTCTAATGCATAATTGGATTTTTGTGAAGGGCGCCTTTTTATTAAAAAGGGGATCGGTTCGCTATGCACTCGATGGTAAAATTATGTTTTGTTCATATAACACTTCGACAATGTTGGAAAGTGATTCATGAATTATGGCGCTACGCCTGATTTTTCATATTTGTTTATTTACACTTTTATATATACGTTAAAATTCTTCTTTTTTTACCACTATGTATTTTTTTTGAAGTGCGTATTGTTAGTCTATCGAAGGGCTCCTCTGGGTAAAAAAAAGTGGCGAGGGGAAGGGGGAGGGGGGAGCTATTAAATTGAATACAGTATAATTCATACGGGACCCTGTATTTTTTACCACAACCTATATCGAATTCATCAAAACGCGCCTGTTTGCCCCAAAAATGTTGAAGTACGCCCATTAAAATGAATGAATGACCCTTTTTAATTACTAGCATCTACCATTCTACTGCACATGCAAACTGCGTACTCTCGTTGAGGGGGAAAAAAATCTCGCCAAAATTTCTTAAGTTCTCCAATTAAAATTAATTAATGACCCTTTTTAATTAAACCATTATTGACTTTCAAAATTCTCCTCAAATATACTCTAACATGTATAACAAATAGCCTACTCTCGTTGAAAAAATATTTGCTTCGAAAAATGTCTAAGTTCCCCAATTAAAATTAATCACCATATTTAATTAAACCATTATTGACTTTTAAAATTCTCCACTAACGTGTATATCGAATACCCTACTCTCGTTGAAAAAAAAAATCTCGCGAAAATTCTTAAGTTCTGCAATTAAAATTAATTCATTACTATGTTTAATTAATATTTTTAATTAATTAATCATTCACTTCTACTGCATATACTCATAATCAAACTGCATACTCTCGTTGCAAAAAAAAAATTTGCTTCAAAAAATTTCAAGTTCCCCAATTAAAATTAAAATTAATTAAATTTCTAATTCGCTATAATAAATCCGTTGACATTCACTTCGTACACCAATTCTCCGCGAAAAAAAAAAAATGCGTCGAAAAATTTCTTAAGTCCCCCAATTACAATTAATTAATGACTATTTTTAATTCATATTTTTGCTACAAACCGAAAAAAAATCGAAAATTTTCAAGTCCCCCAATTAAAATTAATTAATGACCATTTTTAATTCATATTTTTGCTACAAACCGAAAAAAAATCGAAAATTTTCAAGTCCCCCAATTAAAATTAATTAATGACCATTTTTAATTCATATTTTTGCTACAAACCGAAAAAAAAAAAAAAAATCGAAAATTTTCAAGTCCCCCAATTAAAACTCATTAAAATAATCCCCTTATCTTATAGTAGAAATCCTTATCGCACCCCCTTCCCATCGAACCCTCCGTTCTTATCAGTGCTCATGCTCTTATCGCCGCCTTCCGCCTGCTCCACCTGCGCCTTTCGCCTGCTCCACCTGCGCCTTTCGCCTGCTCCACCTGCGCCTTTCGCCTGCCCCGCCTGCGCCTTCCGCCTGCGCCTGCTCGACTCAGGTGGCGCAGAACCGGTAAATATACACTACTATTATGGATCGTGTAACTGTAGAATATTCTCATATATCTTGATAAAGAATTTGGTGAAGCTGAAAAATGTAGACAGTTTAGTCAGATATAAAAACTTTTTAATTGTTTTTATGGTTTTTATCTAACACCTTTTAGAAATTGATAAAATATGGCATCATATATCAAAATCTCTCATATAGCAAAATATAGTATTTGAATTTCTTGTGTATTTAAATAAGAAATAGACTAAATAATGTGATAAGTATAAAATTTGTTTTTCTAAAATTCATAAAAATTATACTAAGTAGCATTACTGTTAAATTAATAATTATTGTAAGTAAAATAAATTAAAAAATATAGAAGCTAATTTAACCTGTAAATAGTGTCATTTTGTTAAGCAAAGCCCTTTTTAATAGAATCAATAATATATATAAAGTTCAATGAGAGATATTTCTTAATAACATTTTAAAATTATGTGTAATTAAAATGCATATAAATAATAAAAGACCATGGCACCAAAGCCAATTAATTCAAATAAGCGTTAAAATTATCTTTAACAAAAAATGCTTTGATATACCTTCTTTTTCTAATAAAACTTTAAGCTCTAAAATTACATTACTTCAAATAATTTACCAAGTAAGAGAGAAAAAAAAACAAAAAAAAAAACATGCATTTTTATTTTTAACGCTTTAATCTTTTATGGGAATGTACTATCTATAAAGAAAAGTTCTTGCATTGCTTTAAAATTTAACTGAGCTTTAGTGTTTAGACAAAATATATAGCAGTTTCTTAAATGTTATGAAATAAAGTGAAATTAAAGACCTACTAAGAAAATTTCTAAAATTCGTCCGATGCTTTAAATTTAACCGAGCTTTAGTTTTAACAGAAAATATATAGCAGTTTCTTTAAACATAATAATTCGTAATTTAGAACGATTTTAAACTTCGTTCCATAATTTCACTTTTTGTAATATCTATTTTTTTACAAATCGTTCTTAGTGAGCATTTACATCTTAAAAATACCACCATGCCAAATTTTACGGTTACAGTCCCATCAGTATCACAGAAATTGCAATTTTAGAACTATTTTGCTACTGAACCTTTTTAAAATTCTAATCACTTAGAAACTGTTCTGTGCAAGCTTGTATGTCTTAAGCGTAACAGACATGTCAAATTTCAAGTTTCTTGTACCAACAATTCTAAATAAATCGTAATTTAGAACAGTTTTATAAAGTCGTCAACTCATTTTACCCTGTTAAATTTACAATTTTTGAAGTCGTCCATAGCAAGATTTTATATCTTAAAAGTAACCCCACCGTGTCAAATTTTAAGTTTCTATACCCCACAACTATTACAGAAATCGCAATTTTAGAATGTTTTTACTCCTGAATCCATCTGGGAATAGTGATACCGACGTAAAATATAGCCAAGTTAAAGCAGAGACTGTCACCATCATTTTGCCATCATCATTTATTTTTAATTCGTTAGGATGTTCCTGAGATTGCACTTACAAATAAACAAACAAACAGACATTTTTTCTTTATAATATTAGTATAGATTATACATTTATTATTTATTGCCGAAATGTCAGTGAAGGCTCACTTTGGAGACTCGAAACGTTTTTGGTTGGTTTGTTGGTGAGGTACCCGGAATTAGCTGTATAGTTTTTAGTTACATTTAGTTCATTCGTTCGAAAAATACAGAACATTTCTTTTTAGGTCATAATGCTTTCCTAGGGGAATGCAGACGATTTTCAAATTTCATTTTTAACTGAAATGAAAATCGCATATTTGAATAACGGATTTCATCATAAAATTACTAATGCCAAATTTTTGATATAGAGGTTTTAAATATATCCAATTGCTTTGAAAATTTGCAGATACCTTTATTAGAATTTAGAAAGTATTTGTTTCAATTATTGGAAAAATTTTTGCGTCTGTTCGGGAAATATAAAATATTTTACTTTCATATTTTTTACAAATTTGAAAATGCATTCCTTTTTACTTTGCTCTTTAATTTATTAATTGCTTAGCAACCCTATTTCAAAAAATATCAAAATAATACAATTCAAGTAACTCGCACTACAACATTAAAGAAGTGAATATAAAACATCACATATTTTTACTGAATGGTGTATACAAATTAAAAATTTTATACATACATTAATATTAAAAATATCGACGTTTCGACCACCATCTATGGTCATCTTCAGGAAAATTTTCTTATATTGCTTTTAAAGTTTCAAATGCGAAAAAACAATCCACCCGTTGCCACAATATTATTGCCGTCCACAAATTAAAAAATAACAAGGGTAACACTCAACCATCGTACCAACCAACCACAAGTAGAAACGATGCAGAAGCATCTCCTAACGGACAAAAATCTAACTGCAGTAAATGTATTATTAATGAAGAATATTAAAATAAAGAAAAGCGGAATAAACTATTTCAAGATGTTCATCCAAATTTTAGGGATATTAAATGAAATGCTATCATTACAAACCTCATTTTTCCTATTCATAATTTCAATGGACTCCTTTCGCAGACCCTCAAAGACGTTATTACATGGAATTTTAATTTTAGCGTTATCAAAATCTGTGTGGCTGTCAGGATTATTAAAATAAAACTTAGCCAGGGCTGTCGTCTGTTGATATTGTGAAATATTCCTTTTATGTTCTTTTAGACGTTCAATAAATTTTCGTTTTGTAACCCCAATGTAAAACTTTTTAGTGCCATCTTTCAAAACAATAGGTATTTCATAAACACCCGCACATTCGTGCAACGGTGTAGGATCCAGGTTACTACATAATAAATTAGTGAGGTAAGGAGGGGGAATAGCAATAAGCTGAATATTAAACCCACGAACTAAACTCCTTAACTTTTCAAAAATAACGGGAACATATCCAAACCGACAATATGTTGGCCTCTGTTGGTTATTAGGCAGCTATTGATATAAATATTCTATTGATATAAATGAGAATTTATTTTGATACAAATTACCGTTTAACTACTATAGAATGATTACCGAAATTTTTTTCCCAACGAAAATTACAAAAACATTGAACATGTAATTTGGATTAAAGTGTCGTAGTATGTGTTTACATTTGTATATATTTCTTACACGAGATGTTATTCCTTTTCTGGAACAGATGCGCACATGCCTAATTCTTTCAGTCTACAGTAAAACTCATGTTTATGCATGTTTATGAAAAGTCACAGCCACTCCATATATAAAGGAGGACACCCTTTAGACATAGCTATACAAATGGTTGTTACTGACGATATTAAAAATCAAATTGTCTCTCTGTATTATGCCGATACTTCCGCTTGTATTTCCTTTCTCAGTACCTAATTGCCCTACAGGGGGCGCAGACCCCATTTAAACAATAATATAAAGGATCCAACAAAGTTAAACCCGTCGTGGCGGACATTTCTAAGGGGGTCCCGTGGCCGTATCTCTAATAGGAACGAAGTCACCCCCCAGGGGGTAAGTTCTTGTAAGTTCCGGGGAGAAAGGTTCAGTAAGACATTTTTGGTGCTCCCACTTCATGTAAACCCCATGTAAACCCCTTCATGTAACATATCAATAGATAGATATTGTCAAGCACTATGGTCTGGTCCTACTCTCCGCCTCCCACTCCCCCCCTCCCTTAAGACGCATATTTCTCTGTTTCAACTCTTTTTAAATTTTAGATTTTCCCATCTTTCTCAGCCCCTTTAAGTCCCACAGAGGGCGTAGGCCTCTTCTAAAGGATCCAGCGAAGTAAAAATCGTCTAGGCCGACATTTCTAAGAGGGTTCCGAGGCCCTATCTCCCATAGGACCGGAGTTACCCCCCAACGGGGAGACATTCAAGGTGTTCAAACCCCGTCATGTAACATATCAAAAGTTTGATCTCATCAAGCACTTTTGTCTGGTTCTACTGTCCCCTCCTTCTCTCCCGTCTCCTGTCAGGAGCACTTTTCTTATTTATTTTTTTCAACTTCTCATATTTATTTTAGTTTTTCCAATTTTTCTCTGTTCCTATGGGCAGGGCAGCTCCAAAATTTCTCCAAAATTAGCTGTAAACCGCCTAAAGGTATTTATCCCCCCCCCCCCTCTTCTTTTGGCGCCCTCGGTTTTCACGTATCTCTCGAGGGGGACCCGTCAGAGGGATCAATTTTTAAGTCCCATCTTTCAATTGCAAGTGAGGATTCATTTTAAAGGTCTCATAGAGCACTTGTGTTTTGTATAGCTCCCCCCTCCCTCCCCCCACCGCTCTCCAAGATCCCGTCAATTAATGCTAACTCATCATTTGTTAAACAACTTCTCTTAGCTGTATCCATCATAAAAGCTGCTATCATAGAACTTTTCATTACCTTTTTTAGGTTATCTATTAAGTGCTAAAATGTCTTGAACCATTAAAAATAGTTTAAAGGGTGTCATTAAGCCAGCACATTTGTAAACAACAACTACCTCGCCACGTCTCAGCCCATTGGAGCAACATCTTTTTACTATTGTATTTATTAAAAATACTTTTAGTCACCGAATCCTTTTAAAACTTGCTGTGTTCGCGCCTAATATATTCCGCCAGCCTCACAAAAAAATCTTAGAGCGCTAACTAAATTCTAAAGTGCTGAAGATGGCTTATGCTCTTTTTTTTTTTTTTTTTTTTTTTTTTTTTTTGACGAGTTAGACTTGGCTGAAAAAATCTCAACGATAAAAGCCGTGGGTGGCCAATCTATATTCTGCCGTAAGGTAGAATTTTTCCCGCTTGTTTTTTTTTTTTCTTTTTTCAGAATAATGACAAATCTTGTTGTTCAGTATCTTGGATACGCAGTATCATTTAAGAAATTATGTTCAAAACGTAGCGCTTTTAATAACCAAAATGCGTAATAGTTCTTGAAAATAAATTATTTAAGTTAGTTTTATAAGAATTGTGAGATTTCTATAACAGTATTTTATTTTAATTATTATAATTATTCTTGTAAATATTCTACAAAAAGAGCTATAACTAAGCATTTATTAAATTAGTTTTAAAGTTATGTAAATTTTATATTATTATATGAATTTTCTAATACATTTTTCAGACATAAAGGAAGATAATTTTTGATGTGGGGCAATTTCTTGATTCGTAATTTGGGGCATAAAGATTGCAAATGTTGTGAAAACCTAACACGAAATATTTTCTTCAGAAATACTGGTATTCAAAAAACGGACCAATGGGAGCCGTGTCATTGTAATCTGTTAACGAATTTTTTATTTGTATTTTATAGGAAATATTAAAAATTCAAAATTAAAGTATAATTAACCTATTTGCATAATTAGCCATATTCATTTTAAGAATTTCTTTTTTATTCAGAATTTCCCAATCCATTCCAAATTATGAAAGAAGAATGTTTACCTTATGTAATCATAAAATGTCTGTCATTAAATTAAGAAAAAAATACTAGTGAGAATTTCTGGTATGAATTCGGAATTTCTGAATAAAAAATAAATTCATGCAAAGCACGCTAATAATGGAAATGGGTTAACATGAAGGAGATAACATTAATTTGCTCATTTAACATTTCAGTCTATGTTCTTTAAATGCGAAATTTCTTTTTTTCTTTGATTTTTTTTTTTTCAAGAACTTTTACGTATGTTGTTTATGAAAAGTTGTAGGTTTTAAAAATAATTTCTTAAATAAATGATACTAAGTATCTATGATACTGAACATTGAAATTTGTCATTATTTTGAACAATAAAAATAAAGGAAGGTTTTTCTGTTTTTTAGCACTGTACAGTTACTGCAAGAAAGAAAGCTTTCGAAAAAAGATTATTTCTTAAGTTATAGAAATTTTAAAATGCTCATTTATGTAGAAGTTTGTTTGCTATACACCAAAACAGAGCTCCCGAATGGTCCACTTTTCCGATACCAGTTTTTTCTAAAAAAAAAATCGTGTTAGGTTTCTACAACATTTACAATAGCTATAACTTTCGGGGCAAATTTCAACAAAAGTTTCAAGAAAAATCTAAAAAGAAGATTTTTCTTTGAAAAAAAATGGTATTCAAAACTGGAACCTTTGACCGCTCTACAAAACAATATGTTTTTTTCAATTTATAGGAATTCTAAACTCGCCAGATATTGAGAAAACCTGACAACAGATTTCTTTTTTTGCGGAAATAATAAATGCTGAAATTACTTAAACACACAATATTTGAATTCACTATACTTGATTCAAGACGAATACATGCGTTTAGTTAAACACACGGTTCATAAAGACTCCATCTTACATAATACGTAATCACCATGGCAACCTATAATCATTACCTATCATGGGATATCATAGAATTACGCGTGATAGGATTTAATAGAATGAAGAATGTATAACTTGGTCATAGAGGTTATAAAATATTATATCCTTCATATATGACTATAACGTCTTACGTGTCAGATAACTTGGCAATACATCTCGGTCGCTTGACTATTAATCCTCGGATGCTGCTACAACAAGGAAGTACCAATTTTTTAAAAATTCGAATTACTTAATAAATATTTTATTAATACCTTTTTAAGGTTTGATTCGATTTTCATAAAATTTGAAATGGTTTGAAAAAATATTATAATGATTATATATATTAAATTTCAAACCATTCGGTTAGGTAGTTTTTGCGTTGTTATATGCGGGCAGAATGACAGAAGGACGGACGGACGGACCGGACGATGAATATAGGTGCTTCGTATTTATATAATTACGAACGTATCTAATAAGTAAATGGTTACATAGTGAATAAAAACGATTAAATGTGGCCACATGATTATTTTACAATAATAATATTATACAGATGCACTGTTGCTTTCCCCCACCAAACAAAATCAACCACCTCAACTAAGCCTTGTACAAAAACTCTACGAATACTGTTCTACTTGACTCGTGCCTTTTAACTGGACCGAGTTGAGATGTTGTACGTTTCGACGTTGCTCATTTTTTCACATTTCTTTCTAAAATAAATATTTTAGACATAATATTGCACTAAGCATTGTTAAACTACCAATAATAATATTATAGAGATGCACTGCTGCTTTCTCCCACCAAACAAAATCAACCACCTCAACTATGACTTGTATAAAAACTCTACGAATACTGTTCTACTGATGACATCATCATCACTATCGTGACGCGTGCCTTTTAAGAGGACAGTGGACGTTCAAAACCATTTTTTTTTTCATTTTTCACTCAATTGTACTGAAATTTTGCACACATAGTAATTCATACATTTTATAAGTAAATTAAGCAATTTTATTCAAAAATGCGTATAATTAATTAATTTATTAATTAAAATATATTAATTAATCACTCTAATTAAAAATGCTCCATGCGCATTAAATTTGGCTTCAGGAACATGGTGTTTTGTTAAAGGGTAGCTTTGTATTATTATAACAAAAGTTGGTATGCGTTTTAAAATTGCACCAATATATTGAGAAAAATTAATAAAAAACTTCCAATATTTACATTTTTTTTTAAATTTTCACGGAAAAAAGTTATATAACTACGAAATTTTCCTTTTATGACAGTAATGCATGCATATTAATTCCAAGTTTTGAAATATTGTACACTGCTAACAATAATACTTACTATTATGAAAATTGGATAAAAAATAAGGCGCCTGGAACATTTTGAATATCGCGATTTAAAGTTTTGTATTTTACTGTAACTCAATTACGGTGTCAAATTTGAAATGCTCGTAACTTTGATAGGAATCTTTGCAAATGCATGCGTTTTTTTGCAAATGTTGCAGTTATGATTGAAGTATAGTACTAAACCAAAATAAGAAAAACAATTTTGTATTCGATTTTAACCCTAACTGAAGGTCCACGGTCCCCTTAACTGGACCGAGTTGATATGTTGTGCTTTTGGCGTTGCTCGTTTTTTCACATTTCTTTGTAAAATAAAAATTTTAGACATAATTTTGCACCAAGCAGTGTTAAACTACCACTCCTAGTAAAATAAATACCTTCAATTATTTTATAAGAGACTTAGAGCATTTTCATTTTCTTAAAATCTTTTGAAGGAATCGAAAAGCAGGTAAAGTTTGAACAAGAAATAAATAAATTGGATTGCTTAAAAATTCTTTCCTTTGAAAGATAAAAAAAAATATAAAAAGAACATTTAAAACTTCTTTAGTTTAAATCCTTTCATCTTTATAAAAATGTGTTAATTGTGGAAAAAATGTTTTTATGTTACTTTACAATTAATCCAATGCTACGATTTAAAAAAAAATCAGCAAAAAAAACTTTCTTAATGATAAAATTCAGAAAACAAATTGAAATAAAAATTTATAGAACTAAATTATCTCCAAAGTTTATATTTTTCACAAGCCTTTTAAATTTTGTATGAAAATACTCAAAACCCGTGTTTTTGCTTCCTTGGCAAGCAGAAAAATGTTTGTTTCCCTGCGTGTTTCGGAAAATATTCAAATAGCACTGTTGTTTGAAGCTATGAAGTTTATATATTCATATTAATTCAGGCCATTCTAAAAAACTTCAATACTTACATTTATGCTAAAAAAAAAATTAGAACTTCGACCATTTAAACTTCGATTTAAACTTTATTTTAAGTGGGACTTTACACGGTACTTTAAACTTTAAAGTATCGTTGGGTTTTTAAGTTTTCTTTAAAGACACTTTCATGTTTAAAGTATCAATAAAATGTCTTGACGCAAAATTTTAATAACTCGTCTATTAATAAAAGTAGATTTTATATTTAATGCAAAATGATTTCTCTACCATGCTTAGAAAATGCAGCCAATTTTACAAAAGCAAATATTTTCTCAGTCATTTACACATGAATAACTTTCATGCTCCTAAAAGATGGCCAGTGGAATGTTTTACATCCATCCAAATATCTTATTTACAGATAAACGCACAATATATTTAACTTTATTAGATTTTAGAGATTAAAAATTTTCATTAAACTATATTAATTGTTAACTAATCATTGTATTCTTCCAAATACTTTTACAAAAATGCCAATATTTATCCAAATTATAAGTCAGTTTTAATCAAAGAATACTCTTAAAATTTCCTGTTATTAGCCTTTATGTAAATTTTCTAACCTGTGCGTATTGCGCCAATATTTTACTTAATTCGCAATTTAAAACATAAAGAGTTATTGGCGAAGAGTTTTTTTTTAATAGGTTTTGGTATTTTAAGCAAAAAAGCACTAAGAAATTGGGGAGAAAAGAGTAAGGACTAAGAAAGTACGTTTTGACATGATATGTAGTTAAATGTCTCGATCTAAGAAAACATATGATGGATTGATCTCAATTTTACTTCCCACTTCAAAATCATAATATTACTTAATTAAATGCACATTTTATTTATCTTGAAAAGTTTTACTTCAGAATATCATTTCAATCGTCTTGCTCACCCAAGCTTCATATAAACATCTTAACTGAAGTCATGAAGAAAGTGGTTTGAATCATTATTCCGACTAACTTTGACTTTGACTGGGTCGCTAGAACTTTCATATTCCATGTGTGGCTTCAAATGTGTTTTATTTGTGGTATAACATATGACAGTTCAAGATTTTGCCAAAACGGAAACTTTACACTTTCGGTCTTTCAACATCATGAAAGACAGAGAACAGACATAATTGGAAAATAAATAATCCATTTAAAAACTAGTCGTTGGGGGCCACCGTAATACTTACCCATCATGGATATGCATAATGTAAAATATTAAAATAAAAATGTGTAAACTACTTATAAAATGCATTGCAATTCAAATAAAATCGTGGCTTGATGACGTCACAAACTTTAACGGCTCGATTACTGAATTGCTTGAAAGAGGTTTTTTCTTATAACTCCAAAAATAATAATCCTATTAACTAGCGGTTTATTGCGTCTGATTAAGCGTCAAATTTCCAATTAAAATATATCTTTGAAGTGAAATTTGGATGAAATACAGGGTCATCGAAGAGTGTGGAAAATAGGATTCCAAATATCTCGGCAACTAATTATCCGATCGACTTCATGCTTTATTCAAAATTTATGTTTTTTTATTGTCTTTTATATTCATTTCTTAAAATATACAATTTCGAAAATTTTCATATACCTTTCATCAGAACGAATATTTCGAGAGTCCGAAAAAAATTGTTCCGGTTAATCGAGGTTATTGAAATGAAATAGGCTTCTTCCCATTATTACATACTAAGTACATACCAAATTGCAAGTCTCTATCTCAATTTTTTCGGGAGATAGAGCGTTTACAGACACACAGACACACACACAGACGCACACACACACAGGCACACAGACACACAGACGGACGGCAAAAATTTTTTTCTAAAAATATGTTTTTCGGAATCTCCAGTGTCTGAAACGTGGAAATCCGTCAAATTTTTTTTTCGATTTTCAAAACGATTACTAGACTTACCCTATACTACGTATGATGGGTAAGTAATACAAGGCGATCCGACTTTGGCTACCCAAGAAAAATATACGCTCTATACTGTCCGGTGTACAGAATATAATCTTAACCCTTTCAGTGCGGAATTTTTTTTGGGAGGTTAATGCCCTGTGCGGAATATTGTGACCAAAAAGCGACTTTATTAATTGATTACCGGGCAGAATTTTCTGGTACGAATTGATTTTCCCAAAGGGACACGACTTTCCGAACGACTCAATACAAAACTAAAAATCATATCTTATGGTTATACGAAAAGCACGCTACTGGTTTTGGTTATAGCCAGATTACTGCACTACGCAGGCGCAATACGTCATCACTGCTAAGCCCATGACGCCGTACAGTGAACACAATACACGCCGTGAACTTTTAGGCGACTTTTGTCGACGCTTAAGTAGTCTACAGCACTCAACTCCTAGATGACGACAATAGTCGACTCCCGCACTAAAAGGGTTAATTGAAAAGCTCTTAATAATTTTTTACATTTAGTATTATTTCTTAAATTTTCCACACACTACACTAAAATAAAATGTTTGGCACTTCCAGGATTCGTCTTTTTTACCACAAACATTTAATAGAATTTTTCGTCTTATTTAAATACAGAAAAGTATTACCAATTCTGCATTTAACCCTTTGAGAAGCGGTGGTATATATTATATACCACCTAATTTTAATCCGATTGAAACCAGAAACTTTTAATTAAATTTTACTTTTTTAACTTTGACGAGAAAAAGTTGAAAAATTGCTTATTCTTATTGTGAACTAAATTCTTTCCTAAATTCCAGTGGGAATTCAACGTTACAGGAGCACAAGTGCTTGCCCCTGAAAGGGTTAAACGAGGAGTTTAGGATTTCTGCTATTTAAATAATAAATAGAAAAATCTATTAAAAATTGTGGTAACAGCGTACGAATTCTGGACTTCCGTATTAATCAAAAGCTAGCGGTTAACCGCGAAAGATTTCTATATTGTATAAAAAAAAATTGTGTATAGTAAACCACACTAATTTTTACCACCAAAATTTATTGAGCGCTTAAAAGAGCATAAGAGTGACATTATACATTACCGACAGGCGACAGCTCTTTCTAGGTTTTACGCTAATTATCCTAGCTGCTGTATTGAATTTGGAAATGCAAGAATTACAATTCCTTGTGATCATAGCATGGATGGGTTTCAGAAAGAAGCGATCGAAATATTATTACGTGAAAGCGATGTGTGCAATTACAATGTTTCTTATTTTATTCCTAAACTTTGGTTGAACATTTTGAAATAATCACACAGCGCTGGATTTTTTTACAATTTATGTTTTTATACCTTCTGTGAAAGTACAACTATTTATTTTTTAAACTGTAATTTCATTTTATTATTTCGGAATCCCGTATTGTTCTTCTGTAAATCGGATATTTTCTAGTAGGTGGCGTCACTACACGGCCTGTGATTTGACCTTGCTCATGTCATAAGCAGGAGTTAGTTATGTGAATAGTATTTCAAGATGAAAGACTTTTGTTTATAAGTGTAATTGTTACTTAACATCATATTCTGAAAATGGTCATAGAAGTTGACCGAAACGTCAATTTGATGTAATTTTAAAATATAATTTTACATAAATGTTTATACACCATTCAGTAAAAACGTGTGGTTTACTATATACAAATTTTTTTATACAATAACTAGGGGGCCTACCCCCTGCGAGCTACGCTCGCCAACCCCCGCTCAGACTTCGAGGCCTCTAAAAACATGACAGCGTGCTTTATTTTAAAAATATTGGTAAATCTATAATTGGGTTGCCATGCTTTTAACATTTTAATGGGACATTTTTCGATTATCATGGCCTCATACACAGCTGTTGCGACAACTGACGACTGTTTTCGGGATTGATAAGTAAAATCAATTACTACTTGAAAACCAGCTTGTATAAAATGGTTAGGTTTAAATTGTGACTACCTCTCGGACTTTTATAACAACAATCTCTATTCTATTCTTCCTTTGCGTTTAAGGATGAGAAAAATTCCATCTGCTTGTGAATAACTTTAAGAACCACGGTATTGAAAAGTACTATGTTATAGACATTTTCAGTAACAGGTTTTAATTTTCTCTCTATTTTAGTGCACCATCATGCATATTTTCATGTTATTTTAAATATGTAAATTATTTTTTTTAATTAATATGTATATACGAATTTTCTAATAATTATTTATCATACAAAATTAATTAAATATTTTGTGCATGCATGCCTGCATTTATTCGGCATCAATTGATGAGATATTTAAACAAATTTGCTATCCGCGGTAATTTTACACCATGTTCTGTCACTTGAATATTGTCTATAAGAAAATCGGGTACTTTTCCATTATAGGATCCTTTGCTTTTAGGTTTGGCGTAATTCGAGCTTCAAAAAGGGATAGATTCGTTAATAT
This sequence comes from Maratus michaelseni, assembly GCA_963931845.1. Lineage (NCBI taxonomy): Eukaryota > Metazoa > Arthropoda > Arachnida > Araneae > Salticidae > Maratus > Maratus michaelseni. The sequence goes on along the minus strand of OZ007598.1, from coordinate 4,133,125 downwards.
ACATAGATTTGTTGCCAAAAGTTATGAAAATAAACCCAATGAACTTTTGGTGCTTTTCTATTATAGGGGTCTTGACGCTTTTTTAAAAAGCTTGGCGGAAAAAACCAAGCAGGATAGAAAACCAAGCAGGATATTTTATTCTTCCGTTCACTTGGGCAATTATTATTTTATATATTAGTTTCAAATATCCGAATTAATGATTTTATAAATTCGTTTAGTTAAATTTTACAAAAAAATAACAAAATGATATCAATAAATAATAATTACTATTAATTCCTTTTCCTCCCTTTCTTTTGCGTTTACCTAAATGACGTCATTTGGACGAATTTATTCAAAATATTTTCAGTTTATAAATTAAATTAAAGGCTGACTGACGATTGAATCCTGACGATAGAAATGGGATTTTTTTTTTTCAATATTTCCTGAAAAACATATTTTAATCACAATCTTATCTTCATTATCGATTGAAATAAAAGATAAATTCAATTTCAATTTGAAAATGACGAATAAAAAGAAATCAATAATCCCTATCGGGATCCTTTTCATTTTTTTTCCCTTTTTTGTCACAAAAAAACTGAGTAATTAGTTGCTACCATTACAGAAATGTCATTAAAATTAGAAAAAAATTAATATCTCGAAAACTAATTCGAATTTCAAAATTCTATTACCAGTTTTGACATCCGCTGATTTTTATGAACAATTGGTATTAATTTCACCATCAAGCGTTTAATATTTTATTAAAAATAGCCCTGAAATATAATCAGTCGTTTAATCAGTCGTTTCATAAAATCGTTTCATAAATTCGTTTCATAAAATCGTTTCACAAATTCGTTTCATTAGGATTTTATATATATAGGGTAGATGTTTTGATGGTGTAACGGTCCAGCTCAATCATTGATTTCTATATTTATTGCAATATTTTTTATTTTAAGTGTATTATTGTTTATGCGTATAGTTTATATGTCTGGTAAGTTCGTGTTTCATTTATTTATTTATTTGCGAAGTTTTAATTTTCTATTGGCAATTTAATTATGGTACATAACACGCAAACAAAGAAATCCTGAAATTTTTACACAATTTTAAGTGCAAACGGGTTAGTCTTCCTTAATTGTGTGGCACATTTATTATTGAGATAAGATTTTAATAATTCGTGTTTGAAAAATCATAAAAATTAGTAAATTGAGATACGATTTTCAAAGAAATTACTTTTGAAAGTACCTTATGTTTTTCATTCGAAGGTGTAAAAATTGAAGTTGTGCGATGTTTAGAACTTAAAACATTTAGCAGTGAAACAAAATTAACTGTTCAGGTGGTTACCACCGTCGATATGATGTTAGCGTTACATACGGACATGTTTTTGCTTTATAATACAGATTTTTAAGCTGTGTAATGAATAATAATTTTGGAACATTGTAAACTGAATTATCAATAATTTGTATTAAATTGTATTGCTGCTATTCATGTGTTAAATGAATTTTATAACAAGTTTCGTTTTATGTTACTTGAAAATATCGTAGCTTCATAAAGGGTTAATAGGATAACGATACATATATTATTTTATTCTTACAATTTTTAGAAAAACATTTTAAGAGTAACAATACACAGAATGATATATTACTTTTTTTTTTTCATAATTCATCACCGACAAGGTTAAATTCTCTATAAATAGTTCATAAAATTATTTTAATAAGACGCCGCTACTTTTGTGATTCAACAATAAATAATGTCTTAAGTAATCGTAGTAATTACAAAAAAGAATTTAGGAAACAATAAGCATAAATTATTTGAACTATTGTATTGCAGAAAGTTATATTGCAAATCCATACTAATAAAATAAAGATGTTTGTGTGTGTGTTTGTCTGTCTACAATGGCTAGGAAAATATACCGCAAGTAGTTGTATGAAAATTTAAATGAGGATAGACGAAAGCAGTTCCAAATGCACACGAGGCTCAGATTATTCATTTTATGTTAATTAACCAATATATTAATTATAAAAAAGGTCAAGATTAAACCAGGCGGTAAGGCCTAACTTTCGGCTTAGGTTCAATTAAATAATCTATCCAATTAAATAAAAACAAAAATGAACATCACAAAATGGCACACTGTTGCATTTGTCTAGCTTAAAACCATATTTCCGAAGATCTTGAAAAAGAAAATAAAGCGAGAAAAATCGTTCACTTTTTTTTGCATTTTGAAATTGCCGCATCGGCTGTTCAGATCGAATTATGGAAAAATACGAAATATCCACTTATTCTGCGTACTCTCCCTATCTCACGGTTTTATTCGTTAAACAATATTAATATTTACCATTTCCCCAAAAAATTCCAAACGTTGATTACGTGTTTTTTTTTCCTTTCTCATACTTATAAGTCTACATATGCTCTCCTGATTGAAATATGAAAAAAACAATCTTTCCGATCGAACTTCAGAAAAAAATATCTTCTTAAAGTAAATATTAATATTTTTTTAATGTAAGATACAGTTGGAACCAGAAAGGTACCTTAAACACGTGGGTATATATATAAATTTTTAATTTTCATCTGGGACATGCAAACTGCTATAAAATCGACCTACAAGAAAAATGTTTTTTTCTGAAATAGTAAATATTAATATATTTTTAAACGAGTAATACTGTTAGAATTGGAGAGGTGTCTGGAATAATTTAGTAGATTTTGCCCTTTTGTAACTCCATGGGGGAACGATTGCAATTTAAACAGAATAAAACGGAACCTATACCCTTTGCCTGGTTGAAAAACCAAAGATTCACAGAACAGGGTCAGGTATAATCGACAGCACGTTTCAAACTTGCCATTGTACGAAGTTTGTTCGGGTTTTTAATTAATGTTTTGGCTAATTATCAAAAAATTCCAAAACGGACTTTGAAGTGCATAACTTTAGACATACATATACCTTTCTGCCAAATCTTCTAGCTCTGCGAGCAGCGGTCTCTTTTGAACACAGTGCACAAACACACACAGACAAACATCTGTATTTGTTATTATAGATCACAGGTAGAAAGTCAATTCTTGAAATTATACTTCGTAAATTTATTCTTTGTTTTGTTTCAAATTTTGACCTATCCAATATTTTCTAAATCGAAAAATTATAGATCCTTTGAACTTTAATGTAGGGCGGTTTATTAGCAAACGTTATATGAGTTTATTTTTTAAAAGTCAAGGATAATTTCACGATAAAAATGTTTTTACTATGAAAACAATTTTTAAAAAAATGTTAAGCTAGATTTTTAAGTAATTAAAAAAAGATTGGTTAAATTTTGTTTTATTAAAATGTAATAAATTGTCAATATATATGTATTTGGTAGAAGCGCATAATCCTTAGAACTATAATGTCGGAAAACATAGGAAAAAAATGTTGATTTTTGAAAGGTCTACGTCTAGAATGTATTACACAAACGATCCCACAAATTTGTACACACTTACAAAATAGTAAAATTTAACAATTGTGCAGGCCAGGTTTGTTAATTTGTCCTCCTTTTTTTTCAGAATTTCAGAGTTCATACCGAATATTTCGAAATAATTTTTTTTTTAAACTTATTTAATCACAAAATGTCTATCATTAAAATAGCAAAAATTACTATGCCGAAATTCTGGTATAAATTCGGAATCTCTGATTAAAAATGGACGCCAAAATCATACTCCTGGCTCATACATGCATGTTTATTAGAAAAGCTACAAATGTATTTTTAAAAGGTGGAAAGAAATCCCCCCCCACAAAAAAAAAGAATTAAAAAAATACATTTTTTTTAAAATTAAACAAAGCCATTTATTTAAGTTTTGAAATAAATTTTCACATTTGATTTTATTTAATTTCTGATTCTTTAAAAGTATTTTAAAACAGCTTAAATTCTTTTTAATTTGAAATGCAACAATAATTAAAACATTCAAATTGATGTTAAGAAATCCCGCTTATGAATGTTTGTAACTTCTATTTAAAATAATATATATAAACCAGAGGGCCCGTGCGAAGATTTCGCACTGAAATCTAATATTTTTTAGGTACTTCTCTATTAACCCGTCGTCCGCTTTTCATAACAAAAAACTACCGCCAAACTGTAAGATTAAACGCCAAAAATGCAGTCCCATTTACTTGATGTCAGAATCATTATGCGTGTTTGTTACGCCATCTAGTGGTATTACATTCGACATTTGCGTGTATTTTTCATTATGTTTTACTGATTTAGTAGTTATTTTATTAATTAAAATAACAATTGTGTCCTTAAATTCTTATATTTTATTTATTTATTTATTTTCATATTCCAATGGCAGTGTTCTCCCGTTTATTTGGCGTTACAGTTTGGAGATAGCTTTTTGTTAGGAAAAGTGGTCGACGGGACAATAGAGAAGTACCCAAAAGTCTTATAAAAACCTTCTAATGATCAACGTAGGTTTCAACGCTCATACGGTGCCATTTTCAAGAAATATAACGATAAACAAAGTATTTTTTGATATTCTAATGGCAACGTTCTCCCGTTTATTTGGCGATAGTTTTTTGTTATGAAAAGTCTTCGACGGGATAATAGAGAAGTATCATTTTTTTATCAATATGTAATATTTATTAGATGCAGGTTTAAACTTCTAAAGAAAAAGCAAGGATAAAAGTATCTGCAAACAACGTTTAGTTGTTAGTCAAGCCAGAATATCATCTAATTTATTCCATCAAAGTTAGACTAAAAACTGATCCAAGATTGCTAAAGGCACGCGCGAGAAAAAAAAATAACAATCGTATTTTGACTGCATTAGAGTATGACGTCATCCGCTTCGGGTAAACCATGGGACTTAGAAATATAAATCTAAACATTTCAATTTCAATTTTGCTTTTTAATCATAAGTATAAAATAAACCCGTGCAGTGTTTTTTATAATAATTGCTATGAGCATCATATAATGTGGTATTTTATTTTTTTGGCAACAATAATTTCAGGAAAACCTTTCATTTCTTTCATGATAACAATGCCGATTTAATTTTTTAATTTCAGCAAATTTTAATCAAAAACATGTTTTAAGGAATTGTTAAGTGGGCTATGTCAGAAGCCTGTTCTAAAACCTTTCATATGGTATCTCATTCGTTGTTCTGCGTTTCATATTTTCTGAGTAAAAGGGATGTTGACAGGAGAAATAATATATAAGGATAGACAGAAATTTATATTCTCTAATCCACAGTCAGTTTCACGCTACATAATATTGATGTGCAATGCGCATTTGAAATAATCAATAAAAGCTTAAAAGCTATTAAAATTGGAAAAAAGGCTTTTCAAAACCCAAGTTATCATAAAAAAATTGCACGATAATAAAACTATTAATTACTTAACTGTTTTTTACCTTTTTTAAAATAAAAAATATAAAAATATCCTTTTTTCTTTATTTTAGTTTTAATTAGATTACCGAAAAATCTATAATAGAGTATTTCAAATAACTTAAATGCAATCTGAAGTCACGAATTTATATTTCTTAAATTTATTTTAAAATTCGTTGCAACTATTGCCCTTTTTATCATTTGTTAAGATAAAAAAATAACTATATCCACTTTGAAGTTAATGTATGATGGCTAATTAGCGAGGATTGCAAGAGTTTATTCGAAAGGTCAAAGGAGATTTACAAATGAAAATGATACTATTAAAGAATTTTTTTTTAGTATAAATAACATATGTTATGTATTTTTAGAAACATTAGTTTGATGTTTGCTTCATTAAATTGTTAAATGTTGTAAAAATATTTTATTTGCTTGAAACACATTCAGTAGAATCATAATGTGCATACAGAAAAAAATTACCGACTTGTAAAAGGTGTAAATATCTACAATATGTTACACTGTAAAAAAAGTCCTTCCGGCCTGTACCGGGAGGAAAGGTAACTTTTATATATCTTCGTTTAAAAAAATTAGCTAATGTTACTCGAAAACAGCAAGCTAACATGCTAAGAACCCGATTATAGAAGATTCGTTAATACTGAATTTGAATATGAAATTCACCAAATTAGCCAGCTATAGCCAAGGTGGTTTCATTTATGGAGACTTTTTTATGATAGCCAAATTTGGCGATATTTCGAAAAGTGTCGCCAAGTTTGGCGAGATATTGGCGCTAACGAATATATATAAATGATACAACAATGAAAGATAATAATTTGTGAGAAATCATTTTCACTAAAACTCATAAATTAATCTTGATTTTTTGTAATCTGCTGTCTTGTTTCAAAATGTCAGCCACCCTAGAATTTCAAACTGCTCTATCTCAGCCATCTTTTAACATAGAGTAAAAAAAAAAAAAAATGCTCTGGAATCCTTGTATCAACGCCTAACACTTAAGCAAAAAAAAAAAAAAAAATAAATAAATAAAAAAAATAAAAATAAATAAATTTCTAATTTTTTGCATATTTTTTTTGGTTTTAAATGTTTCAGTAGCTACCACATTGAAACAAGATGGCGGACCAAACTGGCCAACGATCTCTGTCGAGATATTGGTGAGTCTGATACACATAATTAGTTTAATCCAAATCGGTTTATAAATACCAGTGTTATCGTATGACGAAGATCATATATGTATATATATATATATATATAAGCAATTGAATGGAAGGTGGTTTTGCGGTCTGGGGGTCATGATTCGTAAAAATATACCGAAAATTCCCGGAATTGCTTTCCTCCGAACGGCTGTAATAGGCAGCTTTTCACTTTTTGCAATGAAAGCTACCTAAACAACAAATGCTTTTCAATCGACGAAAATATAATACAACTACGAACGAAAATCTGCAATAAACTCTTCGAAATTACCCATGATTCAGAAAAGTGTTCTTTATCATTAGAAAACTCAGAACCCAATATATTTTCGAGATTTAAAAAATCACTTATAAAAATAATATTTCTTTTACTGACACTGATTTTCGTAAATGTTTCCGAGTAGATTTTATAGTGTACTAGCTGTTACCCGTGACTTCGTTCACGTATCATTGAAAGAAGAATAAATGCATAAATTAAGCAAAATATTTCACTCCTAATAATTAAAAACCTAAATAAATAAATAACTCTTTATCACATTTTAAAGGAGACAATATGGTATTTCTTTGTTATGGGGGTCTTAATTTAAATTTTGTGCCGAATAATCTCGAAAATAAATCTGCAACCAATGGAGAAAGGAGAGCCAAATAAAATCGTGGAAATCGACGAATAAAGAAAAAACAAATATCAATTTTACCTGCTAAACCATTTTACTTTTACTGACTTTGTGAAAAGTTTTAACAGCCATCCTTCAAAAATATTTAATTAGAAATAGTACATCTTTTTCTTTAAATTCAATGCTTGTGAATAGGGAGCAATAATTTGTACACCCAAATGCAAGTAACTTAAATTTGCCTCCTTGGTTTAATCGATAGCTGAAACAAATCTTGATTTCTAAATGACAATATATTGATATGTTCACAGACGATTTTTGTTCTGCAGAATAACTTGATTCATAAACTTTGAATACGTGGAAATATGTTTTTATTTTTCGAAATTTTACTGTAATCAAGATTTTGTTTTCACCACCTATTCAAATTAAAAATAAATTCTTTTTTCAGTTTTAATGAGAAAATGGCATGAAAAATATGTTTATCAGTTTTATTTCTTCTTTTTATCCATAAAAATGGAGTACTTTAGTTACCGTTTTAAGAGAAATTTTGATAACATTTAAAAAAAAAAAAAAAAAAAAAAAAACTTAATTTAAAGTTCTATAGTCTGAGAGTCTATATGACATCCTCAGATCAATAATAACTGGTATTAACTAAATAGCGATGCGTTCGATAATCTAAGAGGAGTAGCTGCAAAATACAAACAGACAATCAGATTTTAATATAATAGATTCGTGTTCATTTTTCTTTTCCTAATAATCTTGATGTGAATTTTGGCAGAAAACTCTCATCTGTATGTAACTGATATTATCATGCTCAGTAATCAGTATACTTCAACAAATATTTCAATTTTTTGTTTTAAATATGGCGTGAAACTCATCTACTTTCTAGACTTAAAATTGGTTCCCGCTCTTTTAAAAACATATTTGGAACTTCCCGTTTTATTTCAAATATGACGCCACTTTGTTTCCAGAGAAATCTCTTTTTAATGATATAATTCTTGTTAATTTTCTTTTCCTGGCAATCATAACGTAAATTTTGGCTGAAAACTTACATCTGTATTTAACTGGCATTCAAGCTTATTAATTAGTAGCGATAAAAAATATTTCAGTGTTTAATTTTGAATATGACGTCATTATCCATCTACTTTTATTATATGCTGATTTTCATGCTTCTTGTATTATTACGAATATTTGAAAATGCATGTTTTATTTCCATTATGACATCATATTTGTCTAAGCCAAGATGGATCTTTTTCACAGTTCCATGGTCTAGAAATCTTTTCTTAATAATATAATTATTGTTCATTTTTGCTTCTAATTATAACGCAATTTTTGCAAGAAAACCTCTTCTCAACGTAATCGACATTCATACTTCATGTATAATAACAAACACTCTACATTTTTGTTTCAAATATTAGGGCAATTCATATTATTTTCAATTCTTTTTACTTTTTAAAAATTTAAATAAAAAATACAGTATAGTTATATTAGCCGTGCGCAGACGGTAAAACACCAAGTATTGTTACTATACAAAGGAAAAAAAGTAAAGAAAACACCAAAGATCATTTTATTTCACCATCAAACCATATCCGCTTTATTTTCGATGTAGGAACGTCATATTCGCATGTTTCCTACAGTTACGCATATTAAAACCTTTTTTGCTATCAAAAACTAAAAAAATTACGTTTTATTTCTAATAATATTATTTAATCTTTTTAATTCTTTATTTTTTTTTTCACTTTCATTTTATACGTGAAAAATTTTCAATTGAAACTAAATTGTTGAGTAAAAATTATTATTCCAGGTTTTGATTTAGTTTTGGCAACGATAAAGCATTAGCAACGATAAAGTAAATTTAACCATTTTAAAATACAGGGTGTTTCTAAATGAATATTGGGGTTTTAACGCTTGGTAGTATTTATTACATACAACTTAAAATTATAATTAATGTATAAAATGAAAGAGCAACTCAAACAGTTTTACCTACAAGCTTACAAGTGTTCAATGTGAACACCTTTCGTCACACAGCACACAGAAGTCAATAGCTCAGTTCTTCCCAAACGTTAATTAGTGTTTGTTTGGTAATTGTTTCAACAGCTGCCTCAATCCTGCTTCTTAGGTTGGGTAGGTCTGCTGGTAGTGGAGGCACATGCACTCGATCCTTTATAAACCCCAACAGGTAAAAATCACATGGCGACAGATCGGGTGAGCGTAGAGTGGCGTTTGGGAAGAACTGAGCTATCGACTTGATGTGTGCCGTGTGACGAAAGGTGTTCACATTGAACACTTGTAAGCTTGTAGTTAAAACTGTTTGAGTTGCTCTTTCATTTTATTTATTAAGTATAATTTTAAGTTTTTTATAATAGATACTACAAAGCGTTAAAGCCCCGATATTCATTTAGAAACACACTGTATTATACGAAAAAATGTCTTATTTATTCTCTATGAAAATAACGAAATTTTGAATTATTAAGAAAAATATTTGAATAAAATAAACAAAAACCAGCCTATGTTCATTTCCGGGTTATAATCAACCTATATGCAAAAATATAGGATCATTAAATTCTCCATTTTGACACTGGGTTCAGCCAAACATTTGCACACAATCAGATTTATAATATTATTAGGATTAGGATAGGATATTAGGATTTTGATTAATCAGTTTTCTTAAATCGGAATATCGATTTTTAGAATGCTATTAATTCTCACTTAAATATTTTCAATTGATTTATTGAAATGCAATATTAACAAAATAATATTAATGTAATGTTAATATAAAGTTCTTTCTATCATTATGTTTGTAATATATGTTTGTCAAACAAAAATGTTTAATTCAGGAGAATTGATAGAACCCTAAAAACCGATATTCCGATTTTGAAAGGGTTGATTAATTAATAATGATTAACGTAAATGCTAAATTAAGCCTTTATGTTATTTTAGAAATGAAAGTTGATAACTATAAAAACTACTCCGAAACGTTTCCGAAAATCAGTGGCAGCGAAAGAAACTTTGATTTTATAAATACTTCTTTAAATCTCGAGAATATATTGGCTTCGAGAACGCTATTGTTCTGAGGAATCGTTTCGGAATCGTTTGTAACTCTGTATATTTTCGTTCGCGGTTATGTTATATTTTTCTATATTAATAAATATTTATCTTTCTTTTACAGTGTTTACAAATAGTCCCACAAATACGCAAATACTTCAAAAATCGCAAAACGTTAACAATTGTTAATATATGAGAATTTATTAGAAAGAAACACTAAAGTATTTTTAACAGTCAAAAGAAATTTACAACCAAAATATAACTATAAAATAAGTATTTTTCTAAAGGCTAAATTAAGCTTAGTTTAAAAATGAAAATTGATAATTTTTGAGATTTGTAGTTACATTTAATTTTTTTTTAAATAACTGAAAGACGTATTTAAAGTACAACAATAATTAAACAAATATATAGGCAAAATCTATATTGTTTTTAAGAGTGACTACTTTACTAAATTCTGCTTAAATTAATCTTTATAAATTACATGAATTTACATTCTGTAATCCATAATCAGCTTCATATCACCAGATACTGACTTCCATTTGCAAAAATCAATAGATGCTTAAGTTACTAAAAAATTGGAAAGGACGTTCAAAAAACTCATTTTACCTTAAGTAAATTGCTCAATAATACAACTATTAGTAAATTAAGTGCTTTCTTTAGTTAAGTACGTTTTCCTCTTCATTTTTTAACACTTTCCAACCTAATTGAAAAGTGTTTATGACTTCTGTTTGTCTGCCGTATGGCCGTCTGCCGTCTCGCCGTGCTCTAACTCACGTAAATATGCTCGGATTGCCCTTCAATTTTTATATGTTATTGTCGTCATCTATAGCATGTTCCCTAGTTCAACTGAAGTGTGTAGGACTTATAGTTTTTTTACAGGGACACGCAAAAGAATTCCGTTACATGACGGTCTATAGGGGAAAAATATTTCCGGTTTATTTTAATGATGTTACACAATTTCAAACACATTATAATTGATATATATCACTAAGGTGCATTACAAGAAGCTTAATATGGAATAAGGTGTGCATAGCACTTATAGTTACTTTACAGGAACAGTCAAAAGAATTCCGCTACATTACGTCTATGGAGAAAAATCGTCTGCGGTTTATTTAAATAATGTTTCACTCTTTTAAACGCATTGAAATTTATATATATCACTAAGGTGCATTACAAGAGGCTTACAACAAAATATTGTGTGTATAGCAGTCATCGTTCATTTACAGGGACACACAAAAAGATCTCTACTGTCCGTTAACAATAATTCCTGGAAGTGCGTTTTAAGTTACTGAACGTGATTTTAAATTTAACTCACTTTTTGTCTATTACTTGGTGTGTATAAATTCTGTAGATCATATACAGGGCAGCACAAAAGTCGCGAACACATTTCCGTTTATTGACAGAAACTCCAGAAGGAGAAGTTTAAACTGTGCTACGCGTTTCTTAACTGAACTAAAATTTAGCATCCTATGTAGTATATATACAAATCTATAGATCCTATACAGGGCTGAATAAAAGTATTCGGATATTTTTCCGAATATTGTATATGTTGGAAATTCCTGAAATTACATTTTTAAATATGTTATGCGTTTTCCAAATTGTTTTCTTAGATGTTATCTTTCAGCTTATTAAACGGTAATGATTTGTAAAATTATTTTGGAAGCGTTGTAAAGTGTTACATAATCTATGCTTGACGCATGAGTTTTCGTTGTTGTTTATTTTAATTAGAGTACTGAAAAATCTATAATAGAATATTTCGAATTATTTTAGAAATGGAAGTTCATATTTTTTTTGAACTTTTTATTTTTATTAACTTAAAAAAAAATGGAAAGAAGTATTAAATACAACAATAATTAACTAGTCGGATGTGTCAATCCCAAAACTTTCTTCTATATCACACAGGTTTCGCATGCACTAAAAAGAATCAGCACCAATTTATATCAAGGTCTAACTGAAACTCAAGTTTTATTAAATTCCGTGCAATAGTTCTTGAGATAGGACTATAGCTAAAATCGTGTAAATCCTGCAAAATGCAGCATAGCAGCGCCACCTGTTAAGCTATTTACACCAAAATGTAAGCAGCATCTATTTATTGTCAAAGTTTAACAGAATCTGAAGTTTGATGAAATTCCGTGCAGTAGTTCTTGAGTTATAGTTATCGTGATAATAATGGAAAAAGTAGCATAAAATCGCCACCTGTTGAGCTATTTACACCAAAACATAAGCAGTATCTATTTATGTCAAGGTCTAACAGAATCTGAAGTTTGATGAAATTCCGTGTATTAATTCTTGAGATATAACTATCGTAAAAATCGAGAAAAAAGTGGTATAGCAGCGCCACCTGTTGGGATATCTTCACCAAAACATAATCAGCGTCTATTTATGTCAAGGTCTAACAGAACCTGAAGTTCAATGAAAATAAGTGCATAAGTTCTAGAGATAGAGGTATTGTGGAAATCGCGGAAAATTCAGCATAGCAGCGCCACCTGCTGGGCGATTATTACCAAAAACTAATCAGCACCAATTCATATCAGGGAATAACTGAACATAAAGTTTTATTAAATTTCGTTCATTAGTTCTTCAGATAGAGCGCTCACAAAATTTGTGTCACATACAGACAGACAGAGTCAGACTCACAGACAGACATTTTCTAAAAATTGTCAAATCGTGTTCAGGACCATCTAAAACGTATAAATCCGTTGAAAACCGGAAGTCGAAAATTTTCATGAATCCAATACTTTCTTCTTTTAAAGATAGAAGAAAGTAAAAAGATTTAGGCAAAATCTAAGTTGTTGTGAAGAGTAACTACTTTAAAAACTTCTGCTTAAATTAATATTTATAAATTGTCATGAATTTACATGCTGTAATCCACAATCAGTTTCTAATCACATGATACTAACATCCATTTGAAATATTCAATAGATGCTTAAAAGTTACTAAAAAATTGGAAAGGACTTTTAAAAACCCATTTTACCTTCTCTAAATTGCTTGATGATTAATAAGAATTTTGTTTTGTAGGGCACTTATGCATAACTATGAAGCAAAAAATGTCAGACATTTTTTTTGAAATTTTAACATAAAATCACAAATATTTGATTTTTTCCACACAGAAACACAGATTTCCCACACTTTCACACTTTTGGCTAATGACAATAAGAAGGTAAGTATTATTAATATTTAAACATGTCATGTCTGTTACTTTTAATGGGTAACAGACATGGCAAATAAATTTTCCTTTGTGACCAAGTGTAAAATTTTTAGGCTTACGATAATATAATAATCAAATTTTAATTGCTTAATAGACGTATAGCCAACATAGTGAAAAAGTACCCAAGCCGGGGCTCGAACCCGAGCCATCAGTATAGCGCATTGACGTTCTACCAACTGAACCACTTGGTAACGGTACGCAGCCAGAAACTTTCTCACTATATAACATGTTAGCAAGGCTACAAACGCAGCACAAGATGGAATATTTTCCTTGAACCCTGGGGCAAACACAAATTCAAAGAAAATCCAGCTTCGATAATTGAATAAATTCATATTTAATACTTTGTATTTTTTTTTTGAATTTTTATCCCTAGAAAATTTCACACGCCTTGCATTCATAATAATCAAATTTTAATTCCTTAATAGATGTATAGCCAATATAGTGAAAACGAACTCAAGTCGGGGCTCGGACCTGGGTCATCAGTATATATTCACTATGTTGGCTATACGACTATTAAGCAATTAAAATTTGATTATTATGAATGGAAGTCGTGTGAAATTTTCTATGGAAAAAAATTTCCAAAGTATTAAATATGAATTTAGGATAATATAGTTTAAATAAACTCCTCACAGACCTGACAAGATAAAAAAATACTCACCCTATGAAAAACTCAAACTCTTAATATTATCCTTTAGGTTCAGCATATGATTTAAAAAAATATTTTACTACTTACTGAATCATAAAAATAATCTTTAAAGCTTGTGTAATTTTAACAACTATTTTTATTGGTAACAGACGACAGTAACAAACCTGTTATTTCTCTTGGACAAAACAAAAACACTAATATACTCTAAAAAATAACATAAATTTTAAAGATTTTAAAGAGAAACGTTTCTAAAAAATACATAACATATCTCAATTAAAAAAAAAAAAAAAAAAAAAAAAAAAAAAAAGCTTATTTTATAGTATCATTTTTATTTGTAAATCTCCCTTGACCTTTCAAATAAATTCTTGCAATTCATGCTAATTAGCCATCACACATTAACTTCAAAGTGAATATAGTTATTTTTTTAACTTAACAAATAATGAAAAGCGCAAAAATTGCAACAAGTTTTAAAGTAAATTTATCAAATATAAATTTTTGGCTTCAGTTTTTGTATATAAATTATTCCAATTTATTCGAAATACTCTATTATAGATTTTTCGATAATCTAATTAGAATAAAAAAAAATGAAGAGAAAAGCATATTCTATATATATATAAAAAAGGTAAAAGACAGTTTAGTAATTAATAGTTTTATTATCGTGCAATTTTTTAAAAATGATAATTTGAGTTTTTAAAAGTTTTTCCAAATTTTAATAACTTTTAAGCTTTTATTGATTATTTCAAATGCGCATTCCACATCAATATTATGTAACGTGAAACTGACTGCGGATTAGAGAATATTAATTCATGACAATTTATATCTATTAATTTAAATAGAAGTTACAAACAATTAAAAGCAGTTACTCTTAACATCAATTTCAATGTATTAATAATTGTTGCATTTCACACTAAAATGAATTTAAGCTGTTTTAAAATAATGTATTATATATAGATATATTAGATTATTATATTACATTATGTAGTTTTATATACGTAGGTTTTTGAGAGTCATTTTTAATTTCAAATAGGTTAAATTTGATCAAGTAATTTGATGAAGAAATTTGACTTTGTCATTTCGGACAGCCAAGTTTTTCTAGGTTTAATCTTTGATAAAATTTTATTTAAAAAAAATACGTAAGGAATAAATATTCTTACAGGAACATACACGAATAACTCTTGACATATGCACCTTTTGGAAAAACTAACATTGAATCCCTCAGGAGTATCTGATTTGAAAATAAAAATAGTCTTTTGCCGCATATAAAAAGTGCCTCAAATTTGTAAATTTGAGGCATTTGTAATTTTTTACGGATCATGACATCCCAGACCCTAAAACCACCTTCCGTTCAATTGCTTATATATATATATATATATATATATATATACATATATGATCTTTGTCATACGATACTGCTCGTATTTATGAACCGATTTGGATGAAACTAATTATGTGTATTAGACTTACCAATATCTCGATAGTGATCGTTGGCCAGTTTGGTCCACCATCTTGTTTCAAAGTGGTAGCCACTAAAACATTTAAAACTAAAAAATATATGCAAACAATTAGAAATTTAAATTTATTTTTTGCTTAAGTGTTAGGCGCTGATACAAGGATTCCAGAACATTTTCTTTTGTTTTATCTCTATCTTAAAAGATGGCTGAGATAGAGCAGTTTAAAATTCTAGGGTGTCTGACATTTTGAAACAAGACAGCAGATTACAAAAAAAACAACGATTAATTTATGAGTTTTAGTGAAAATGATTTCTCACAAATTATTATCTTTCATTGTTGTATCATTTATATATATACGTTAGCGCCAATATTTCGCCAAACTTGGCGGCACTTCGCGAAATATCACCAAATTTGGCTATCACAGAAAAGTTTCTATAAATGAAGCCACCTTGGCTATAGCTGACTAATTTGGCGAATTTTCTATTCAAATTCAGTGTTAACGAATCTTCTATAATCGGGTTCTTTGAATTTTAGGTCGCTGTTTTCGAGTAACATTAGCTAAAATTCTAAAACGAAGGTATAGAAAAGCTACCTTTTCCTCCCGATACAGGCCGGAAGGACTTTTTTACAGTGTTACATTAAATCCCTCAGTAAACTAACATTAAATCCCTCAGGATTTTCTAATTTGAAAATAAAAAATTGTCTTTTGCCGAATATAAAAAGTACCTGAAATTTGTAAATCACCCATTTACACAATAGTATTTAAAAAAAAATTTCTTTTTTTTTCTTCAAAAGTTAATCTTAGTCCGCATTCATCATTTCAATTAATTTTACTTTGAAAAGAACGAAAATCAAAATGCTATGACCCGTTAAACAGCGTATGTATACATTTTTCTGACGCCACCCTGTATTTAAACATTCTTTATAACTCCTTGAAGGCCGATGAATATTATCTTACCATACTTAATTTTAATTCCTAAATGTCACAATGGCACCAGGATTTTTAAATAAAATTTTGCATTTATAATGTACGTGACGAAAAGCTTTTACTTATTCTGAAATAAATTCGCTCGTAAAACCTGGTGTCTTTTAAACATTTCCACAGAAGTACTTTGCCTCTGATAAGGTTAAAAAAATCAGTTTGAAAAGGAAATGTATTGTTAGTGACAATCCCTAAGGAGAAATTTTCTATCTGATTGTGAAGTCTTTTGACGGTCAATAGAAGTAACATAAAAAAGCCATAAAGAAGTCTCTTGTCTATCCTCTTTTTTTTTTCTGTTTCAAGTCCTTTTTCAGAATGACTTGAAAACGTAATTCATGTCTTTCTGCCATAGTTGTACAACGATATTTAAAAAAGAATAAGAAGAGTGACTTTTGTCGTTTTCTGCCAGTGGTTAGCTATGAATAAAAATTTGCTATTTTAAAAAGATTTCAGAGACATGAAAATTAGGGAAGGTTCTCATGAGGAAGTATTTAGGATTAATGGAACGATATCTCAAACGTGTGATTTCTCAGTCCCCAGTATATTTCTCGGCATTTCTTTACAATATAAATTCTTATTTAATGCATTTAATGCAAAAATGTTTCTCTGTGATTGTTCCACAGTATTATGTTACTTTTATTGTAAAAGTCTGTTTTTTTAATGTAGTTTTAATATCTCAAATGTCCCCTGTCCCCAAATCATAATTTGATGATTACAACCCTCAACAAATAATAATTATTAAAGAATTTTGAAAAAACAATTTATTATAAATATGAATCTCCTGGAGCATAATAATATAATTTTTATAGGAGTGAAATGTGAAATATTTGTTTTCATTGGGTTTAAAGTAGTGTCCCTCATTTGTTTTTGATCATTACTGTCCCTGTATATGAATATCCTCATATTTCCACCAGATGGCAGTACACAGTCATTTTACTTACCCATCATACGTAGTATAGGGTAAGTCTTGTAATCGTTTTGAAAATCGAAAAATTTTTTTTGACGGATTTACACGTTTCAGACACTGGAGATTCCGAAAAACATATTTTTAGAAAAAAAAATTTGCCGTCCGTCTGTGTGTCTGTGTGTCTGTGTGTGTGTGTGTCTGTAAACGCTCTATCTCCCGAAAAAATTGAGATAGAGACTTGTAATTTGGTATGTACTTAGTATGTAATAATGGGAAGAAGCCTATTTCATTTCAATAACCTCGATTAACCGAAACATTTTTTTCGGACTCTCGAAATATTCGTTCTGATGAAAGGTATATAAAAATTTTCGAAATTGTTTATTTTAAGAAATGAATATAAAAGACAATAAAAAAACATAAATTTTGAATAAAGCATGAAGTCGATCGGATAATTAGTTGCCGAGATATTTGGAATCCTATTTTCCACACTCTTCGATTTTTCATGACCCTGTATTTCATCCAAATTTCACTTCAAATATATATTTTAATTGGAAATTTGACGCTTAATCAGATGCAATAAACCGCTAGTTAACAGGATTATTATTTTTGGAGTTATAAGGAAAAACCTCTTTCAAGCAATTCAGTAATCGAGCCTTTAAAGTTTGTGACGTCATCAAGCCACGATTTTATTTGAATTGCAATGCATTTTATAAGTAGTTTACACATTTTTATTTTAATATTTTACTTTATGCATATCCATGATTGGTAAGTATTACGGTGGCCCCCAACGACTAGTTTAGTATTGTTTCCTGTAGGGGAATACATGTTATTCTTAAAAAGTCGAAATAGCTTGTTGTTCCTTCATAACAAAGATTTTTCTCGATTGAAAAGAATGGGGAAAAAAGGTAAGAGTACCTTTAGTAACCATCACTAACGTCCCAATTTTACCACTATTTAACATAGTTGAAAAGTGTTTATGAATTCGATTTGTCTGTCCGTCTGTCTGTCTGTTTCTCCACGCTCTAACTCAAATGCAGTTTGATTGCCCTGTAATTGATAAATGTTATTGAGGTTGATCATAGCATGTTCCATATTGAAAATGAAGTGTGTAGCATTTATGGTTAGATTACAGGGATAATCAAAGGTATTCCGATACATTACAGTCAATGGAATAAAATCATTTTCAGTGCATTTTAATAATGTTGCACTTTTCAATCATAACAAAATTGATATGCGTCACTGAGGTAGACGACAACATGTTTTCTATGGAGTACAGAATAAGTAGCAATTATAATTTGTTTAGAGGGACACTCAAAAACATTCTGTTACATTAAGGTCAATGGGTAAAAATCGTTTGTAGTACATTTTAAGAATATTACAGTGTTTCAAACATAAGGAAATTTGGTACTTCTCTGTTATTTCGTCGACCAATTTTCATAACAAAAAACTATCGCCAAACTGTAACGCCAAATAAACGGGAGAACGTTGCCATTGGAATATTAAAATAAATAAATAAATAAAATATAAGAATTTAAGGACACAATTGTTATTTTAATTAATGAAATAACTAATAAATCAGTAAAACATAATGAAAAATACGGGCAAATGTCGAATTAAAAACCACTTGATGACATAGCAAACACGTATAATGATTCTTACATCAAGTAAATGGAACTGCATTTTTGGAGTTTAATCTTACAGTTTGGCGATAGTTTTTTGTTATGAAAAGTGGTCAACGGGATAATAGAGAAGTACCGGAAATTTATATGCGCTACTGAGGTGGCTGGCAAAATGATTTAAGTAGAGTATAGAGTAAGTAGCGTTTATAGTTCTTTTTCAGGAACGTACAAAAGTACTCCATTGCATAAATATCTATGGAGAAAATCGTTTACAGAAGTGGGGTATTTTAATGAAGTTGATATATATTACCTAAGTGAATTCGAGCATGTTTTCTTTAGATTTATTCAGTGTGTAGAACATTTTGTTTTTTTACAGAGACACTCAAAAGATTTCGTTTACAGAACTGACTATGAGTCATAACTGCTGTATTTAAGTTTTAAATTGTGATATACATTTAAAATGTTTATTGTTAGAGTATTATGAGGCGTGTATATCATATACATGGTTGCACGATACAGAATTCGCACACATTACTGGTTATGGACAGCAGTTTCTAAAAAAGAATTTTTTTTTACTGCGTTGTGATTGGTTTTTAATTGTTTATTTAGATATCTCATTTCATCGTATGAACAAAAAGGACATTTCTTAACAATATTCTGATAGTGTCGATAAGTGTTTCATAATCTATGCCATGTGCATGATTTTTTGTTCTTGTTAATTTAAATATTGATATTTATAGATTAACAAATATCTAGCCATTCAATCGTAGATTTGATATGTCTTTGAAAATAGTGCTTACACTCTTCCAAAACTTTTATTTTTTAAGTAAAGTTTCAAAATTGCATAAAATGTCTCTACTATCCCTGGGAAAGAAATGACATTTTTTTGTGTTTTGTCTGATAGAAAACGTCCATATCATATTTATTTTTCAATAACGTTTGTGGTTATTTACTAATTATCATTGTTCAATCCATCAGTGGTTATTAAAAATTCAAATTGACTACAATATGAGACTTTTAAAAATCAGATATCTGTGCAGCTAAAAATAACACTTACGGGAGAATGACCTTAATCCCTTAACCTCTTGAATCCTGGGTACTCAAATGGGTACCTAGATTCTTTTGTTGATAAAAACTAAAATGATTGATATTTTTACATTTTAACTTCACTTCTATAAAGTTGAATGCTTTTGCTTTAAAATGAAACCAATAAATGGCAGCACCGATGTCGATTTCCTTATAAAATAAATTTTTTTTAACCTGAGTTTGCAAAATTCTTTTGAAACATTGCATCCAAGAAAGTAGGTAATTTCCACAATTCTTTAACTTAAAAACTTTATAATAAGAAAATTTAAGAATTTGCAGATTATTCATTTATTTAAAGCATGTTATTTTTTTATTGTGTAATTTTAGTTTATTGATAATTAAATTGATATTTTTGGGGGGCTAGTAATTTTATGTTCATATTTGTGAACCTAAATTATAAGCCCCCCTAAAACAATATATTTCGAAAAAATATATTTTTTGTTATCTATGATGTCATTTTGTTTATTTAAAAGCAAAGAATGAGTATTTGTACTATTATTTTAACTTCGGGTCTTAAGAGGTTAATACTAAGAACAGATTTTTAAAGTGAAGAGAAAGATTTTTAAAGATTAAATAAAAAAATAATTTTTAAAAGATTTTTAAATGTAAAACTGATCTTGAATCAACTAAAAAAATATTATTAATTTTCTAAGGCGTAATTTTGATATAGGGCTTGGATGACACAGACTTTTTTGAGCTCGGGCTCTGAAAAAAATTCTGATTCAGACCTGAATCAATCATGACTAAAGTAGTACTACTTTAGCCTTTAAAATAATCGCAGAATCGTGTATAGTTCTTTCTTTTTACAGAGGCATGGCAAAAATTTTAATGTATAATCGCCTATTCCACATCAAAATGAGAGATATTAACAGCAATGGGATTTAAACTGCATATGGATAACAAAAATTGGATTGACACAAACACTTTTTATTCCAAGCCAACCTCAGTAAATTACGACTATTGATATGAAGTACATTTTACAATATTAACAGAATCATACTGATTGGCAAAGATATCATACAAGTAGAAAATTTTCCAAATGAGCGAAAAAAAGTCTATTCCGGGAGTCGAACCCTGAACACTTTTTTGCTCAGTTGAAAAAATTCAACCTGTTTGATATCTTTCCGAATCTATATGGTCGTGTTAAAATAATAAAGTGCATCTATGTTTCCCTCGTTTAATATAGTTTCGTTACCTGCGGTTTGTTCTGTTGAGCTGTCTACATGACAGATGAAATGCCATATGCAAAAGCTTGTCTGAGTGAATTGTGATGGCCGGGTGTCGATTGGAAAGGTGTTGGCAATTTAAGCCAGAGGTTCCTGGTTCGATTCCAGAATATTAATGAAATAATCATATGGTTGTCAATTATTTTCGGTCAATTGCTTATCTATCGGATTGATTTTGATAACTTTCTCGGATTTATTAAGTTACAGCGGCTAGTGCTATGAAAAAAAGTGGTACTGGATCAGTTAAAACTAAATACGAGTTCATGAATATTCATAACATACCGCCGTGAGGCCAATGATCTTTAAGGATTGACCCAATTGGAGTGCTATGAGAAATAAAACAGTGTTATTGAGTAGCGTTATGTGTTACAAAAATAGTTAGTATCAATATTTTCTGTAACATTCAGGGTGCTTTCGGTTTAGTAAATATGTGTGGCAATAAGTCTAATAAGGGATAAAAAGATATTTGCAAACGGAAATTTATCATGCAGTAATTTTAACATTTTAAGGGGCAAAGTATATTTGTTACGCAGAATGTACGAACAAATTTATTTGAAAATAAGTTAGAAGTTTTTATTCACTTACATTATAAAAGAAAAATTTGATTCGAAAATTCTGGTACTATTGTAGCTTTTGGGGATAAAATTTAAGTGGGATATATAACATCCGACAGTTCTTAAAGGGGTTAATACTGAACGAATATTTTCTTTTATGCAACAGTTTTAAAACAATACTTTGGTTGAATTTTTCAGATTTTATGTTTCTAGTATTAATAATTAGTTTGGTGGTAGGTTCCCTGGTAATATAATATATCGCATGAAAGAATAACCAAGTTTTACAAAATGATTCTTCTACTAAGAAAGCTCGATTTTATTTACTTACATATTTTATAGCACTCACGTCAAACATTAACTCATAAATTTTCAACCATAAATTGATGTTGTAGTAAAATTACTTTCTAAATTGTGATTGACATATGACTTTTCAAGTAAATTGTCTTGAATATCGATTTTAAATCACGAAGATAACACAATCGATATCCTCACAACACATCTATTTCTGTTATCACCTGTTGCCATCCACCCACCTGCGTAAAAATCCGGAAAACTCGAAGTATCCTTTGAAGAAAGGAAGGAACATAGATCGAAGAAATGCATTAGTGACGTCATCATGACAGAGTGACGTCACGTACTTTCTTTAAGCACTTGTTTCATCTTCAGCTAATAAGGATTTTGATTTATTTGACTGAACATAATTAAAAATCCAATTTAACGTTGAATGAAAGTTGAAGATAAGCGAATAAGGAATAGTGTGAGAATTACTCTAAGAATAATTTAACATTAATAATATTATATTTGGTGAATCATTTAAAAATAGAGAATATGATTTTTCAAAAATCATCCCATTTTACTTTTGCGTTAACATGAAGTATATCTACAACCAGTCATTTGCCCAGTAGCAAATGAAAATATTTCGATTTGAAGAAGTAATTTCTTTTTAAAATAAGAAGAAAATAAATGATAAGTTCAATAATTTTACGAAAAAATTCTTTTCTGAATCCCCGGTATGTATAGTATTGAATTAAACTGAAATAAAATTGAATTAAAATTTTATTATCGGTAAATTTGAATATATTTTTATTTGTCTAAAGAATGTTCTCTTTTAGTAGGTAATTGAAATATTATATTTCAGTTTTTTTGTAGTAGTTAATTTAAATACTATACGAGTATTTAAGAAAGTTTCTTTAATTATGATTATCAATCTATATATTTATAAAAAGAATGTAACGGGAAAGGTGGTAACATTTTTTGAAAATTTTGTGGTTTGAAGTGTTCAAGAGAGCTTGGCTATTCTTAAAGATTGCAGAAACGGAGCACCATCTATTGGATATAGTTTCAATTATTCTTTTTAAATTACTGTATAAAAAATTATGAGCTATTGAATTATTTAATATCAGATTATCAATCTATATATTTATAAAAAGAATGTAACGGGAAAGATAGTCACATTTTTTGAAAATTTTGTGTTTTGAAGTGTTGAAGAGAGCTTGACTATTCTTAAAGATTGAAGAAACGGAGCACCATCTATTGGATAAAGTTTCAATTATTTTTTTTAATTACTACATAAAAAAATTATGAGCTACCTTATGTACCTAGGTTAGTTATTTTATTTTTATATTTTGTGTGGTTAATGAGTTGTTGAACTTTAAAGTTCGGAAGTCCTTCTTCGGACTTCCATTACGATGTATTTGTAACATTACCCAAAGAATGAACTCGTCCAAAGTCAAATTGCTAGATTCTTATTTCTCAACCTATTGAAATCGAATTGTAATTTTGTGGTTTCACCAACCTTTATACAGTTATCATAGGCGCACAAGATTTTCCCGAATTCATGGTACAATCTTTAAGCGTTGGTACAGGAATACACAGGGTACACTGTAATAATCATTTATTGTATAGGAAACCATGGTTCCAAATTCATTTATTCAGTCAAAATTACAGGGCGTCTCACTCCAATCCGAATTCGCGTTTTCTTTATACCTTTAACAGTAGTGAAGAAATTCTTACAAAATTTGCAACAGACGCATATTAGTATATATTGTAAGGATATTGCAAGGATTTCATTGAAGTATCTTTACTATTATTAAAGTTATGAACGAAAACGCGACTTCGGATTGGAGTGAGACGCCCTGTAATTTTGACTCAATAAATAGATTTCGGACCCTGGTTTGCTATACAATAAATGATTGTTACAGTGTTCTGTACCAATCCTTAAAGTTTGTACCAATTGTAATTTTGAAATTTTACCAACCCTTGTACAGTTATTATAGGCGCACAAGATTTTCCCGAATTCATGGTACAATCTTTAAGGGTTGGTGCAGGACACTAACAATCATTTATTGTATAGCAAGTCAGGGTCCGAAATCCATTTATTGAGTCACAATTACAGGGCGTCTCACTCCAATCCGAATTCGCGTTTTCTTTATACCTTTAACAGTAGTGCAGATATTTTTACAAAATTTGCAACAGACGCATATTTGTATATATTGTAAGGATATTGCAAGGATTTCATTGAAGTATCTTTACTATTATTAAAGTTATGAACGAAAACGCGACTTCGGATTGGAGTGAGACGCACTGTAATTTTGACTCAATAAATAGATTTCTGACCTTGGTTTGCTATATAATAAATGGTTGTTACAGTGTTCTGTACCAATCCTTAAAGTTTGTACCAATTGTAATTTTGAAATTTTACCAACCCTTGTACAGTTATTATAGGCGCACAAGATTTTCCCGAATTCATGGTACAATCTTTAAGGGTTGGTGCAGGACACTAACAATCATTTATTGTATAGAAAATCAGGGTCCGAAATCCATTTATTGAGTCACAAATACAGGGCGTCTCACTCCAATCCGAATTCGCGTTTTCTTTATACCTTTAACAGTAGTGAAGATATTTTTACAAAATTTGCAACAGACGCATATTAGTATATATTGTAAGGATATTGCAAGGATTTCATTGAAGTATCTTTACTATTATTAAAGTTATGAACGAAAACGCGACTTCGGATTGGAGTGAGACGCCCTGTAATTTTGACTCAATAAATAGATTTCGGACCCTGGTTTGCTATACAATAAATGATTGTTACAGTGTTCTGTACCAATCCTTAAAGTTTGTACCAATTGTAATTTTGAAATTTTACCAACCCTTGTACAGTTATTATAGGCGCACAAGATTTTCCGGAATTCATGGTACAATCTTTAAGGGTTGGTGCAGGACACTAACAATCATTTATTGCATAGGAAATCAGGGTCCGAAATCCATTTATTGAGTCACAATTACAGGGCGTCTCACTCCAATCCGAATTCGCGTTTTCTTTATACCTTTAACAGTAGTGAAGATATTTTTACAAAATTTGCAACAGACGCATATTAGTATATATTGTAAGGATATTGCAAGGATTTCATTGAAGTATCTTTACTATTATTAAAGTTATGAACGAAAACGAGACTTCGGATTGGAGTGAGACGCCCTGTAATTTTGACTCAATAAATAGATTTCGGACCCTGGTTTGCTATACAATAAATGATTGTTACAGTGTTCTGTACCAATCCTTAAAGTTTGTACCAATTGTAATTTTGAAATTTTACCAACCCCTGTACAGTTATTATAGGCGCACAAGATTTTCCCGAATTCATGGTACAATCTTTAAGGGTTGGTGCAGGACACTAACAGTCATTTATTGTATAGGAAATCAGGGTCCGAAATCCATTTATTGAGTCACAATTACAGGGCGTCTCACTCCAATCCGAATTCGCGTTTTCTTTATACCTTTAACAGTAGTGAAGATATTTTTACAAAATTTGCAACAGACGCATATTAGTATATATTGTAAGGATATTGCAAGGATTTCATTGAAGTATCTTTACTATTATTAAAGTTATGAACGAAAACGCGACTTCGGATTGGAGTGAGACGCACTGTAATTTTGACTCAATAAATAGATTTCGGACCCTGATTTTCTATACAATAAATGATTGTTACAGTGTTCTGTACCAATCCTTAAAGTTTGTACCAATTGTAATTTTGAAATTTTACCAAACCTTGTACAGTTATTATAGGCGCACAAGATTTTCCCGAATTCATGGTACAATCTTTAAGGGTTGGTGCAGGACACTAACAGTCATTTATTGTATAGGAAATCAGGGTCCGAAATCCATTTATTGAGTCACAATTACAGGGCGTCTCACTCCAATCCGAATTCGCGTTTTCTTTATACCTTTAACAGTAGTGAAGATATTTTTACAAAATTTGCAACAGACGCATATTAGTATATATTGTAAGGATATTGCAAGGATTTCATTGAAGTATCTTTACTATTATTAAAGTTATGAACGAAAACGCGACTTCGGATTGGAGTGAGACGCCCTGTAATTTTGACTCAATAAATAGATTTCGGACCCTGGTTTGCTATACAATAAATGATTGTTACAGTGTTCTGTACCAATCCTTAAAGTTTGTACCAATTGTAATTTTGAAATTTTACCAACCCCTGTACAGTTATTATAGGCGCACAAGATTTTCCCGAATTCATGGTACAATCTTTAAGGGTTGGTGCAGGACACTAACAGTCATTTATTGTATAGGAAATCAGGGTCCGAAATCCATTTATTGAGTCACAATTACAGGGCGTCTCACTCCAATCCGAATTCGCGTTTTCTTTATACCTTTAACAGTAGTGAAGATATTTTTACAAAATTTGCAACAGACGCATATTAGTATATATTGTAAGGATATTGCAAGGATTTCATTGAAGTATCTTTACTATTATTAAAGTTATGAACGAAAACGCGACTTCGGATTGGAGTGAGACGCCCTGTAATTTTGACTCAATAAATAGATTTCGGACCCTGGTTTGCTATACAATAAATGATTGTTACAGTGTTCTGTACCAATCCTTAAAGTTTGTACCAATTGTAATTTTGAAATTTTACCAAACCTTGTACAGTTATTATAGGCGCACAAGATTTTCCCGAATTCATGGTACAATCTTTAAGGGTTGGTGCAGGACACTAACAGTCATTTATTGTATAGGAAATCAGGGTCCGAAATCCATTTATTGAGTCACAATTACAGGGCGTCTCACTCCAATCCGAATTCGCGTTTTCTTTATACCTTTAACAGTAGTGAAGATATTTTTACAAAATTTGCAACAGACGCATATTAGTATATATTGTAAGGATATTGCAAGGATTTCATTGAAGTATCTTTACTATTATTAAAGTTATGAACGAAAACGCGACTTCGGATTGGAGTGAGACGCACTGTAATTTTGACTCAATAAATAGATTTCGGACCCTGATTTTCTATACAATAAATGATTGTTAGTGTCCTGCACCAACCCTTAAAGATTGTACCAATTGTAATTTTGAAATTTTACCAACCCTTGTACAGTTATTATAGGCGCACAAGATTTTCCCGAATTCATGGTACAATCTTTAAGGATTGGTGCAGGACACTAACAATCATTTATTGTATAGAAAATCAGGGTCCGAAATCCATTTATTGAGTCACAAATACAGGGCGTCTCACTACAATCCGAATTCGCGTTTTCTTTATACCTTTAACAGTAGTGAAGATATTTTTACAAAATTTGCAACAGACGCATATTAGTATATATTGTAAAGATATTGCAAGGATTTCATTGAAGTATCTTTACTATTATTAAAGTTATGAACGAAAACGCGACTTCGGATTGGAGTGAGACGCACTGTAATTTTGACTCAATAAATAGATTTCGGACCCTGATTTTCTATACAATAAATGATTTTTAGTGTCCTGCACCAACCCTTAAAGATTGTACCAATTGTAATTTTGAAATTTTACCAACCCTTGTACAGTTATTATAGGCGCACAAGATTTTCCCGAATTCATGGTACAATCTTTAAGGATTGGTGCAGGACACTAACAATCATTTATTGTATAGAAAATCAGGGTCCGAAATCCATTTATTGAGTCACAAATACAGGGCGTCTCACTACAATCCGAATTCGCGTTTTCTTTATACCTTTAACAGTAGTGAAGATATTTTTACAAAATTTGCAACAGACGCATATTAGTATATATTGTAAAGATATTGCAAGGATTTCATTGAAGTATCTTTACTATTATTAAAGTTATGAACGAAAACGCGACTTCGGATTGGAGTGAGACGCACTGTAATTTTGACTCAATAAATAGATTTCGGACCCTGGTTTGCTATACAATAAATGATTGTTACAGTGTTCTGTACCAATCCTTAAAGTTTGTACCAATTGTAATTTTGATATTTTACCAACCCTTGTACAGTTATTATAGGCGCACAAGATTTTCCCGAATTCATGGTACAATCTTTAAGGGTTGGTGCAGGACACTAACAATCATTTATTGTATAGAAAATCAGGGTCCGAAATCCATTTATGGAGTCACAAATACAGGGCGTCTCACTACAATCCGAATTCGCGTTTTCTTTATACCTTTAACAGTAGTGAAGATATTTTTACAAAATTTGCAACAGACGCATATTAGTATATATTGTAAGGATATTGCAAGGATTTCATTGAAGTATCTTTACTATTATTAAAGTTATGAACGAAAACGCGACTTCGGATTGGAGTGAGACGCCCTGTAATTTTGACTCAATAAATAGATTCCGAACCTGGGTTTGCTATACAATAAATGATTGTTACAGTGTTCTGTACAATCCTTAAAGTTTGTACCAATTGTAATTTTGAAATTTTACCAACCCTTGTACAGTTATTATAGGCGCACAAGATTTTCCCGAATTCATGGTACAATCTTTAAGGGTTGGTGCAGGACACTAACAATCAATCATTGCATAGGAAATCAGGGTCCGAAATCCATTTATTGAGTCACAATTACAGGGCGTCTCACTCCAATCCGAATTCGCGTTTTCTTTATACCTTTAACAGTAGTGAAGATATTTTTACAAAATTTGCAACAGACGCATATTAGTATATATTGTAAGGATATTGCAAGGATTTCATTGAAGTATCTTTACTATTATTAAAGTTATGAACGAAAACGAGACTTCGGATTGGAGTGAGACGCCCTGTAATTTTGACTCAATAAATAGATTTCGGACCCTGGTTTGCTATACAATAAATGATTGTTACAGTGTTCTGTACCAATCCTTAAAGTTTGTACCAATTGTAATTTTGAAATTTTACCAACCCCTGTACAGTTATTATAGGCGCACAAGATTTTCCCGAATTCATGGTACAATCTTTAAGGGTTGGTGCAGGACACTAACAGTCATTTATTGTATAGGAAATCAGGGTCCGAAATCCATTTATTGAGTCACAATTACAGGGCGTCTCACTCCAATCCGAATTCGCGTTTCCTTTATACCTTTAACAGTAGTGAAGATATTTTTACAAAATTTGCAACAGACGCATATTAGTATATATTGTAAGGATATTGCAAGGATTTCATTGAAGTATCTTTACTATTATTAAAGTTATGAACGAAAACGCGAATTCGGATTGGAGTGAGACGCCCTGTAATTTTGACTCAATAAATAGATTTCGGACCCTGGTTTGCTATACAATAAATGATTGTTACAGTGTTCTGTACCAATCCTTAAAGTTTGTACCAATTGTAATTTTGAAATTTTACCAACCCTTGTACAGTTATTATAGGCGCACAAGATTTTCCCGAATTCATGGTACAATCTTTAAGGGTTGGTGCAGGACACTAACAATCATTTATTGCATAGGAAATCAGGGTCCGAAATCCATTTATTGAGTCACAATTACAGGGCGTCTCACTCCAATCCGAATTCGCGTTTTCTTTATACCTTTAACAGTAGTGAAGATATTTTTACAAAATTTGCAACAGACGCATATTAGTATATATTGTAAGGATATTGCAAGGATTTCATTGAAGTATCTTTACTATTATTAAAGTTATGAACGAAAACGCGGCTTCGGATTGGAGTGAGACGCCCTGTAATTTTGACTCAATAAATAGATTTCGGACCCTGGTTTGCTATACAATAAATGATTGTTATAGTGTTCTGTACCAATCCTTAAAGTTTGTACCAAGAATTCGGCATCACTCATATAGCAGCAACTGTGGGTCATTTTGCTTTCCGGTTATTGCTTAGGTTTTCCTTTTATGTAGATCGAAGAGATAGAAGACAGCCCCTTAAGACTTCCAAAACGGGAAATGTCTCTCTGTAGCTCAAAATTTAATGATAAGAATTACTTGTAAATTCGCAAAGTCGTGTTTTTAACGATGCTGATACTTTTTATGTAAAAAGTAATGTAGGTAATAATTTTTAAATTATTTGAATACAAATTTTTTTTATAATTAAATTGTTTTTCATTCCAAAAAAATGGCTACATTATGTCTGAGTCAATTCATTGTTTCCTATCAAAAAAGAAAATTTTCATTCGGGTAATATTTTTGGGAAGATTAAAATTAAATTTTGACGAGGGGATTTTACATTATCATTTTTAAATTATGTTAAAGAATGAAACCATATTCTTTCAACTATATTGCAAACTATATATAATACTTTATGAAGCAGATTTGCCTCAAGAATCTCAAATATAGAGCAAAAAAATGTTTTTTTTTGTTGTATTCTAGATCAGGAGTGTCCAACAACTGAATCACGGGTGGCAGTCATGGCATTAACGTTTTTAAAAACTCTTCAGTTTATTTAATCGCGCAAAAATAGTTCTGAAACTAAACAAAATGACGATATCTCTAAACTAGTATTACAGCAACCCCTTCAGGCGAAATATATCAAATTCATTTGCGACGTGTTGGACATAGCTAAAAAGATATACATGGCATTTGGGCCAACTGTATGCATAACTCTATACACTTTTCAATGATACGAGGGCTGTTCAAAAAGTTGTACCTCCACCTCTGTAACTACTTTATTAACAGAAAAAATGAAATTTTTTTACATTGACAAGTAACTTTGACATGTCCTTCATCTCATGATGTTTTTATTTTGCAGGTAGGACGACTGACGTGTAAAGAGTTAAACGGAGAATGTCGGACTATATGGAAGTGCGGTTTAAACAGCGTGCAGTGATAGAATTCCTGACAGCGGAAGTTGCTGCACCAATCGATATCCACAGGCGAATGAATGCTGTGTATGGTACAGCATGTGTGGACAGAACCACCGCCAGGAGATGGGTACGTGGAAGCTGGACGGAGAACGCAGGCACTTCAAGTGTGCACGATAAGTCCCGCTGTGGACGGCCAAAGACCACAGACAGTGCAGAGCAAAGACGGCGGGTGACACTTAAAGGCACGCGCTTTGAGTCCGACGAACAAGTCGCACATGCGGTGCGTTCTTGGTGTCGTCAACAGCCGGTTTCACTCTTCTGTGAAAGCTTGTGACGACTAGTCTACCGATGATGGTGGAAGTGCATAGCCGCCAGTGGCGACTATATCGAAAAATAAAGCACCCATTCAAAGGCGGCCATTTGAAAGCTACTTGTCAATGTAAAATATTTCATATTTTACCTGCGTATCTCGAGAAATATACATCGGATTGAAATACGAAAAAATGTATGTTCAGTAGTATCGAAAAATCTATTTAGGGATATCAAAGCTGCTCCCTCCAACTCTGCTTCCCTGGGGGGAAGACAAAGCTACGCCGCCGAAGGCGGACGTACTCCACCGCCGAGTCCAGTTTCTCGTGAACCCATACGAGTGATCCGCCACTGGAGGGCCGGTTTACCCGGGCACCTCTGCAGGTGGACTGTTCGGACAGGTGAGCAAACGCCACCTGTAATATTGTAGTTGTATTGTAATCGTCCTACATTTTAGAAATTAAGCGTATCTTTATGCATTTCCAGGCAATACTTTTAGCTCTTAATAAGCTTTATCCCTATTTTGGCAATTTTATTTGGAAATAAAACTACAATATTTCTCCCTAAATTATTATTCATTTTAACACTTTCTAACAAAGTTGAAAAGTGTTTATGAATTCGGTTTGTGTGTCTGTCCGTCTATACTCTAACTCTCATAAATATACTCGGACTGTCATGAAAATTTCATGCTTTACTGGATTTTACTCTAGAATGTTCGTTATTGAAAATGAAGTGTGTAGCATTGGTAGTTAATTTACAGGGACATACAAAAGAATTCCATTACATTATGGTCTATGGGGAAAATAGTTTGCGACTCATTTTATGGATGTTACGATATTTCAAACATAAAGAAATTAATATGCATTACTGAGGTGGACTACAGCATGCTTTTACCGGAGTATACAATTTGTAGCACTTATAGATCAAATAATTTCTTTACATCATGATGTATGGGAAAAATCATTTGCGGTGCATTTTGAACATACTATGATACTTGAAACATAATAAAATTTAAAAGGATCCCTAAGGTTCAATACAACTTATTTTCTATAGATTAAAGAGTGCGTAGGATTTATCGTTCACGTACAGAGACGCCAAAAAAATCGTGTTTTTCTTCAGCACTAGTGAGAAGTGGAAGTCATCTGTGATGGACTGAATTTCAGCAACTGATGAAGTCAAATAACCAACAAAAAGTGAACAAAACACAACAAAGTAATTAATTGGTGAATGCACAAAGCACACCTGTCAAAGAAAGTGAATATGAAAAAAAAACAGTGTCTCATCAAGTGAGTACAGCCTCATAGATATATGACGGACTAACGGTCTCGGAACACCCCCACTCCATTAGTGTGACAAGTTTTTGAAATAACAAATAAACAAGTTGCACAAAATTCAATAGAAGTAATAACAGCCATTAGGATTCAATGGAGTTATCGCATTTAGCGTATTCACGAATTAAAAAATATTAAATCAAAATCCCAGCTATAATGTACGGGTGAGTTAAAGGGACAAAACCAACAAAAATGAGTGTGCAACATCCAGAAATGTGACAAGTACCAGTAACAAAAGTTACAATGTGACAACCACCAGTAACAAAAGTTACAATGTGACAACCACCAGTAACAAAAGTTACAATGTGACAAACCCCAGTAACAAAAGTTACAATGTGACAACCGCCAGTAACAAAAGTTACAATGTTACGACCACCAGTAACAAAAGTTACAATGTGACAACCGCCAGTAACAAAAGTTACAATGTGACAACCCCCAGTAACAAAAGTTACAATGTGACAACCGTCAGTAACAAAAGTTACAATGTGACAACCGCCAGTAACAAAATTTACAATGTTACGACCACCAGTAACAAAAGTTACAATGTGACAAACACCAGTAACAAAAGTTACAATGTGACAAAACACACGAAAATGAAATAATAACCAGTGAAACTCTTGAAAGAAGACCAAGCTTCAAAATGAGACAACCAGCTCTAGCACAATCTAGAGATATCAATTTATCAAGAAAGAGACAAAAACCCAACGAATGATAATAGACAGAAACAACTCACAACAGGGGAGCCCATAAAAACGGCAAAAAAACCCTGACAGAGACAAATAAAAACGAAAACGGAAATCAGCCTAATAAAAGGCGATAAACACTACAGCGACAATCCACCATGAGCGTGACAATCCAACAGAGATGGCAAATATGTAAATCTATGTACGCTAAAGGCGCCTGGTGCATGTAACATCCGTCGTGGGTGCAAAGTCATCGAAGTTCCCTGTGAATTATATGTGTGGGAATGCCTAGTCAGGTGAAGGTCTCGTCACCTGATCAAGGTTCTAAATTACGAGACCAATTACTTTCTCTTCCTTAATTTTGCTTTTTTTAGATCTGCCAATTCAACAAAATTAATTAGGAACCTTGGACCGGCAAACAAAGAGAACTGTAGCAAACCACTAGAGAACAAGCACTGCAGCGATGCCAACAAAACTATAATCAGGTGGATCACAGCCACGCTGTGATCAGGCGATTTCCGCCCCGCACCCAGGTACTAATTCGTCAAGCTAGGCACTCATGCCGGGAAGGTAGAATAGCATATAACCGCCTGGTCAGCGGTATAAAAAAAATGACGCGTAAGAGAATTTGGTTAGAAACTGACTATGATCGGTCATTGCTAGAAGTTCTCTTTCCGCTGTGGTATGCAATTCTATGTAATTTTTAGTGTATAGCGGGTTGCTTATAAATTGTTAAAATCATATAAAGAGCACGAAATACTTTGAAATATGGACAGCAATTGCGGAAAATGGATTTTTACTGATTTATGTATTCTTTAAATTTTTTATTTAGATATCTCATATCATCGTACGGAAAAATTATATTTCTCAATACTATTCTGTTAGTGTTGGAAAGTGTTTCACAATCTATGCCGGGTGCAGAATTTTCCGTTCTTGTTAGTTTGGATTTGGAAACAACTAGACTTAAAAAAAGCTAGAACGAAAAATCATGCGTCAAACATAGATTATGTAACACTTTCCAACGCTTCCAAAATAATTTTACAAATCATTACCGTTTAATAAGCAGAAAGATAACATCTAAGTAAACAATTTGGAAAACGTATAACATATTTAAAAACGTAATTTCAGGAATTTCCAACATATATAATATTCTGAAAAACATTCGAATACTTTTATTCAGACCTGTATAGGATCTATAGATTTGTTTATATACTACATAGGATGCTAAATTTTAGTTTAGTTAGGAAACGCGTAGCACACTTTAAAATTCTCCTTCTGGAGTTTCTGACAATAAACAGAAATGTGTTCGCGAACTTTTGGGCTGCCCTGTATAAGAAATACAGAATTTATACACACCAAGTAATAGACAAAAAATGAGTTAAATTTAAAATCGCGTTCAGCCACTTAAAACGCACTTCCGGGAATTATTGTTAACAGACAGTAGAGAATTCTTTTGTGTGTCCCAGTATATGAGCGATGACTGCTATACACACAATATTCTGTAGTAAGCCTCTTGTAATGCACCTTACTGATATACCGGGTGATTATAATTAAAGTTACGATTTCAAAAATCGATAATTTTAAAACTACTGGTCAGAATGACTTGATATTTTAGCAGAACAATCGTGAGGCAATGGAATTTTGTTTGGCGAAGGAAAAAAATAGTTCCAAATTGTGCCGATAGATGGCGTTGTCAGGGTAATGTCAGGGGAAAGACCAAAAATGTATTCTTGAACCCTTTCCGGAGCGGTGTAAATTTGTTTGCAAAATGATGAAATAAGAGACTGACACCGCAATTTACAAACGAATCCATTAGTAAAAGGAAACTTGCTTATTTTCTGGTTCTTAATGAAAGGAAAATTTTAATTAAATATTCTTGGTGCCGTTTGTCAGTTCTAGAATTAAAATTGGGTGTCCTTTTTTGTGACCACCGCCCGTTAAAGGGTTAAACATAGGAGTGATGTTGCCAAAAGGAAAAAAATAGAGTTCAGAGATTTACTAAAAATTTATTAGCGAAAAGACAAGACTACGTGTTTACAGAGACGACAGCTATAATGACAAAAAATGAAAAAAAAAAGAGCTTCATGGAACAAACAACTTACTGATTATTAAGGCATAAGTTACTCAATATGCCCTCCGCCTTGTTCCGCTACTAATTGGAAGCGCAAAACGGCATGCTCCACAACAGATCGGAGGGTTTCTGTACTAATGCAATGGGTGTGTTGTGTGATGCTTGCCTTCAAGTCGGCTAGATTCTGAATCCGCACACTATAAACAACATTCTTCAGGTACCCCCAAAGCCAGAAATCACACGGGTTTAAGTCGGGGGAACGTGGCGGCCACGTTGTTGGAAAATGGCGGCTTATGATCCTATCATCTCCGAAATTATCACTCAGTAGCTGCTTCACAGTAGTAGCAATGTGCGGAGGAGCGCCATCTTGCATGAATATTATGCGATCTACACACTGACGCTGTTGAAGTGCCGGAAGAACATGGTTACGCAAAAGTATTTCATACCGCTTGCCAGTAACTGTGCAGGTAACGGGACCCGCAGGTGTGATCACCTCGAAGAAAAATGGACCGACGATAAACGCTGCCGTTATTCCGCACCACACAATGACCTTTTCAGACTGAAGAGGTAATGGCTGTAGCTGGGACGGATTCTCGGTCGACCATATCCTGCAATTTTGCGTATTTACAGAACCTTGCAAATGAAAGTGGGCTTCGTTAGACCACAGAATGTTCCATGGCCATCCGTTGTCCACTTCCATCCGGGCAAGAAATTGTAGTGCAAAAGATTGACGTGCTTCCAGGTCAGCAGGTAGCAACTCCTGCACATGAGTTATCTTGTACGGATAACAGCGTAAGACGTTCCGTAGGACTTTACGCACCGTGCTGTTCGGCATATCCAGCATTCGGCCAATCCCTCTTGCACTGCTAATTCCAGCATCACTGTCAGTATGTTCCTGTAATGCTGTAGCCACATCTTCCACTGCCGCAGCTGAAACTGTTTTCCTTCCTCTACCCCGTTTAATGTCAAATGAACCGGTCTCTTCGAATTTAGCAATCATTTTTTGCAGACCATTTGTTGTTATTGGACCTTTTTTTATGGATTTTAATGTCCGAAACTTCCTAATAGCTGTAAGTGCACAGTCATCGTTCTTATAAAAAAAGCTTCAAGAGCAGAGCGCGATCCTTCATAGTCAGACTCATGATGAAGCATTCAGGCAAAGAGCTGCTGCTCTGCATTTTTATGGTTGCTATGTCTGCGGTGCGCATGTCACGTATTAGTAATTTGCATATCTTCAGACAATGTGAACCCAGACAGCGCCATCTATGGGCACATTCTGAAACTTTTTTTTTCCTTCGCCAAACAAAATTCCATTGCCTCATGATTGTTCTGCTAAAATATCAAGGCAATTTGACCAGTAGTTTTAATTAAAATTATCGATTTTTGAAATCGTAACTTTAATTATAATCACCCGGTATTTAATTAAAATTTTCCTTTCATTAAGAACCAGAAAAATAAGCAGGTTTGTTTTTACTAATGGATTCGTTTGTAAATTCCGGTGTCAGTCTATTATTTAATCATTTTGCAAACAAATTTACTCCGCGCCGGAAATGGTTCAAGAATACATTTTTGGTCTTTCCCCTGACATTACCCTGACAACGCCATCTATCGGCACAATTTGGAACTATTTTTTTCCTTCGCCAAACAAAATTCCATTGCCTCACGATTGTTCTGCTAAAATATCAAGTCATTCTGACCAGTAGTTTTAAAATTATCGATTTTTGAAATCGTAACTTTAATTATAATCACCCGGTATATAAATTTCAATGCGTTTAAAATAGTGAAACATTATTTAATTAAACGCAAACGATTTTTCTTCATAGACGTAATGTAACGGAATTCTTTTGACTGTCCCTGTAAAGTAACTATAAGTGCTATGCACACCCTATTCCATATTAAGCTTCTTGTAATGCACCTTAGTGATATATATCCATTACAATGTGTTTGAAATTGTGTAACATCATTAAAATAAACCGCAAATGGTTTTTCCCCATAGACCGTCATGTAACGGAATTCTTTTGAGTGTCCCTGTAAAAAAAACTATAAGTGCTACACACTTCAGTTGAAATAGGGAACATGCTATTGATAACGACAATAGCATATAAAAATTGCAGAGCAATCCGACGGTATTTACGGGAGTTAGAGCACGGACAGACGGCAGACAGCCATACGGCAGACGGCAGACGGCCATACGCCAGGCGGCCAGACAAACCGAAGTCATAAACACTTTTCAACTAGGCTGGAAAGTGTTAAAAAGTAAAATTATTTACCCTGCTCCTTATTTTCTTCCGGTGAATAAGACAACGAGCAGGAATACGCTTAATATGGTTCTTATATATGTTTTTTTGTCTGTAAAAAGTTAAATATGAAAGTTATCTGAAATAGTTTCTCTCATGTTTTATTAATCAGAACATAAAATAGTTTAAAAGAAGTTTTCAGCCTTCTTTGTGGAAATACAGGGATCAATATCTATTCCAAAAATAAACAAGTGTATCCTCTTTAGAAAATGCAAGATATAAAATCGAAATAAAAGTTTGATATGAAAAAGAACTGATATTTTTATTTATGATTTAACAATGCGGTATTTTTTTAGGAGTGAAAAATTGACTTGTTCAGAATTACTTCACTGATTTCGTAAATAAGTCGATAATTTTTTAATAATAATAATAATAGTAACAACAACAACAGCAACAACAACAACAGTGATACTACTACTACTACCAATAATAATAATAATAATATTAATAATAATAATAAAATTAATAATAATAATAATAATAATAATAATAATAATAATAATAATAATAATAATAATAACAATAATACAAAAACAGTAATCAAATAAAACTTGAAATACTTAGAATAACATATTTAAATATTTTTACATGATGCGTACATTCATAGGATTTTCCAAAGAATAATAATAATAATAATAATAATAATAATAATAATAATACAAAAACAGTAATCAAATGAAACTTGAAATACTTAGAATAACATATTTAAATATTTTTACATGGTGCGTATATTCATTGGATTTTCCAAAGAGTCCGTCACCACAATTTAAGAAAGAAATATTTTTAATTAATATTTTAATCGCCGAATTCGTAATGACGTCGTTTATTCCCATAATTTGTATCCTTTTTCTGCGGTTAAATAAGGCGAAAAATAATATTAAAATTACAGGAAAATTGTACACATTCTGTCTGTAGCTATATTGTTAACAGCAAAAAACATACCTTTAAAATCTTAAAATATTTACATAAGAATAAATATAAGAATACGAATAACATTACAAATTAAAGTTTATAATATGTTTCATTAAATTGCTAAAAGGTATTAAATAAAAACTATACAATCAGTAAAAAAGGTTTTAATAAACGCTTTACATGTTTCGTCTTCACCGAAACCGTTATCAAAACAAATCAGAATATTCTATAATTTCGCGATCTATAAGTAGTGATTTGAAACACCATCATTAAATTTTTCAGCCGATTACAATTCTATTTTAGTTTTTACTTGGATATTTATTCCCATATTCGTAACCATGGAGCAACTCAACCCATAACTTTTGTAAGTTAAATGATGCTGCGTTCTAACATATTTAATATTTACTCTGTAATGTACCGATTGGATGCGTCTTCATTCGTACCTGAAAAACTCAATGATGGCGTTTCAAGTCATTATAATACAAAAGCATAAAAAACTTCTTAATAACATCATAAAATAAGGAATACGCTAGGCCTTTCGAAAGAACTTTGTCTTTCTTCGTCAGGCGCAAAGAAGACGTGCAACCACTTTAAAAGCAGGAGCAAGACTGAAAAGAAATGAGAGGTATTGAGGGACAAGTTAAGGGAACACCAAATTGGAAAGCAGAAGGCATCAACCAATCACAGAAGAGAATTACCTAGAAATCGGAGAAAGAAGGAAAATAATGAAGAAAATTTAAAAAAAAGAAAAAAGAGTTAGAATATTCTTGTTTGTTTTAATAATAGCTTCGGTGAAGCTGAAACATGTGAATAGTTTATTAAATCTTTTTTTTTTTACTGTTTTTATAGTTTTATTTAACACCTTTTAGCAATTTAATGAAGTATATATTTCTGGTTGTTCTGATTTGTTATATATTAACATACATAATAGTTTACACGGTAGTTTAATGTACACCGCTGTCCAAAAATTAAGCAGCAGAGAGCGGACGCTTTCGCTTTTTACACGGTTTGTCTAATATCTACGGAAACTCTTGGCCAATTGTCCTTGAACATCAAGGATGAAAAGCACATGTTTGACTTCAAGAACAGTAGAAACAGTATATCGCAATTAACCCCTTGAAGGGCACCGGTATATTATGTATACCACTTAATTTTAATCTCAAAATGCCACAATGACACCAGAATTTTATAATCAAATTTTGAATTTATAAAGTACATGAGGAAAAGCTTTTACTTAGTTTTAACATAAATTCGTTCCTGAATCCTGGTGTCAATCAATCATTTCAATATTTTAGCTACAAGAGTACTTTGCCCCTGAAGGGGTTAAAAGATTAATATATTAAAAATTGGATGAGATATGGGTATTTGTATAGAATAATTTTTAACTGCGCATGAGAGAACTATACCAAATTTTTTTTTTATGATTTGGTAGACAATTTTATAGGACAACTCATATAAAAAGACCAATCAAACATCGTGAAAACTGAGAAAGGTATTGACTACCAAATCATGAAAACAAATCTTTGGTATAGTTCGCGCATGCATAGTTAAAATTTATTTCATACAAATGCCCATATCTCATGCAATATTCAATATATTAATTTTTTAATTGCAGTATACTGTTTCTAGTGTTCTTGGAGTCAAACATATGCTTTACATCCTCGATGTTCAAGAACAATTTGCCAAGAATTTCATTAGATATTCGACAAACTGTGTAAAAAGCGAAAGAGTCCGACCACGGCCCCTTCATTTTTTGACAGCAGTGTAGATAATCACTTAAAGTAATAAGAATATTATAGCTTAATAATTTAAAATATGTCATCAATAATAATTTAAAAATGTTTCATTAAAATCTTAAAATAAATTTCAGGATTGAGTTAGCCCGTTGATATAAGACTAATGTGAAAAAATCAGAGCGGTATGCCTCATATTTGCTGCAATATTAAATGTCGGCGTTTAGATTTTCCTTCGATGTCTTTCTAGCTGTATATATAAAAGTGACGGAATCTTCGGTTTTGGGCTTTCAGTTTTTGATTTTTTGCTTTGTCACTCGAGATACTACCGTCTCTCATGATATATATTCCAAACATTCCTATATGTGTCGTATGCGTCATTATACACATTTTATTTACGTCTTATATGTCGCATATACATCATACACACATGTCATATATATTACATTATATATGACTGTAACTTGGCCACATACGTCAAGAAATGTTATATATATATATATATCTACCCTATATATATAAAATCCTAATGAAACGAATTTGTGAAACGATTTTATGAAACGAATTTATGAAACGATTTTATGAAACGACTGATTAAACGACTGATTATGTTTCAGGGCTATTTTTAATAAAATATTAAACGCTTGATGGTGAAATTAATACCAATTGTCCATAAAAATCCGTGGATGTCAAAACTGGTAATAGAATTTTGAAATTGGAATTAGTTTTCGAGATATTAATTTTTTTCTAATTTTAATGACATTTCTGTAATGATGGCAACTAATTACTTAGTTTTTTTGTAACAAAAAAGGGAAAAAAAATCAAAAAGGATCCCGATAGGGATTATTGATTTCTTTTTATTAGTCATTTTCAAATTGAAATTGAATTTATCTTTTATTTCAATTGATTATGAAGACAAGATTGTGATTAAATTATGTTTTTCCGCAAATTTTGAAAAAAAAATCACATTTCTATCGTCAGGATTCAATCGTCTGTTAGCATTTAATTTAATTTATAAACTGAAAATATTTTGAATAAATTCGTCCAAATGACGTCATTTATGTAAATACGTCATTTATGTTTATACAATTTGTTTAATATAAAGAAGCCATTTATCTATTTTTATGTACAAAAAGAGGTAAATTGAAAGACAATTATAAATAAATTGTATATATACATATAAATACATGTATAAACAAGCATAAAAGTTGGGTGCTTTTCCAGTATATGGGGCCTTGACGAAACAGAGAAAATAGCCTTGGCGGAAAAGGAAATTTGGCAACATACTTTCTGTCAACCTATTCACTTTGCCATTTCGTATACAGAAGCATTTTTCAATATTTATACAATTTGTTTAGCGTAAAATGTCATTTATCCTATTTTATATATAATCAGAAGTAATTTGTATAGAAAAAAACAATAATAATATACGTATAATTAAAATACGCATATAAGCAAAAAAAATCGTCGAATTTGTTTCCATGGCTGTTTATGTCATTCGGCACCAAATCTCACTTTCTGATGCCCGAATTGCGCCAAGCTTTTTAAAAAAGCGTCAAGACCCCTATAATAGAAAAGAACCAACAGTTCATTGGGTTTGCTTTCATAACTTTTGGCAACAAATATCTGTATATTAACGAATCTATCCCTTTTTGAAACTCGAATTACGACAAACCTAAAAGCAAAGGATCCTATACTGGAAAAGTACCCGATTTTCTTATGGACAATATTCAAGTGACATAACATGGTGTAAAATTATCGCGGATAGCAAATATGTTTAAATGTCTCATCAATTGATGCCGAATAAATGCAGGCATGCATGCACAAAATATTTAATTAATTTTGTATGATAAATAATTATTAGAAAATTCTGGGTCTACATATTAATTAAAATAAATAATTTACATATTTAAAATAACATGAAAATATGCATGATGGTGCACTAAAATAGAGAGAAAATTAAAACCTGTTACTGAAAATGTCTATAACATAGTACTTTTCAATACCGTGGTTCTTAATGTTATTCACAAGCAGATGGAATTTTTCTCATCCTTAAACGCAAAGGAAGAATAGAATACAGATCGTTGTTATAAAAGTCCGAAAGGTAGCCACAATTTAAAACCAACCATTTTATACAAACTGGTTTTCAAGGTGTAATTGATTTTACTTATCAATCCCTAAAACAGTCGCCAGTTGTCGCAACAGCTGTGTATGAG
The DNA here is from genome assembly GCA_963931845.1 of Maratus michaelseni. Lineage (NCBI taxonomy): Eukaryota > Metazoa > Arthropoda > Arachnida > Araneae > Salticidae > Maratus > Maratus michaelseni. Next base: position 4,090,693 of record OZ007598.1, on the reverse strand, counting down.
GCCATGATAATAAAAAAAATGCCCCATTAAAACGTTAAAAGCATGGCAACCCAATTACAGATTTACCAATATTTTTAAATCGAAGCACGCTGTCATGCTTTTAGAGGCCTCGAAGTCTGAGCGGGGGTTGGTGAGCGTAGCTCGCAGGGGGTAGGCTCCCTAGTATATCATATATTATTAGAATGTCATACATGCTTTATATTTTGGTGATAAATTTTGGTTGCTTAGCGATTCATCCTTGGGGGCCGCTACAACACGAAAGTACCAAATTTCTACTTTATTTTTCATATCTGATAATTTGCATCGATTCTTTTTTGTGACTTTAACATTTTTGTAACGATTTTATGCATTTCTATTGCCTATTCAAAGAAAAACTATTCTAAAGTTACAGACTTTCGTTAAAAACGGTTAAAATAGTAAAATGCGAACATCATTTGGTCCATTCTCGACCGAAAGCAACGGCAATTTTTCAATGATTAATGATAAGATATTAAAAAAAATAGAAAATCGGACAAATTACATTGGTCTTATTCGTAAATCTACCTGTAATATCAAAGTTGTCTTGAAACAGCATGTCTCAAGTCTTATTAACCCTACAGTGCATAGTGTAGCCAATTGGCAACACTTTCTATTTAACTTTTAATAAATAAATCAAGTACTTTGCAACCACTATATTTATTTAGAAATATTAGTACTCTAAAATTAAAATACAAATGCTACTAAATAAATTTAAAAATCTATCTTAAAATTTCTGGTATCGAATTCTTAATATTAGTATAAAAAAACACAATTCTAAAAGAAATATTGGGCGATTCTGCATAAGCCGATATCATCCTGTTTATATCGACTTAAGGAGAATTGTAAACCGCCCACGCGTTTGCCGTGCGTGGTGACCCGTGTCCCATGAAAGGGGGATCCTGGCAGTTGAGGGAAACCAACACACTGCTTCGGCCTCTGCTTCAGATAGACGGGAGGTGCATATTGGTCCCGTATGCATCAATCGGCTGGTCAGCTGACTTGTCTGTCACTGGCTGCGGATCAAGTGAGCAGGCACATACTAGTCATTTCGTTAAGGGTGGAAACTGAAATAGGTGTGTCATGTGAGCGTATGGGCCCTGGTTAGCACTGGTGCATGAATGTGCATCCCCTTGTTGGGCTCGGTAGTGGGTGGCGCGGCCGGTGACTGAATTAGTTTTCACTTTAATATGGATGGAAAAACTTCAACTCCTCCTATCTCTCTCCCATCTGGAGAGCAACAAATTGTGCAGAATACGTCATTCACTCGCTTTTTTGTTATCCATCGTACTTACAGTCTTTCCGATAGTTCTTTTAAGAGAACTTCACCATTTTTTATTGGGAAAACATTTCAATCTGTTTTCGGAGACGGTTATTCACTTAAAAAGCTACAGTCTGGGGATTTACTTGTTAAGGTCTCTTCAGACAAACACTCAAAATTTCTCTCAAATTGCAAAGAAATAGGCAATTTTTTTGTTTCTGTTCAGGCCCATCAAACTCTAAACACAAGTCGTGGTGTAATATCAGAACCAGATCTTTTACGCTCTACAAAAGACGAACTCCCACAAAATTTAAAAGAAGAAAATGTCATAGATTCACGCCGTATTACTATCCGTCGGAATGGGCAAGTGCTTCCCACAAAGCACATCATTCTGACTTTCAATAGCCCTACTTTGCCAACCAGAATTAAAGCTGCCTACCTGAGCTGTCCTGTCCGACCTTATATACCTAACCCACTCCGTTGTTTTATGTGGCAGCGCTATGGTCATACTACAACTACCTGTCGTGGTTCTGTTACCTGTGCACGTTGTGCAGAAGTCGGGCACGATTGTAAGTCATGCGAAAAGGCTGAACGTTGTACAAACTGTAAGGGTGACCATACAGCATACTCTCGCTCTTGCCCAATCTGGACTTGTGAAAAAGAAATCCTTGCAGTTAAAATCACTCAAAAACTTTCCTATCCTGAAGCTCGAAAACTTGTAGAATACAGAACACCATCTGTAGGAGTTTCCTATTCCAGTTTACTCAAGCAACAAACAAAATCCTTAAGATATATAAGCACTCAAACTGAATTCTCTTTACCACCAAATGATCCCTCTATGACACTAACCAGCACTAAAAAGAAGAAAACCCGTGATGTGTACTGTGCCACTATTAAAAAAGCTGTGCCTGCACTAGAACGGTGGGCACCATCATCAGAACCTATGATAATAGAATACGCTAATAATCGTTAATTTAAACAGTCAACTGAACACGAGTCAGGAAAAACTTCTGTTTCATCTGCAAACAAACTAGAAAAACCCGTTTCACCTACTCAAAAAGAGAAACCAAAATCATGTGCAAAGAAAGAAAGAAAGAAAACCTCAATCCAATCCTCTTCACAGTGCAAAACTGTTAAGAGAAAAAGCAGAAAATCATGCCTCAGCCCATTAATAAAGAAAACGAAGGATTCCAAACAGCTAATCCACTATGTGGAAGAGGCTATGGAGTCCGACTCTTACAGCTATGAATGATACAGAAAATACTGTTTTTGAGGAGTTCGAGCCGACATGATTTTATTTTGATTTTATTTTGTTTTTTTAATTATCTGTGTTGTAAATATACCGGTTTTGAGCTGTATTATTAGATATTTTACACTTTTTTTGATAATCGTTACTCTATATAATGTAAAGATTTGTTTGTATTTTTTAAACATTGTGAAGTCTTACCACTTGTTAGTTTTAAGATTGTTTGTTTATATTTTAATTGTGAAAACATGTGTTTATTTCTATTAGACGTTGTGTTATATTTTCATTGAATGATTTTAATTATACATTTATCATCATATCACTCTTTGTATTTATTGTGTTATTTTCATTCATCTTGTTTTTATGACAAAGTTTTAAATCGATATCATATTTCAATTTGATGTTCTTATTTTAATCTTTTTTTTGGCGCAGCATGTCCCTAAAGGGAATTTGTGCCATAAAACCCCACTCAACCAACCAACTAAAAGAAAAATTCATGCACTGTAGGGTTAATTGAAACATAAAATATCTTTAATCACATATTTAAAAGAGATTTCAGTTAGTTCCCCTTTGCACTAATATGCGGATCAATATTTATTCCAAAAATAAACAAGTGTACTTTCTTTAGAAAAAACACGAGATATATAAAATCGAAATGAAAATTTGATAAACACATAATACTGATGTTTGAAATTATGATTTAATATGATGTTTTGTTTGGTTTTTAAAAAAAAGTACTTCTCTTGTTGAGAATTAGAATTTTATTTTAAATTAATCTTGTGAATAAGTCATAAAAATATTAATGCAAATATAATTACCAAATAAAACATGAAATAATAAGAATAACATTTTAAAATAGTTTAAGATATATTTTAAATAATAATTTTAACATAGTTAATATTTTAAAATACTAACATGAGAATAAGAAGATAAATTTAGTTGTTTCAAGATAGTAAGGATTTAAAATAAATACGATATATAATAGATTACATAACATAATATACAGGGTGATTTTTTTTAAAGTTGTGAAAGTAAAACCCTATAACAAAAGAACCACTGATCCAAATGACCTAAAATTTCACCAGTATGCTCCCAAAGCAATGAGAATTTTTTAGGCGTGGTTAAAAAAATTTAAAATCGCACCGACAGATGGCGCTGTACATGCAGTAAAGTCGGGAGACGAACTTGCGCCCGGCACACGCAATTGGCGCTAAAAACGTGAAGTACGCACATCTCGTGTTCATTATTCTACGGAAATCCTCGCAATGGTTGCGCCATTGACGGACCGTGCGGGTTAGTGAAACTGTATTATCAGAATAATGACAGCGCAGCAACTGCTCTTAGAAGATTTAGGACACTTAAGAATTTAAGAAAAGGTCCAATGACGACAGAGGGTCTACGGAAGATGGTTTCTCAAAGTGCCGTCCATTGTTTTCCTCCCACAGACGATATTCTTTGTGTCTGCTACCTTACAGCGCCATCTGTTGGTGCGATTTTAAGTTTTTTTAACCATGCCTAAAAAAATCCCATTGCTTTGGAAGCATACTGGTGAAATTTTAGGTCCTTCGGATCAGTGGTTCTTTTGTTATAGGGTTTTACTTTCACAACTTAAAAAAAATCACCCTGTATATAATATATTAACCCCTTGGGGACGAGCGACATGTATACGTGACGCATAAGATTATTCCTACAAGTTACTTTTTATTGTAAACTTCCCTTTATTTAATGATAGCATTTCTGCGATTCCATTAGGTGAAAATTTCTGTTTTGAAAAACCGGTGTAAAAGATTAAAAATTCTGTAAAGGACGCTCGTCGCAAAGGAGTTAATCCTAATCCTAATAATATTATAAATCTGATTGTGTGCAAATATTAGGCTGAAGCCAGCGTCCAAATGGAGCATTTAATGATCCTGTTTCTTTGCATATATGTAAATTATAACCCTCAAACGAATATAGGCTGATTTTTGTTTATTTTATTCAAACATTTTCTTTAATAATTAAAAATTTCATTATTTTCATAGAGAATAAATGGACATTTTCAATACAATTTAACCATTTAAATTTATCGTTGCTAGGGCTTTGATCGTTGCCAATAAATAAAAACACGGAAAAATACATTTTCCTCAACAATTAATTTTTCAATTGAATGATTTTCACGTGAAAACGGAAAATTAAAAAGAATTCAAAAGAAGATGAATTTACGTGATATTTGAAACAAAAATATGGAGTATTTGTTATTATACATGAAGCATGAATATCGGTTACATTAAAAAGATCTTTTTTGTCAAAAACTGCGTTATAGTTAGAAGGAAAATGAACAATAGTTATATTATTAAAAATAGATTTCGCTTGGACCATGGAACTATGAAAAGGATTCTCCTCGGCTTGGACAAATATGACGTCATAAATAAAACATGTATTTTCAAATATTCGTAATAATACAAGGAGCATTAATATCAATGTATAATGAAAGTAGATAGATAATGGACGTAATATTTAAGATTAAAAACTAAAATATTTTTTATCGATACTGATTAATAATTAGCTTGAATACCAGTTAAATACAAATGTGAGTTTTCTGCTAAAATTTACGTCCTGATTGCAAGAAAAAAAAATTAACAAGAATTATTTACAAGAGATTTCTCTGAGGAAAAAGTGACGTCATATTTGAAATAAAACGGGAATTTTCAAATGTGTTTACAAGGAGCGGGAATCAATTCCTTACATTAATAATACAAGGATCGGTAAGTTTAGAAAGTAAATGAGTTTCACGCCATAATTAAAACGCAAAATTATTATTATTATTATTTTTATCTATACCGATTCAGGGCTCGATCCAGACAAAATTTGGGGCCTATTTAGGGTCCCCTTGACAAAAATCAATTTAATAAAATGATCCCCTTCACAAAAATCAATAAGATAAAATGGCTGCCTTCACAAAAATCAATAAGATAAAATGGACTCCTTCACAAAAATCAATATGATAAAATAGAACCCTTCACAAAATTCCTTTTACTAAAATTGATCCTTTCACAAAATTCTATTCCATAAACACTTACTATTTATTATTTTGTGATGTTTTAAAATGTGTAATTTGTAAACAAACAAGTTCAAAAGAGAGGAAAACTTCAGAAAAAGGTTTTAAAAAAGTTTTTGTTTATAAATGCTTGGCTCGAATTTGATTAGCTGGATTTCAACCTTCGTTACAAAATGTTATTTTTCACAAAAATATAATAAATTTCACAAAAATAACCTTTACTTTTCACAAAATGGGCCCCAAGATAAAAAACCTCCATCGACCCCTGCGATTATTACGCATGAATATCAGTTACATACAGATGATAGTTTTTTACCAAAAACCACACCATGATTGTTAGAAAAATAAAAATAAATACGAATCTATTATATTAAAATCTGACCGCCTGTTTGTATTTCGCAACTACTCCTTTCAGATTGTCGAACGCAACGCGATTTACTTAACACCGGTTATCATTGATCAGAGGATGTCATAAACTCTCAGAATTTAAAAAAAATGATTGAAATTCCGAGATATTATTATTATTATTATTATTTTTTGTAAATTTTAACGAAGTTTCTCTAAAAATGGCAACTAAATTATTCCAATTTTGAGCGCGTTCACGGACCGAATCTCGGGTTACTCGTGTAGTTGGGGAATGACGTCATCTGATTTTCTCAGGGTACAGTTGGGTTAAAACGGCTGTGAACGCTTTTGGGTAAAATTATGGGTATATTTACAATCAAACACTTCCGTCAACTAATCTACCGTTACATTTTGATTGTACGAACATTTCAGTAACCGTCCTAGCCGATGTTGGCCAATTATATCATAGACCTGGTAAAGGTAGACCAATCAAATATTCAGGACTCAAGTGTACAGTAGGAGTCATAAAGAACAACAGTTAACAGTTGCAGTTAGCTATAAAGCAAACAAACAAATTAGATTTCCCAACCACGTGATCACTTTACCCAACAAAATTCTCCAGGTAACGTGGGTTACCCGAAGTATGAGTAATTTCCAGCTCTGAACGATACGGGTAACTCGCAAAATGTCACGTAATATCGCTCTCTGAACGCTTCGGGTTACCCATGTGTTACCCTGTGTAACTCGGTGTTCGGTCTGTGAACGCGCCTTTTGTGAATAAAAAAAGAAGAAATAAAACGGATTAATATATTTTTTCTCATTAAAACTGAAAAAAAATTCTTTTCAATTTGAATAGATGGTGAAAGAAAAAAAATCTTGATTACAGTAAAAATTTTGAAAAATAAAAACGTATTTTCACACATTCAAACTTTATGAATCAATTTATTCTAAAGAACAAAAATCGTCTGTCAACATATTTTAGAGAAATATTTTATAAGAAATAAATTTTTTTTTCAGTTATAGATTAAATCAAGCAGGCAAATTTAAGCTTCTTGCATTTAGATCTAGAATAATTGGTCCCTATATTCACAAGAATTGAATTTAATGAAAAAGAATATACTATTTCCATTATCTTTGAAGGATGGCTATTAAAACGTTTCATAAATCGTTAAAAGTAAAATGGTTTACCAGGTAAAAGTGACATATGTTTTTACACAATTCGCCGATTTCCACGATTTTATTTGGCTCGCCTTTTTTCATTGGCCTTTTCGTGATTATTTGTCACAAAATTTCACTTTTTTAAAACTTAGTTATGTCAAGGTCTCTATAACATAGAAATACTGTATTGTCTCCTATGGAATGTGATAAAGAGTTAGTTAATTATTTACGTTTCTAATTATAGGGAATGAAATATTTTGCTTAATTAATGCATTTATTCTTCTTTTAATGATACGTGAACGAAGTCACGGGTAACAGCTAGTAATATTATAAATCTGATTGTGTGCATATGTTAGGCTGAAGTCAGCGTCAAAATGAAGCATTTAATTATCCTGTATCTTTGCATATAAGTTGATTATAACCCTCAAATGAATATAGGCTGGGTTTTGTTTATTTTATTTCAATATTTTTCTTAAAAATTAAAAATTTCATTATTTTCATACAGAATAAATGGACATTTTTTCGTATATTTTAAAATGGTTGGTTGGTTTGGTTGGTTTGGCCCAAAGGGCCCGGTTTTGCAACTTTTTTTAAAATCGTTAAATTTATTTTACCTTTGCTAATACTTTATCGTTGCCAATGTAAAATAAAACCCCTGATTAATAATTTTTAATCAACAATTTATTTTCAAGTGAAAATTTTCCACGTGAAAAATGAAAAGGAAATGAATTATTTAAGAATTAAATAGAATATGAAATAATGTCATATTAGAAATAAAACGTGCGTTTTCAAATATTTGATAATAATACAAAGTGCATAAATACGAGTAAGTAGGGAAAGCAAGCGAATATGATGTCATATATAGAAATATTAAACAAATTTGTTTTGATGTTGAAATAAAATTATTTCTCTTTTTTTTTTCTTTTTCTTTTTCACATGGAAGGAATTATTTTAAATGTACGTAATATATGTCTTTTAAATGTATGTGTTGGAAATTAAAGTTCTGTGTTTTAAATGAAATGAGTGAAAGATTTATATTTTTAATGAATTCAATATGAATGATGGGATAGGTTTTCGATTTATCGTCTGCACACGGCTAACATAAAGATACCATATTTTTAATTTAAATTTTAAAAAGCAAAAAAAAAATATATATATTGGATGGCAAATGTCAATGATATGCATCGCAAACTTATCCGTATCGAAAATCAGAAAATCTTAATAAAAATAACTATATTTTTTAAAAGAAAGTTGCTTTTCTCATAAAAGCTAAAGATTTAATATGATTGTGTCGAAGTAACAGCATTTTTCCTCTATCATTTTCCCACAATCGAAACACATTTGCAAATCGTCGTTTCGAACCGGAATTTAATATTATATTTCTTTTAGTTTTAAAATAGGAAAAACTTTGTTGTCATTTTTAAATATAGTTTTTTTAAAGTTGTTTCGTAATAGATTTTTGTAAAGTCTTGTAGGATAAGAAAAATTGCATAGATTTTAAAGCAATATTTAATGTCAATATTTTTTAAACTTAAAAAACTACAATGTTATCGAAAAGAAAATCGATTTTACCAACAAATTCGCGTAATGCAAAAGCAAAGAAGAAATCAAAAAGTAATGATTCTTTTCTTCCAGCCGAATTGTGTAAACTTGAACAAGCCGATCGTGCCAATTCATAACATTATAAACGTGAAAGCGCGTTCTGTATAGTAGAATTTTTTTTACATATAGGTAGAACATTTCCGAGAATAGGAAGGTTAGGGGTCTGTAATTAGGTCCATAGTCAATTTGCTTTTTTTTTTTTTTTTTTTTTTTTTTTTTTTTTTTTATCAAGTGAAATTTGGCGCAAAATTAAATACATTGTTGTAACCAGATTTGTTTTTTGCGTGGTAAACACTTAATGGTATTTTAGATGATCATTTCCCCGCTCACCTTTGATGCCAACTATGACTGTAAAACATATTAAAAAATATTAGCCGACAATTTTCTAATTTTCTTATTGCTTCATGATGTAAATAGACTTCCTGGTTCATACTTTAAACCTGAATCGGTCATGCCATTGTCGTTCAATTTTTATTCCTAATCCTAACCCTAATCGTATCCTATCCTAATCTTGATAATAACTTTAAAGAATATTCTTTGACACAAATATGTAAATTAAATCAATATCCATAAATGGAATGAATGGAAAATAGAATAAATAGAAATGGTAAAATAAAATAACAAGAAAGTACATTTATTCGACACCTAACCCTAGAGAAAGCGTAAAAAATTTCAAGCGCATGAAATAAATCAAAATAATCCTATATATACTAACAAAAATATGTAAATTTACATCATCAGATTTGTGTCGTTGGTATTTATTTGCTTATAGTGTTCTTGACGCGATAGAGAAAATATCGAGGTTAAATTGGGCAGAATTTAAAGTACTTTCTAACAACCTTTATTTACATTTTAGAATCGTACCAGATTGTTATATCTTTGTGAAATATCTATCAATGTATAAAATCCACAAGCAGTTTGTTCACTATTTACACCACTTAGCGTGAAGCACTTAATTTAATATATACATAAACAAGATAATGTAAGAAATATATAACATATGTCTATGCAAATAAACAATATAATAATTCCCATTTAGCAATGCACACATATACAAATTGTACACCAAATACCACCTAAAATGCACTGTTGTATAGAAGAATTCTGCCAGTGTTGTTTTTCGTTTTACGAAGAGGAATTCCTCGATTTTCAAGATTTTACTTGGTCCTCCTTTTTTCATTAGTTGCAGTTTCATTTTCGCGATTGTATATATTATTTAGCATGAAATTTCACCTTTTTAAGACTGGGTTATGTCAAGGCCCCTATAGCAAAGAAATACCGTATGGTCTCCTATAAAATGTGATAAAGCTTTGGTTAATTATATATGTTGTTAATTATCAAGTGAAATGTTTTACTAAATTAATGCATTTATTCTTTTTTTAATGTTACGTGAACGAAGTCACGGGTAACAGCTAGTACACTATATTGCCAAAGGTAACCGGTCACTTGCGATTTTAGACGTTTTGTTAACTATCTAGAAAAGTACATGAGAAATTAACCTGAAACTGCAGGTGTGTAAACAGTATATTATAGGTGATATATTTCCGCGAAGACTTTTTCACGAAATCCCATAGGGGACTGTCAACAAATTGAAAAAGAACGAATATCTTTTGGATAACCCTGTAAAAACTAATGTAGCAAAGGAGTTCAAACTCAAGATTATTAATATGTGGCTTATTGTAATATACTGTGTTCATTTTTATGAGGATAGCATGTATACTCGTAGAGAAATTAAGGTTTTTATAAAAACAGTCCCAAATTTCGCCTAGTTTTTTGCTTATAATTTGCAGAGTTCTTAATATAAAAAAAAGTTCTTTTCAGAAAATATGACAAACAACATTGTACATAATACTCTGCAATCAGAATTAAAAAGTAATAAAAATTGGATGAAAAATAAGCAGGTTTACTAAAAAATGTTTCACTGCGCATGCGCGAATGCAATCAAAATATAATATACATAATGTATAAGCTAAGTATATAGAGCAACTTTTCTGAAAATCTCAAAATCATAGCTTGAAAATTCTGAAAATTATCATCGATAGAATAAGTTTGAAATCCATTGTTCCCAAACGGAAGCAAAAATATGAGGGATTGTATCAAAATACAGTAGTACGTGCAATATTGTGTACGCTATCTTGGCACTAATCAACAGATATTTGATACAACCCCTCATCTTTTTGCTTCTTTTTAGGAACAACGGAATTCTCGCCAAGTTTGGCGAGAATTTGGCGCTAACGGATATGAATATATAGTTTTATGCGTATGATTGGGTAAATGATTACAACAATGAAAATTTTTGCAATTTTTTTTGCTGTCTTGTTTCAAAATGTCAGACATCCTAGAATTTCAAACTGCTCTATCTCAGTCATTTTTTAAGATAGAGGTAAAACAAAAAATGCTCTGGAATCCTTGTATCAAGACCTAACACTTAATTAAAAGATAAATTTGAATTTTTACCTTTTTTGTATATTTATGTTTGTTTTAAATTTTTAAGTGGTCGCCATCTTGAAACAAGATAGCGGATCAAGCTGGCCAACGAACTCGGTCGAGACATTGGTGAGCTTAATACACACAATTAGTTTCATCGAAATTGATTTATAAATACGAGCGTTATCGTATGACATAGGTCAGATATATATATATATATATATATATATATATATATATATGATTTCAGTTTGAACACTTCACTTCATCAAATGAACTACTGACACTCTAATTCTATTATCCATGATTTAAATGCGTGAGCTGTAAATACTTTGGATCGCGAGTTTTGGCAAAGACCCAGTTTTCTAGTTTTTGTTATGAAGCAAGATATAAAATGAAGGTAGCCGGTAAAGGTGCTATTAGGCCTAGTTGAGTTATCGTAAAGTAAATTTGTTGTATAGTTTTGACCAAAAGTGTTATTAGTTGAAATTAAAGTGCATATTTTGTTGTTCATCGATTATTTGTCATATTGGTTCAGTAAAGTGCCTATTTATATATCATATACTTACATTTTTGGGGGCTCGGATGCCAAGATTATTAAAAGTAAAAGCCACTAGTAGTGAAATGGAAACCAAACGTAAAATATTGTAAAACGCCAGTATCAAAAGTTGGGTTACGAATTAGCAAGGTGAAACCGTAATCGTATTACTTCAAGTACAATTTTTGAAAGATAAACATGGGAACTCTAAATGAAGCTAAGAGAATTGATCTAATAAACCTCTGCGAAGAATGCGGAATTGAAGCACCAGAAAAACAGACAATAAGACGAAGAAGATTTTATAAGAGATCGATTGGAAGTAGTGATAGCAGCTAGAAATGAGAAAACAGAAGAAGAAAGAGAAGAGAAAGAGAAAGAGAAGAAATTACAAACAGAACTGGAAGAGAAGAAATTACAAGCAGAACTGGAAGAGAAGAAATTACAAGCAGAGATTGAAGAAAATAAATTGAAAATGGAAATGTAAAAGAGAAAATGGAAAATAGAATCGGAGCAAAATTTTGAAATTAAGAAATTGCAGATACAAGAAAATTCAAGAGAACACATTGAAGAAAACCCAAGGACAAATCCAGGTAAGCAATTTGAATTGCTTAGATCAGGGGTTCTCAAACTATGGTACGCGTACCAGTACTGGTACGTGAAGCTCTGGTTACTGGTACGCAGAAGTCCGTTACTGGTACGTGAAATAAAATACAAAATGCAGCATATTATTAAGAAATCGAAAACGGCTTGTCTTTATTAACTTGGAAATTTAAAAAAAATTTCGAACGCGATTTAGGATCTGTAAACGCTTTTTCTATTTTTTTTGTAACCAGAAATGTTTGTTATAATACACTTGCTTAAATTCGCACACAACCCTCATGATACAATACGTTTTCCAGAGTTAAAAACACAATTATTAGATTTATATAGATCAAAGTTGAATTTTGTAATAAAGACCTAATTTTAAAATTAATGAATGTATGAAGTATTTTTAATTAGCGGAAGAGCTGTTTTTAAACATGCTTTATAAATTGAATTATCCGAAGGTAAAGTCTGAATGCTTGCAAGTAGGAGGAGCTTGTGTGAGTAGGAGGAATTAAAACAAAATAACATTCCAAGTGTAATTTATAATCCATTGTTCTCTTTGCATTAGAAGAGCTTCTAGGAGGTGTTGAAATAAAAGTCTTATTTCAAACATAATCCATAAATTGATTCATTGTGTTGATTGAAATATTTTTCTTCGCTTGTGCAAAAAGTGTTATAGTTTCCTCCTATTTCATGAAAATTAGTTTTTAAGAGAGTATATTTATTTAAAGTGGTCAAGAGAGTAAGATTATGTAAATCAAACAAAAACTGTATCATATGGAGTGCGGTTTTGAGGTAAAGCATTGTACATATGTATTGAGATGGTATGTACATAAATGTATGAAGAAATTTGTAAGTGTTTGCCTACTGAGCGACATTATTGTCGCATTTAAAGATATGCAGATTATTTATATGATTGTATTGAACCCATGTTAAATGCGCTAACTAAGTTTTGGTTAAGAAATTCGAAGTGCCGGATTAATGCAGAGTCCGACTAGACCGTGGGCTAGGGCCTACCACTGATGGGGGCCCCAAAGTAAATAATATTGTTTGCAAAAAGTTTCTTATAAATGCAGTTTTTTGCAATTATTTCCCCCAACACCAAAAAAAAAATTTGATTAACTTGGTAACCATATCATAATATCTAAGGTTAACCACCGAACACTCCCCCAAAATATTTATAGCTATTATCTTGGTTTGCGACTGGCTCTGAAAAGGTACTGGGCCTTGGACTCCACATGACCTTAATCAGGCTCTGGAAATTAGTTTCTCATTTGAGGCACTGTATCTCACGAGAGAGGAAATAAGTAAACTTATTCAACTCTCCTCTCCTGTGATGGATTACTGGAGTCCACATTCAAAAGGATGAATGTAATAGACTTTTCGCTGACGAGAATATCAGAGTACCGTCTAATATTGTGAAAGTCTGTTTGTGTTTAGCACAACATATCTCTGTGAATATTCTTTTCTGCCCTTTGTTATATGAAAAACAGTTACAGGAATAAACTAAACATCGAATCTGACTTATGACTAAAACTTCTTAATATTGAGCCAGATATGAGGAAGTTGTTCTTGATGAAACAAGCCCACCCTTTTCTTTGGCCTACCACAACAGTATATGAATATGTATATGCCAATATGTCATTAAGTATTGTGGATTTTTTACTATACCAAAATACTGTATTTTGAAATTGTATGCATTATTAATATTTAATGATGATACTACATTTTACTTGAATGTTTATTATAAAGCAGTCAATTTAGTAATGTAATCATTCATTTTTAAATGCAGTAAAATCTGCTATGAAGGAAACACAAAAGACCGGACAGATATTTAGTTTTAGACAGGTTTTATTTTTATTAGCTTTACGTTTGTTACCTGGTGGTACGCGGAAGTATGAACTTCGATTTAGTGGTACGTCGGTCTAAAAGTTTGAGAACTCCTGGCTTAGATTATTAACTAAATATGATAGCTCGAATGATATCAGTTTATATTTAGCTATGTACGAAAGGCAAATGGCGCAAACAGGCATTGATAAAAAAGAATGGGTAAATTATTTAATTAATCTAATGCCGTTAGATGTGATCAATATAATAACAAGGGAAAACTAATCTGAAATTCACGATTATGATTACATAAAAATTATTCTACTAAAACGCTACAAACTATCACCAGAGGAGTTTAGGCTGAAATTTTTCTCATCTAAAAACGAGCCATCAGCCAATTGGCGAGATTTCGCTTATGAGATAAAGGTGTATTTTCAACAATGGATTGAAGATCTTCATGTAAATAAATAGCTTTGAAGATTTAGCAGACTTAATTGTTGTTAATCAAATCAGACATAATTTACCTACGGAAACAAAAACACATTTCATTGAGGAATTATTAGTAATAAAGAAAACTGATGAATTAGTTAATAAATTAGATAATTACGAAACAGCACGAAGGGTTTACAATAAACAATCAGTTAAGGATACAAGCAGCTATTTTGACGACAGAAGATCGAGAGTGGCTGACTACGCCAATTCGAAAAGACGCCAAGTTGATAATAGGCATTATGAAGGTCACAAAAGCAAAGAGTCGCATATAATCTGTTTTGCGTGTGGTAACTCTGGTCACGAAGAATACGAAATGTGCCGAAAATGAGTACGAAATGTGCCATGGTGAGTAATACAGAACGAGAATATTCAAATTTTTACCCGCAACATAATCAAAATTGGCGAGAAACAAAATACCAAAATGAGACCCAAAACACGCAAAGAAAAATAGTTAGTATGGGAATGTTAAATGGTAAAAAAGGAAGAATCTTAGATATTAGCGGAATAAAAACAAACGTCATAATCGATACAGGAAGCGATAGTTCAATCGCCAGTTCAAGATATCATACTGCAATAAACGCGCCAAAACTAACCAGCGACAATATATCTATATCAGGCATAGATGAAAAAGAAATTAAGCCAACAGGCTTTTTCTGGCATAAAGTCTACATGGACTATACGGAAATCGAGGATAAATTTTACGTTGTACAAGAGACGGACTGCGACTTAATAATAGGTAGAAAAGCAGTAGAAGGCATGACGATAAAAGTAACGGAAGAGGGTGTTAGAATAATAAGCGGCAACACAGTAAGAGTAGGATACATTAAAATCAACAAAATACCGACAAAAATTGATAAAGCAAGTATAAACAACCATAATCGAGGTTGGGAAGATATGGTTAATATCGACTGCGTAAATGACGACGCGAATTTGACTCATATTACAAATTTAGCAAACAGAGAAAAAATAAGAAAAGTAATAAAACCATGTAAGCCAAATAAAACAAAAGATACAGGATTATCCGATGAATGGAATGTTGACTATCCATCTCCAGAAGAAAATTATGAAAGTAGTATTCCTGCACATGGTAGAAAAGACTATGTGAAAGACCGCAATAGGAATTTTGATCATAAGGGAATGAACAGAAATTTTAATAGACCATTTTATAACATAAACAATAACAGATATCACCAGAGATATTTTGTACATTCATTTAACCGTGGAAATTACAATAAATATAGATATGGGAAACAGAGTTTTTTGAAACCTCAAGACATAACAGAAAATACTTCACATAATTCAAAAGCAAGGTACAATCCATATTTTTCCCTAGATACATGAATAGAGGCTACTATCATGCTCAAAATAATTATAATTATGGTGGCCAACGATCATACAAGGCTAGTTATAATGAACAAAAATATTCACAACCATCACATAAAAATAATTCTCATCATGGATTTAAAGAAGCTTATAGTGGACGAGAAGTCTAGAAGCAATAGGCATGAAAAAACATAACAAATCAAAATGCTGATGTCGAGACGCCATCACGTCAGGATGACCGATTTTGTAGGATTTCAGTTTGAACACTTCACTTCATCAAATGAACTGACACTCTAATGCTATTATCCATTATTTAAATGCGTGAGCTGTAAATACTTTGGATCGCGAGTTTTGGCAAAGAGCCAGTTTTCTAGTTTTTGTTATGAAGCAAGATATAAAATGAAGGTAGCCGGTAAAGGCGCTATTAGGCCTAGTTGAGTTATCGTAAAGTAAATTTGTTGTATAGTTTTGACCAAAAGTGTATTAGTTGAAATTAAAGTTCGTATTTTGTTGTTCATCGATTATTTGTCATATAATTCCAGTAAAGTGACTATTTACATATAATCTTCTTACATATATATATAACGATTATTACGTTATATGTTGTAGTGGGAGTAAAGTTGATAATAAAAGCAAGAGCACACATGGTCGCACAACGAAAATAAGAACGGCAGTTGCGTTAATTGATGATATAATTAGTTATAAACAGTCGTAAAATGCATAATACTCTCGTTGCAGTCTTGACGTGGCGGCATAAGCAATCGAATGAAATAACATGAGGCGATTCTCCATTAATTAAACGAACAAGGTCTTGTCAAATCCAATGCTTTATTCAAGTATTTCTCTTGGGCAGTTTCCACCTAACAATAGTAGCCGTTACCATCGCTACGTCATCAATTTATTGGGGGGTAAGTATTTAGAACATATTAAATTTAGTCATACGAGCAGCCAGGGAGTTGTTGACAAGTGAAAATTCGACTTATTTCTGAGGGAACATCGCAGGTAGCTGCTTTTTGTTACCTAGCGCAATAACACAAATTATGACGTAGAACGTACTGAACCAGTGAGGAATTAAAGAAGACGCGTCATGCTACGTCACGACCAATGAAAGATAATTAGTAAAGAGTTCGGACAAAGATGCAGTGGATGAATTTTATAGTAAAAAGTAACTTAGAGCGGGAAATGAAATTCGGAATAAAAATGAAAATGGCTCTCAAAGAACATTCTAAAAACCCAGAAATGATCGGAGATCGTGATAAAAATTAAGAATAACTAAAAGCTTTATATTTAAATAAATTGGACAAACTAGATATTAAATAAAAGGAAATTTAACAGAGTTAACGATAGAGCTAATTTAAGAATAAGGATTTAATGAATATAGAGTAGTAATTTAGAATAAAACAGGGAAAATCGTGAAAGTAGATCTAATAATGAAACATATATATATATCAACATTTGAACGGAGGGTGGTTTTGGGGTCTGGGGGTCATGATCGGTGAAAATATATCGAAATTTTCCAGAACTGCTTTCCTCCGAACGGCTGCAATAGGTAGCTTTATACTTTTTTGTATTGAAAGCTACCTAATAGCTGCAAAGTTAAGAAAAGAAATGATAACAAATGTGGAATTAAAATGTAAAGCGAAATGTTCAGATTATATAAGTCAAATTTTATGCGGAAAAATACTGGTGTCCAATTGGAAAAAACACTTTGTACAATGAAAATTGGTTGTCGCGAATATGATGACCTTCGTTCGTGAAGGGTTAACATCGAATTAACAACATTAAATATCAAGTTTATCTTCAAACAGTATCTGTCATGTTTTATTTATAAAACATGAAATATTCTTTTTTAATCATACATATAAAAGAAAAATTCAGTTCTCTTTGCAGGATTGTATGGATCAATACTTGTTCCAAAAATAAACAAGGGAACTCTCTCTTTAGAAAACCCAAGATATAAAATCGAAATAGAAGTTTGAAAAGCGGAAAATATTGATGTTTTTATTTATGATTCAATGCTATCTTATTTTAGTGAAAAAAATATATATATATTTGTTTTGTTGAAAAATGTTTTATTGTAAACTGGCTTTTACAGATTAAGGAATTCGATTTGGAAATAAATAAGTAATTTTGTATGAAAAATTAGGAAAAATATATTTTTGTTTAAATTTTTTTCTCGTAATATATCACCGTAACGCAAAATTACACTCCACGACACAAACATATATAAAACGAATATCAAAGTATGTTTGTTTAACATTGCATAATTATATATGATCAGATATTTATAAGGTTACACAGGCTAATTTTACTTTTTCGATTTTGTTTGCCGGTATTTTTTATTTCCATACTTTCACTTTCGGAACCCGTTTCGAAAGTGAAAGTAACCTCATTAAAAAAATCTGTAAATAAAAATCGAAAAAGTAAAAAAGAGCCTGCGTAGCAATCGACCTTAGCTATCTAATGCAAAATAAATCACTTAAAAATATTGAAATGCAAAGGAGGTATTATAAAATACTGGGCCATAGGATTAACATTAACGAGTGGGTGCGTTTCCCGTGAGTGAAGTAACCTCTTAATGGCAGCTGTGCAGCTACGCGCGATCATTCCTGCTAAGGTAGCACCACCTACAAACAAGAAACCGAAACTGTATATTGGATACTCACCAGACGATGATGGCTGTCAAGCAGACGAACTGGTGACGTATAGGACAACTGTCCCACACAGGCGTCATCTATTTGAAACATTTTTCGAGGAACGGTTTTCTTCTTCGAAAGGCAATTTCGTTAGAGGTTCTTATCTATTTCTATGTTCATGATTAAAATCAAATGTAAGAAAACAATGCATTAAAAATGCCACTTGTTCTACTATCGCAAAAGAAAGTGACTTAATAATTTAAATATGTTTTAATTATCTAACTCCGGAACTTTATTTGCGTATTTTGTTTTTCCAGAATAATTAGTTCATTTGTAATAACGATTAAGTCATTTACTAAAAATACTAAATTAAATGAAAGGTGTTTCTTTTAGTATAAAATTCTAGCCCTTGAAATTCTTTAAAAAACTAAATTCAATTAAATCAATACAAACAGTTATTTTTGTACTGTTCAATTGTTTACATAATTTAATGCGGACTTCGGTTAGTGCGTATGGTAAATGGTCTTCCTTGAAAGTCCGCACTATAGGAGTTCATTGTATAAGGACAGAAATTATGTGATTAAATAAGGCAAAGATTATTACTTGGAAAACATGGCACTCAAAAGTAGGAGTCGTGTGCGCCGTATAATTATGATACAATAAGCGTATCATAAGAGACGGTAGTCTCTTGAGTGACGCAGCGAAAAACCGAAAACCTTAAGCCCAAAACCGAAGATTCCGTCACTCTCATATATACAGCTAGCAGGACATCAAAGGAAAATCGAAACGCCGACATTTAATATCTCAGTAAATATGAGGCATACCGTTTCGATTTTTTCACATTAGTCTTATATCTATGGCCTAACTCTATCCTGAAATTTATAGATTTCTACATGCAGTAGATTTTGAGATCTGGAAACCAATTTTTAAGCGAAAATGGAAAATGTAATGGTGTAATGGGCACAGAGTTGTTATCTCGAAAATGGATCGAACGATTTTTTTAAAATTAATATATTATATTAATCAGTTTTAGATGAAGCGTTTAAGATATTGCGCTAACGTAGGAAAACTCTTGTTTTCAATATAATCCACTTTTAAAATCGGACTATTTTCTTATGCTTTTTCTGGTAGATTAACATTACAGATCTTCAGCCTTTTCACTGCTTTTTATTACTGCGCAATAAGGAAGCTCTTGCCTATTACGGTTACAGTTAAACGTTAAAGCATATCCATATAGCTGAAAAACTATTTAGATTCTTTTTTTTTTTTTTTAATACGAAAACAGTTTTTAATGCAATTTTTAATATGTAATATATATGTATTAAATTAAATTATTGTTTGTATATTTTCCTTTTTTGTTATAATAAAGAATTTCTTATTTCAAAATCTTCATTAAGTCGAAAAATATTTAGATTCCTTGATTAAAATATTGAAATATTTTATAATTATATATATACAATTTAATTATTATTTATATATTTAATTTGTCATTTTTTAAAGGAAAAAAAAATATTCAGAATTTTTTTTATCAGTTAATTTGAAACAGACTCTAATCAACTAATCAATCATCTGTTTGTTTTGAGTCGCGAATGTTGTTTAGGAATAACACTCATATGAGGTATTTTACTATTTATTTATTGTTTGTTTACTTATTTTGATTAGATTGTCCTTTTAGAAATTGTCTTTTGATGCAATTTGTGGCGTAAATGGTGAGATAATTGTCAATAGTATTACCTGTTTTATCGTTAAAAATAATATAAGGAAATTGCATTATGGCCAGTGAATCTTTTAAAGAAGTCTTTTAAAAATCAGATGACGATAGAAGATTGGTTTTTTACTTGTTAGCTATATTTTCCAACTCTCCAAATCAAACTTTCCCATCATTCACCTCACACAAATTTAATAACTAAAACTTTTTATTTCAGTGTGATTGAAATACGTTTAATTGTGATGAAACTTTGGTATATTATATAAGGAATTTATATAATGTAAGTTTTCACTTTTATGTATATAAAATTAGATACGATGTTTTCATTATGAAATACAATGTTTCTAATTTATGTTATGGCTTACTTTAACATTTTTTTTATTGACTAAGCCTATCATTAATATAGGGGAGACCGGTACACAGTGAACCTATGGACACAGTGGACCACCCCCTAATATTTTATTTATTTAAATTTTTTTTAAGCTTCTCTTCTATCCTAATAGACAACAGCACTGCAATGATTATTTATAGCCTTCAGAAAGTATGTTTAGCTCAGATTGAACTATTTTATCCTGCTTTGTTGTTTTGAGCTTCTAAAAGTAAAATTTTTCATCATCATATTTTTATTTTTTTAGTAATTAAAGGTTGTAGATAAATAAAATAAAACAGCTTTTTTGAAAAGCTAAGATACTTGTTTTTATTTTACTTTAAAGTTATTATGTTTAAAAGAAAGCTATAAACAATATTAATATGATTATTTATTGAACTTCAACATGGGGTAAAGTGGACCACCCACTCCTGGGGCACAGTGGTCCACAATCCACTCTGCTCCTCTAATGCAGAATGTTCAAAATATGTAATAATTGTTTTCTATAAAGAAAGATTGTTTTAAAGTAGAATTAACTGTAAAATAAAGTAAACAAATAAAAATAACAATTTTTTTTTAACATAGTAAGAAATATTTTGTTTTGTATTTACTGCCTTTGATAAATATAACTGTAGTCTAATTGTTGATGATTCTATTCAAGTAAGATTCATGAGATGCAAATTGAATGGAAATCAGTTTATTTCTCCCGAAACTGTAGATGAATCTGCTGTTGATGTCAATGATTTCATAATGTTGCTCGCAGACCCAAAATTATTTCTTGAAAATTCCAGGCTCAATCTTACTGATAAGTATTTTGGAATTTCATTTGCAAATTTTATTGTGAGCTGATTTTTTTTGTACTTAAGTAATAACTTCAACTAAATTGCAATTGTTCCTGTATTAATCTGTTATTATTTTCAAAATATAATTAATTTTTTGTTTTTGTTTCAAAATTTATATTACTATGTTATTTTGCGAATGAAGAGGCAACAAAAAAGAATTAGATTAATGAAAAATAGATTTATATTATATTTTAGATAATACCTAATAGTGGTCCACTGTACCCTGGTGGGTGGACCAGTGTATATATATATATATATATATATATATATTTAGTGTATTGAAAACTATGTTGTGAGAAAATTATGATGGATGTAAGAAGGTTTAAGGAATATTCAAAAATATTTTCATACAGATTGGTCAGTCTGTTAAAGAGAAAAAAAAATTTAACTGAAAAAGTGGTCCACTGTGTACCGGTCTCCCCTACCCGATTACATGAGATTTTGTTATTTGTATTGATATGTTTGTGTTTACGTATTTTATCAAGATTATATTTCAGCTATTTTTAAGTAAGTTTTTTAAGATACTATATAACAATGTTAAAATGTCGGCTATACTTTATTAGCTTATGTTAAAGATTGGTCAGAAAAAAAAGGTTGGCGAGATTAAAAAATTTTGTCGATCAGCTAGTGCTCGACTAACATAACAACAGGGCTGCTGGGATGGAATTTAATTTTTAAAAAGGACACATTTTGAACCGGTTTGTTTACAGTCCCATTTTATTAGTAGAATTTTGTGATAATTTCCCAAATGACTGGCGAATTTTGCATTTTTTGTAAAAAAAAAAAAAAAAAAAAAAATATTTAGATGTAATTTTAAACAAAATCTCTTTTCATTTCTTTAATTTGCAAATATTTTAAGTTTTCTGATTTAAAATACTGTGATTAAATGTCCAATGTAAGATTTCCCTTAGTTGAAAATTGTTATGACAGAATTTACACAACTGCAAAAATAATTGATTACTACAACAATGCATTTTCAGGGTTTTTTTTCCAATAAAATTAGCTATACAACAGAGGAAAGTTAACTTCATACTATATTTACATTGAAGTAATTTGGAGAGTTGCAAAATATAGCTAACAAGTAAAACACAAATCTTCTTTAGTCTGCGGGTTTTAAAATACAGGGTGTCCATAATTAAACGACCCTACTTTAAAGTTGTCTACAGACGAATCTATTGGTCAGAAAGTTGTGAAATTTTATGGAGAACATAATGAAGGGATGGGAATTTGTTTGAGCGAAAAAAAATAGTTCAAAATTTCGCCACCAGATGGCGTTTTATAGATAATTTTATCGATAATTTAGCATAACATTTAACATACATTTACTATAGTTTAAAAATTTTATTACAACATATCATATTCCACATGACGGCCATCCTTTTCAGCTACCATCTGGAATCGTAAGATAGCATGTTCCACAGCCGTCCGGATTGTGTTTTGGGAAATGCTAAGAACATGTCGCAAAAAAAGTTTTGTTGAACATCTTTTGCTGTAATAAAATTTGTAAACTATCGCAAGTATATGCTAAATATGTAATTCATTTAAATACGCCCTCTGGTGGCGAAATTTTGAACTAATTTTTTTTTTCGCTCAAACAAATTCCCATCCCTTCATTATGTTCTACACAAAATTTCGCAACTTTCTGACCAATAGCTTCGTCTGTAGACAACTTTAAAGTAGGGTCGTTTAATTATGGACACCCTGTACTTCCTAAATATTCACTCGACACGATGCAATTTCCTTACCTTGTATCATTTTTATCGATAAAACAGGTAATTGACAATCATCTCACCATTTAAGTAACAATCTAAAGTCAATTTCTAAAAGGACAAGAAAATCAAATCAAAATAAGTAAACAAACAATAAATAAATAATAAAATACCTAATATAAGTCTTATTCTTGTAAACAAGAATTTGCATTGCAATCACCGCTCACGAATACATGACACAAGCGATAGGTTAATTTATTGTTAATTGATAGTAGAGGTGCCCAATCTTTTTAGGCGAAGGGCCGCTTAAAAAATTGTTAGGTTGTCGAGGACCACCATCAGTAGCACAGAGAGAATTTTGTTTCGAGGAGATGTTGGGTAGGGGGGGGGGGATAATTAGCATTATCCATACATACAGCACTGTTCGGTTGCAAATTTGGAAGAATGCACCCACTAGATGGATTTGTGATTTTTATGCGGCTACTTGACAAAATTGTGATTTTTATGTGCCCGTTCTAAAAAATTCATGATTTTTATGTATAGGTTCAACTTTTATGTATAGGTTCAACTTTTATGTATAGGTTTCAACTTTTTTACTCAGTGACCACTGGCCAGTACATGGATTTTTTTACTCCTGTTTTTCAGCAATGACCAATAACAAATTTACAAATACTTGATAAAAAATTTAAGAAATTTGTCAAACGATTGTGGAATAAACGGCGAAATTTGTCAAATAGTGTTGGGAAAGAAATCGCGACATTCGTCAAATGGTCTCGGGAAAGAAATCAGGCATTGCAGGAAAAAAATTAATTATGTCTAACTGTCGTGAAAAAATTAGAGAAATTCGTCAAATACGTTCGGGGGAAAAAATCACAAAATTCATCAAATGATCTCGGGAGAAAAATAGTGAAATTTGTCTAACAATCGCGGAACAGAATTGCAAAATTCGTCGAATAGCAGTGGAAAAAAAGTGCACAATTTGTTCGTTCATGGAAAAAGTCGTGAAATTCATTAATCGATAGTCGATAAATCACGAAATTCATCAATCGATAGCAGAAAAATCACAAAATTCATTGATAGTGGAAAAATCACAAAATTCATCAACTGGTTTCAGGGGGAAATTTTTTCGAATATCGTCGAATGGCTTCGAGAAGAAAAAAAGTCACAATCCGTCAAATAATTTCGGAGAAAAAATCGTGAAATTCGCTAAATGGTTTCGAAATTTGTCGAGCGACAGCGGGGAAAAAATCTTTTTCCATTCAATCATCGCAATTGGGACTATTAAGTTTGACCAGTGGTGGCAGTAAAGTCAGTCGCCAAATTTTCAGTATTACTCGCCGATTGGCGAATGGCAATTTTGTCCTATATTTTTACACGCCTGATCGATGAAATTCAAGATTTTTACGCACCCGATTGATGACTTTCTTGATTTTTATGGATCCGTTTGACGAAATTAATGATTTTTATATGCCCGATAAACAAAATTCATGATTTTTATGCATGCGTTCAACAAAATTTATGATTTTCCTTCTCCCGATCCACAAAATTCATGTTTTTACTGTGCCTGATTGACAAAATTCGTGATTTTCAACTGATATGCTTTCCGTCGGCCGTTTAATGAAATTCACAATTTTTCTTCTCTAGACAATGGCAAAATTTTCATTTTTTTTTTTTTTTTTTTTTTTTTACCGTTTGTTGAAATTTACAATTTTTTCACAAACATTCGATGGAATTCTTGATTTTTCCACGCCCAATATACGAAATTTGTGATTTTCCATGCCTATCGACAAAATTCATAATTTTGCAGAACCGATAGACAAAATTCATAATGTTTTCCCACAATCTATGGACAATTTGCAAATTTTTTCCGCGACTGTTCGTTGAAATTCGCGATCTTTCCATGCCATTCGATGAAATTCATTGCTCGATCCATGAAATTTGCGATTTTAAGTGCCTTATCGACAAAATTTGCAGGTTTTTTGAACTGATTTACAAAATTCAAGATTTTGAGTGATTGACGAAATTTACAACTCCAGAATTACCGATTTTGGCATCTCTGGTTTCTGTTGACCGATTATTGAAATTTGCGTTTCTTTTTCTAGCGACAAAATGGCGAAATTTGTGATTTTTCCATGCCCATTCGACAAAATTTGCATCCAGTCGATGCAATTCATAATTTTATGCACCTGATCGATGAAATTCATATTTTCCTACGATCTATGGACAAAATTTGCGCATTTTTCTCACGAATTATTAAGGAAATTCGAAATTTTTGGATAGGTTGGCATGTATGGTCTCATGTGGTCCATCACGGGCCACAGGTTGTGCATTCCTAATCGTGATGCAGTTTAGCTCATTCGACTCGACCTCAATAGAACTTACTGATTTTAGTTTCACCACCAGGGGCAGTTATGTTCATATAGAACAGAGTGCGCCCCTGGCAGTGGAAGGGGAAATTAATGGATTTTGGAACTAACTCGAGTTCTATGGGTCCCATCACAACATGGTTTGATTCATTCAATTTGACATTGACAGGATATATCAATTTTAGTTTCAAGTTTGACCACCAGGGGGTGCATTCCTATCTCAGGTTCTATGGCCCCGATCATGACAAGGTATGGCTCACTCAACTCGAAATCGACAGCCTCAACAATTTCAGCTGTTTGTATAGAACAGAGTGCGCCCCCTGGTGGTGGAACATGGAACTAACAGATTTTGCAGCTAACTTGAGTTCTATGGGTCCCATCACAATGCAGTTTGATTCATTTGACTCGACATCGACAGGATATATCGATTTTAGTTCCAAGTTTCACCACTAGGGGACGCTATCCTATCTCGTGTTCTATGGGCCCGATTACGATGAGGTATGGCTCATTCGACTCGAAATCGACAGCCTGAAAGATTTCAGCTATGTTTGTATAGAACAGAGTGCGCCCCCTGGTGGTGGAAGATGGAACTAACGGATTTTGCAGCTAACTCGAGTTCTATGGGTCCCATCACAATGCAGTTTGATTTATTCAACTGGACATCGACAGGATATATAGATTTTAGTTACAAGTTACACCACCAGGGGGCGCTTTCCTATCTTGTGTTCTATGGGCCTGATCACGACGAGGTATTGCTCATTCGACTTGAAATCGGCAGCCTGAAATATTTCAGCTATGTTTGTATAGAACAGAGTGCGCCCCCTGGTGGTGGAAAATGGAACTAACGGATTTTGCTGCTAACTCGAGTTCTATGGGTTCCATCACAATGCAGTTTGATTCATTCGACTCGACATCAACAGGATATATAGATTTTAGTTACAAGTTTCACCACCAGGGGCGCTTTCCTATCTTGTGTTCTATGGGCCTGATCACGACGAGGTATGGCTCATTCGACTTGAAATCGACAGCCTGAAAGATTTCAGCTATGTTTGTATAGAACAGAGTGCGCCCCCTGGTGGTGGAAGATGGAACTAACGGATTTTGCTGCTAACTCGAGTTCTATGGGTCCCATCACAATGCAGTTTGATTCATTAGACTCGACATCAACAGGATATATAGATTTTAGTTACAAGTTTCACCACCAGGGGCGCTTTCTTATCTCGGGTCCTATGCGCCCCATCACGACGAGGTATGTCTCATTCGACTCGAAATCGACAGCCTCAAAGATTTCAACTATGTTTGCATGGAACAGAGTCCGCCCCCTGGTGGTGGAAGATGGAACTAACGGATTTTGCAGCTATCTCAAGTCCTATGGGTCCCATCACAATGCAGTTTGATTCATTCGACTCGACATCTACAGGATATATTGATTTTAGTTCCAAGTTTCACCACCAGGGGCACTTCCCTATCGGGTTCTATGGGACCGATCACGACGATGTATGGCTCATTTGACTCGGAATCGACAGCCTGAAAATTTTCAGCTATGTTTGTATAGAAAAGATTGCGCCCTTTGGCGGAGGAAGATGGAACAAACGGGTTTTGCCATGCATTTTCATCCTTCTAATTGTGTTACTCTCTCGCTGTATAATTTAAAAGTTGAATCTTGGATTCCTCTCCCTGGGCCACCACCCTCATATTTTATTGGGGTCCAAGGGGTCTTTTTTAGCATTTCTTTAAAATTTTATTCTAATGATTAATTTATACCCTATACTTAATTTCGACTAATTGACATTTTCATCAATAACCTTAAAAAAGTAATGATATCTGTACAAAAACCCTTAACGGGTTAAAAGTGTTGACGCAGCACTTTCTTTTGGCTCTATGAATTTTAAATATGGGTCTTAAAAGCAATGATATCAAATTTAAGTGACGCTATGTTAATAATTTTTTTTAAAATCATAATTTTGTTTTTAGTTTTATTTATGTTCACAGGTGCAATTATTATCTTAATATGAAAAAATATATAAAATTTATTCGCTGATGCTTTTTCATTCACATCTCTCATGAATTCAAAATATGGGTTTTAAAAGAAATGATATCAAAATTTGAGTGACACCTTGACGTTAATTTAATAGGACTCTTTTAAAATTCAATTTAAATTATTTTTGGTTTGTCTTCTAAAGTATATTTACACATACAAACAATACTTTTAATTTTTCAATACACTTTTAAATATATTACTTTCACTGAGCCTATATTATGTATTGAAATGTATTTATTTCAATAAATTGATTTACCTTCTGTGCCACGCTATCCAAAATCATAAGTAAAATTTATGTAAATGATTATTTTGCGTCATAGTATCCAAACAAAGGGAAATGTATGCAAGTGGATAATATGACGCAAAATAATCATTTAAATAAATTTTACTTATGATTTTGAATAGCGTGGCACAAAAGATAAATCAATTTATTGAAGTAAATACATTTCAATACATAATATAGGCTCAGTGAAAGTAATATATTTAAAAGTGTATTGAAAAATTAAAAGTATTGTTTGTATGTGTAAATATACTTTAGAAGACAAACCAAAAATAATTTAAATTGAATTTTAAAAGAGTCCTATTAAATTAACGTCAAGGTGTCACTCAAATTTTGATATCATTTCTTTTAAAACCCATATTTTGAATTCATGAGAGATGTGAATGAAAAAGCATCAGCGAATAAATTTTATATATTTTTTCATATTAAGATAATAATTGCACCTGTGAACATAAATAAAACTAAAAAGAAAATTATGATTTTAAAAAAAATATTAACATAGCGTCACTCAGATTTTGATATCATTACTTTTAAGACCCATATTTAAAATTCATAGAGCCAAAAGAAAGTGCTGCGTCAACACTTTTAACCCGTTAAGGGTTTCTGTACAGATGATGTATTTACGGGAACAAATCATGTAATTATGATATAGAGGTTGTCTCAAAAGTCCTTGACACATTTTAAAATTCAATAAATGATCAAGAAATTGGCAATACTTTTTATGATCGGAAATGTTGTTTAAGCAAATAAAAAATAGTTCCAAAACTTTCTCATAGATGGCACTGCTTCTGGAAAGTTATCGAATAGGTAGATGGCCTTCATACATAACAATGGCGAAAAACGCTCAATGCTTTTGCACAGTTTTTGTCCAAACTAGGACAACCCTCATTCCAGAAGTTAATAACACTCGTATATCCATCCACACTTGTCTAATCGAACTCAGGATGGCGAGTATCGTTAAGTTCTGGAATGTGAGTTGACATAGTTTGGACAAATCTGCGCATACGCATTGTGCGTCTTTCGAAATTGTTATGTATAAAGGCATTCTGCCTATTCGATATCTTTTCAGAATCAGTGCCATCTATGAGAAATTTTTCGAAGTAATTTTTTTCTATTTGCTTAAACAAAACTTCAGATCATAAGAAGCATTTTCGTCCAAACCGTATTCTTATACGCCAACTGCTTGATCTTATATTGAATTTTAAAATGTGCTAAATACTCTTGGGATATTTATCTTTCACCTACTTTGTGAAATATTTATGTCAAATTTGGCAGAACGAGGAGGAATGTACAAACATGATTAAACTAAATGTAGGCTTATAATATCGAAAAATACCGAGTGTTAGTTTAGTAATGTCCTTATCACACTATTTTTTTTTAAATTAGAGAATTAAATTACATTGTATTTTCCAGTGGGCTGTTTATGAAATGTTTTCTCTGGCTCACCGCCTTAAATTCATCCATTTATTGATGACAGATGAGAAATATAACTTGTTAACGAATGGTTTGTTCACTGTAACATAACTTCCTGAACATCTCGTTCACTCAATGCATACAAAGTCCGTACAACTAAATAATCAGAAGAACGGTTTTAACGAATGGTTTCGTAAATAGTTCTACGTAAATATTCAGTCATATTGCTACATCATAGTTTATGTAAATAGCCATGTTACTAAACTTTAAAAGAAAATCATATATAACTTATTCCAGAATAATACGTGGGATTGTGTTTAAGTAAGGCAAAGAATATGTTATAGAAAATTGAATTAGGCGAGGCTTTTCAAATTTTATGAAAATCGAATCAAAACTTAAAAAGATATTAATAAAAGTTTTCTTCATTCTATTAAATCCTATCACACGTAAATAAATCAATGATATCGCATGATAGGTAATGATTCTAGGTCATATTATTTCCGTATTACTGAATTTAAAAACCGAATTTGTATACTAAAATTGTTTAATGATACCACTCCTATAATCTAACGGCACTTTTTCGGATAGATGTTTCCGGAGAAATAGATATTAAATGGAAAAAGTGTCTAAATATGGATGTCAAGTTCTGAAATTTTCAAAGATGGGCTTAAGTTGCCCATTAGAATTTTCAGTCAATGTCAACAAAAGATAAAATGTTGCCAACTTTAAAGGTACTTATTTTATTTACGGAAATTAATCATATTATAATAACAGACGATATAATTCATTTTTTCACTGAAATAATAACGATGATTTTTTAACGATTTTTAACACTTTCCAACCTAGTTGAAAAGTGTTTATGACTTCGGTTCGCCTGGCCATCTGCTGTCTGTCCGTGCTCTAACTCCCGTAAATAGGCTCGGATTGCCCTGCAATTTTTATATGTTATTGTCGTTATCTATAGCATGTGCCCTATTTCAACTGAAGTGTGTAGCGCTTATAGTTTTTTTTACGGGGACACTCAAAAGAATTCCGTTACATTACGGTCTATGGGGAAAAATCATTTGCGTTTTATTTTAATGATGTTACACAATTTCAAACACATTGTAATGGATATATATCACTAAGGTGCATTACAAGAAGCTTAATATAGAATAGGGTGTGCATAGCACTTATAGTTACTTTACAGAGACAGTCAAAAGGATTCTGTTACATTACGCCTATGGAGAAAAATCGTCTGCGGTTTATTTAAATAATGTTTCAATATTTTAAACGCATTGAAATTTATATATATCACTAAGGTGCATTACAAGAGGCTTACAAGAGAATTGTGTATATAGCAGTCACCGTTCATTGACAGCGACACACAAAAGAATTCTCCACTCTCTGTTAACAATAATTCCTGGAAGTGCGTTTTTAGTTACTGAACGCGATTTTAATTTTAACTCGCTTTTTGTCTATTACGTGGTGTGTATAAATTCTGTAGGTCATATACACGGCAGCACAAAAGTTCGCGAACACATTTCCGCTTATTGACAGAAACTCCAGAAGAAGAATTTTAAACTGGATTACGCGTTTCCTAACTGAACTAAAATTTAGAATCCTATGTAGTATATATACAAATCTATAGATCCTATACAGGGCTGAATAAAAGCATTCGGATATTTTTCCGAATATTGAATATGTTGGAAATATATGTTGGAAGTTCCTGAAATTACGTTTGTTAAATATGTTATGCGTTTTCCAAATTGTTTACTTAGATGTTATCTTTCAGCTTATTAAACGGTCATGATTTGTAAAATTATTTTGCAAGCGTTGGGAAGTGTTACATAATCTATGCTTGACGCATGATTTTTCGTTCTTGTTTTACATTGTCTTGTATTGGATACTTGCGCACAGTATAATTTTAATGTGACAGAATTGTAATTAATTGTTTGTAAAAGTGTATTGAAATTAATTTTCTAAAATAAAGCTAATATCTACAATATGAAAATCTGCACATAAAATAAATTTTGTATTCATGCATTTTTGCATAAGAGTGCAACAACTATTGCTTCAAGATAAGAATATTTATAAAACAATTTACAGTACGAACGCACCTCATTTGTCACGCTTGACGTACAATTTCCAACTTGTTTAATACAAAGACTAATTTTATAATATCTATAATGGTACTTAAATATTTCTAATCACTGAAATGCACTGATAATCACCTGTTTAAATTCATCGGTTTACTGCAGATAGACTAGAAATCCAATTTTTTAATATCTCAACCATTAATTCTTTTCAAGTTAACTTCCTAAACGTCTCGTTCGTTATTTCTTTACATAATAATAATACAAAGTCCATGCCTCAGGGTAATTAGTAGGCTGTTTTAAATGAATAGCTTTTGAAAATAGTTTCAGATCACTTCATAAAACTTATAAAAGGATAATGAGTAACTTACTTGAAGGCAAGTTCGTTTCAATAAAACAAAAAAAAAATATTTATACATCAATAAATTAGTACAACCAGGGCTTGCAGCGTTCCTAAATTTTTCTACATTTGGTAACACTATTTAAAAACAATAAAATTCGTGATAGATTCGTTTTACATCTGCAACAGAAATATACTTTATTGTTCTGTAATAGTGGTAGCAAAGGCAGAAAATTTTAGGAACGCTGCGAGCATTGGCGGTACTAATTTGTGGACACAATGCTCGCTGCCACACATTTTTAACCCATTTGTATCGTTAGCGCATATATGCGTTCATTACAAGAATTCCCATTTTATTCAGAAATTCCGAACTCGCCTTATGTAATTACGCGATTACATAAGGCCAGTTTTTCTATAAGAAAATACTGGTACTTTCCCTGAAAATTCCAGGAGTCTGTACGTACCCTGATAAATGCTCGCCTAGATCAGTTTTTAAAAATTCGAAATTTAAAAGGGTGCCGGAGCAGAAGACGTTGTAAAATTGAATTTATGTGATACAGTTGGTATAGAAGCATTGAATTTAGCATGGTGGTAACTTTTAAGATGTAAATGCTGGCTATGAGCGGTTTCTAATAAACTCGAAAATTAAAAGGATGAAATGAGTGGAAAACGTACTAAATATACAGGGTGATCAGAAAATGAGTATACATTTGAAAAATTAATAATTCACGGAATAATGTAGGTAGAGATGTAAAAATTGACACACATGCTTGGAATGACATGGGGTTTTATTGTATCCACAAAACAGTTCATAAAATGGCCGACAGATGGCGCTTCGTGTGATAAGAAAAGCAATAATTAGCATAACAAATTATAACAAAGCAAAGACGATGTTCTTCAGAACGAATGCTCAACATGTCCACCGTCATCCCGCAACAATAGCTGTAGCCGAGGGACAATGTTGTGCACAGCACTGTGCAGCATATCTGTAGTTATGGTGAGAAATTGGCGTTGGATGTTGTCTTTTAGCGTGCCTATTGATGTCGGTCGATCGCGGCAGATTCCCCATTTTGATAGTCACTAACATTGCCTTTTCTGGTAACGTCAACATGCTGCGATTGCTGGTGCATCGGATTCTCTCTCTCATTACAGCTCCTTTTATACACGATTCTCAGGCCGAGTCACTGACGTTTTGCTGTTCAGTGCCATCTGTCGGCCTTTCTTTTAAACCTTTTTTTGTGTGGTTACAATAAAACCCCATGTCATTCCAAGCATGTGTGTCAATTTTTACCTATGTACCTACATTATTCCGTGAATTATTAATTTTTCAAATGTATACTCATTTTCTAATCACCCTGGTATTTTAAATTATTATGTAGTTGGAATTGTCAGTGTTAGAAATTAGAAATTTAGTAAAGTCGTTACTTTTAAGATGCAGATTCCCCGTATAAATAGTTTATTAAAACCTCGACATTTAAAGGTGTGAAATGAACGGAACAAATTCTAAATTATGATTTATTTAGACTTGTTAGGAATAGAAACATAAACTTTGTCTGTTATTTTTAAGCCGTAAATGATCGTACAGAATAGTTTTCAGAAAATTCGAATTTTCAATGGATGTACAAGCAAAAAAATTCTAAAATTGAGGTTTTTGTGCTGCTGCTTCGGCTACAAATTTGAACTTTGACATGGTAGTTAATTTTAAGATGCAAGTACGTACAAAAGGGGTTTTAAAAAAATTCGAAATTTAAACGAGTAAAAAGAGCGGGGAACATTCTAAAAACATTTTAAACTAGGATTTCTCTGAAACTGTTGGGGATAGAAACTTGAAATTTGACATGGCTGTTACATTAGAGACGTAAATGCACACACAGAACAGTTAAAAAAAATTAATTTAAAAATGAGCAGGTGCAAAAAAAAAAAAAAACTCTGTGATATATAGTTTACATAGAAGCTTGGAATTTGGCTTAGTGGTTACTTTTACAGGGAAGAGATTTCTCCGTTTTTTGCATACAAGTATAATCTGAGAGAAAACTTTGTTCTGTTAAATCGCAGAATGTTCCGAATCAATAAAAGAAAACATTTTCTGTAAGATTATACTGGTATGCAGAAAAGCGGAGAAATCTCATCCCTGTTTTAAGATGTAAATGCTCGCTAAAAACAGTTTCTAAAAAATTCGAAATTTCAAATAAAAAATGCAATGAGCGGAAACCCGTCAAAATACATTCTAAATTACGATCTATTTCGGATTTATTTGACATTTTTTCATTAATTTTATCTTATGCAGGATAAAAATGATGTTTACTCAAAATGGGGTTTAATTAGTAATTTTTTAAATATACGTAGCAGTATATTTTCCTCTAATAAAAATAGGACACAAATACCACTTGGCATTTTGTAAGAACTACGCGTGCAAAAACGCGGGATTTGCTGGCATATAAATATCTCTGCAATTGTTATTAACGTGGAAACTATAATATTAATTATGCAGTTGAAATATAGAAAACAAGATAAAGTTTTAAAGCACAGATTTAAATGATTACTTGATAAAAGTAGTACACAAAAAGGCATATAAAAACCTTTTAATATAATGATCAACATGTTTCAAATGCACAAACAGCGCCATTATCAAGATCTACTTGATAAACTATTCTAGCAAAATTTTTGAAAATAAACTTGAAAAGCATAAATTACGAAATCATATGCGTAACAAAAGCAGGTGCTTAAAATAGGGAACTGTAAAACATGAAAGCTAATATTTCACGTTTTTTCTTTTATCAAGTAAGCATTCAAATCTGTATTTTAATGATAATTTGTAATTTTATTATATGATTATGTAACAGAAGGTTTATTGTAATATATGTTATCGGCTATTTAGTATGCGTTCCATATCTTCCTTGCATGTATAATGTAAGTACCAAGTAAAGTAATAAATATGATGAACTGAAAACTATTACCTCTGGCACACCAATCTTTTAACGAGAATAAATCAATATAATAATATAATAAATTATAATATCTTGTAATAATATATTTCTTTTAAATGCTAAATGGTGTATATTAAAAAAAATGATACACAGTAAAATAATTTTTGTTAGGTTGTTTGACATGTTTCGGCTCACTCTGAGCTATTTACAAAAACAAATGAGAATATTCCATAATTGCACGACCTTTGAAAGTATTATTTATAATAATAAATAAGATAATAATAAAAATAAAATAATAATCCATCCATAATAAGACAAATCATAGAGATACTAACACGCAAAAATACAATATGTGACGATGCAGCATCTTTTAACTTACCGAAATTGTGGCTCGAGTGACTCCATGGTTACCGATATGAAAATAAACAACCAAGTAAAAATAAAAGATAACGCGCGTAATCTTTTAAAAAGTACATGATAACTTTGAAAGTATTATTTATAATAATAAATAAGATAATAATAAAAATAAAATAATAATCCATCCATAATAAGACAAATCATAGAGATACTAACACGCAAAAATACAATATGTGACGATGCAGCATCTTTTAACTTACCGAAATTGTGGTAATAATAACTTCAAAGATCGTGCAATTATGGAATATTCTTATTTGTTTTTGAAAATGGCTCGGAGTGAGCCAAAACATGTCAAACAACCTAATAAAAGATATTTTACGGTGTATTTATTATGTTGTTAATTTACACCTTTTAGCATTTAAAAGAAAAGAAAACATTTTAACTTATTAAGTGAATAATTCTTTCTTACATTTGAAAGAGAGATTAATTAACATCTTGATTCTATAATTGCTTCTTTATTTAAGTTAAACAGGAAGTTCACAAAGCTAAATTACAAGAACATTTTTAAAATTGTTTCGTAACTAGTTCAAAACATCATTACTAACATTCTGAAAGGAACACGAGTGTCTTGTTTCAAAATGTTAAGAAAATTTATACTGATAAATCAAGAAAAATCTTAATACAATGATTGAATTTTAAGAAATAAAGATAAATTACCTCTTAAAGTATTATATATTTCGCTTATTATGCCAGTAGGAAAATCTATATAAGCTTAAAAAAGTTTTAGTTTTTCAATTTTTGCCCAATTATTGCATTTTGGGCGAAACTTATTTCAAAAAGACAGTTTTAGTTTTTAAATAATGCTCCAAGTCATATTTCTTTAGGTCATTATAAAGCTACTTTTAAAGTATTTAAATAGAATTTTCTAGATATATAGTTTATACCTTTGATTCTATTTGAAATTTATATTTCAATTTATTGATGTTATGAAAATATTCTAAAATGTAAATATTTGATTTGAAAATATTTAATGCATCTATGTATATTTAGGTAACAAAAACGTTAATATGTATCAATACTCTATAACAAACTTATGATATAAACAATGTTTTACTGTGAGAAAAATTTAAATGTATTTGATGTAACGAAAAATATATTTTATGATAAGGAGACTGGAGTTGCCTTAAAAAATTATCAATATTTCTAATAAATGAAATGAACTTAGAACTACCGGTTTAAGCTCACCTGATTATGTGATATCCAAGCTGTGCAACTTATTAAAGCAATTATTAGTTCCTTGCAGAAGATTTTCCTGAACGTCTCTTTCATTCATTTCCTTCGTTACGTAAATATAACAGAAAGACAAATTTGAAGGGGAATTAAAGGATCAATTTTAATGAACAGATTTATAGATATTTTCCATAAAATCACCGGATTTAGATTACTTCCAAGCTGTGTAACTTATTAAACCAATCATTAGTTCCTTGCAGAGGGTTTTCCTGAACGTCTCTTTCATTCATTTCCTTCGTGTCGTAAGTATAACAGAAAGTCAAATTTGAAGGAGAATTAAAGGATCAATTTTAATGAACGGATTTATAAATATTTTCTATAAAATCACCGGATTATAGATTACCTCCAAGCTGTGTAACTTATTAAACCAATCATTAGTTCCTTGCAAAAGGTTTTCTACAACGTCTCTTTCATTCATTTCCTTCGTTACGTAAATATAACAGAAAGTCAAATTTGAAGGAGAGTTAAAGGATCAATTTTAATGAACGGATTTTTAATAAATGTCCATATACTCACCGGATTATAGATTACATCCAAGCTGTGTAATTTATTAAACCAATTATTAGTTCGTTGTAGAAGGTTCTTCAGAACGTCTCTTTCATTCATTTCCTTCGTTACGTAAATATAACAGAAAGTCAAATTTGAAGGAGAGTTAAAAGATCAATTTTAATGAACGGATTTGTAAAAAAATTCCATATACTCACCGGATTATAGATTACATCCCAGCTGTGTAACTTATTAAACCAATCATTAATTCCTTGCAGAAGGTTTTCCAGAACGTCTCTTTCATCCATTTCCGTCGTTACGTAAATGTAACAAAAAGTCAAATTTGAAGGAGAGTTAAAGGATCAATTTTAATGAACGGATTTGTCAAAAATTTCCATATACTCACCGGATTATAGATTACATCCAAGTGGTGTAACATAATAAACCAATCATTAGTTCCCTGCAAAAGATTTTGCTGAACGTCTTATTTACCCATTTCCTGTGTTACGTAAATCTAACGGAAAGTCAAATAAGGACAGTTAAAGGATAAATTTTAATGAATTTTTTTATAACTATTTACCATAAACTCGTCGGATTATAGAGGGTAATGGAAAAAAGTTGGACAGATTTGAAAGAATCATAACTTTAAAAGTAATTGGGTAAACACAATTATTTTCTTTCCAAAGTACTCGGCAATTATCTAAGATTTGTTAAATGTAGCTGTTTTAAAATCCCGACATTCATACGAACCGAATAAGTAATTGCACGATGAACGAGACTTCGTGCTATCCTACCTTTTTCGATGATTCCGGGGTGGAAAGCGTGTAATTCGAAACCTCTAAGACTAAGCAGGAAGGAGGTATGTAGAAAATGTCAATTAGAAAATTATTCAGCATCGTCGATTTAGCAGGAAAGGTTCCACTATGTACACAAATAGCCTAAGCAAAAAATGAAAATTGCGATATGCGTTTTCAGATCATCGATTCTGCACATCGTCTTAATGTCACGACTTTTAAACAGCTACATCTAACAAATCTTGTGTAATTGCCGAATACTTTGGAAATAAAATAATTGAATTTACTCAATTACTTTCAGAAATATGATTCTTTTAAATCTGTCCAACGTTTATTGATGACATTGTATATTACATCCAAGCTGTTTAACTTATGAAACAAATCACCAGTTCTCTGCAAGAGAGCCTCCTGAACGTCTTAATCACTCCTTTCTTTCGTTACGTAAATCTAAAAGAAATTCGAATAAAACTAGTCGTTGGAGGCCACCGTAATACTTACCCATCATGTATATGTATAATGTAAAATATTAAAATAAAAATGTGTAAACTACTTATAAAATGCATTGATATTCAAATAAAATCGTGTCTTGATGACGTCATAAAAAGGCTCGATTACTGAATTGCTTGAAAGAGGTTTTTCCTTATAACTCCAAAAATAATACTCCTATTAACTAGCGGTTTATTGCATCTGATTAAGCGTCAAATTTCCAATTAAAATATATATTTGAAGTGAAATTTGGATGAAATACAGGGTCATGAAAAATCGAAGAGTGTCGAAAATAGGATTACAAATATCTCTGCAACTAATTATCCGATCGACTTCATGTTTTATGCAAAATTTATGTTTTTTTATTGTCTTTTATATTTACTCCTTGAAATAAACAATTTCGAAAATTTTTATATACCTTTCATCAGAACGAATATTTCGAGAGTCCGAAAAAAAATGTTCCGGTTAATCGAGGTTATTGAAATGAAATAGGCTTCTTACCATTATTACATACTAAGTACATAGCAAATTGCAAGTCTCTATCTCAATTTGTTCGGGAGATAGAGCGTTTACAGACACACACACAGACACACACACAGACACACAGACGGACGGCAAAAAAAATTTTCTAAAAATATGTTTTTCGGAATCTCCAGTGTCTGAAACGTGTAAATTCGTCAAAATTTTTTTTTCGATTTTCAAAACGATTACAAGACTTACCCTATACTACGTATGATGGGTAAGTAAAAGGAAAGTCAGACGATCAATTTCAATATTATGAGTACGTCAATTTAAAAAAAATAAATTTAACAAGAACAAAAATTCATGCAACAGGCATAGATTATGAAACACTTCCCAAAAATAACAGAATATTATTAAGAAAATTAATTTTTACATACGGTGAAATGAGATATCTAAATAAGATACAGTGGAACTTCTATTTAACGAAGTCTCATCGTTACACTTAAAAACTTCGTTATGAAGAAAATTCGTTAAATAGAAATTAACTTAATTTCATGAAATTTTTTCTTTGGATTCAGAAGCATTTGATCCAGTTTTAATTATGAAGCCGTCTTTTACAAAACAGTTGTGTATGGTAGATGAAATCATGTCACATTCCCAAGCTTTGGCCCAAGCTTTCATCAGCTCTGATACACAGAATCTCAAACTAATGTTTTCACTACATTGGCTTTTTTCTGTCTTTTTCGATAATGTACTTCAAGATTTTTTATTATTCCTTAGACTATTGATTGAAGTTTAGCTGTATTGGCAGGACAAAAATAACTTTGATGTTCTTCGATTTGTATTTTGAAGCACGTTCTTTTGGATGTACAAAGCAATTGTCTATCAGCAATGGAAGGTCAGAATGGTACCTGTCTGACTCTAATAGATATTTTTTGTTTCAATGCATCTGACGCCATTGCGACACCTCATCTTCTATATCATTGAAGGTAAAAAGGGAATTTTGACTTCCCCCAACTGTCAGCGCTGGAGTCTCGGAGTGGGAGAATAGTGATAACAAGTGTTTTTCTTAGTGTGAAAAAAAATTGTTTTATATAGCACCAAGCAGAATGGAAATTATTTAAATGTGTTCATTTTTATACAATGGAATCCGCTGAAATAAATTTGCATATCCTTCGAACAGCAATCGCTTAATTTGA
The DNA here is from genome assembly GCA_963931845.1 of Maratus michaelseni. NCBI lineage: Eukaryota > Metazoa > Arthropoda > Arachnida > Araneae > Salticidae > Maratus > Maratus michaelseni. Next base: position 4,051,059 of record OZ007598.1, on the reverse strand, counting down.
ATTCTGTACACGTACAAAAGTGGAATAAACTTCGTTATATAGAATATATTTTTCGTAATGTGGAGATTAATTTACATGCTAATGGTGTTCAAAGTCAAAGTTCTGCAGAAAATTTCGTTAAGTAGAAAACTTCGTTAAATAGGGACTTCGTTAAAGGGAAGTTCCACTGTATTAAAAAAAAATACATAACTCAGTAAAAATACATTTTCAGAAATTCCTGTCTATATGCGATATTGTGCATGAATTCTGTGATGCTGCACTGTGTATGATGTATAGAAGTTTTACACACTACGTAAAACATTAAAGATTAGATAAATTTAAAAATGCATGCCACAGCGCAAGACGCACTTCCAGCAATTATCAATCATAGTCAGTCATGTAACTGAATTATTTTGTGTGTATCTGTATACCATAATATATAGAAAACATGTTGTAGTGCACCTAAATGATCCTTTTTAATTTTATTATGTTTGAATTATCATAATATCATAACAAGTTGGAAATTGTACGTCAAACGTGACAAATGAGGTGCGTCCGTACTATAACTAGTTCTATGATTATTCAGATCTTGGTGCAATAGCTATTGCACTCTTATGCAAAACTGCATGAATACAAAATTGATTTTATGTGCAGATTTTCATATTATAGATATTAATGTTATTTTATGAAATTAAGTTTCAATACACTTTTACAAACAACATTAAAGAACTTATTTACTGAATGGTGTATACAAATTTAAAATTTTATGCATAACATTAATATTAAAAATATCGACGTTTCGACCACCTTCTATGGTCATCTTCAGGAAAAAAAAATTATGTTGCTTTTAAAGTTTCAAATGGGAAAAACACTCCGTCCGTTGCCACATTATTATAACCATTATAACCATTATTATTATTAATATATTATTATTAAAACATTAAATAATATTATTATGTAATTAATATAATTATTATATATATATATTATTATATACATAATAATGTGGCAACGGACGGAGTGTTTTTCGCATTTGAAACTTTAAAAGCAACATAATTTTTTTTCCTGAAGATGACCATAGAAGGTGGTCGAAACGTCGATATTTTCAATATTAATGCATGTATAAAATTTTAAATTTGTATACACCATTCAGTAAATAAGTTATTTAATGTTGTAATGTTTCATGGTGTAATCGGCCAGCATTTATATTACTTTTACAAACAATTTTCTACAATTCTGTTACATTAGAATTATACTGTGCGCAAATATCCAATATAAGAGAATGTAAAAACTAATTCACTGTAAGATTGTTTTCTAACAAGGAAGGTCTCCTTAAAGCGCATACTCTGAATATTTTGAAAAAAAATGCTAATGAAGCTACTCATGTACGTAATAAAGGATCAGTCAAATTTAGCTGCGGAATCCCAGTAGAAAATCTGTAAAAAAATAAAACACTTTCGAGTATTTGACGCAAAAAGACGCGATTTGGCGAGCAAAACTTTTTCGTCGCCAAATGCAAGCAATTTTAATGTATTTGAAAATGTCTGGTTAAATGAGTGTTTAAATGCGTAGCACTTTATGAATTTAAACTTCAACGATTAAATAGTTTATAATTTTTTCTATAAAGTTTTGTAATACTTATACAAATTAACTATTGCTGAAGTTATTTAATTTTATACAGTTTTGAAGGCTGGTTAAGTTTTAAGTGTATTTTAACAGTAAATGTCCGATTAAACACTCTTTCATTACACATTTCGACTTTGAATAAGTTATTGTTTCCACGGCAACAAGACTTTTCTCTAGTTGTCTTCGGCACTAACGATATCGATGACAAATTGACAGAGCTCAGAATCACACAATTAATTTTTAGTTTGAAGCTATTTTAATCATTTCAAATTTTGTTCTAAACCGTAGAATGCGATAGTTAATTTTTTTTTTAGTTGTACATATAAATATATATGGAAAAACCGTAGTTATAAAAGTGAAATTATTTAAGTTATACTTACTTTAACTAGTTCAGTATAAAGAGTAGAAAAAAATTTTCCTAAAAGAGAATTTATCGTAAATGCATGTTTTTTTTTTCATTGTGTCGCTAACCCAGCGATAAATCGCCAAAACACGAAATTTTAATATTTTTTTTACGGCCGTTATATCGAGGTTCCGCATCAAATTTTTTTATAAACGTATATACCCTTATGAGAAGAATATTCTGTAATTTTTTCAAAATTTTCTGAGTATGAGCTTATGGAGACCTTCCAAGAATACTTTACAGTCAATCACTTTTTTACACACGTAAACGCAATTTGGAAAGGCTAATTAGGAGAGAATTCTTAATGAACAGTTTGTAACTAATTCAAAATGTCTTCATAAAATTGTTCATCTTTAAAGAAATATACCTCTTATTTGAAATTATTAAACAAGGTTATTTCGAAGAAGCCAAGAAAATGTTAATTCACCATTAAATTAGCGCAGCTAATAATAATTAACTAAGCATAAATCATTGCACTCGCAGCTTACTTGGTGACATCTATGTCATTACGATAGTTTATGCGTATTTTTTCTTTAAAAATATTTCATTATTTCCTCTTCTACACCATGTAAAACTATTCATATTGATATTATTTGCATCATTATTTACGAATTGCCCTAAATCGTATTTATCAGAACATTAGTAAAATATTTATAGCATAATAAATGTAAACATGAGTCAAAATTAAGGGGATATACGTCTTTTAAATTTTCAAAATATTCGAATTTTCTGAAACATAGATTGCAAAATCAACATATTCTGACTATTTTAAAATAAGTTGCAAATAAAATTCTTGATAGTTTTGGATAAAAATGTAGCAGGTGTTTTCAATTTAAGCTATCATTAACAGCTATGATTAATTTTGAGATAAACATTTTAAAGTGATTAATCTCAAAATGTTAGAAACATACTTCTTAATTGTGCTCAAGCTTTCTCTTAAAACATTTAATATGTTTACGAGCAATCTTTACAGATGTATAGATCGTTATATATTACACCTATATTTTAATAATTTGTTGACCGGCAATTCAATATGAAATCTGGTTTTGAAACCATAGCCTTTTTCTGAAAGATTCTAGGTAAGTCCGAGTCCTAGCTGCATTTATAGAATTTATGCGTTAGTAAATAGTTTATATTATACAAAATATATCTATTTAGTCGAGCCTAACAAAATATCCCCAAATATGAGATATAAATACATATTCGTTCTGATAAAAAATTACCAACTTTTACGCAAGAAAAAATCGTAAGCGGAACTAGATATTCAGGACACGCCTTTAGTCAACGGTGTAGGTTTTAACATGTTAACCGAGGAATAAACTTTTTGCAAATGATATACCTGATTACCAACGGGGCACACCCCCACCAGTAAAAAAATAGAAACTTTTTCTTATTCATGGCAGTGATTATGCATGAATAGGGCGTTTTAATAAGACGAAAATTTCAATTAAAATTTTACTGGTGGAATAATGCGATCAAAATATTACAGTAGTAGTAATATAAAATGCTGGACGATTACACCATGAAACATTACAACATTAAAGACGTGAGTGTAAAACATCACAAAATTACTGAATGGTGTATACAAATGTCAAATTTAAAATTTTATACATACATTAAAATTTAAAATATCGACGTTTCGACCTCTATCTACGGTCATCCTCAGGCACTGAGGGTGACCGTAGATGGTGGTCGAAACGTCGATATTTTTAATTTTAATGTATGTATAAAATTTTAAATTTGACATTTGTATACATCATTCAGTAAATTTGTGATGTTTTATACTCACGTCTTTAATGTTGTTACAGTAGTAGTTTGTGTATGACGAAATATTTCGTCATACCCAGTTGTTAACAGATTAAAACACGAGTATACTCGTGAGCGATTAATAAAGCGTTAAGACTAAACCTAAATTTGTGTATATTTTAGCAAAATTTATATTTAAAAAATGAGCTTGAAGGCATTGCATGTTTTCTCCCAGAGTTTATCGATGCATGAGATTGCTTTTATTTTGTTTGTGTGTGGCAAGAATAGCACAAAAATTTAAGTTCACTGTTAAGATATAGATTATAAATCCGTGAAGATAAGATAGCATGTAAAAATGTTAAGTAGATCAAAAGAAGTAGTTCTTTAAGTAATTTAAGTAACTATTAAATATTTCATTTTCTTTTGTCTGAATTTTTACAGTTCTGATCTTCATTACAGTCACCAACATGCAGATATACGAAAAAGGTTGGACTGATTTAAAAGAATTACAACTCTAAAAATAATTGAGTAAATGAAATTATTTTCTTTTCAAAGTACTCGTTAAATATCCAAGATTTGTTGAATGTAGCTGTTTTAAAGTCGTAACATTCAGATGCTGCGCAGAATCGATGATATGTAAATGCAAATCACACCACACATTCACAATTTCTTCGATGATTCCGGAGTGGAAAGCGTATAAGTCTAAAACTATTGGAGTTATGGGGAAAATGTCAATTATAAAGTTCTTCAGCATCTTCGATTTAGTAGGAAAGGATCCCCTATGTACAGTCGTGGAAAAAAAAAAGGAACACCCCCCACTAACTCTGCAACAAATTATAGTAGAAGGAAGTGACTGGTACCAAACGATTGGAAATAAAGTCTACTTTTAAGTGATGCATATAAAATTTGCTTAGGGGGCCATATACATATAAAAACACACCCAAACTTTGTTTTTTTCAATAGCAAGACCCAAATTTGACAACATATTTGAAATCTGCAGTTCAAACTATGCCTAGATACCAAATTTCATTAAATTCCTACGATTAGTTTCTGAGAAATTAATTACTTTATAATGAGCATATTTAAGGGGCTGTATCCAAATTGAAGTTCGGTGCTCGATTGTTGAAATGCTGCAGAATGTCACCTTTTAATGTATTATGTTTTACCGATATGACCATTTTACTCACTTAATAGGTTTCGGTTATTGTTATATGCTGTAAGATAATGTTTACAAGTGTTGAATTATCCGATTTTAAACCCTTGGGGACGAGCGACACGTATGCGTGACGCATAAGATGCTCAGAATCCTCGATTTTTCCCACCAGTTATTTTTTATTGCAAGCTTTGCCTTATTATATCTTAGCATTTCCACAATTCAATTAGACGAAAATTTCTGTTTTGAAAAACCGGTGGTAAATTATTAAAAATTCTGTAATAGACTCTCGTCACGAAGGGATTAAAAAACCATAAGATTATTTGTAATTAAAATAGTCTTAGAATATGTAAATGTTATTGGAATTTTACAGGTGCTTTTATAATGCTTTTTCTCAGATTTTGCATCTATTTAACTCGCCTTTTCTTTAGTTTATTGGCAGAAACATGAATAATATTGACAGATACAAAATTTAGAATTAAAAAAAAAAATAGTATAAAGCAGCGTAATGAAACAAAGTAAAAATAACAAAAAAAAAAACGCAGATAAATTGTTTTTTAGTCTGAAAATAAATCCAGACATTGCTTTTTTTTTAGTAGCGAGAGGGGGGGGGGGATGTCTTGTTTTGAGATATGTTCGCAGAATTTACATTCCGATTTATTTGAAGACCTAAAACTAAATATATGTTATAAAGACATCTGAATAACTTTACATCCGTTATTCTCCTTCGGAATAGGGAGCCATCGATTTCCATCGATTAAACCTATTCTGGTAGTTCATTTGAAATTTTACAATTAACTCATTAATGCCTCCTGGTAAGAAAACTTGCCATATGACATTTATTATTTATTATTATTATTATTATTATTATTAGATTTTTTTGCACACTGCTAGCGATTGGGAAATAATCTTGCCTATCAGAAAACCATAAAAATAACTTGTAATTTTTTTTCAATTAGCCTGTTTAATCGAATAGATTTAAATACGAAAGTTATAGAAGAAATATTGTAATTTTTTCTTCGCAATAAACTACCAATATAAACCTTACCTATTAATCCATGCTGAAACAGTTTGAAGAGACACTTGAAAATGCCCAGCTATATAACGAAAACTTCTTCCAGCTTGTCACATGCCAATCATTTGGCCTTTCGTTGCTTCAGTTAATTGTGGGGCCATTTTGTTTCAGCAAATACTCTACACATATGCATTTACAATAAACTTCACTTCAAACATATATACTGCAGAAAAAACAATATAGCTTTATTAGACTGGAAAAGAAGCTATAAATCCATTTAAAGGTAACAAAAATGATTAAGTTTTTTCTAAGGTAGAACTGATCATATTTTTTCAAAAATGAGCTTTATTAATTTAAAAATAAAAGCGAAACTATTTTCCATAAATGAAAACATATATCTCATGCAAACACGTTTTACGTAATTTTAATGAAAAATTTTAAAGCAGACATTGAAAAAGTAAAAGAAATATATATATATATATATATATATATACATATATATATATATATATATATATATATATATATATATATATATATATATATATATATATATATATATATACTAATAAAGGCTGGGGTTCTGGTGCCTCGCTATCTTATATCTTACTACAATCACAGGTCCTTGTCAGAGTTGTTTAACGTAAGATCACGAAGCATTGAAATACGGTTTACGCATTGTTTATAGTGTAAGACAGACTAAATCTCTAAGTTTATCAAGTCACTATAATCCCAGCCTATGAGTATAATATTTTCTCAAAGAGGAATGAGAGCTCTCCGACACGAATATCGATTCTTACCACTAAATTTTAATAGTATTCTCCAACGTAACGAATTTCAGAAATTTTGTCCTTGAATAAGGTAACAAATACTATTAAAATTTAGTGGTGTCAATCGGGATTTCGAGTCGGAGCGCTCCCATCCCTATTCAAACTATGCTTTAATGCACATCATAGACGGCCCCTTAAAGCAGCATTTTGTCGTTTTTTAAGCATAATTTGAAAACTACTTGGAAAAAAAAATTGAAATTTTGAATACACATAAAGCAGGACATAATAAATATAAATCCATCAAAAAAATTGTAGGTTGCAATTCATAATTTTTTCGAATATTAATTTCATAATTCATAATTCATATTATAAAATTTTAAAAATTACAAATTTGACGTAGTTATGTTTGGGTTTTTGAGTTTTATAACCAAACAAAACGTTAGCACATTAGGATTATAATTTCAGGAGATATTAATAAAAATATGAAAATGTAATTTAACATTAGAAGCTCTAAAATTTGAATGTTTATAACTCAAAAACTTATCATCCAAATGACTTAAAATTTTGTATCTAGGCATAGTTTGAACCGAAGATTTAAAATATCATGTCAAAAGTGGGTGTTGCCATTGAAAATATTAAAGTTTAGGCTGGTTTTAATATGTAGATGGCCCCTTAAGCAAATTTTAGACACATCACTTAAAAGTAGACTTTATTTCCAATCGTTTGGTACCAGTCACGTCCTTCTACTATAATTTGTTGCAGAGTTAGTGGGGGGTGTTCCGTTTTTTTTTCCACGACTGTACACAAATAACCTAAGGAAAAGGTTAAAATTGCGAATGTGTGGTGCGATGTGCATTTTCCGATCATCGATTCTGCACATCGTTTGAATGTCACGATTTTAAAACAGCTACGTCTAACAAATCTTGGATATTTGACGAGTACCTTGAAAAAAAATAATTGCATTTACTCAATTATTTTTAGAGTTACGATTCTTTAAAATCAGTCCAACCTTTTTCGGACACCCTATACATACTTACACAATCCGTGACTAATAACTAATAAATGACAATGCTTAAAAGCAATTCATTGTATACAGTTCAATCGATTCATTATAATTCGTTACATTGACGTTGATGGTGTTTAACTATGTAGATACGTACTCTTACATAAGACAATATAATCTTATATGATATAACATTGATAGAAATTCTAATATCCAAATCATTCATAGCGATGTAAATTACACGAAATACCATATGTATATGAGTGTGATTTCATCTCGATTTTAATTATTTACTAACCATTTTAAAAAACATATTTTTTCAGAAGCTTAAAAAAGACGACTGCTGATAGTAGTGCTTTGTTCTTAATACTCTAAAAACATTTTATAAAATATGACAAATTTAGATATATTCTCTTGTGTATTTGAAACAATGAGTAAATTGGTTAAAAGCTTTTTAAAATTTACGAAGATTTTTAAATTTGCATTCAACTGAAATTCCACTCTACTTAAAAGCTAATGAAATTATAAATAACTTAACTCTTCGGTTTATTTTTTATAACTTTTTAAATCTATATAATGTTTTCAAATTCATTTGATTAAATGACGATAAATTCTCTAAAAATACTTTTAACATACTATAAAATTTCACAAAAATATTGTTATTTTTTCTTTTTAGGTGCGTTCGTAATTATATAAATACGTAGCACCTATTGTCGTCGTCTGGTCCGTCCTTCTGTCTGTCTGTCCGTCTGTCCGTCCGTCCGCATATAACAACGCAAAAACTACCCAACCGAATGGTTTGGAATTTAAGTTATATTATCTTTTCAGAATTTTGTCGAGACATTTCAATTTTTTTAAAAATCGAATCAAAACTTTAGAAAATATTAATAAAAATATGTATTAAGAAATTTGATTTTTTTTAAATCGGTGCTTTTATTTTATAGGAGCTTTCGAAGTTTAATCGTCAAGCAACCGTTATACTTATTTTATGACAGAAATTAATCCGCAGACGATATAATTCATTTCACAGAATTAAAAATCATCAAGATCTGAATATTTATATAACTAGCTATAGTACGAACGCACATCGTTTGTAACGTTTGACGTGCAATTTCCAACTTGTTTTAATGTGTCTTCCTTTCTTAAAAATTTATAATTTTTTACTTTTATTCTTAAATTTCTTCATTTTATATTGTTTAATGAAACACCGGAACATATTAAAACACAAGGAAATTAAGTTCAATTAAATATTTTCGTTGACTTTTAACGATAGAGCAGCTATTGTTTTCAATCACCAAGAAAAGGGCCTTAAATTTATGATAAAAGCGCTCCTCACTTGGAAAAGGAACGGCACTTGGTTGGATGCAATACCTATTACTTTTGATGCAATTAATGTTTGCATTTTAAATAGAAGGAAAGTCAAAATGAATATAGCGATTACAAACTGATGGATTTAAGTTAACGTTTAAATGTAAAACAGATATATTAAAGTAAGCAGAGTTATATTAATATAAGATTACAGTGAAAAACGTATAATGTCTGAACACCCTTTGACCGATATGGAAAAGTTAAAAATGTAAAAAACATTTATTAAACTATAATGATATTCAAGGTTTGAAAGAATGACAAAAGATTTAAAACTAAATCATATTTATTAGAACGTTAAATATGAATTAAACATCTACTATATATATAAAACACAAACGGAAATTCCGTTCCGTTCCTTTATAACTCGAGTTCCGCTGAATGGATTTTGGTGGAACTTGCACTGTTCGATAGACAATTTTTCAGGGAAGGTTTTAGTATATAACATATTGTTCTACGTACATTAGTTATAGAATTATGACGGAAAGTTCTGTTATTTTGGACGATAAGGTTACCATAGGTCATTTGTTTGGCGACCATTATCGTTGGCGAAAGAATTGAAACGGCTATATCAGAAAATAATGCATAGAAAACACATAGAAAAATAAAAGAAAAATTCTGTTATTTATTTTATTTAAAATCCCCCCCCTCCCCGCAAAAAAAAGAAAAAGAAAGAAAGAAAACTGTTTTAATGAGGCATAATATTTAATTAAAACCCCATAGGAATGTTTGTAATGCTTTAAAATATTTGCAATGCATGAGATTACAATTCAGATTTAGTCAATATTTGGCGATTTATCGTTTGCGTCAGGTTAACAAAGATGCATCTGATAATTTGATTTAATAAAAGATGACTATTTTTTTCATTTTTTTCGTTCTGTCAATTTTTTTTATAATAACTCCCCGATCATGTGTCTTACAGGAGGAACTAGCAGATGTAATTGAAAAATGACTGCATTTATGAGTTACATGTTATTTGTTTATTTACGGTTTTGATTTTACTTTTGCCGCCAAGCAATGTGATTTTAAGCCAAAAATGCATAAGCGTGACATCAGCTTGAGCGGTATTAGCAATAATAGTGTGTTTTCGTGTGTACAAGATCCTTTTTGGAGTAAATTTTCATATTCAAATGCAAATTATATAAATAGAAGTTATTGTTATGAACATGGGATCAAATATTTAAATTTTAGTGAATGTCTGCCACTCAAACATATATTGTAAAATAATTAAATTTTAGACATTTAAAAATTTACTACGGAAACATGCCGGTTTGTTTTCACCAAACATATTATTTTTATAGCCTCGAACTCAGACCAGCGAATATTGTCTATTCTTTTATTTTTATTTTATTATTTTTTTAATATATCGCCAATTTCACTTATAGAAATATTCACTGTTTCAAAAGTTAGGAACCAAAGAATATTCTTAAGGAGATGTGTGCATTTATGCGTTATTACTATCATAAAAGGCTGCATTTTGCAATAAAAATTGTTTGCTGAAATGAATGTTCGATGCTCTTTTGATTCGTCATTTCTTTTTAGTTTTTTCTGCATATCTTCCCTTCTTTCAGGAAGGTTTTAAAAAGACATTAGACTACTTTTCCGTATTTCGGTCACCTGCCAGTTGGCATTTTATTATATTGTTGGATGTTTCGTTTATGTTTGAAGGTTACTCTGGACGACGATTCAGATTGCAGAAGATTAGACGACTTTTGAAATTAGCGATTGCTAAATTTATAGGTTTTTTTTATTATGAAGCAAAGTTTTACCAAAAAAGCAATGCTTCCAATGTACAGTTGGTTGAATTTATGACGGCCTATTATCTACACGAGGGATATAGACCCTGGGGGGAGTGCCCTACATGGGGGTCTTTCTAAGGGATCCTAACCCGTATTTACGGCAAGGTTCGAAGAAAATTACGCCAAACTCCGAACGGTTAGGTCCAGGAGCACGACAGGGGTTTGAACCCAGCACTTCCGTATGCCAGCTTTGAGAGCAAAACATCTCAGCCACTGTTTTGGCGCTTTCAATGTACGGAAAAACTTTGTAATGTCAATGGTGGTGAATGGGATAAATAATATTTGTCGATTTATCATTTCAGGCTGGATATGAAAAAACGAGTACCTGAAATTCTGATTATACATTTTTTCGATCATTATAAAGCCTTTTTGACTTACACACATCCCTAGCAGCTAAACATAGTGAGAAATGAATTTATTTCTGCGTGTTACTATGCTCTTTAGAGAAATGCAAAAAAATCTTCGGCTTACGTATTCACCAAAAATAATTTTACTAAACACTTTGCATAACTAACTTTATCATTGTCAGTTTTATTTGAGGTATGGAATTTTGTTAATGAAAGATCTATAATTGAATTAACAGTAATTTGACATTATTTAAAGGAACATAGCTTTAGCGCGTAAATAACTCCGTTTTGTAACTAACTATGGTACATTAGTAACCATATCGTTTCAAGCACTTCTAATGTTTGAGGCCAAACTTGGATATCGGTAAGATTATGGAAGATTAGGAAGATTTTATTGGATACAACTAGAGGTTTATTCTTCGACTAGAGTTAATCATTGGGTTTTTTTCAGATAAACGGTTACACGAATGCAACTGGTCTAAAAAATGGAAAGACAGTGAAAATGGCGTCATTTTAGTTTTATTCAAGCTATTCAGCTTTAAAAATGCATTTTTTTATGTTTCACCATTTTTCTTTAAATATGAAAGTTAAACACAGTTCTTTATGTGGAAACAATTTATTACATTTTTGACTGTATTTACTCTGTTAAAATCGAAAGATGAAAAACCTTAGTAGTCTTGCCAGAAGAGGACGTATATTGCGAAATATAACGTAACATAGAGTGAGATTGTACTTACATTACCAGAATCTCACATGCTGGAGACAAGAAAAAGGGACGGAGTTCAAGAACTTACAGACGAAAATGAATCACCCGAACATTATTTAAGTTCAATAGTCAATCTATGCAATCATTGAAATGCTTTCTCTTTTAATAGTATGTTGACTAGAGAACATGGTAGTTCCTGTTGTCATAATCTCATAATTACCTCCTTTTCCTACCAAACTCTACTATAAATGATCAACTAAATGAGTTGCTTCTTTTAGCCCAAATTTTGTCCAATGTATGATATAGCAGACTAAAAAGAAAAGTGAAAACAACCAATAAAAGACAGAGAAACAACAGAAAATAAAACATTTTATTGTTCAGTACTATCCACCATCTGCCGCATGTAAAGTGTCGTCGTGTGTGAAATGGAAAATGTATGAAACACATTAAAATATTTTGTTTTCTGTTGCTTCTCTGTCCTTATTGGTTGTTTTCACTATTCTTCTTAGTCTGTCTAGCGCCGGCGATTTTCGTTCTACAGGTACCGTTCCAATGCTTTTTATGGTTTTTCACTATGAAGTTCACATTCCAATAAAAAAAGTAGGTGTTGCCATTGGAATTTTTCAAAATTTTGTCACTGTAACCGTAACTGTTAGAATTTAACTGTTGTTTTTCACATGTTTCTTGAGCGCATACCTCAAAATACTTTAAACCAAAATTTCATTCAGTTTCTATGAACGGTATGACAGTTAGGGGCTCATATATCGGGATAGTTTTTTTATAATCACCCTGTATATAAAACACAATCGGAAATTTCGTTCCGTTCCCTTATAACTCAAGTTCCGCTGAATGGATTTTGATGCAACTTGCACTGTTCGATAGATAATTTTTTAGGGAAGGTTTTAGTATATAACAAATTGTTGTCTACGTACATTAGTTACAGAATTATAATAGAAAGTTCTGTTATTTTGGCCGAAAAGGTTACCATTGCTAATTTTTTGGCGACCATTATTGTTGCAGAAAGAAATGAAAAGGCTATACATCTCAAAAAATAAAAGAAAAACTGTTGCTAATTTTGTTAAAAAAAAAAAAAAAGAAAAAAAAAGTAAAAAGAAAGAGGAAGCAAAAAAAAAGAAAAGGAGTTTTGATGAGAGATAATATTTTAAAACGAAAATATTTAATTTAAACATGATTAGAAATGTTCGTAATGCTTAAAAAATTATTCAAGGGTTAACATTGCTTTTGAAACAAAATTTGGCGATTTATCTTTTGTTTTTGGCGATTTTGATTTTACTTTTGACCCCAAACAATTTGGATTTAAGCCAAAATGTCTTTTTTTGTTGTTGTTGTTGCAGAAAAAATTGAAGTGGCTATACATCTGGAAAAATAAAAGAAAAAACTGTTACTTATTTTATTTATAAAGAGAAAGAAAAGAAATAAAAAGAAAAACAGTTTTGAGGAGAGATTTTAAGCCAAAAGGTGTTTTTTCAAGTGTACGACAGCATTTTTGCAGTATCTTTTTTTTTTTGGTACTTTTCGGTTAGCCAGGCGCCAGTTATAGATATATACATGTATACACACACACACATATATATATACACATATATCTATACAAATACATATATATATACATACATATATATACACTTATATGTATGAATATATACATATATATTTATATATGTACATATATCACTGGTGCCTGGCTAACAGAAAAGTATATTTTTTTCATTCAAATGCAAACTATATTAATGGCAATATACTTCTATTTACTTCTACATATATGAAATTTTGTTCCGGCTGCTGATAACTCGAGTTCTGCTGAATGGATTTTCGTAGAACTTAAACTGTAAGATAATTTTTCAGGGAAGGTTTTATTGTATAACATATCATTTTACGTAGCTTAGTTAAAGAATTATTATAGGAAGTTCTACAATCAGATCAATCCGATTATGAAAGAGTAGCCTTTTTAAAAGTTATTGCCGAATGTATTTCGATGGAATCTACACTGTTAGATAATTTTCTGGGGAAAGTTTTATTATATAACATATCATTCTATGTTGCTCAGTTCTAGAATTATAGGGGGAAATTCGAAAATCGGGTGACCATTTTTTATCAAATATTAGCCTTTTCAATATTTGATTCCGATTATGAAAGATTAGCCTTCTGAAAAAGTTCTACTGGACGGATTTTGATGAGAATTATATTGTTAGTTAGTTATATGCTATTTCAGGAATGGTTATAGTGTACTACATATTGTTCTATGTTATTTAGTCAAACAGTTATGTGTGAAGGTTATATAGTCATGTGAACCCGATTCCGAAAGATTAACCTTTTTGAAAGTTTTTACTGGGTGTATTTTTTGTGACTTGTATGGTTAAGTAGATAATTTGTAAGGATGGTTTTAGTATATTTCATATCGTTCTGTTAGTTTTAGAATTATGTGGAAAAGTTCTATAATCAGATGAACCCGATTATCAAGGATTAGCGTTTATAGAAACTTCTACTGAATGGATTTTGTTAGTTAATTTGTTTGCATTGTTAGTTCGATAATTTTTAGTGATGGTTTTAGTATATTGCATATAGTTTTATCGTTCTTTAGCAAACCCTAACTGTAAATGACCAAATAAAAGAGTTGGTCCTTACTAGCTAAAATTTTGACTGCACATTAGAAAACATAATATCGGAATGACGTCATTTTCCAGTAATGTGGAAGGATATTCCAGGTAAATATACAGATTGCTTTCAAATACAAGGTCAAATTAAACGATATATTTCGTTTGATTCAAGGTTCATTTGTAGAAATCGACCAGCGCAGCGGGCGTAGCTTGCTAGTATTAAATATAACTGAAAAAGTATTTCAAACAATAACTACTTACTAAGTATAGATTACTTTAACACACGATGAACGAAATAAAAAAACGGCTTCATAACAACTAATACGGCGATACTAAATAATGATTGAAAGAGCACAGCTTGAACAACACTTAAATAACAGATGGCCTAAAGCATGGCTAGCACTGATTTCACGGTAAACACAAGTAACTATTGGATATGTTCAAAATACCAGATGGAGATAGGACGATAAGCATAAACTAATGCTGGATCAAAAGAGAGCTTGTCTCATTAAATATATTATGGCTGTTTAGCATTTCCATGATGAACGACAACCGGCGAGTACTTACGATGAAAAAGAAACAGAACTCGGCTTAATCCTTTTCAGGACATACGTTACTCAAGGTCAACCATCGTAATGAACTTTCTTAAAAAACCGCGATGTGATGGAAACCATTTCTTGAAAAGACACAGTTCATCCGATGTCGTTTGAAGGATAAATTATTACAGCTTAGTCTTGATTACTGCCTATTATATAAAAACCATTTCAGCATATGAACGGAATTTGTTTAGCACATATTTCACCATTATAACATCTTGTTAGTCAGGTAGACAAAACATGGACGATACAAGACATAGAACTTAAATATAATAACTATCCCATAACAATGCCGAACTTAGGCAATAACTAAACCAAACAAAAACGACGAGACGAGACCAAACGAGACTAAAACGGAACTGGGGATCAAGGGTGAAACATCGCTTTATATCTAAAACAGCCAGACGATAACAGGACTATTACGCACGATCCCACGCAATGAAATAGGCACACACGGAAGTACGACATCGCTACGCGAGATGCAGAAGCGTTGGGCGGCACACGATGATCGACGCCATCTAGTGGCGGATACAAGAACGGCTTCATTTACGAAAACGATGTAAGGCTGGGATCGTGAATTACGAAAATGCATAAATGCGATGTGTAGACTTTAGATACGGAATGAAAATAAAACAAGAACACGATGTGAAACCGGAAACATGATTTAGAAAAGAATCCTGCATTAAGTACTTTATCTGCACCAGAGGTAAGTAAAAGTAAAAGATATAATTTAAATAAATGATTTACATAAAGATTATTATAATAAAAATATATCCATGTGAAAAGTAAATAAACACAATGAATATTCAATGTACGGTGACAAGAAGAGCAAATATATTTCTTATCACAAACGGCTATAACTATTTAATGGAAAATAATTTATCGATAAGATTAACACAGAGTGTAGACGAAACTTCAAAATGTTGTATATATACGTCATAGATGTTCTATGTGACTTCCCTTGGTCACACGGACTACATCTCGGCGGTAGTCCATTTCACGCCATACATTCTGAAGTATTTGTTCAGTCACCGACGCAAGCGCATTACAAATGCGTACTTTGAGTTCTCCAATTGTTTTGGGCGTGGGAGGCACATACACCCTGCATTTCACATAACCCCATAGATCAGTCGAAGTGGAGATGCTGACGATGTCTTCTGCTCTTGGCGACCGAGATCTCCGAATCTGACACCCTGCGATGCCGAGACGTGCGATACAAGACGTGCCGAGAATTTAGTAAACTAAATTTCTCCCTGTTTAATCGTAGAACATACAACGATTAAAAAGATCGCATTTTCTATACTAAAATTTGGGTAGTAAAATGATTGTGAACCGTTTGATGATCCGCTACTGCATAGCGTACTGTCATTACCAAACCAAACATTGTTGAATACGGTTTTTCACATGATTGTTTAACAAATGAAGCACTGCGAAAGCTTCGCATGGTGACATGACCTAAGATCAGAAAAGTACCCATTACAACTCAGAGCACACCGATGCTTGTTAGACGCTGCTCTGTTTTTTTCTTGTTCATAATATTTTATTGCACTATATTGCCAAAGGTGACTGGGCACTTGCGATTTTAGACGCTTTGTTAACTATCTAGAAAAATACATGAGGAATTAACCTGAAACTGTAGGTGTGTAAACAATATAGCATATGATACATATTTCCGCGAAGATTTTCCCCGAAACCCCATAGGGGACTGTCAACAAATTGAAAAAGAAGGAATATCTTTTGGAACGAATATCTTTACGTAATAGTAGTACGTGCAATATTGTGTACGCTATCTTGGCACTAATCAACAGATATTTGATACAACCCTTCATCTTTTTGCTTCTTTTTGGGAACAACGGATTTCGAGCTTATTCTATCGACGATAATTTTCAGAATTTTCAAGCTATGATTTTGAGACTTTCACAAAAGTTGCTCTATATACTTTGCTAATACATTATGCATATTATATTTTGATTGCATTCGCGCATGCGTAGTGAAACATTTTTTAGTAAACCTGCTCATTTTTCATCCAATTTTTATTATTTTTAATTCTGATTGCAGAGTATTATGTACAATGTTGTTTGTCATATTTTCTGAAAAGAACTTTTTTTATATTAAGAACTCTGCAAATTATAAGTAAAAAACTTGGCGAAATTCGGGACTGGTTTTATTAAAACCTTAATTTCTCTACAAGTATACATGCTATCCTCATAAAAATGAACACAGTATATTACAATAAGCCACTTATTAATAATCTCGAGTTTGAACACTTTTGCTACATTAGTTTTTACAGGGTAATCCAAAAGATATTCGTTCTTTTTCAATTTGTTGACAGTCCCCTATGGGGTTTCGGGAAAAAATCTTCGCGGAAATATATAACCTATACTATACTGTTTACACACTTTCAGTTTCAGGTTAATTCCTCATGTATTTTTCTAGATTGTTAACAAAGCGTCTAAAATCGCAAGTGCCCAATCACCTTTGGCAATATAGTGTATATGCTTCATATATGTGTATATCTCCTTCCTATATTCGTAAAGTGTCATCTAACGGTGACTTATTAATCTACAACTGTTTTTGTTTTTAAAAAAACTTTTCTCTCTCTGATGCCATTTATGCAAACCGCATTTTCTTATCACCATTTGCTCTTTTTTTTAATTAATTTGTAACATTGTAGCTAAATCTTGACACTCCCGGTTACCGTACCTTAAATACTAAGACCACGTGCTTACACAAAAATGGCGGCATTCGTAGGTGGATTTTTTTTTCAGTAATTGTACGATTCCTTGAATTTAAATACCAGTATTTCCTAACAATATTCTTCGTTTACCTCTTCTGGGATTATATAATGAAAAAAATACTTTAGAAAATACTTTAGAAAATACTTTAGAAAATACTTTAAATACATATAGAAAATTCTATATATTATGTTGAAACGTCATATTTACCCTAATAAATCGAAATCAACACCGTTTATATCATCTCTTTTGACCCTTTGAGGGCGGTGGGATATATTATTTCCCCCCGAATTTTAATCCGATTCGAAGCAGAAAATTTTAATTAAATTTTAATTTTTTAGCTTTGACAGAAAAAAATGAAAAATTGCTTTTCCTTATTATGAATTAAATTCTTTCGTAAATACCGGTAGCAATTCAACGTTACAGGAACACAATTGTATGACCCTGAAAGGGTTAAAGACAATAACAGATTGAAAACGTGGGCATGCATATGTGGGCATGACCATTCGGAAATAGCTAGAATGTATTAAAGAACATATGACAGACACCAAAAGAGGTAAATTGCCCACCGCTCTATCCGGTTAAAATCAAGATACACACATTGATATCACATTCAATAAAGCTACAATCATCGCACATTTATCACATTATAACATTTGCATAATCAGAGAATCTCTAGAGATATTAACAAGAGGCAAAAACATGTAATGATGCATTATCATATCATATACCACATATATGGTTTAATTCACTTGGCATCACCGGTGCATTTGGTTTTGATTGACCCCACCCTCCCATTTTCTATGGCATCCCCTTCTCTACCCTCTTCCCCTATTTATGTTTTTTTTGTTTCGACCCTTATTACCAGTGTACATCTCTAGAAGTACGATATTTTGTCATTTTAACCCTCCTGATGATAGCTAATGTTTAGTTGAAAGCGCTCGGGAAATTTTAACATGTTTTGACATCTGTGTTTTTTACATCCTTATAGTTTTAATGTTATAAAACTTTTATATTACATTTGCACCTATTTTAGTAATAAACGAATTGTGAATTAATGTGTTTGGTTGTTCATTTTTATTAAATTATGCTTTTAAAAAGTTCGTCTGTGACAGCCGCTGTTTTTGTGCTAGCACGTAGGGCGTGTCCAGGTATTTATCTACATAGGTTATAGATGCATACCTGCTAACATTGCACTAAACTTCTGTACAATGTCGGTTAATTTAACCGAGGTTAAACACGTTTCAAACCAGCATTACTTTTAAATAACTGGTATTAAATAGGCTCCACGTAAAAACATGAAACTAAATATATCGATGTTTTCAGATATATTTTCTAGTTAGAAACGTCTTTAACCTGGATCAATTGAACTCACATTGTACTGAAGTTTAGTTGAAAGTTGACAGGTATGCATATATGACAGATAAGGTAGGTATAAGTAACATATAAGGTTCCAGTTTTGGTCGTGTTCCTGATATGCAGACTTGCCAAGTCTCCGGATTTTTGGATACCAGTAATTTAGTACAGAAAATGCTATTTTATTTATTCGGAGCATTTTGCGATTTAAAAGAACAACATTTTCTCTAAAAAGTTACTGGTGTGCAAAATGCCGGAGACTTGGCAACTCTGCTGATATCGTCGCTATCATGTCAAACTATCGAATGTGGAAAAGTGCAATTTTCATTAATTTTAAAAATGGGCCGATTATCACCACTAAATTTTAGTAGTATTCCTCCCCAGGGTTGCCGGTTTCTCCCCTTTTCTTTATTGGGAAATTCCGAATCTATACCAGAAATTTAAAATAGAAATTTTTGCTTTATTTTGATGACAGATATTCCGTGTTTACTTAAATAATTTATTTTTCAGAAATTTTCCGGTATGAATTCGGCATCTGTGAATACAAATAAAGGCCAATCTGGCAACCCTGTTCTTCACAGAAATTTTATTAATATTATTATAAGCCGAAGAATTCTAATAAAATTTAGTGGTGACAATCGGCCAATTTTTAAAAGTAATCAAAAATGTATCTTTTCATATTCGATAGTTTGACATGGTAGCGACGATATAGTCATTCCCCTATTATGCATTAGCTAATAAAAAAAAATTCGCTAAATAGAATGAGTATACCGGAAGAAGCCTAATAGTGTGTTTATGTGATCACTTGGTATGTTTTGGAATCACAGCTCGATTGTGGAAAATGAAGCCAATTTCCTAATTTATGTTTCTGATGTAATCGCTTCTTGTTTTTATATAAGAAGTTTCCCTTTTTATGCACGTTTTTATAAGATTTTTTTATGAATGTCATCATACTCTGTTCAGTTTTTAATGCTCTATAAATTGGTGCTGTCGTTGAAGGTGGATATTATACCAGTTATTCAAAATCAAACGATTTTCGTGATAGTTAACCTACTCCTGCCATCCAGATGGCACCATGCAAGTCTAGGATAAAAACATTTTGATTTGTTCCAACTGTGATAAGTAATATGTTTTAACAATTTTTTTAAACTCTAAAAACATTTTTTTCTAATTAAAAACTTAAATTGTAATGTCAATTTTGTAAATAAGTTCATTTTTGTTAAAAAATCCTTCTTCAAATCTGCTTTTGAATAACAAAAATAATTCTTGAGTATCATTTTTATTTATTTTAGACAAAAATTGTTAATTTTGCAGAACAGAATTTTAAAATTGAAAAAAATTACGATTTGTGGAACATGGAACAAGGGTGGCCATATCATGTTCACATGTTCCTGATATGACCTCTTGGTAAACTTTTGGAATTCCGTTTTTTTTTTTTTTTTTTTTTTTTTTTGTAATAAATGAAAGTCTATTAAACTGGGAACGTTAAAAACAATAAAACGGTTTTGATTTTTCAACATTTTGTTTAATTTAATTATTTTAGAATATTCTTAAGGCATAATATTAAACATTATTCTAGCTTAATAATTAGGAACTAAAATAAAAACTAGTCGGATGTGCCAATCCCAAAACTTTCTTCTATCTCAGTCATGTTAATACTTCAAAATTCGCTATCACATCGCCAATAAAATCAATATTTTTCGTCATTCTGTTGTACGTCAGCTGCTTGCGACTCGTCGTGTTACGAGGATGCGATCAACTGAAGTATACTAAACTACGAAAAGTCCTTCTGGCCTGAACTGACAGGAACAGATAGCCTCCCTATTCCTTGGTTATACAATTTTAGCTAATTTTACTGGAAAACACGAAGTTAAAATGCGTGGAACCTAATAAAGAAGATTCAATCCCAGTTAAATTGCTTGCCATGCTTGCCATCCAATAAAATTGCTTGCCATGGCCAAAAACATAGAATTTTTTTTAATAAGCATAACTTCATACACTTTTCGGTGATACAATAGTGAAAATGGAACAAAAATATCGATCACAGCGCCCCCTTTTGTCGAAATAGCCCCAAATTCTAATAGAACCTGCTTGCCAATAGCCAAACACATAGAAAAAAAATGTTGTTTAATTTGAAGCATATTTTCATACACTTTCGATGATACAATGAGGACGGACGGACGGACAGACAGACATTTTGTAAAAACATGTTTTTCGGAATCTCCTACCCCTAAAACGTGTAAAGCCGTCGAAAAAATTTTCGATTACAATACTTTCTTCTATTATAGATTGAAGAAAGTAATAATATTACCGATCTACAGAATATTTTGTGAAAGCAAGTTTAAATCGCAATGCGCAATGATATTGTGTAAAAATCTGAATTCCTCCGGTTACAAAACAACATGCGCTACAGGAAATTCAACATTAGAAACACTTTTTAATATTAGGCGTTCATTTTAATACCCTAACAATAGCACTTTGGAAGAAACTTAAACAAAAGGAAACTTCAATCTTTATCATTATTTTAAACAAGATCATGGTTCCGAAAAGAATAAGTCTTTTCGTAACAAAATACATATTTAAAAAGTCATAGGTTAAAGAACTAATGCAAACGAGTTTTTTTTTCTTGCGGCTATTTGTCCGTCTGAAGTTATAAATAATCAAGGAGACTCGACTTTCCTTGAAATAGTTTAAGTATTTTGGAATACACTTTAGGCATACCAGGAAAGACTGTTTAGAAGGTAAATAATTTTATCAAGAAAGTATACAGAGTGTCCGAAAAATATTGACCTCGGCTTTTATTCCTTAAATATTGATCACAGATATCTATTTATTTAAAACGCTAAGCGTTTTCTTTCGACAGACCGTGAGAACAAACTAATGCATCAAATTACATCATTATTTTTTTTAAATGAAAAATATTTGGACGCGTACCATTCGTTTGTTCGGAAATTTAATTAATTAGCCGTAATTTTAAATTAAACTTTTACTTCTGCCTATGACGTCATACTGTGGTCAATCAGATAATTCCACTGTTACGAGGATAAAAGATAAATATGAAATATGAAATACACGTGGCTGTTAGGCCGATTTTTTTTATTTGCAAGTTAAATTTCGGTAAAAAATATTTATCCGCGTGCACTTTATTTTTATAAGCGAATAAAAAATCATATTTATTGTGATGCCACGGAAATATTGTCCATATATATATATATATATATATATTACGCTATCGTACGTGGCACAGAAATAGCGATTATTTTTTAATTGTTTAATGACAACGCCCGAATGAAATGCATCTCATTGGTTATTGTATAAAAGTCCTTTGGCAGAATTTAGGCCGAGGTAAATCGGGTTTATTTACATTTCGCTCTTTTGCTGCAGGTATAGAGATTCAAAATATCATTAGAAATGCCCGTAAAAGATCTGGGTGACGGCTTGAAAGTGAAGAAGAAGCTGAATTTAGAAGATAAAATCGAAATAGACTGGATCGAGAACACCGTCAAACACAGAGCATAAGCGATCGCCAAAATAGGCTTAATAACCGTCGCATGCACGAACGCTTTGCTTTTGAAATAATACAAATTACTGATTTAAATGTTCCGGAGCATAACTGTGAGTTCAGTGAAACGTGCAATTTATACCGAGCAATGTATTGGAAATGCGAATTAAACAGTAGCAAGAAGTTTACAAAATGTTGTCATGACAGTAAAGTAATTTTGTCTTCCTTATCAGAAACTCCCGATTTGATAAAAGATTTGTTGTGTTCAACCATAAGAACTTCCCTAACGTTTTCAATCTTTAAAAGTAAGTTTGATAGTTTTCCCTGACCGTTTCATTTTTTAAACGTAACTGTTATACTTTTGAAATTTTAGCTCTTATTTAATTTTTTTTTACAAGTTTTTAGTATAAATAAATATTATTCTTTATTTTTTTTTAATAAAAACCACTCTACTGTTATATTTTTCAATGACAGTGTACTCGGACAACGCCCGTCGTGTCAGCTAGTATACTAAAAATTAAAAAGTTACGTAAAAAAAACCGGTACAGAATTTTATGAAATTGATTAAAATTTTCAATTAAATTTGAATAAATACAAAATTTAAATTTTTATACGGCCCCCTTACAAAACATTTCCCATTGAATAAAATGTGCCCCATACACTAATAAGGTCATGTAAAAAAATTTCAGAATTTTATCATAAAAAGTCACAGAAATATGAAAATACGTAAATGCTGACTTAAACCATTTTTTGATGCCTAGACATGAGTTCGCAAAGGGGAAAAAATCATGTTAGATCATCGCGTTTCAAGGGTCATACACAAATTACGAAAGAAAATAAAGATTGCATATATAAATAGTAATCGTGCTATTTATTGGTACAAAAATATCTAAACTGTGTAGAAACAATAACTTTCCGCAAAAATTGTAAAGCTTGTTCAAGATGCGATTGTGTGACGCACCGAACAGAGGCAGATATTTACATAGGCAAACATTTCTAAGCTGTTTTAATTTTCATTGACTGTGCCATTTCCAAGTTTTACTCTTCAATTCATCAAGTAAAATTTTAAGGTATTTTTCAGGAAGTATAATTTTGTAATTTTGTAAATAAATCTAGAGATAAGAGCCATGTTTTATTTGCTTATGATGCATTTCTGCGTCGCGTCATCTGCACTTTAGCTGTAAACATTTACATTTTAACCTATGATTAACCCCTCACCAAATTCCTTTAAAAATATCTCTCCGACATTTTATGATAAAATGCTGAAACTTTGTACATGACTTTATTAGTGTATGAACACATTTTGCTCATTAGGAAACGTTTTTTACGTTGGCCGTATAAAAATTTTAAATAATTTTGTATTTCTTCAAATTTAATTCCCTTAAAATTTTAATTGGTTTCCTAAAATTCTGTACTGTTTTTACGTAACTTTCCAATTGATAATATATGTTTATGATCAATAATTAAGGAAAGAAGCCGAGGACAATGATTTTGGGACACTCTGTATTGCACAATTTGAAAAATTAAATATATTTAATGGCACAAAAAACTTTATCCATCAGGAATAATATTGTTTAGAATTTTCCGATTAGCATATTTGATTTTCAATAAAACATAATTTAGCGATTAAAATGATTTTATATATATTTTGTATCTATCATTTTATCAAGTCCCTGAAATTAGTAACTTTAAACTCACTTTAAATCCATATTTAAATTTTAGAACAAACTATTTATATAATATACACAGACATAATTATAACTAAACCGATTGCATATTTCCATCAAATACGAAAAGTTAGTTTAATCATGAGCATAATAATATGAATATTTGCAAAGTAAAGCTGAAACAAGCGGAATAGGAATCTCATAATATCAAATCTATATTTAGATTTTGAAACATACTATTTCGCATAATTATACATAGATATATTAATATGTATTACTTGAATGATTATTTTCTAGTTTAATAACTCATGGAAAGATCGTTTAATCAGTCGAATAATAATAAAACTAATTCAAAATCTTTACTAATTAAACAGGCTGAAAAATAATGTTAATGTTTGAGAATCTAGAAACTTTAAACCAAAATTTAGATTTTTAAACATAAAGTTCAGGATAATATACACGTGCGAGATTTATTTGGGGAGTAAGTTCCGGAATGTAATGATTTCTACTCCTGGCAGATGGCGCTAATATGCCTATGTGGTATTATAGCGTTCTCAATGACTGAAGAAAGCGTCATAACAAAAAAGACCGTATGGTGAAATGATGATACGTGTAAATCTTACGCTAAAGATGTTTAAGACTATAGAAGGTCCCGCCAACTGAAGACTCGATATGATCTAGAGTCAAGTGAGCGGCATGTGACCTGGCATTGTCGCGCAACAAAATGCCACCATCAGTAAGCAACTTGCACTCTTGGATGAATTTCTTTTGCTCAAAATTTAAGTTGGTTTCAGTCAATATTTTAAGTTAGTTAAACCTGAATGAAATAGAAGAATATGTCAGTTATTTGCAAATTTGGAAAAGCCTATATACATTGGTATAGCCTATATAGGATATAATTATCATCTCATGGACAAATAGTATTTTTCCTAGCTTAGGACAAATTATTATTTTGTAAACCTAAAATTTTATTTTGTAAAAGACTTTAACTGGAATTGCGTTTTCGAACTTACAGTAGCAGTTTCAGATTAATTTCCTTTAATCAAACATTAGTCTGGTTTCAGTCAATATTTCAAATTAGTTAAACCTGAAAGAAACGAAAGACTATGCCAGTTATTAGGAAAGTTGGAAAAGTCTTTATACACAGATATAATTAACACGGCGTGGATAATAATTTTTTTCCTGGCTTTGGTCAAATAAACATTTTTTTAAATCTAAAATTTTATTTTATAAATTTAACCAAATAAATGTAGCTTAAATATTAAATTAATATTGTAAAATAAAATTTCTGGTTGACAATTTGCTTGTACAGATACTAATTACAACCACTAGGGTTCGATTCCTCTGTCCACTCGGTACTATCATCATATAACTGGACTACTGATTATTTGCTCTTCCATAATTTACTTATCGTTCAATCAAGCACATAATAATATAAATAATTCAAAATCCTATACGAACTAAAGCCGAAACAAGCGGAATAAGAATCTTATGAAGTCACACGCAAGAGATGACGTCATCGATCTCTTTCTTCGATCTGCGTTCCCACTGCTTGCTCACAAGAGAATACTTGCAGTACTTTCAGATTTCTGGATAGGTAGGAAGAAGGCAACAGGTGATATGGTGCACAGGTGTGTAATGAGAATATTGATTTGTTAAACCTGTTAGTAAAGTTATTTAAAATCGATATTCCTAAGAACTTATTGCTGCTAAATTATCCGATATTGTAAATTAGAGATTAGTTTTAAGTACCGTTAAAACGAAAATATGTTTTTGTTTTACTTTGTATTCTTTTTAAGGTTTTGATAACATTTATTTTAAAGTATGAATAAATAGATTTCTGAAAAACTTTAAGATTTCAGCATTTTTAGACTGGCAGCAGGAAGACAGATTATAATATAAGCTATAATGAACTTGAAGCCGCAGCTGTCGCCCGAAGTATTCAGCACCCTGTCCCTATTATTACCGAACAGTTGATGCCGGTTAACCCTTTCAAGCGCAGAGTAATTATGTTCGCAAAATGGTAAAATGATTGATTCACACAAGACTTTACAAACGAATCGTTTAGAAAATAAATATTTCATTTCTTTCACGTTCATTCAACTTCATTACAAAAGTAAAATTTTAGCAAAATATTCTGGGTGCCGTTTAGCAATTTGGAATGAAAATTAAGTTGTCACATTTATGACCATCGCCCATGAAGAGGTTACGGGGCTTCCGAGTTGCAATCAACTTAATGTCCAGTCTATTGCAAGTAGAATGTCTTGTATTAAATTGAGCCGGTGGGAAAAGTTAAGATGCATTAAATTCGTGTAATTTAGCATTTAAATTTTCCCGGTGAGGACTTCCGTGATTCTTCTTCCGTCATCTTCGGGATCGTGTATTGAAAATGTTGAAGGGATCTCCTGGGACGCGCGCTAGCGCCGCCTGTTGTGAGAATTCGTGGCGATCTGACCGGACCGTTGCCAAGAGCTACAATATGCTTGAAACCGCAGCGATCGTCCGAAGTATTCAGAGCCCCGTCCGTACCTTTACCGCTTGTCGATGTATTAGACTTGTGATATACATGATATAATATATGAAAGGAATTTTGCTTCAACACTTTTACAGACACAAATTAGGGGGTCATTGCTGTTCTTTTTCTTATCATCGAGGTTAGGTAGAGTGATAGTGGTGGTGAAATGATAACACAGAGAACATGTATTCGTTTTAATCTGATTTTTATTCTTTTTAGTTACATAAGAACCTTTTTTATATCAGGTTCAGTTGTATGAAAGTCTGTAAGGACGTTCCATAGTCCGAAAAAATACCCGCGAGTGTCGGGGATTGAACTGGCAATTAGTTAGAAGAACAAGCCACGATTTTTTCTTTGTATTATACCATCTGGTTTTATTTTACGACTACAACACTGTTTATTTGGTTAATTGGAATTATTCCAAGTAAGTGGCAGAGGTATATTTTTGGAATTGTCTTTCTTTTCAATTGTCTCTTAACTTTTGATTGATGTCCGGGCCAGATCGTTCCGGGCGTTCCAGGGAAATGGCTCATGCAGACCTAACCACAAACATAGGAGAGATGCGCTTTAATCAGCAATTTTTATCTTAAATTTATTTCGAAGTTGATGTGTGTAATAAATATTGGATAATAAATGTTGGGCTGAGAAAAAAAATTAACAGAGGCAAAATAGTTTTGAGCATTAAATCTGCAAGCTAGAAAAAGAAAGTGGGGATTTTAAATTTAAAGCTTTGAACTAATATATATAAATATACAATATTACTGACTTAACCCATAACCCTTTCCGGCGCAGACAAATTCTGTTCGTAAAATGAGAAATTACTGACTGATACCGGAATTTACAAACGACTTGTTTAGAAAATAAGAACTCCTTATTTTAAACGTTCATTATCGAAGCAAAATTTCATTAAAATATTCTTGGTGTCGAATGCAAGTTTGGAATTAAAATTAGGTGTGCCCGAAGTGGGACCACTGTGCCGGAAAGGGTTAACCCTTTCCGGAAATATGTTCCGTTTTTAAAAATGTGTTTTTTAATACTTCTAATAAGGATCAGACGCCAGAAATTTTAAGACAATTTTTTTAATTTCCTTAGTAGCATAGTTCAAGTGATTTTTACACTATTAATATTTCTATATAAATATAGTGGTGGGGAGAATTTGATTTATTTATTAAAAGTTAAATAAAAAGTGATGCAAATTTGCATCACTATGCATTTAAGGGTTAATATATCATAGGTGCCAACCTCTCATTAATATTCTGTAATACGCGGGTTAATTTGACCCAGGTTTAACACGTTTCGCACCAGAAATTATTTAAGAAATGAAATTAAATAAATTCCACGTAGAAACCTGAAATTGAATAAATAAAGATTCATCCAATAACTTTTCTGGTTTGAAGCGTTGTTAAACTGGCTCAAATTAACCCGCATATTGCGGAATATTAATGACAGGTTGGCACCTATGTATCTCTCTCTCTCTCTCTCTCTATATATATATATATATATATATATACAGGGTGTTTAAAAAATGACCGGTATATTTGAAAAATCAATAAAAACTAAACGGGCAGCGATAGAAATACACAGTTTGTTGCAATATGCTTGGGACAATAGTAAATTTTCAGGCAAACCAACTTTCGAAGTTAGTTACAATTTTCAACAACAGATGGCGCTGCAGTCTGGAAAAATCTAAACCTCGATATTTACCACATATCCACCATGCGCAGCAATAATGCGGCGTAGTCTCTGAACTAAATTACCAGAAACCTTTGTAAACGTGTCAGGGATGGCTTCACATGCAGAAGAGATGTACTGCTTCAGTTGTTCAATTGTTTCTGGATTATGGCGGTACAAGTGTCCCCACAGACAGAAGTCACAGGTTTACAAAGGTTTCTGGTAATTTAGTTCAGAGACTACGCCATATTATTGCTGCGCATGGTGGATATGTGGAAAATATCGAGGTTTAGATTTTTCAAGGTTGCAGCGCCATCTGTTGTTGAAAATTGTAACTAATTAAAAAAGTTTGTCTGCCTGAAAATTTACTGTTGTCCCAAGCATATTGCAACAAACGGTGCATTTCTATCGCTGCCCGTTTGGTTTTTATTGATTTTTCAAATATACCGATCATTTTTTAAACACCCTGTATATATATCTGTGGGCGTGTCTGTGCAAAGAGAATTTCGATTGTAAAAAATGTTTAATAAGAGATTTAAATTGATATTCTTTAAGGTTATGTTTCTAAATTATCCGATATAGTGAAACAGAAAGTTGCTACGTTTAGGTGCCGTTAGCAGAAAATATTTTTTGTATTTTTTATATGTATTAACACTAACAGTTTACCGGACAACTTGACCTAGACCAACACATTTTGAACCAAAATTTATTAATTAAATGAATCAGCGCTAAACAGTGTAGACACCTTAAGGAGCTTCCCAGTTGACCTTAACTTTACGCCCAAATGTAAGTGAGGGTCTTGCTAATAGATGGAGCCATTGAAGGATAGTTTAGCTGTATCTATAAAGCTACTGAGAATTTAATTAAAAAAATTAATTAATTAAGTAAAAAAATGTTAAATAAAAATTCTGGTTTAAAATATGTTTATCTGATTGCGTTAAATTTTCCAATGCGGCCGTTGTGAGTGTAATGGCTCAGATAACAATTATTTTAAAATGTGAAGAAATGGAAATTCCTCTAGTACTTTCCGATTTCCGAATCTTTGAATGGCTAGGAAGAAGGTAACAGATGATATGAGAAACAGGTGTGTCGTGAAAATATCGACTCTGATACGTTTTAGTAAAGTGATTTAAAATCGATATGCGTAAGAGCTTATTGCTTCTACTAAATTATCCGATATTGTAAAATAGAGAGGATTTTGATTAACTACATTTGCCAAAGAAGTTTATTTCTGGTATTGAATTCTTGTTAAGGTTTAAAGAATTACTCGAAATGTTAATTAAGGAAATTACTACTTTCAGAACTTTTAATTTTCTGATTTTCAACGAAAGTAAGACGACAACAGGTATTATTGGTAATAAATATGTTATTAGCAGTGTTTAATGTAGACATTTATTTCCGGCAGGGGCAGAATTTTGGCGGATAGTTGGGAATTTCGGAGAATAGTATGGAGTGCCCGGGTTATTTGCACTTTGAATCCATTACCAAATGAAAAATCTCAAATCAGCCAATGGGATATTTTGATGCTGCAGGTATATGACCTCCCTGACCTCCCCCTTAATTTATGACTGCTAAACAGAATATCGAATGTGGAATATTTATCGAAGCGATTAATAAACAATATTTAAAAACATTGCTAATTTATTTTTTTTTCCATTATTATAAAATAGAGTTCAGACAGTCTTGTTTATAAGTGTAGAAAATTGTTTGAATGTATATAGGTAAAAATGTAAAAAATACTTTCTTGTATTGTTTATTCGCTTTAATACCTAAAGTACATTTATTTTATAGTATGAATAATTTAAGCTTCTTGAAGTACTTTTAGGTTTCTGTATTTTTAGACAGCTAGTATGACTTCTTTTAACTACTTTATTTTACATTAATATTTTATATGAATTATATAATATTAGATTGAATTAAAAAAAATAACGTTTACAGCCATACCTTTGGAAAAAATGTTTAAAAAAAGAAAATTTCTGTTTTCTAACCTGGCACATGCATGTTTCATTGGATGTGTGCTGTAACATAACGCAGCCATGAACGGTAAACCACGTTTCTATTAGCTAAAATTTCGACTGACAATCTTGATTCTAAAACGAATTATGTTCGTTTAGACGAAGTATATTTTGTCTATTTAAATCCAGTTTTGATGCAATAAACTTAATTTAAACAAATCTTATAAAACAATCGTATATTTCTTGCACCGTGTATTTTAATGCTTATAAACTGTTAAAAAAAAAAACGAAAGATGAACGTGAAAGGTTATGTCAAAAGAATGAAATACTTAAAATAACTTACAAATTTAATCTTACAAAAACGAAGATGAAATAAAATACCTCAAAATGAACACAACATATCTTCTAGAATGTATCAATCGATACTTATTCCAAAAATAAACAAGCGTATTGATGGAAGGAAACACAACATATGAAAAGAACATAAAGAATTCCACATCAAGAAAATGTTTATATTTTAGTTACACTTCAAGGCAGACGAGTATTAACTCTTGTCGGGAAAGAAGCTCTTACAATTAAAATAGTAATGGAATTAATGAAATCACTAATTTAAAATTACAAAACAATGTAAGAATTATTGGCATTAAATTGCATTGCAGTACAGTAACATATGGTTGCTTGATTGAGTGAAGTTTAATATAAAAAGTTCTTTTATGGACTTGCTACGCCAAAATAAAAGAGTTAAAATATACATAAAAATTTTAAATATACATTTTTAAAATGTTATCTTAAAACCTTGTCATAAGAAAAAGTTGAAGTAAAACATATAAGAACAAAATATAATGCGTCAAGCATAGATTATGAGTACTTTGGAACAGAATACAGTTACAAAACTTCACAGTTTAATAAGGTTAATATGATATCTAAGGAAACAATTTGGAAAACGTATAGCACATTTGTACATCCGATTTCAGTAATTATGATCACTATTCGGAAAAATATCCGAATTCGTTTGTGCAGCCCGACCTTTATATGATCTATAGATTTGTATTTAAAAGTATGCCATAGTATGCCAAAATTTAGTTCAGATAGGAAACGCAGTTGCACTTGGAAATCTCCTTCAGCAATTTTCGTCAATAAACCGAAATGTCCACGAGATCTTTAGTGCAGACCGATATAGGATGTATAGAACCAAATTATATGCAAACAATTAGTTAAATATAAAAACGCATACCAATACTGTAAACACGCTACCAGCATTTATTGTTCATAGACAATACTGTAACCTTTATGAGCCCGGAAATTATTTTTCAGCACCAATTTTTCTAAGGTAACTTTCGCCTTATTAAATCGCAGAATTTATAAAACTAATTTTACTGTTTTAAAATAGTGGTATGAAAAAGTAATTACTGAACATCGCATATAAGGGAGAGGTCACTGTAATATCAAACCTGGATTTTTGTTCAGAACTGAAACATTGAAGAAAAAAATTAGAAATTATTAGACAGTTTTTTGAGGAGACATTTTGAAATATCATAAAAAAAGAAGAATTGCTAGGTGCCATTGTTCAAATTACAGTGAAATTTCCTCAATTGATTCCATTCCATAGAAAGCAAAGTTATAGGAAAATTTCGCTAAACTATATTCATTAGCGTTGTAATCCCTCTATATTAAAAAAAGTAACAATTTGGAAATGTGCCAAACGATTTGGTAAAGAACCAATGAAAATCTGCGTAGATCTTCCCGGTTTTTATTTCTTTTCTTTTCTACTAGTGTTTCCTCCGTAGAACATTTTGTTATCCAGGGGGTGCTGCCGAGCGCTCAAGACGGGATGATGCGCGGAGCGGATTCCCATTCCCGCCAGTAGTGATGTTTTTGCTTGAGACGTAAGCGCAGTGTACCAACCACTGCCAGTCAATTTTGTTCTCCTTGTAAATAAATGTAATTAGTTAAGTTTTAACTCCACTTTTTATTGAGTACGAAATGATCATCTTAGTTTTATTACACAAATACAGTCCAACGAGATTACCTGAGCTACTTCCGGAACATGTTTTGGTCCTTCGAGCCCCAGCGCTCATTTAGAACACTGTAAAGAATCATCGCCCTTGGATTTTTGTATGTAGTTATAGATAATTATAATGGCTACTATTAAAGGTACTGTGATTCTCAATCGGAAACGCGGAAACATACGCAGCCAAGTTACACTTATATCAAATGCAATAAAATCAAAACTTGGCCAGAAAGAATTGGAACTCAAGTTAAATGCTCTTCAAACGTTAAAAAAGAAAACAGATGAGTTACGCAACGAGTCGTATTCGGTAATTTCTGATGATGATTTACCGGAATTTGAAAATTCCTTGACGGAGATAGAAGAACAGGTAGAAGTTCTCGAAGTAAGTCTTCTTGATTTAATAAAGCCTAGTGTTTCTAATGTTGAATGTCAAAATAATAATGATAGAATTAATGCTAATGAGTCAAAAATTAAATTGCCGTCAATTAATTTACCCCAATTTTCGGGACGTTACACAGAGTGCCACAGGACTTGCCTGAATGGAATATTTTTATTGATTTTTTACTGAAAAGGGCTCAAGCTCTCGAAAACCTACAAAAAATAACACCGTTGCGAAACCTAGGTATGAAATTACTCAGAAACAAAAAAGTTTAGTATTACAGAATGACAAATTTAATTGCGCATTATGTAAACAACCTCATATGATATTTCGATGTCAAAGGTACTTAGATTTAGCGGTTCAAGAGAAATTGAACCAAGTAAGGAAGTTGAAGTTATGTTATAACTGTTTATCGTTATCTCACGCTGTTAATCGATGTAATAAATTGCATAATAAGTGTAGGATTTGTTACTCCAACCATCATAGTTCTCTTCATGGAGCTAATTTTTCGAAACCTGCTTATGAAAATAGGCAAGTTAATTGTATTGCAAATGAACCGCAGTTGAAAACGGAAGATAACGTAAATTCTAATTCAATAGAACCCACCACAAATGCGTTAACATTGAGCTGTCAAAACAATTATGATCAAAATTTGTCTTGCTCCAGTTATAATGGGTTGATTTCGACAGCTGTGATTTATTTAAGGGGAAGTAATGATTCTCTTTTTCCTTGTATTGCGATTTTAGATATTGCGTGTAATGTCTCATTGGCCACGTTTTCTGTAGCAGATATGTTAGGGTTGCAAAAATATAAGGTCAAGTCATTAATTACTGGATTAAATGATTCTGTCTGTAAAATTAAAAGCAGAATAAATGTAGAAATTTCCAACAAGGATAGAAGTTTTAAAAAATTATCCAACATGTTTTTGGTTCCTAAAATCACTGATTTAACCCCTTCAAGCGCCGTAGACATTTCTAATCTGCACTTACCACAGAATTTAACCTACGCGAACCCAAGATTTTTTGAACCTC
The DNA here is from genome assembly GCA_963931845.1 of Maratus michaelseni. Classification (NCBI taxonomy): domain Eukaryota; kingdom Metazoa; phylum Arthropoda; class Arachnida; order Araneae; family Salticidae; genus Maratus; species Maratus michaelseni. The sequence goes on along the minus strand of OZ007598.1, from coordinate 4,017,111 downwards.
AGCGAATTCAAGTGTTATTAGGAGCAGATGTATATTACGAATTGTTATTAGCTGGTCAAATAAAAATTCCTAAAACTTCTATAATTTTACAAAATTCTCATTTAGGATGGATCGCGGGTGGAACAATACAAGATAGAAATGAAAGTAAATTCACGTGCCATTTAAGAGAAAATCAAGATGAATTAGATTTGAAAACCTTTTGGGACTTAGAGACGTTGGGAATTAAAGATGACCCAAACAGTGTTAAAAACGAGAAAATTTTAGAAAAATTTCATGAAACTGTGCGTTTTGAAAATAATAGATATGAAATCTGTCTCCCTTGGACAAGGGATTGGAACCATTTAGAAAATAATTATAAAACCGCCGAAGCGCGACTCTCAGGTCTTATAAAAAGAATGAAACGTGATACAAAGTTATACGAACAATATTGCAATATTTTGAATGAGTATTTAGAGATGAACATAATTGAAAGTGTACCCAATTTAGAAAACCCTTCAGATAAACCAGTTTTTTACTTACCGCACCATACAGTATTTAGAGAAGATAGTGTTTATACTAAATGTCGAATAGTTTTTGACGCAAGTTCCCATGAAGCAGGACAATTGTCTTTGAACGACTGCCTTGACGCAGGAACTAATTTAAACCCTAATATTTTTCACTTATTGATTTTTTTCAGACTAAACAAAATTGCTTTTCTAGCAGATATAGAGAAGGCTTTTCTACAAATTACCATAAACGAAAAGGACAGAGATGTTCTTAGATTTTTGTTTATAGATAAGAATCCTGTCGACAATGACGCATTTAATGTTATCGTCTACAGATTTTCACGCCTAACATTTGGCTTGAACTCAAGCCCATTTTTGCTATCTGCTACAATTAAGCATCATCTTAACAAATTTGAAACGGAATATCCAATAACGACAGAAGTACTCCACAATTGTATTTATGTGGACGACTTAATAACCGGGACAGACACAGTCGAAGATGCGGTGAACATTTCGGAACAATCTCATAAAATAATGAAGGAAGCTAGCATGAATTTACGGAAGTGGATTTCGAATAACAACCAGTTAATGGAAATATGGGATAATCGTGGATTTAGTTCTATGCCACAACCTTTTGAGGATAGTACAATACATAAAGTTTTGGGGATATCGTGGCAACCCAAGCAAGACATACTTTTGATAGATATTGATAATTTGCTCGAATTTTTGCGTAATGCAAAAAATACAAAACGTTTTGTATTACAAGTTGCAGGTAGAATATTTGACCCTCTGGGTCTAATTTCTCCGTATACAATACGAATTAAATGTTTATTTCAAGAACTGTGGAGTAGGAACTTAACGTGGGATGAAGAACTGCCCTCCGATATTACAAAGACGTGGGAACAATGGTGTTCTGAACTTCCCCAGTTGAGAAATCTAAAAATTCAAAGGAACATTTTTCAGTTTCCCGATGACTCCAGTTACACCCTAACTTTGCATACCTTTGCCGATGCCAGCCCAAAAGCATACGGTGCTTCCGTGTATCTACAAATTGATTCACTAAGTGAATCTTCCTTAAATTTGAATACATCAAAATCCAGAGTGGCACCATTGAAAAAAGTGTCACTTCCTAGACTTGAACTTCTAGCAGCATTACTTGCTGCACGCTTAACTTGTGAAGTAAAAACGGTACTAGATCGCAAGGGACCATCGTCTATGTATTTGTGGACAGATTCGCAGATTGTCTTGTACTGGATCAAAGGCTCTGCGAACAGGTGGAAGTCATTTGTGTCGAACCGTGTAAAGGAAATCCAAGCTCTGACAGACCCATCCAGGTGGTTTCACTGTGCAGGGTCCGAGAATCCTGCAGATTTGCTAACAAGAGGTGTCAAGTGTGACCTTTTCGTTCAGAGTTCCAAATGGTGGACTGGACCAGAGTTTTTGAAAGACTTAGATCTGTGTAACAACGACCAGACTTTAGTGATTCCTAACAAGGATATATATATAAACGAACTAAAAAGAGACTCCATAAACATTAAAAATGATGACTTTGTTACATTAACTATTTCTCAGGAAGAACTCTTTATTGACCATATTTTTGCATGTACTAATAATTTTGTAAAATTAATTCGTATAATGAGTTTTATTTTTAGATTCACCTTCAACTGTCGAACTAAATTGAAGAGAAGAAGTGGACCACTATCCCTCGACGAGGTTCGAGAGGCCGAATCGTTTCTAATTCGGTCAGCACAAAGGGGGGAATTTAGGGAAGAATTAAAATGTCTCGAAAAAGGTAAGCCTGTTCACAATAAAAGTAGATTATCTTCCTTAAACGTATTTGTAGGAGAGGATGGATTAATTAGAGTTGGCGGCCGTTTAGCACATGCAGATTTGCCGCTTAACTCAAAGTTTCCAATTGTTTTGCCTGCCAATCATAAGTTAACGGATATTATTTTAAATTACTTCCATCTCAAATACATTCATTTAGGCCCACAAGCGTTGCTTTTCCATGTAAGACAAAAATTTTGGCCACTTAATGGCAGGAATAATTGCCGAAGCATTGTTCACAAATGTGTGACATGCTTCAAGAATAAACCTGTTGTCAGCTCCCAATTAATGGCTGATCTGCCGGGAGAACGTGTGACACCAAATTTTGTATTTTCGGTGACAGGTCTGGATTACTGTGGCCCATTTTCTATTAAATTTAAAAATCAAAGGAAGGGCGTATTGAATAAAATTTATGTCGTAGTGTATGTGTGTTTATGCACCAAGGCAATACACCTGGACTTTGTTTCAGATCTCACAACTCAGGCTTTTATAGCTAGTTTAAAACGTTTCTTTGTGGAAGGGGAAAATGTGCAAAAATCCTATCGGATAATGCAAAAACGTTCATCGGAGCTGACATAGAGTCTTCTTGATTTAATAAAGCCTAGTGTTTCTAATGTTGAATGTCAAAATAATAATGATAGAATTAATGCTAATGAGTCAAAAATTAAATTGCCGTCAATTAATTTACCCCAATTTTCGGGACGTTACACAGAGTGGTTTAATTTTAAACTACAATTCACCACCTTGATTGATAGCAATGACGAATTAAATGATGCTCAAAAATTATATTATTTACAATGTTGAAAAAATTGCATAAACTGATTAGTTTCCCAGATGAGGAATTGTGTAATTTTTTAACCCATGAAGGTGTCAAATGGGAATTTATTCCCCCCAAATCCCCGAATTTTGGTGGCCTCTGGGAGGCGGCTGTAAAATCATTCAAGTTTCATTTAAAACGGGTAATAGGTGATCAAAAATTAACCTTAGAAGAGTTTCTTACTATACTAGCGGAAATTGAGGGAGTTTTGAACTCTCGTCCCCTTACCCCGCTGTCCCCAGATTTCGAAAATTTTGAAACCTTGACACCCTCTCATTTTTTAATCGGTAGACCTATCAGTTCGATCTCCGAACCACCTTTAGATAACATTAAGGAAAATAGATTAGCAAAATGGCAGAGAATCACCAAATTTAGTCAACAAATTTGGAAGACTTGGAAGCGCGATTATTTAAATAATCTGCAGCAGAGGGGGAAATGGAAATTTAAAAAGGATGATGTACAGAAAGGAACTTTAGTACTAATAAAGCAGGAAAATTTACCTTCCACCAAATGGCAGGTTGGAAGGATAGTTGAAATTTTTAAGGGAAGGGAAAATATAATACGAACCATAAACTTACGGTTACCAGACGGACGAATTTATAAGAGAAATGTCAGAGATGTCTGTATATTACCAGTTCAGTAACAGATTTCTTTTCTTTCTTTAAGCAATTTTTAAGGTATATATTATTTCTGTATGTAATGTTGAATTATAGTGCATTTATGATTGTATTATTATTGTGTATGTAAGTTGTTATATCTTATAATTTTTTCTTTTATGATAATTTTTGCAAATTTATATGTGAATGTATATTGAAATTGCATTTCAATCCCCGGGGGAGTGTTTCCTCCGTAGAACATTTTGTTATCCAGGGGGCGCTGCCGAGCGCTCAAGACGGGATGATGCGCGGAGCGGATTCCCATTCCCGCCAGTAGTGATGTTTTTGCTTGAGACGTAAGCGCAGTGTACCAACCACTGCCAGTCAATTTTGTTCTCCTTGTAAATAAATGTAATTAGTTAAGTTTTAACTCCACTTTTTATTGAGTACGAAATGATCATCTTAGTTTTCTTAACGAAATACAGTCCAACGAGATTACCTGAGCTATGTATAGAACAACTAGAAAATAAGGGATTGATGCGCGATACCAATTGGTATCACGAAGCGATTACGCGGGAGGTTGGAGAGTGTAGTGATCAGGGGGGGGGCAGAGTCCCCCTTGTTATGAAGTTGAAAAGCTTTCGGCTATTTGTGAGACAATCTGTAATTTTGATGAAAGAAAGAGGACTGAGACCTTGGTTTACCATATAATCTGTTTTTGCATTATCACCACAGTTCTGACTATCAGTTCAGATGCACTCTGCATACTTTGGCCAACAATACTTTCCTAACTTTTGCATTATTTCTTCTAAAAATATTTTCTACTGTATCGAGTACAGCTCATATTCAAAATATTAGTATAATTACTTTTTTTTTTACAAATTGAAAATATCGTTTGGTAATTTAATGTATTTTAATGCAAATATGCAAGCGATATTTTTATTAAGAACTTATTGTTGATTAAACTTATTTATTATCTTAAAATTAATATTATTTTTGAAACGATTAATTGAAAAAAAATTATTTTGAAAAGTCAAAATATTAGAATATTTATTCAAGTGGTTCAAAATATTACAGTATTTCACATTAATTCTTCTTTAATTATCCCAATTCATAACGGGTGTCATCATTGATTAAATTCAGACGATTCTATTTAAAATCAGTATTCTTTTTGTAGTTTGTTTGCTTTTTCGTCTTAAAATGGGTCGTGTGAGTGATATTCCTAAACTTCGTATGGTTGATATGTATCACCACGGTAAACATCAATGTTATATAGCAAATTATTTACATTGTTTGCAATCAAGCGTTAGTAAAATACTAACACAATATTAAAAAAAATGGAAAATTTCAAAATAATCGCCGAAATGGCGGCCGAAAACCAAAAACATCTGCTGAGATGACAGGAAACTGAAGCGCATAGTTAAGAAAAACCGTTTTAAAAATGTGCGATTCTTGCACCGAAAATGGAAAGAGGAAGGAGTTGAAGTTTCTACATCGACAACATTAAAACGTCTCCATAAATTTAAGTTTGAATCTCGTGTACCGAAAACAAAACCTCTCATGACTGCAAAACAAAAGCGTATAAGATTTAATTGGTGTAAATCAAGACGTTTATGGAGCGAAGAAGATTGGAAAAATATACTATTTGGTGATGAAAGTTTGTTTGTGTTTCATATGGTAATCAAGATATTCGAGTTTGGAGAATGAAGCAAGAAGCATTTGATAAAGAATGCCGTAAACGTTCCGTAAAATTTGCTGCTAGTGTCATGGTTTGTGGTTGCATGAGTGCAGAATGACCTGAAAGTTATGCATCGTCCACGAAAAGGTTAAGTCTCAGATATATAAATAAACTTTGGAATATTACATGATTCCATCATCAGAAGATTCATTTGAAGATGATTTCTTCTTTCAACAAGATTTAGCGTCATCGTATACATCGATGTCAACTAAGAATTGGTTCCGCCAACGCAACATTAAGGTACTTCCTTAGCCACCAAACTCACCAGACCTTCATCCCATCGAAAACATATGGTGTATAATGAAGAAAATCCTTCTTCAAGTAAAACCGAGTTAGTGGCACGCATAAAGTATATTTGGGCTAATACTGATAGAAATGTTTGTAAACATCTTGTATATAGTATGCAAGATCGATTGTACGCTGTTATGAAAGTTAAAGGGGATGCTACAAAATATTAACCACCATTTACTTCATATTCAAAAGGTAATATTGTTGCGTAAAATAAAATATTCTAATATTTTGAAACAATCTAAATTTAATTCTAATTTTTTATGTGTTTCAGAAAGCTGTATACCTAATTTATTGTACTGTATTCTATATTTTGTAAATGTTAAAATCTTATCTAAGCATTCCAGATTTAATTTATAAGAAATTAATTGCATTTACTTAGTATCAAAAATAAATAAATGAAAAATATTTTTTTCTTATTACTTTTTCTCAATTATTCTAATATTTTGAATATGAGCTGTATTTCTAATAAATGATATTCATTAAATGATAAATATACGTGTAATTTTTTAGCACGAAAATTAAAATACGTTTTAAAATCCCTCTATTGAAATTCATGCCAGATTTATAACGTTAATGAATTACGAAACTTCATCCGATATTGAATATTTCATGCTGAAGAATTGTCTACAGTGGCTTTTCTATTCAAAATGACTTTAAATTTACATGATCAATATATTTTAGCGAAATATTTTCATCATATTTAATACTAACAATATAAAATTTTAGTCCGAAATAAATTAAATTATAGAATAAATGCTTTAATAAATTCATTCTTTAAAATATATTTTGAGAAACTTAATCCCACAACAAATATTACAATAAAATGTATCTCTAAATTATTTGCTATGTCTGATTTTAATTCAGACTTTAATAAATATCAAATTAACAGAGTTTAGATAGCAGAACGCGTTTCGCAAACGATATTAATGTTAAACATCTGTTTCGGATATCACTTGTTGCCTCCTGCCTTATTGTATAAAATTTCCAGGCCAAACATACTTCAGCTTACATAAGGAATATAGATTCAAGAAATGAGTTGATGACGTCATTTCTGTGATATCGAGGCTAACGAAAAAGAAAGGCTACCGCGGTACTTTACGCTAATCTTTTTTTACAGACCGGCGGAATCACGTGATGCTCGAATCCACCAATGCAGGTGTACGAAAAGAGCTTCACGTCACTCTCGCGGTCTGTAAAAAAAGATATGCAGAATGCACCGCGGTAGCCTGTCATTTTCGTTAGCCTCGTTTGATATCGTGTAATACAGATTCATTTAATTAAGTAAAGATTTTGAATAATTTATGTTCGCATAGTTAAAACAAAAATTTTGCAAATGATAATTGTTTATGTTATCAAATATCTTCCTGAATGTTACTTATTAATACTTGTTGTAACGTAAATTGTGTGAAATATTTATATCACATAAATATTTAACAAGCTGTATTAAGTAGTTGTTGCATATATATTTGAATATAAAGTATTTAATAAATATGTATCGTATAAACTTTCTTAAACAATTTTAATTTCAAATGTAGATGTGAATGAGATTTTGGTAGACTTATACTATTACTATAATGTTTTTTATAATTTTACCACGCAAATTTTACCGCGGCTATTATGATTTGTAATAAATGCTGTCTATTAAATGTAAATGTAAGCCTGATTTTGTAGTCTTAAAAATTTATATTAAAATATGTTTAGAAATGTATCAAGTTAAGTGCATACGAAATTTATAGCGTTGGTGAATTATGTCATTTCATATGATATTGAAAATTTCATATTTAAGACCTACTTTCATTGTTTACTTCCCTCAAAGTAACTTTAAATTTACATCAGCCTTTTTTAGTGAAATTACTTCTTCACATTAAATATTCGCGACATAATATTCTAGTCAGAAATTGTATATTGTTTGAAAATAGAATAATATGAATATTTTGAATATAGATAGGTAATATATATTATTAGAAAATAGAATAATATGAATATTTTGAAGCACGAAACGTCTATCTTATAATTTTAATTGTTTTTATGTGTTTTTAAAAATAAAGTCTGTAGTTGAATTTATTTTAGTGATTGTTAGTTTTATCCAGACGTAATTATGTATGTGTTTTTAAATAGGAAAAATACGTGTTCAATATTTTAGAAAAATCTATTTAGTGATATAAAAGTTGCCATTTTTCTAAAATATTGAACACACATTTTTCCGTTTTTCAATCCGATGTATAATTCTGGAGTTATTCGACCGTTACCAGACATTTCAATGGAAACGATTCTCACTGTATTTTACTCGAGTATAGCGTCATCTATGATTTTTCGAAGAAAATGTTAAATGCAAAATTTGCGTATTTTTTCCCGTAGAATTCGATTCTGCAATAAAAAAGGAGTTATCATTTAAGATTTCAATTTTGTCTCCCCCTCTTTCCCCCCACGGGGGGGGGGGGGAGGGGGGTCAGAGTTGTGAGGGCAACTTTGATATCTCTAAAGAGATTTTTCAAAAATATTGAACACCGATAGATTATTCAAAAGATTACCGATAGATTCACCGATAGATTATTCAAATAGATTTTTCAAAAATATTGACCATTTACACTTTGACTTTTGACCCTTTATATAATATACATTATTTGAATATAGAATAATATGAATATTTTGAATATAAATAATACACTGAATACGTATAATATATATTATTTGAATATGGAATTAAAATTGGAATATAGAAAATGTGTATTATTTGAAATAAATATTAGGAGAAAATGTGAATATATTTGCATTTTTTAGCAGAAATTGCTTTTAGAAACTTCAAGAATCAGAATCCAGAATTACAGCTCATTCTGATAAGTAAGTTACGCTTAAAAAATCACCCAATGTAATCTGTCTTTCAACGATTAACAAGAACGAAAAATCATTCGTAAAGCATAGGTTAAGAAACTTTTCCAACACATCCAGAAAACTGTAACGAAACTTCATCGCTAAATAAGATGAAAGAAGTAAGTATGCAGTATAGGAAACATAAGATAAAACATTTAAAAGTTTTAGCAATTACCATCCATATTCAAAAATGTAGTCGATATATTTTGCACAGCCCTTTATAGGATCTATTGATTTGGATATATACTACATAGCTAGATAAAAATTAGTTCAGTTAGAAAATTCACTTTTAGCAAAATTTTCACCAATCGATTGGAATGCACTCGAAATCTTGTGTACAACAATGTATATTATCCAAAGACTTTTGTAAACACCTCATATTAAGCTAAAATTTAATTTAGGTACAAAACAAACTTCCAGCAACTAACAAACGTAAACGACAGGGTACCTTGTTCTTTGAGTATATGAATTTATTTATTTTCTACTAACTATGGTTCAGTCGCAAAATGCGTAGCACAATTAAAAACTACCCTAAGCATTTCACTCCCATAGTCTGTAATACTTACGAAGAGGGATGCAAAATCTAGGCGCCAATGGGACGATTCCCACCACTAAATTTTTAGAATTCTTCGTCTAATAAGAATACTGATAATATTTAGGCGAAGTATACTAATAAAGTTTGACGAAGAATACTAATAAAATTTAGTGGTGGGAATCAGTCCGTTGGCGCCTAGATTTTTGAACCCCTGCTTACGAAATCCTTTGTATAGTTCCGTATATGATCAACCGAATTTATGCACACTAGCTGCTATGAAAAATTTTAGTTAAATTTAAAAACGCAAACCAAAGTTGAAAACGCATTTAGCACACATAGACTGTAATTATCGCAAGTATTATGTAACCGATATATTTTGTGTGTCCCTGTAAATAAACAATAAACGGAATACACACTATATTTTTAAGCGAGCAATTTTTAAGGCACTTCAGTAATACATATAGTTATTATTATGTTTTAAAAAGTGAAACATCATTATATTACACTGCAAACGACTTTTCTCCCGTAGAACAATGTGTAACAGAATTCTTTTGTTTTACCCTGTAAAAGAGTAATAAATGCTTTGCACCTTCTACAAAAAACATGTTTTAGTGCGCTTCGTAATTGTATATCAATATTATCATGTTTCAAATGGCGTAGCATCATGAAAATGCACTTGAAACGTTTTTTTCCCCATTGACTGTAATGTAACGGAGTACTTTTGACTGCCCCTGTAAAAAAACCTATAAGGTCTACACACTTCATTTGCAATAGGATCATGCTATAGTAAACTACAATAACTTACAAACATTTCAGGGCAATCCGAGTTTATTTACGAGAGTTAGAGCACGGACAGATGGACAGAAAACCGAAGTCATAAACACTTTGCAACTTGGTTGGAAAGTGTTAAAAATGAATTTAACAACATAATTTTTAAACTTTAAACCTGCGTAATTCTTCAACTACTTGACCGAAAGCTTTTCCGTTTGTTTTCACTTACCGTAACACTTACCGAAGAGTCCAGATAGGCATTAATTCTGATAATTTGTATGTTTGTTAGAAGTTTAATATACAGACAATTCCTGAAACATAATTTAAGCATAGCATTAATTATCAAGCATCGATTATCATTAATCGATTGACACTAGCCACTTATCTATACGATGAATCGCAGCAACGTTAGAAAGGGGGTGTGGAATATCCTTTTTCTTCCAAGAATCTACAAAAGGATCAAGGCCATAAGCCGTGTTTTTGGCCCATGAAATAAGACTAAAATTCGATTTTGTTATACTGACTTAATTATTTCATTTTTTTAATATTAGAAGGTTTATCCTGTACGATTTCAGCAATATTTTTTGCATTTTGTTCGGATATATATAGCTTACACAATCTCAAAGTTCTTATTATTTCGTAGTTTTTGATGGAAAATACACAATTTCTCCTAATTTTACCTCAATATTTAATATATTTTTTAATATTTTACTATGAGCGCAGCTTCGCAACACTTTTATTTTTACATATATTGTACAATTTGATGTATTGATATATTGTACAATTTGCACGATTGCGCTCATATAAATAACTGAGGTAAAATTAGGAAAAATTGCGTATTTTTCATCCCGTCATATAAATCCGAACAAAATGCAAAAACTATTGTTGAAATCGTACAGGATGCACCTTATAATATTAAAAAGTGAAATAATTAAGTCAGTATAACAAAATCGAATTTTACTCTTATTTCATGGGCCAAAAACACGGCTTATGGACCCTGATCCTTTTGATTTAGAATTCCAGACAGTAACAACAGCTCTACATCATTTAAATAATTTGCAGCACACATCGATATTTTTAAATAGGTAATCCAGAGGTGACAAGTTCCCACTAATCTTCCGTAATATGTGGTTTCAAAACCAGAAAAATTATTACCGTATATACTCGTGTATAAACCGACCCCAAAATTCCTGGTGAAAACATGTTTAATACCAGTATTTTAGAATAATGCTCTTCGTCTTATATAATTCACAATTAAATGAGATAAAGCAGGGCGTAGAAAATTATTCTGAATTACTGGTGTTAAACTTGTTTGCATCTCGGTTTTGGGGGTCGGCTTATACACGAGTATATACGGTAGATGAATCTTTATTTTTTTAATTTCTGGTGTCTACAAGCAATTTATCTAATTTCATTTCTTAAAAAAATTTCTGGTGAGAAACGTGTTAAACCTGGGTCAAATTAACCCACATATTACGGAATATTAATTAGAGCTTGGCACCTCTGGGTAATCAAATACAAACTCACTCTAAAAATATGTAACAAAACAAGAATTGGTAGTGTGATCAGTAAGTGATCAGCCCCAGTGAATTAGCAATTAGTAAATATTTTAACAGAATAAGATTTGAAAAACTCCCCACTAGTTGATTATGATGCAGGGTTTAAAAACCTATAACTTTGTATAAAGATGTTATAAATTATTTCTACAAGTTGCAAAATAAATAAAATGGTATTAAACTTAAGTGTTTTTAAATTGCTGCCTGTTCATTCAATGAAATATTTTGCTTTCATTCACTGGTAAGTCTGATTCATTTACTTGGATTTTGAATAGCTTTTTATTAAAAAAATCCGTAGCATCCCAAACAAATTAAATATAAAAAAAATATATAAATTAACAAATTGCAATAACCGTTGGGAAAATGTTGCGAAAGCTTAAAAAAAAAAGAATACCGTACTTTCGTGTTATAGCGGCCCCCACAATTATGATTATGCCAAGATTGCAGTTATGATTTCGCAAAGCTTATATATGCATCCTATATACGCATATATATATATATATATATATATATATATATATATATATATATATATATATATATATATATATATATTCCAAACACTCCTATATGTGCCCTATACGTCATTATGCACATATTATTTACGTCTTATATGTCGTATATACATCATATACATATCTTATATATATGCATCATATACACATGCCATATATGTACATCATATATGCATCATATAGGACTATAACTTGGCCACATACGTCAGAAAATGTTATATATATATCATATATAATTGTAATGTTATACATGCTTTATAATTTGACGATAAATCTGGGTCGCTTGGCGATTCATCCTTGTGGGCCGCTACAACACGAAAGTACCAAATTTACAATATATATTAATGAAAACAAAAACAAAAATATTTCATCCTTGGGGGGTCGCTATAACGCGAAAGTACCAAATTTCTACTTTATTTTTCATATCTGATAATTTGCATCTATCCTTTTTGTAACTTTAAAATTTTTGTAACGATTTTATGCATTTCTATTGCCTATTCAAAGATAAATTCTTCTAAAGTTAAAGAATTTCGTTGAAAACGTTTAAACAATTATTCTAAAGTTACAGAATTTCGTTAAAAACGGTTAAAATAGTAAAATGCGAACATCATTTGGTCCATTCTCGACCGAAAGAAAAGAGCCATTTTCCCAATGGTTAATAAACTTCTTTTTATTATTTTTTCATCATTTGTATACCAACACATGTATTTGCACTGCAAGACACCAAAAGTACTGTTTATTAAAACATTATCAATCTTTTTTTTTTTTTTTTTTTTTTTTTTTTTTTTTTAATGTGCTTCAGTGTTTATTTACTCGTCGGACTAATCTATATCTTTTTTGTAAATTTTTTATTCCCATTTCATACCTCTTTGTTTTCTGAGGAAATTAAACTTGTTTATTTTGGGAATAAAAATCGATCCATACATGCTTCTATTGAAACTGCAGTCCTTCACTGACATTTCTTTTGTATTTTATAAGATTTGACCTTTTGATTAATCTGAAATGTTTTGTATTGCCTTCAGATATTTACTATAACACATTTGAAATTCTAAAAATAAATTATTTTTCGAAGCATTTTCAAATTTTATTCTATAGAAAATTTATTTAATATTAATCTGAAGTGTTCTGTAATTAATGCCTTTAGTTATTTACTATAACACATTTAAAATATTAATCATAACTTCTTTTGCAAAGCATTTTAAAATTTTTGTCGATTGTGAATGTAGTTGATATTAATCTGTAGTGTTCTCTAATTAATGCTTTTAGATATTTGCTGTGACACATTTAAAATATTAATAATAAATTATTTTTCGAAGCATTTTAAAATTTTAGTCGATAGTAAATTTATTTGATATTAATCTGAAGTGTTCTGTAATTAATGCCTTTAGTAATTTACTATAACACATTTAAAATATTAATCATAAATTCTTTTTCAAAACATTTTCAAATTTTAGTCAATTGTGAAGTTATTTGATATCAATTTGAAGTGTTTTGTAATTAATGCTTTTAGATATTTGCTATAATACATTTAAAATATTAATAATAATTCTTTATCGAAGTATTTTAAAATTGTAGTCAATTGTAGATTTATTTTATATTAATCTGAAGTGTTTTGTAATTAATGCTTTTAGATGTTTACGATAATACATTTAAAATATTAATAATAAATTCTTTTTCGAAGCATTTTCAAATTTTAGTCGATTGTGAATTTATTTTATATCAATCTGAAGTGTTTTGTAATTAATGCTTTTAGATATTTGTTATAATACATTTAAAATATTAATAATAATTCTTTATCGAAGTTTTTTAAAATTGTAGTCAATTGTAGATTTATTTTATATCAATCTGAAGTGTTTTGTAACTAATGCTTTTAGATATTTACGATAATACATTTAAAATATTAATAATAAATTCTGTTTCGAAGCATTTTCAAATTTTAGTCGATTGTGAATTTACTTGATATCAATCTGAAGTGTTTTGTAATTAATGCTTTTAGATATTTGCTATAATACATTTAAAATATTAATAATAATTCTTTATCGAAGCATTTTCAAATTTTAGTCGATTGTGAATTTATTTTATATCAATCTGAAGTGTTTTGTAATTAATGCTTTTAGATATTTACGATAATACATTTTACGAATACATTTAAAATATTAATAATAAATTCTTTTTCGAAGCATTTTCAAATTTTAGTCGATTGTGAATTTATTTGATATCGTTCTGAAGTGTTTTGTAATTAATGCTTTTAGATATATTTACTATAATACATTTAACATATTAATAATAAATCCTGTTTCGAAGCATTTTCAAATTTTAGTCGATTGTGAATTTATTTGATATCATTCTGAAATGTTTTGTAATTAATGCTTTTAGATATTTACTATAACACATTTAAAATATTAATAATCAATTCTTTTTCGAAGCGTTTTCAAATTTTAGTCGATTGTGAATTTATTTGATATCGTTCTGAAGTGTTTTGTAATTAATGCTTTTAGATATTTACTATAATGCATTTAAAATATTAATAATAAATTCTTTTTCGAAGTGTTTTTAAATTTTAGTCGATTGCGAATATATTTGATATGATAATATTTATTTATGTGATATGATACAAGAAAATGTTTTAAAAGGCGAGGAGATCTATAGTTTAGAGAAATAACTTTTTTTTAGACTGCTGACCAGGTCCCTACCTACCGGACTTTTCCCAGCTTAACGGGTTGCTGCCTGGCAACGGGGCAAGGATTAGGCTTTTCTCCGCATTGCGAAGATCTGTTTGATAAGCCTCTAGGCCGACGTGGCTTCAGTGCATCTTGTTGCCTGAAGTTGATTGAATTTTAAACTGAAGTACGTATTTTCTCTGGGAATAACTTATGCCGGTCTAAATCAGAGCCAGATGTAAAAGCATAAACTTTTGTAATTTTGTAAAAAAAAAAAATTCATATTCTTTATTAAATAGAGCTTTCAGATATCGGAGCATGCATTTTTCAAATGGATTGTTGTCTATATCAAGAAATGAAATAAGTTAAGTCAGTTTTCCCAAAAATTGGTTGAAAAGTCGAAGCGAGCAAAAACACTCAATGCTACTCAAAAAATAAAAAATAAAATGAAAAAAAATAAAAATAAAAAACCTCATGTCTGTAAAATGAATGAATAAATAAATAGTCTGTTGAAAATAAACAAGAACGAAAAATCATGCGTCAAGCATAGATTATGTAACACTTTCCAACGCTTCCAAAATAATTTTACGAATCATACTCTTTTATAAGCTAAAAGATAACATCTAAGTAATCCGAATACTTTATTCAGCCCTGTATAGGATCTATAGATTTGTATATATACTACATAGGATGCTAAATTTTAGTTCAGTTAGGAAACACGTAGCACAGTTTAAAATTCTCCGTCTGGAGTTAAATAATACGGAAATGTGTTCCCGAACTTTTGTACTTCCCTGTATAGGATCTACAGAATTTATACACACCACGTAATATACAAAAAGCGATTTAAAATTAAAATCGCATTCAGTAACTTAAAACGCACTTCCAGGAATTATTGTTAACATACAGTAGAGAATTCTTTTGTGTGTCCCTGTAAATGAACGATGACTGCTATACACACAATATTCTGTAGTAAGTCTCTTGTAATGAACCTTATATAAATTTCAATGCGTTTAAAATAGTGAAACATTATTTAAATAAACCGCAGACGATTTTTCTCCATAGACGTAATGTAACGGAATTCTTTTGACTGTCCCTGTAAAGTAAGTATAAGTGCTATGCACACCCTATTCCATATTAAGCTTCTTCTAATGCACCTTAGTGATATATATAAATTTCAATGCGTTTAAAGTATTGAAACATTATTTAAATAAACCGCAAATGATTTTTCCCCATAGACCGCAATGTAACGGAATTCTTTTGAGTGTCCCTGTAAAAAAACTATAAGTGCTACACACTTCCGTTGAAATAGGGAACATGCTGTAGATAACGATTATAACATATAAAATTTGCAGGGCAATCCGAGCATATTTACGGGAGTTAGAGCACGGACAGACGGCAGACGGCAGACGGCAGACGGCCAGACGGCCAGACGGCAGACGGCCAGACGGCCAGACAAACCGAAGTCATAAACACTTTTCAACTAGGTTGGAAAGTGTTAAAAAGCTTAAGATTTAAATGTTCACCAAGCCACCAAATCAGAAAATCAAAGTGTAAAAGTGACAAAAAATGTCAAGATTTCTGCATGAACAGTGGAAAAGCCTCGTAAACGTGGTTGGTCTTGGTATTAGAAACTGTGCTAGAGAGTACAGGATATGATTAAATTAACCTCTTATGAGCTTTTACTTCATTTTTCATTTTCTACTGAAAAAAGAGGAATCCTATGAATTTCACGTGAACAAACATGAAAGACGCAGCCTTTTTAGCTTGAGCATGCTGAACCATAAAACTATGAATAAACAGGAATTGACCCTATTCAAAATGGCGAAGGTTCTATTGTAACCAGTTTCGCCGGGCCTGATTACCGCCGAGGCAAACATAGATCAGTAAAATTGAATTGAAATTTCCTCTTTATTTAAAATCTTTATTATTTATGCAAGAATTCTGTCATAATTAAAGCAAAAATATCTATTCGTTCGTATTGGTGGAAGTTTGCCTCGGCGGTGGTCAGGCCCTGCGGTTCTGCCATATTATGACAATATAATTAAACCTCCGGTCAATGTCAGGGAATTTAATTACCGCCGGGTAAACGTCCACCAGTAAATAAAAAAAAATCGCCTCATTTAAACGTCTCATTAAACAAAATTTCTGTCATAAATAACGTAAAAACTTTTTCTCTTTTTTACTAGTGGAAATTTGACACAGCATTTTCCAAGTCCTGATCCGATGTAAACAAAGTCCGCCATCTTGTGACTATATACTCATTTACTTCACTCGCAACCAGTAGACATTACACTATCTGTCTCCTCCTCTTTATTCATAGCTCCATTCACTGAACGGAAGGCCTCATGGTGAGCATCGTTATGTCCTCACGCAGCATAAAAAATCGCTATTCTTTCAGACATAAGGCAAAAAACAACAATATTAATAATAAGAAACAAAAACTTGTTCAATGAGGATTTAAGATTATTCCCATATGGCAATTGTCTTGTCACCAGAAAGTTGTAGCCTCATTTACCGCAAAGTTCATTATTAAATGGATTATTGATAAAATAAATTAACTTTATGTCTCTTCACAAATGAATATCTAACTCTCCTCTTTATATTCCATGCGATTATTTAACATAAGTCTGAAATGAATGAGTGTAAAATCCAAACTTTTATAAGAATTCACAAGGCATTAAAGAAGAAATTCAGAAAATGTTGCAAGAAATTAGAGCATTTAAGCAATTGTCAATACGCTTAAGTGGAATATACAATACCAAGGGTGGCTGCATCGCAACTCATATGTAAATATCATAGGTAAATAAAAATTTATAACAGTTAGTATTTGTTTTGCCTACTTTTGGTGTAGTGTGTATACCATAAAAGTGCGTCGTTCTAAAATCCGTAACGACGACGAAAAAACAGACATAACATGATTGCGCAAATACACTATTAAGAAAAATACTTCATAAATTTTCAACAATAAATCAAAATGATTCCTTTTAATAATTCACACCATAATATATTTAGAACAAATTTAAATAAAATATTTCATTTTAGTGCACATATATAACTGGATCCTGATAGCTCTAAAATCAAGAAGCTACTACCTTTAATGGTAGTAGAAACAAATACATGATTAGTACTTTTTGACACTGTAAATCTCATCAAAAACATCACCTGTAAAAAATGCAGCCAAGTCTCGTGACTCTTTTTCCGTAAAAAGTTCTGACATCGTGTAAAGCCAAGTTTAGCTATCTTATTAACTCTGAAATTTTCATTCACAAATCACTCCTAGTCTCTACATCTTTAGTTAAATATTATTTTGTGTCTTGGCAATTACGCAGCACAGGGAAGTTATTACACCTTACTATGTTATGGGATGGGATAAGATAATATGATTAAGGCTAATTATATACGCACAGGGAAGTTATTACACCTTAATATGTTATGAGATGGCATGGTATTATTTGATTAACACTAACTATATGCATCACATTCTCGTGCTACGTAATTGCCAAGTCACAAAATAATATTTAACTAAAGATGTAGAGACTAGGAGTGATTTGTGAATGCAAATTTCATAGTTAATAAGATAGCTAAACTTGGCTTTACACGATCTCAGAACGTTTTACGGAAAAAGGAGTCACGAGACTTGGCTGCATTTTTTACAGGTGACGTTTTTGATGAGATTTCACTTCTTTTTGTAAGTCATCCTCCTTTTCTTGATTGTGGGTTCTTTTTGGAGATCATCCACTGATTTTCGCTAAGCCCACACTCTGTCCCTATTATTTACACGTATTAAAAATTTGAAGCTTTAGTTACGTTTGCAAAGTACTGTAGATAAAAAGAGATTTCAGGTTCCTAAGCAAGCACTAAGTTATGGGAGGGGGAGTGTTAAAAGTACTCTCAATTGCTTCTAGGATAAGTGCTATCCATCTGAGATATTACTCGCAGTTTTTTTCCCAACTTTGTATACTAAACCCTACCTTTCTGCCAAATGTAAAGCTTCTAGGACTACAAAATCGAATTAATTTAAAATTTTCGACTTTTTATAAATTTATTGATTTTTCGATTTTAATTCTAAGTTACTTGATTGTCATGCCAATATAGTAATTCTTTGATCCGTCTTCTTAGGATCATTTAGGTTCAATTTAGAGATAAATCAAATGAATCTTAGAGTCACCATGATTTTCTTTAGAAAGGACTATCGAGCAATAACCAGCCAGTAATGTCGGGAGGGTAGGGGGAGCTGTGAAAATTTTTGTGGGGTTAACATCATTTAACAATCCATATTTCATATGCAAAGTAAATAGAGTATAACCTGTGAAAGAAAACAAACCTGTCTATAAAGAAATCGCCTACAACGTAGCCAGCCTATAGCGGAACTTTTCTATAACGAAATTCGTAAACGAAAGAAAAGAAAAACCATAATCCGGAGGAAATAACGTAAAACAATTTGGGGCGTTGTACTAGCTAATAGGACAATTATCTTAAAACTAATGTTTCTAGCAGTACAAAATCAAATTGTTTTCGAATTTTTGATTTTTTAAATATATTTCGATTTTTCGATTTTATTTTTGAATTTAACGAATTTTTTAATTGTTCCTTTTATTGAATAGTAAATACTATCTTTACACCAAGTTTTAAGTATCTAAGACTACAAGATAAAATGATTTTCAATTTTTGATTTTTTCGAATTTTTTTTTATAATTTTCTGGATTTTTTAATTTTTTCTTATTTTGTATCCTTTATTACAAATTTCAAGTTTTTTGCGCGACAAAATCCAATTATTTTGAAATTTCCGATCTTTTTCGAGTTTTTTTAATCTATTTTCGAATTTATTGTGTTTTAATTTTTCCTTTTTCTTTATCCTAAACAATAAGTTTACGCCCAATTTTAAGTTCAAAAGCTACAAAATCGAATTTTTTTCAATTTTTCGAATTTTCGAATTTTTTTTTTTTCAAATTTTACAGATTTTTCCTTTTTTTTTTTTTTTTTTTTCTTTTTTTTTTTGTATCCTAATTACTACCTTTATTCCAAATTTTAAGTTTCTAGCTCTACAAAATCGAATTTTTTTCAAATTTTCGTTTTTTTTTTCGATTTTTTGATTTTATTTTCCATTTTTGCTGTGTTTTAATTTTTTTCTTTTTCTGAATCCTAAACACTACCTTTACACCAAATTTTCAGTTTCTAAGACTACGTGATCATAATATTTTCAATTTCTCACTTTTTTTTTTTAATTTTTGAAATTTTCGATTTTTTTTTTCGAATTATCCATATTTTTTAATGTTTCCTTATTTAGTATCTTAAATATTACCTTTATTCCAAATTTCAAGTTTCTAACGCTATAAAATCGATTTATTTTCAAATTTTCGATGTTTTTCGATTTTTTCGATTTTTTTATTTTATTTTCAAATTTTATTGCGTTTTTATTTTAACTTATTCTGAATCCTAAACACTATCTTTACCGCGAATTTTAAGTTTCTAAGGCTAAACGATCAAATTATTTTAATTTTTTCAATTTTTTTTCGAAATTTTGAATTTCTTTCGAATTTTAATGATTTTTTATTTTTTTCTTATTTTGCATCCTAAATACTACCTTTATTTCGAATTCCAAGTTTCCAACGCAACAAAATCGGATTATTTGAAATTTTTCGATTTTTTTCAATTTTTTCGATTTTTCGATTTTATTTTCAAGTTTTTTTTTATGTTTTCTTTTTCTGAATTCTAAACATTACCTTCACACCAAATTTTAAGTTTTTAAGACAACAAGATCGTGTTATTTTCAATTTTCCATTTTGTTCAAATTTGTTGAATTTTCGAAAGTTTTTTTTTTTTTTTTTTTTTTTTTTTTTTTTAATTTTCCGTATTTTATAAATTTTTCTTTTTTTGAATCCTTAGCTTTATTCCAAATTTTAAGTTTCTATGGCTGCGGGATCCACCCAATCTTTTCGATGACGCGAGAGTGAGTGAGTGTGTGAGTGACAAAAAATCGAAACTTTGAGTTCATATATTGTCTGCAATATTTATGGGTATTTTTCGAATTATCCATATTTTATAATTTTTCCTTGTTTAGTATCTTAAATATTACCTTTATTCCGAATTTCAAGTTTCTAGCGCTATAAAATCGAATTATTTTCAAGATTTCCTTATTTTTTGATTTTACTGATTTTCTTAGATTATTTTATTTTTTTTTTTCGAATTTTATTACGTTTTTTATTTTAACTTATTCTGAATCCTAAACACTATCTTTACCGCGAATTTTAAGCTTCTAAGGCTAAAAGATAAAATTATTTTAACTTTTTCAATTTTTTTCGAATTTTTCGAGTTTTTGAAATTTTGTTTTCGAATTTTCCGGATTTTTTAATTTTTTCTTATTTTGCATCCTAAATACTACCTTTATTCCGAATTCCAAGTTTCTAGCGCAACAAAATCGGATTATTTAAAAATTTTCGATTTTTTTCGATTTTTTTAATTTTGCTTTCGATTTTTTTGGTGTTTTTTATGTTTTCTTTTTCTGGATGCTAAACACTACCTTCACACCAAATCTTAAGTTTCTAAGGCTACAACATCGTATTATTTTCAATTTTCAATTTTGATGGAATTTGTTGAATTTTCGAATGTTTTTTTTTTTCGAATTTTCCGGATTTTATAATTTTTCCTTTCTTTGTATCCTAAACACTACCTTTTTTTTTTCCAAAAGCCAAGTTTCTAGGGCTACGAGTGAGTGAGTGAGTGACAAAAAATCGAATGTTTGAGTTCATATATAGTCTGAACTAGAAAAGACAGAAAGTTGTAATTATAAATTTTGGTCCTGTGTGCCAAATACTCTAGAAAAACGAAGTTTCAAATTTTTGGGATACTACAGCGCGGAGATAGGGGGGGGGGGTGTCAAAAGTGCCCTGAGTTGCTTCCAGAAAAGTATGCTTACGGCCGTGCTTTCTCGACTTGGCGGAGGCACTGCCGTGCCTCCAGATTACACATTTTAATGGAACAACAACACAACGATTTTTTTTTTAATTTATTTATAAGTGGCCTTTTCGTACATAAGAATATCTAGAAACGCGCGAGAAGAGATAAGAATACATTTGAATAGTTTCCTAGAAATGGACTTTAGATTTTTAGATATAGTCATTAATTATTTTTTTAAAAATATGATTAATGTTTTAGGAATAGTCATGCCAATATTTGAAAAGATTATCACTACTGAATTGCTAGTAATATTTTATAAATATAAATAACTATGTTGAATTACAAAAAATCGTATAATACACATGATAATATAAGTAGATTGAACTTTTTAAATAATTAATTATTTTATTTCGAAATAATATATTATTTGTAGATATATCATATATGTAAAATGCAAATTTATTGATAATGTTTAAATAATTACAAGTTGATGAATTGATACAAACTGGGATTCAATTCTTGGAGTTACAGAATTTTACATTTCGTTGTACTTAGCCGCTCAAATATCTCAATATTAGAAATCGTATTTTACACAATAATTGCAGAATATTCTAACTAGGCCTAACATAGCCGATTACTATATAAAGAATCGCATTTCGGTCAATGCTTCATGAATGATAGAAAATACATAACTGAACATTTCGGGAACAAGAGAGTATATGCGATCACAGCACGTGTAAGCGTAGGAGTATAAAAACTGCAAGTATGCATCTTTGTTAATTGTCGACACGTGCACATCACAAAACGCAAAAGAGGAAAAGTTTTTTGTTTAAAATATATTGAGAGAATTGTTATTTTCAGGGTTACACACCTCAACACCCCACCTTAATCCCTGAATCAACAATTCACATATTCAAGATTGTCTTTCGATGAAAAGTAAACTTAGGCTTTGGCAGGGGTTTCGTAAGTAGATCGGCTGTCATCAAGTCAGTGTTGACGTAGTGGAGTCTTATTATATTTTCATTCACTAATTGTTTTAGGAGATGATAGCGCAAGTCTATGTGCTTCGTTTTATGATGAAATTTGTCTGATTCTGCAAGTTTTATTGCAGAGTGATTGTCATCCATTAATATTATTGGGCACTGCTGCGGCATGTCCAGTTCGTTTAGTAGATTTATTAGCCATGTTATTTCTTGCGCTGCACTCGCAGCAGATATGAATTCTGATTCAGCTGAAGACATAGCTAAACACTTTTGACGTTTAGATGACCATAGTATCGGATTGGAGCCAAGTATAAACACATTTCCTGACGTAGATTTCCTATCAAGTGGGTCGTTTGCCCAATCAGAGTCTGCGTATGCCCTCAAGACAGGTTCATCAAAATTAGTATATGTTAACTTTAAATCGATAGTTGTTTTTAAATATCTAATGGTTCTTTTAACAGTTTCCCAGTCTTTTGCTCTGGGATTTTCATTTCTCCGACACAGGATATTAACGGCTGCACTAATATCCGGTCTGGATACGGTCGAGATATAAAGTAGTGCGCCGACCGCCTGTCTATAATTTACATTATCCGGCAAGAGATTTTCATCATCGGTTAATTTAACAAATCCGGGTTCCATGGGTGTATCTGTTGGTTTTGAATTTTCCAAACCATATTTGATTATTAATTCATGAATTTTGTTTATTTGGTCTAGAGTCATAGTGTTTTGGTTAGGGCGATTAATGTTTATGCCTAGATAATATTTAGCATCACCTAAATCCGTGACAGGGTATTCTTTCTTTAATTGGCATATAAGTTTATCAATGTTTTGACTTTCTCCGGCAATGAGGAGATCATCAACATAAACAATTACATAAATCGTTTTGTTATTTGTGGTTCGTTTATACAAGCATTTGTCTATCGAGCTTTGGTGAAAATCTAATTTTGATAACGAATCGTGTATCTTTAAATTCCAAGCTCTCGCGGCTTGTTTCAAACCATACAGCGCCTTTTTCAGTTTACAAACTTTGTGTTCCTCTCCGAGAGCTACATACCCTTCGGGTTGACGCATATATACTTCCTCTTGCAATTCCCCATGTAAGAAAGCCGTCTTAATGTCGATGTGCCTAAGTTTTAAGTTTTTATGCAATGCCATTGCCAAAAAGCTTCTTATCGTAGTATGAGACGCAACGGGGGCGAAAGTCTCGTCGTAGTCAATTCCATATTTCTGGGAGAATCCCTTAGCCACTAACCTCGCCTTGTACTTTTCTACTTGACCCTGACTATTGTATTTCGATTTAAACGCCCATTTGCTTCCAATTACTTTTGTCTCTGGTGGGGCCTCAACTAATTCCCAAGTACAGTTTTCTTTAAGAGGCTACGCTAGTCGAAGAAATTTTCGGTTCAAGATGGCCACTGGCGTTGAGAAACAAATAAGAGGATGGTCTAACTTCAAATGATTGACAAGACAACTCCTCCAATTGAGAAAAAGAATGAATTCAACAAAAGATAACTGACATTTCTGTCACTCTTGGGTAGTTGCCAAGATTTTAAGTCTACAAAAAGAAAGGATTTTGCATCTTATCTTTGCATGGAATTAGAAAAGAAAAATGTTAAACAGATATACAGATTTAAAACATTGTGTATTTTGTACTAGGGGAAAGGGGAAATTAAATCTAAGTGAAAAGAGAGAGCGATGGGCCGATCCCCATTTTTTGGAAAATTTAGAGTTTAGAAAATTAGATTTTTTTAGAAATTTTCCCCCACCCAGGGCTTAATTTCTAAAAAAAAAAAAAAAAAAAAAAAAAAAAATTACCGGAGCCCTAATATTCCGTAGTATTAACAACCGTAGCGTACCGTTCCCCTCCGCCGTCACTCCAGTCTGCATATTTATATTTCATATATTATTTTCAAAATTTGAAGTATTTTTATATTATTATTATTTTTTCACATAATAAAAAATTTAAATGCATCTCTCTGCGCACACTTAGCTATCAACTATTCTACTTTTTAGTCATTATTACTTCCAAATATAAATCTTTGCTGAATCTTAGTGTTAGTTAATCGCATAATTCTGCGATTAAATAAGCTCAGAATTATGATTCGGAAATTGTGTTAACACAAAAAATGAATAGTTCGCAGCTATGAAGAATAGAAAAAGACTTTACTTTTTATTCTGATCAAAATAGCGTTAAAATGATTTGAAATGGAAAAAATTAAAATTTGAAATTTAAAAACAGATTGAGCTGGAGTCTGCCGAAACCCCAAGACTGATATAAAAACCGAGCCCGTTTCATCTCCATTTCTTACGTGAGCGACACTTTACGTCATTTATTAGTGTTTTGATACAAAAGAAGGCAAAAGATTGGAGATGGGAGGAAAAGGAAAGGGTAATTTAGGATTCGTTTTTCGGAAGCGTTATTGCATTGGGCTCCGGAGTTTCTATCTTTACAAGAAGAAAATATTGGATTCGTAAAAATTTTCGACTTCCGATTTTAAACGGATTTATACGTATTAGAAGACCTGAATACGCTATGACTGTTTTTAGAAAATGTCTGTCTGTATGTATATGACAAAAAAATTTTGGGGCGGTCTATCTCAAGAACTAAAACACAGAATTTAATAAAATTTTAGATTCATTTAGACCTTGATATAAATTGGTGCTGATTAGTTTTTGGTGCGAACCATTTATGCTGCTTTTTTCACGATTTCCGCGATAGCTCTCTCTCAAGAACTAATACACAGATGTTCACCTACCTTCCGATTCAGCTAGGCGTGGATATAAGTTGTTGCTGATTAGGTTTTGGTGTAAACCGCCCAAACTGCCATGCTGCATTATTCACGATTTTCATATCTCAAGAACTAATGAATGAGTTTTCATTAAATTTCAGATTCAGTTATTACGTTTATATAAGTTGTTGCTTATTTGGTTTTGGTGTTAACTACCCAACAGGTGGCGCTGCTATGCTCCATTTTTCAGGATTTACACTATTTTAGTGATAGTCATATTTCGAGAAACTAATGCATGGAATTTAATAAAACTTTAGATTCAGTTAGGTATTGATGTAAATTTGTGCTGATTAGTTTCGGTGAATATCGCCCAAAAAGTGGCGCTGCTATGCTGCATTTTTCATGATTTCCGCATTAGCTGTATTTCAAGGACTAATGCACAGATTTTCATCTACCTTCAGATTCAATTAGAGTAGACATAAGAAATTTCTGATTAGGTTTAGCTCTATACCACCCAAGAGGTGGCGCTGCGAAGCTGCATTATTCAGGATTTTCAAGAAAGTTATATCTCAAGGAATAATGCTCGAATTTTCATCAAATTTTAGATTCAGTAAGACGTTGACATAAGATGTTGTTTATTAGGTTTTCGTGTAAATTGCCCAACAGGTGGCGGTGCTATGCTGCATTTATCAGGATTTATACGATTTTAATGATAGTCACATCTCAAGAACTAATGCATGGAATTTAATAAAAGTTTAGATTCAGTTATGCCTTGATATAAAATGGTGATGATTAGTTTTTGGTGAATATCGCCAAAAGGTGGCGCTGCTATGCTGCATTTTTCACGATTTCCGCATTAGCTGTATTTCAAGGACTAATGCACAAATTTACATCTACCTTCAGATTCGGATAGATGTGGACATAAGACGTTTCTGATTAGGTTTAGCTGTATACCGCCCAACAGGTGGAGCTGCGAAGCTGCATTATTCAGGATTTTCAAGAAAGCTATATCTCAAAAACAAATGCACGAATTTTTTTCAAATTTTACATTCAGTAAGACGCTGACATAAGTTGCTGCTTAGTATGTTTTGGTGTAAATTGCCCAAAACATGGCGCTGCTGTGCTGCAATTTTCAGGATTCCCACAATAGCTGTACCTCAAGAACTAATGCACAGATTTTCATATACCTTGAGATTCAGATAAACGTCGACATAAGATGTTGCTGATTAGGTTTTGGTGTATACCGCCCAACAGGTTGCGCTTATACGCTGCATTTTTCAGGATCTCCACAATAGCTTTATCACAAAAACTAATGCATGGATTTACAATAAATTTCAGTTTGAGTTTGACATTCACAAAAGTTGTTGCTGATAAGGTTTCGGTGCATACCGCCCAAAAGGTGGTGTTGCTCTGCTGCATTATTCACGATTTTCAAGATAGCTATATCTCAAGAACTAAAGCACAGATTTTCATTAAATTTAAGATACAGTTAGACGTTGACATAAGATGTCACTTATTAGGGTTTGGTATAAATCGCCCAACAGGTGGCGTTGGTATGCTGCATTTTTCAGGATTTCTGCAACAGCTGTATATCAAAACTAATGCACAGATTTTCATCTACCTTCAGATTCAGTTAGACGTATACTGTATTTTTCTCGATTTCCGTAATAGCTCCATTTCAAGAAGTAACGCAGGAAGTTTCAACAAATTTCAGATTCAGTTAGACATTGACTTAGGTTGTTGCTGATTAAGTTTTAATGTATACCGCCCAAAATGTACGCTGCATTATTCATGATATTATATAGCTATATCTGAAGAAATAATGCACGGATTTTCATTAAATTACAGATTCCGTTAGACGTTGACATAAGTTGTTGCTTTTTAGGTTTTGGTGTAAATCGCCCAACAAGTGGCGCTGCTATGCTGCACTTTTTCAGGATTTGCTCCATAGCTCTATCTCAAGAACTAATGCACAGATTTTCATCAAACTTCAAATTCCGTTACATGTGGACATAAGTTTTTGCTTATTAAGTTTTCGTGTATACCGACGAACAGGTGGTGTTGCTATAAGTTACATTTTTCAGGATTTACACGATTTTAGCGATAGTCATATCTCAAGAACTAATGCACGGAATTTAATAAAATTTTAGATTCAGTTAGAATTTGATAAATGTGTACTGATTATTTTTTGATGTAAATCGCCAAACAGGTGGCGCAGTTATGCTGCATTTTTCAGGATTTGCGCAGTAGCTCTATCTCAAGAACTAATATACAGATTTTCTTCAAACATCAGATTTAGTTAGAAGTGGACGTAAGTTGTTGATTAGGTTTTGGTGTATACCGCCCAATATGTAGCGCTGCTAAACTGCAGTATTCATGAATTTCAAGATAACTCTATCTCAAGGACTAATGCACGGATTTTCATTACAGTACAGGTTTAGATAGACATTGAAATAAGTTGTTGCTTAATTGGTTTTGGTGTAAATCGTCCAACAAGTGGCGCTTCCATAATGCATGTTTCAGGATTTTACACGATTTTAGTGATAGTCATATCTCAAGAACTAATCCACGGAATTTAATAAAATTTTAGATTCAGTTAGACTTTGATAAATGTGTACTGATTATTTTTTGATGTAAATCGCCAAACAGGTGGCGCAGCTATACTGCATTTTACAGGATTTGCACACTAGCTCTATCTCAAGAACTAATACACAGATTTTCATCAAACATCAGATTTAGTTGGAAGTGGACATAAGTCTTTGATTAAATTTTGGTGTATACCGCCCAACAGGTGATACTGCTATGCTGCATTATTCATGATTTTCAAGATAGCTCTATCTCAAGAACTAATGCACAGATTTTCATCAAACTTCAGATTCTGGTAAACGTGGATATAAGTTGTTGCTTGTTATGCTTTGTTGTATATCTCGCAACAGGTGGCGCTGTATAATGCATTATTCACGATTTTCAAGATAGCTCCGTCTCAAGAAATAATGCACGAAATTTAATAAATATTTGTATTCAGTAATGACCTTCATATAAGTTGGTGCTGATTAGGCTGATTAGTTTTTGGTTTAAATCGCTCACCTGGTGGCGCTGCTATGCTACATTTTTCACGATTTTCACGATTGCTATATTTCAAGAACTAATGCACAGAATTTCATAAAATTTCAGATTCTGTTTGATCGTGATATAAATAGACGATGATTACATGCTTTGGTGTAAATAGCCCAAAAGATGACATTGCTATGCTATTTTTTTATGATTTTCACGAAAGCTAAATCTAAAACACTAATGCACAGAATTTCGTCAAACTTCAGATTCATTTAGACGTGGTCATAAGTTGTTGCTGATTAAGTATTGGTGTATAGCGCCCAACCGGTAGCGCTGGTATGCTGCGTTATTCACGATTTTCAAGATAAGTCTATCTGAAGGACTAATGCACGGATTTTCATTACATTACAGATTCAGTTAGACGTTGGCATAAATTGTTGCTTATTACGGTTTCGTTTAAATTTCCCAACAGGTGACGCAGCTTATGCAGCATATTTTCAGGATTCACACGATTTTAGCGATAGTCTTATTAATGGATGGAATTTAATAAAACTATCCAGTTAGACTTTGATATAAATTGGTGCTGATCCGTTTTTGGTGTAAATCGCACAATTTTGGTGTAAATCGCGTTGCTGTGCTGTATTTTTCTCGAATTCCTCAATAGCTCTTTCTCAAAAACTAATGCAGGGATTACCAACAAATTTCAGATTCAGTTAGACATTGGCATAGATTGTTGCTGATTAAGTTTTGGTGCATACCGCCCACTGGGTGGTGGTGCTATGCTGCATTATTCACGATTTTGAATATAGCAATATCTCAAGGACTATTGCAGGGATTTTCATTAAATTTCAGATTTAGTTAGACGTTGACAAATGTTTTACTTGTTAGATTTTGGTGAAAATCGCGCAAGAGGTGGCGCTGCATTTTTCAGGATTTTCGCAAAAAACTTTCTCCTGAGCAAATGCAAAAATTTTGATCAAACTTCAAATTCAGTTGGACGTGGACATAAGTTGTTGATGATTATGTTTAGGTGTATACCGCCCAACAGATGGCACTGTATGCTGGTCATTCATGATTTTCAAGATAGCTATATCTCAATAATTAATGCACGGAATTTATTAAAACTTTATATTATGTTAGACCTGCATATATATTAGTGCTGATTAGTTTTTTGTGCAAATCTTTCAACAGGTGGCTATACTGTAGTCGTTAAAATATAGTAGGCTAAGTTGTAAACTATGCTACATTTTTCTCTATTTTCACGATAGCTATATCTGAAAAACTAATGCACAGAATTTTATCAAACTTCAAATTCAATTAGATGTTGACATAAATTGTTGCTTATTAGGTTTTGATGTAAATTTCTCAACACGTTGCGCTGCTAGGCTGTATTTTTCAGGATTTACACGATTTTTGCGACAGTCATATCTCATGAACTAAAGCATGGAATTTAATAAAACTTTAGATTCAGTTCGACTTTTGTGTATGTGACTTTTGTGTTTTTGGTGTATGTGAAACATGTATGAGATAAAATAAAGTTTTTGGAGTGGCACATCCGACAAGTTTTCTTCTATCTACACAAGAAAGAAAGTATTGGATTTGTGGAAATTTTCGACCCTTCTTTTTTCTCTAGAACTACTGAAGTAATTTCAATAAGTATATATTATAAGTATTATAATTAGCTATATTCGGATAGTTTTGTTTTCTGGAAAATCAGTTCCTTTTTGTTATCATTCGTTTTAAAAAAACTAGAATTATTATTTATTAGGGAAGAAATTAGGGTATTAGGGAAGAAAGATGTTTGGGTCTGGGAACGGGTTTGTTTCGAACCTGGTCCGGTTTCCATTCACTTTACTGGGACCGGACATGGTCTTCGCTCTTTCAGGGTTGAGCCAAGCCCGGGCCTTACTTTGTCTGTCCTAAATTTTCAGGTTTGTTTGGGCCAGTCTTCTTTTTTTATTGTGTTGACCCTGAATACCTGATTAAGGCGACTTTTCGAGGTAGAGTTTTTAATGCCTCCCTCTGGCATGTTTTTAGAAATTAAGTCGTGCCAGCCCGTCTCAATTAAGCTTTTGTACGGGCTGAGCCGACCTCGGGTAAAACTTTTAGCTTTTATATCGTACCAGGTCAATATATATATATATATTTGTACGGGCCGGGTCGATCTGGGCCGAACTTTTAGCTTTTATATCAGTTGAGCCATTAAATTTTTTTGTGCAGGGCGTTGAAATTCCGGGCCTGGAAATTTCGACCCATGTAGACAGCTAAACAACATATCTAAGCTAGTTTTATGGGGTTTTATGCTTATTTCAGCCAACGTATCATAGGTACTGAATGTATGTTCCTTTAATATGTTTAAAAAATTGTTTACCGAATTACAAATAATCTTAGTTATAAAATGACGCACGTCAACCGCCGCGCGCATGTCTTGGGGGACTTTAACGCACTAGACCAGGAGGGTTCTCCTGTAAGTGCTGCGTGCCGGTAGCAGCGCCACCACCTGCTGACCACTCCTTTTAACCCAAGAGATTGACGACAAAAGTCGATATGCAGTGTAGCCCACACATCGAGGACACCACCACAAAACACTTGGGGGGACACTGAAGTCCTCCGACAGCTTCGTAGCTGGATCCCAAAAGAGCGAACCGGGTAATAGGCCTTATGCCGTACTACCCCAACGACGCTTATTGTACAGCATTTTCTGATCATCGAATCCTAGTGGAGGAGGTGCTAGTACAGAGTGTTGCTTCAAGCCGCCTCACCCAGTAACCAAGCGTCACTGCACAGCCACCATGCACCGTGCTATTCGGAGTTCGATCTTGCCTCCGTAACGGCTCTAGATAAAGATTTTGAAACGATATGACCGCTGTTAGCTAGTCGTTGCTCAGCGTCACCTTCCTCGACGCAGGGCGAGGGTCCGGCTAGAGCAACTGAGATATGCCTACGAGGCATCCTTCTACCACCTAGGGAGGAGACTTCCAACATTGACCGAGTCTTCACGCTGCAGAAAACCTAAGCTTATGAAGGGTAGACCCAAACTCAGTGTCCTGCTTCACCTCTATCACCGGCGCACTACATGGAGGTGGCGATGCAACCGTGTCCTGCCCCCGTCGTGTCACATCTCGCTGTGTTGGGCTCCCGGTCGTCTTTCTCACTGAAGGGTTCGAGTCGAAATCTCCGGAGGAGCCCGTCGAAATTCTTAGCTATAAAGAAACAAACAGTCTTATATCTAGTTAATATTTTTGACTTAATTCTGAATACTGGAGAGTAATTAAAGCTTAAAATTGTCACTAGTAGTAAACTGAAGAGTATTATTGCCCTTCAAAAGATTGCGCCTTTATACGACTTCGAGAAGGTATCTCCCAATGTGTCCTGATATAGACATTTCCTCTAAAATATATTTTCTATGAATGCTTTGTATATATATCGTCCTACTGTAGTATAAGATAATTCTAAAAAAAATCCGAACAACCATTTTACTATTACTAGTGTTGTAACGTTCTATCCTATAGCTCTATTTCCAAAGGGTTCGTTGTTCCTTTGGGAATTTTATTACAATGTGCAATTCCTCCATTGAGTCATAAGCGATGTTACTGAGATGTGAGCTCACCCTGTCTCTCTCTACCCACTGGTACCTCTGTATGCTGGGCGACAACATTTAACATCGCATCCAAGTGCGTTCCGATCACATTCTGGAACGGCTGCCCTTTTGTCACCTTCTTTAATGTGGGGAGTATTGTGTCGTTCTAGAACGGACGAGAGTCCTGACATGGTTATAACTTACCCTGCACTGTTAAAATAAATCCATTAATTCACGGTAAAATTATTGGCAGCAAAGTTGCCGGACTTTTTCCATTCCGATAATAGATTTTTCGTTTTAAGAGATAAAAAAAGGAAAAACTCCGTTTGAAGAAGCGGTTACTTTCCGTTACTCTCTCAGAAATTCTTCGAATCACAGAAATATTCCTGGCATTACTGTCAGGAAGGAAAATTTTCCGTTATGATTAACCTCGGTTATAAAAAAAAATTACATCTCTCTTTGTGCAGCCATCTGTAGATATTTATTATTTGATATACCTCAAGAATATTTTATGGCTGACCTTTGACTCGAACTAGGGACCTCAGTGCCTTCAGCCTTAGTGTTTTACATGTAAGACCATTGGGCCCTTTCTAGAATAGGATTTTGAATGATGATACTGGATTTCTTCAAATCGCGGCTTAGGACTTAGAAACCTGGTTATTTTTAAGTTAAATGCGGGGAGATTGCGTAATGAGAAAGTGGTGAAGGTTTCAAAATTTAGTATTACTAGAGGATAAAACATGAATTATATATATTCTTAATTGGATTGTTAGATGTAAAATATGAATATTATATTTAGAATAAAATTCGGTAAAAAATGTTTCCTTTCTTGAAAAAATCGATTTTTTTCAACTATTAGTTATTTTTAAATGTGTTCGTTTAGAATATATTTTCTGCGCGAGTGTTTTTTATAACTTTAAAAAATAAATTGTGCATAATTTTAAAGGAATGGGAAAGTTATTTGTTACATATATTTCTTTTAAATTCTAAAGCATTATTTTAGTTTCTTTTTTGAGTAAAATCGATTTTTTTACCTAATTTAACTTATATATATATATGTAATAACAATAAATTGTCGCTATTTTAGTTTAATTAATTTAATCCAAATTCTTACAATTCTACTTTTTTTCCTTTCGTTTAACAATATCTTAAGTACCATTTATATTTTAATTCCGTAACTTTAAATCAACATCTTCTTTTAATTCTTAATCTAAAAACATTATTCTATTAAATGCAACACTTCTTGTAAGACACACTTGTTTTATTTCTTGATACTTTAAGACATTGAATTTTTATTTCTGTGGAACATTTTGTAACACCATTTTTTTTAAATTATCATTCCATATCCCATGATTCCTTTCAACTCCCGCATAAACTATTCACCTTCTTAAAATTCTGCTCTAAAAGAAAGAGTTACGACACGATGTCAATGGCACCCCCTTTTGGCCCACTTTTTCAATCATTAGCAAGCGCTCCACCTCTTACTACCCATTTTTTCTCCTAACACAGATTTCGTTGGTTTCTTAGAGAGTACAATGTAACTTAGATTTTAGTTTTTTTTTATACTTATACCGCATACACTGACTTGGAAGGCAAATTTTTACGCATGCCGAAGGGTCCAAATAACCTCGTCACTTGAGAAGTCCTTCCTCTACGCGTCGATAGATTTTCATCAATAAATTTTAATAGATCTAATTGGGTCTGAAGCTTCTATTGAAGTTGTGTTTATGTGGAGTTGTGCATTAGTATAATTTAGTATGGAATAAACTGTTTGTCTCAAACCCAGTCTCCTAAATGCTTTGGAGAAACAACTTTCGGAACTGTTGCCACTACTCAGCTCGATTGTACGACTGCAAATACTCTAAATATTTCAACTGCTGCTTACACTAAGAGTGTGAATTATATCAGCCATTTAGTTAATGTTTTGTGACACAGTCAGCGCTTGTCTTGAAAAAACTTTCATTGATCTCTTAACCAATGCTGCAGTTAAAACAGGATTCAGGCCTGATCATACTGATAACGTGTTATATATAATTTTATATTACACACACACACACATATATATATATATATAGACCGGTTGCGTCATAAATTCGTGCAAACTTAAAAAAATCATAATAAAAGAAGTAATGCTCGGAAAATTTTTCGTTTTAAGCGAGTATGATCAGAAGGATTTTGGATTTTTTCCCATGTAGTATGAGAAAAAAATGATTCCAAAAGTAACCAATAGAGGGCTCTCATACGTAAAACTGAGGTGTTTTATGCAAATCAAGCTCGCAATAAAACACCTGCCTGGAAATGGATTCGTCATTTGATCTCGACAGCATGCTATCGTTACCAGATCGAGCGCTGGTGGTTAAACTTTTTTACAAGAATGGTGAATCGAGAACTATTGCATTGCGAAAGTTTCGCACGGAGAAAGAACTTCAGGCGCAAAAAAAACCTATTTCATTGAAAGGGATACTCAATTTAGTACGACATTTTGAGAAAACGGGGAGTTTAGAGGATCGTCCACGTAGTGGCAGACCATCCTCGAGCACGGATCGCGTCAATGTTGTAACAAGTGTCATGGAAGAATTGGAAGCCGAGACATCAATGGGGAGTAGCAGTGCTCGTGAAGCTGGGAGAATAACGGGGATTCCGTAATCGTCGATTCGACATATTCTGAACGGAATCTTGGATCTGTATCCGTACAAGATACAGGCAATTCACCAGTTATTACTGGCAGATACAGATAAAAGACTAAAGTTTGCTACATGGACGCTGGCAAAATCGGAGCGGGACCCACAATGGTTGTTGACCGTCAACTGGACGGATGAAGCACATTTTTCATTGCATGATGACGTCAATACGCAAAATCAATAAAATCAATGAAATCGTCAATACGCAGTCGTATTTTGAACAACGTCAAACCCTCGTGAGTACCTGACCAAGCCACTGCATGCTCCTCATTTGACTGTTTGGTGTGGTTTCCCCGCGTCTTTTGTTCTGGGCAGTTCCCAACTTATGCAGGGGCCTGTGGGGCAGCTGCCCCAGGCCCTCAATCTGAGAGCCCCCCTCCCTCCCCTCTGCTCTTAATAAGGATTTTTGTTAAACGGATGCAAAAAGGTTTAAATTGGCCAAAAATGACAAAAATTATTACATTTTCAAAGATTTAGGAAAGGAGTGTAGCCCTCCACTTCCACCCTCTGCTTCCTGTGCCCCAAGTCCCCTCCTCCCCTAAAAAGAACAATCTACAACATCAGAAAACTAATGTTATAAAAATTTATATAAAGGTATTTTAGAGCATGGGCAATGAAGTAACAACGTAACAAGTGTTGAAATTTGTTGCTATTAGTATCAGGGCATGCCTGCACTTATCTTTCCATATTATAGAATCGGCCAAATACATGCTGATGCACAACAAATATTAAATTTTATAATATAATAGAAAATTTTACATTATAACAAATAACCAAGAGTGATTGAAAGATCTGCATTTACACTTCAAACGTTCACATCCGTCATTAAATTCCTATACCAAAAAACAGTGTTCTGTCATTTGTTAAAGTTGTGACCCTTTCTTGTAATACACTGTATATGTATAAGATGTAAATAGCACTTGGTTCGAAATTTATGTATACATAAAATAGGTATGGAGAGAGAGAGAGAGAGAGAGAGAGAGAGAGAGTTTAATACTAGTGACTTCAACATAATTCCCGAACAATTTTCATGGATAGATAGAAGGGGGCCTTCCAGAATGATGCTTGTCCCGGGCCCCAGACAGTCTAAGTCGGTCCCTGGTTCTGGGTCCTTTCTTTTTTGAAGAGTCTTGTCCTAAATTCGGCTGGAAAACCTGTACCGTCACTGCAGAACGGTATTTTACGCTTTTGCGTGACCACGTTTTGCCTGCATGCAGGATGGTACCCCGCCCCAAGTTGCACGTGAAGTCAAGACGTTCCTGTTGAACACTTTCACTGAAGACCGAGTAATAAGTTGAGGATGTAAGTTTGAGTGGCCCGCACGATCTCCAGACATGACCCCGGCAGGTATTTGGGTGTGGGGATACTTAAAGTGTCGTGTACACCGGGGTTCCCCAGAAACTTCGGTGGAACTGAAAGATGCCATTCGACGGACCGTCGGTGGCATCGATGCCGACATGCTACATTCAGCTGTAACAGGTGTATTGACGCGCCTCACTTCCCTAATACCTGGTGATAGAGGTCATGTTGATCATCTTTTACTTTAAAATAAATGCACAGTGTCATATTATTGTGATTTGTTTTATTGTCTATTTGTGTTTGCCTGATTTGCATAAAACGCCTCAGTATGACGTGTGAGTGCCCTCTATCGGTTACTTTTGGAATAATTTTTTTATTATACATGGAAAAAAATCCAAAAACCTTCTGATCATACTCGCGCAAACCGAAAATTTTTCTGAGCATTACTTCTTTTATTATGAATATTTAAAGTTTGCACGAATTTATGACGAACCCGGTATATATATATATATATATGCCATGTGGATGTGGATATTATGCAGAAGTTTCTATATTATTTTATTTACAATTTAAAGGTTCTAATTTCCAATATTATTTCAAAAATGATATCTAGTGGTAATTTAGTGAGGTGATTTATAATGTTTTTAGGATAATCGATGTAAGTGAATTATATTATATATTCTTAATGGTTTTTTATTTCCAATTTAAATATTTCCAATCTTATTTTTTCCAATTGTTATCTGGTAATAATTCAGTATACTTGGTTTTGATTCTACTGTTCTTAGCATCATGCCAGTAGAATTATGAAATACTGAATTATTTTTTAAAACACATGTGGGTGAAACCAAGCTGACGAGTACATCTACATGTGTTTTTTCATATCCAATTCTTGTTTGTTCTCTTGTGGTCCAGTTTTCCATTGTATAATGTTCATATTTGATTTATTAATCCATTTGTGTTTACTTAATAGCAACTCCAATCTATAATATTTTTCCCTTTCTCTCTCTTTCTTTTTTAAATATTATTCAGGTATGAGTAAATTTGGCCAATTACAATTGAAGCACATGCTATGGTAAAATTATGATTGCACATGTTAATTATTAGATATGTGGTATTCTGTTTACACAATATCATTATTTATCTCTTTGCCGATTAAAGTAGAATGATATAAGAACTTGATATGTATTTTGAAATTCATAGATATTATAATTATATATATATATATATATATATATATATACTAGCTGACACGCCCGGCGTTGCTCGGACCCATGATAATAAAATTAAACAAAACTACAGTTTGTATGATTTTATATCTTTAACCTGATTTTGTATTAAATTATTTAATTAAAAGTGCTTTGCACGTCGACTGAAAATCCTGTATCTCCACTTTCCGCAAGTACGGGCGCATTCTGTTAAAACGAACCACCGACACGTGTTCCCACTGCCTGCCGGACCGTATAGTATGCATGCAGCGCACGCGCTGCAAACTTTTTTAGTTCCACCTCCCGCCGCTAGGGGACGCACCCTGTTCTAAAGAAACCACCTTCCGAATAAAACTCCAAATTGTGTTCCCGCTGCCTCCAGCATCGAATAGCAAGCGTGCTGCACACGCGCTCATAATCCTTTAGTACCGCATTCCAACGCCAGGGGGCGCAATTTGTCCCATACGAACATCCAACACGGGTACGCGTTGCTTAAAGGAGTTGAATGAACCAATGCCCGTCGAAATCAGGCCCACAGAACTCTAAAAAATAATGCCGCCCTTGGCGGTGGAAGGTGGAACTAAAATCTGTATCACGAACGAAAACTAAGTCGAATCATCTAAAGGCCGTTGTGATTGGGAATCCGTAGAACCCGAGATAAGAATGCACAGTTAGATAAAAAAAACTCGTAGGATTGCTTGTAGGGCACTCGGTTAAGTGCTCAACAACAATTCATTTACTTTGATTGTTGGTAACCATCAGGCATATACGGGTTGTGTACTTTTATTAGGAACATAAATTAAACATTTATGAAAATCGTTATTTAAATTCTCCCGTATTCTCTATACATAACATTTAAAAAACGCTACGTTAGAAGCTAAAAATATTAAATTTCTTGGGAATTTGTTTTGTGAAAATCAGAGCAAGGCGTTAACCCCCTCCCTCTCCATACCCGCAATATAATATGTTCAAGAAAACCACCTTCGCATACATTAACGTGATCATTAAAAAAATTATTTTTTTTTATAATCAGAATATAACGAAGACACTACGCTAGTCGTGTCGGCAGATGACATCCCTTCTCATCCACAATTTCCAATCTATATCTTAATTATTTATCTAAAATTTTGTTCATTAGTAAAATTAGTAAAATCCTGTACCAAGCATAGATTATGAAACACTTTCCAACACTAACAGAATACTTTAACAAACCATCGCTGTTTAATAAGGTAAATAAGCTATCTAAGTAAACATTTCAGAAAAACACAAAACAAATTTGAAAACCAGGTTTCAACAATTACCACCCACAGCCGGAAAAGTACTCCAATTCTTTTCTGCAGCCCTGTATATAATTTATATATTTGTATATACCCTATAGTATGCTGCAGTTTAGTTTAGCAATAAAACAAAAAAAACACAGTTGGAAATTCATCTTCAACAGTTTCTACCAATAGATGGAAACATACTTGAATAATTTTGTACAGCCCTGTATATAACATAAGCTTTTTGTACACGCGACATATTAAGCTATAGTTTCATTCAGGCAAATACACGCTGAAATCACACTTCCAGGAATTATCGCATACATAGTCAGCCATGTATTCAGTTCTTTACGTGGTCCTGTATATGATTTTATTTATATTCCACAAACCTTCCTTGGTATACTAAATATATTTCACGTTCAAAATTCATAACTCGATTAAAAACCCATTTTAATCAATTTACGCTGCTGCACCGTAATGCTTACAAATTTTTTTGTTTAGCCCTGTATATGATCTCTAGCATTTATACATAACACATACCATTCAAAAATTTAGTCAAACCCATACCTAACTAAAATCCTACTTCCAATTATGGCTTATAAGCAATACTTCGGACACAGTACTATATCTGAAATATTTATATGTCCCTGTAAAAGAATGATAAATCCTTTTCGCATAACAAATACCTAGTAGTAAACCTCAATAATGTATATCCATTTCATTATATTTGAAATGGCGTAACATAATTAAAATATGCTGCAAATAGTTTTTCCCCCGTAGATCATCATCTAAAAGAATACTTTTGTGTGGCACTGTAAATGAAAGAAATACAAAAGGAAAACTGCCCAGTTAAACTGAGGGCATTGAGCTCACAGCTTATTCACACTAATTGTATATTATATTCGTATTTCAAAGAATTTGAAATAAGTCCCTCGAAAAATAAAGAAATCGACAATATATTAAGGGGAGAATCATACCCCTCCCCCCCCCCCTTATAGTTAACCAGTGAACCCTCAAAACTAATCAGAAAAGCGCTTGATCAGAATGAACCTATATACAAAATTTGAAGAAAATTGGATAATTCTGCATGAAAAACCCATTTATCTAAATTAAGGGGGGAAGGATTAGCCCCCCCCCTCTTTACCCCTTTTATACTTAACCAATGAACCCCCAAAACTAATCAGAAAAGCGCTTTATCACGATGAACCTATGTACAAAATTTGAAGAAAATTTGATAATTCTGCAGGAAAAACCCATTTATCTGAATTAAGGGAAGTTAGCACCCGTTCCCACCCTTTATACATAACCAATGAACCCCCAAAACTAATCAGAAAAGTACCTTATCACGATTAATTTATGTACAAAATTTGAAGAAAATTGGATAATTCTGCATGAAAAACTCATTTATCAAATTCAAGGGGGTGGGGCTAACCCTCCCCCTTTTATACTTAACCAATGAATACTCCCCCCCCCTTCCCCTGGAGTCTCTCCAAGTCCGCTCTGGGGCTATTAGTCAATTATTACGAACGTTAAAATTTATAAAGTAAAAAAAAAGCACGTAAATATTCAGAAAGATAAACTTATTGCTTACAGTCTACTGGAAAGATATACTTCTCCATCAAAAGAAAAAAAAAAGTATTAAAATTGGAGTATCCCTTCTAAAGTTTTGCGTGGATATACATACAGAAAAAAATATATATACGCTGAAATCACACTTCCAGGAATTATCATACATAGTCAGCCATGTATTCAGTTCTTTGCGTGGTCCTGTATATGATTTTATTTATATTCCACAAGCCTTCCTTGGTATACTAAATATATTTCACGTTCAAAATTCATAACTCGATTAAAAACCCATTTTAATCAATTTACGCTGCTGCACCGTAATGCTTACAAATTTTTTTGTTTAGCCCTGTATATGATCTGTAGCATTTATACATAACTCATAGCATTCAAAAATTTAGTTAAACGCATACCTAACTAAAGTCCTACTTCCAATTATGGCTTTTAAGCAATATTTCGGACACAGTATTATACACGAAATATTTTGTGTGTCCCTGTAAAAGAATGATAAATGCTTTTCGCATAACAAGTGTCTTCTGTAAACCTCAATAATGTATATCCATTTCATTATATTTGAAATGGCGTAACATAATTAAAATATGCTGCAAATAGTTTTCCCCCGTAGATCATCATGTAAAAGAATACTTTTGTGTGGCACTGTAAATGAAAGAAATACAAAAGGAAAACTGCCCAGTTAAACTGAGGGCATTGAGCTCACAGGCTATTCACACTAATTGTATATTATACTCTTATTTCAAAGAATTTGAAATAAGCCCCTCGAAAAATAAAGAAATCGACAATATATTAAGGGGAGAATCATACCCCTCCCCCTTATAGTTAACCAGTGAACCCTCAAAACCAATCAGAAAAGCGCTTTATCAGAATGAACCTATATACAAAATTTGAAGAAAATTGGATAATTCTGCATGAAAAACCTACTTATCTAAAGTAAGGAGTGTTAGCCCCCGTCACCCCCCCCCCTTTATACTTAACCAATGAACTCCTAAATCTAATCAGAAAATTACCTTATCACGATGAACCTATGTACAAAATTTGAAGAAAATTGGATAATTCTGCATGAAAAACTCATTTATCAAATTCAAGGGGGGGGGGGGGGCTAACCCTCCACCTTTTATACTTAACCAATGAACACTCCCCCCCCCCTGCCCTGGAGTCTCCCCAAGTCCGCTCTGGGGCTATTAGTCAATTGTTACGAACGTTAAAATTTATAAAGTAAAGAAAAAAGCAATGTAAATATTCAGAAAAATAAACTTATTGCTTACAGTCAACGGGAAAGATATACTTTTCCATCAAAAGAAAAAAAAAAAGTATTAAATTTTGAGTATCCCTTCTAAAGTTTTGCGTGGATATACATACAGAAAAAAAATATATATCAGAAAAACATATAGCCATTATCGCGGTGAGGTTTTTCCGAGGGGCGTATCTACAGAGTTCAGAGAATGCTTCGTCCAATCACAGAATACCAGTGGGCGTACCCGATTGGAGGCAGTCCGCATATAATTAATTCAGATTTTTTTCTCAATTTTTCTCAAAGTTATCCCGTGTTTATACTCGCTGTAATTGCAGTAGAATTATAAAAAGCATATTTTTGGAAAGCTTAAACCCTGAGCTATCGTTCTTAGTTCTTAATTTTTTTTTAATTTTGCTGGTATCGATTTTATAAGAGTTTAAAAGACACAACTCGATTTTTACCGGATCCAACTATTGAGTTGGTCCTCAGAAATAAACTAAAACAGAAATCGAAAAAGTAAAAACTAACAACGTTGTAGATTGGTCTCAGCTATCCTATGAAAAAAAAATTATTTAAAAATATTAAAATGCGAGCGAGAAAACGCGCGATAACCTTCCCATAGACTTAACATTAGCGTGAGCGTTTCTTCGCGTGACTATTGTAGGCTCTTAAGCGAATTTATTTCGTCTAACGTAGCATTTATCCATTTTTCCTTTTCCAGGGGATTTTGCATTTTTATTATGTCATCCCAGCATTTGGGCTCATTTATCCTAACGTCATTTATTAAAAATGCGAATCTATCAGGAGGAACCCCTCTGTTAGATCTGTTCGACCTACGTGGTAAATCCTGTGGGGTGCCTGTCAAGTTTGTGTTCGCATCCTGATCTTGCATTTCAATTTCGGTGCTATTATTTTCCTCATTAATTAGTTGTAATTTTGGTTGCGGATTATTCTCGCTTTGCATTTCTTTATTTTCATTTGATTCATTATTTTTGACTAAGTCATTATCTTTATCCTCTAAAAATTTTACTGTTCGACTTATAACAATTTTCCTTCCATCTGTACAAATCCTGTAACCTTTACTTCTATTGTCGTACCCGGCAAAAATACCCGGTCGTGCGGTATCGTCCAGTTTTCCCCTATGGGTTTTTGAATATATGCATAAGCGCGGCAACCAAAAGTTTTAATGTTAAAAAGATCTGGTTTACGACCAGTCCATTTTTCATATGGAGTCCGATCGCATGATGAAGTTGGGAGCCTGTTTTGAATGTACGTCGCTGTGCAAATGGCTTCCCCCCAGAACGAATTAGGTAAACCGCTTTCCTTAAGAAGACAGCGTCCCATCTCCACTAAACTGCGGTTTTTACGCTCTGCGACTCCATTTTTCGGCGAGGAGTATGGTACGGTGAACTGATGATCAAATCCCTCATTTTTCAAATATTCTTCGAATTCCTTCCCCGTGTACTCCCCCCCGTTATCGGACCGAATTGCCTGCACCTTTCTGCCGAATTTGTTTGCAGTCATCGCTACGTATTCCTTAAATTTTGAGAAAACTTCATCTTTATTTTTTAATAAATATACAATAGTAAAGCGACTGAAATCGTCAATGAAAGTTAGAAAATAG
Organism: Maratus michaelseni; assembly: GCA_963931845.1. Classification (NCBI taxonomy): domain Eukaryota; kingdom Metazoa; phylum Arthropoda; class Arachnida; order Araneae; family Salticidae; genus Maratus; species Maratus michaelseni. The sequence continues at coordinate 3,974,320 of OZ007598.1, read as the reverse complement.
TATTTCCGCCCAACCATTGCAGTTTGCATGGGCCCGCACAGGTCACTATGAACCAGCTCAATTGCCCTCGTAGCTCTAAAACTAGCGGTTTTGCGGTACGGATTATCAGTAAGTTTTGACGCAAGGCAAACTTCACATTCAATGCTGTGTTTACATTTATCAATTTGAATCCCTGATGCCATGTTTTTATCAACTAATTCTTTTATGTGGTTAACATTTCTATGACCTAACCTTACGTGCCACTTATGTAAACAATTTTTCTTTTCACAGTGATTAATCATATTTACATTTTGAATTGAATCAGGTTTAACTTTACTTTCATACAAATTATTGTTTACAAATCCTTCAAGGTATGTTACGCCTTCGTGAGTTATTTTGCACATATTATTTTCGAATGTAGCTACGCAACCATTTTCGGTAGCTTGTTTTATAGAAATTAAGTTTGTTTCTACCTCCGGTACATATAAAACATTTTTTAGTGTTATGGTTTTACTCGTATTGTCTGACATAACAGTATTTAATTTTACAGATCCGTAACCGTCAGAATTTAATTCTTGACCATTCGCGATAGTTACATTAGATGTATCATAATTAAAATCATGAAATTTACTTTTGTCATTACAAATATGGGCCGAAGACCCTGAATCAATAACCCAGAGGTCTTTCGAACCGTTACCTATAAAAAATGTTAAATTTTTATCAGCATGCTTTTCCCTATCAAAGTTTTTGGTTTTAGAATTATTCGCGCCTACATTGTCTTGAAAGCATACGGCTGACTTATTAGGCATACCATAATGTTTATTCCCGTAATTTTTCATTTTCGGTTTCTCATAGGTTTTATTTTTTAATTTCCAACATTCTTCAATATTATGGGAATTTTTCTTACAGTAACGACAAAATTTATTTGTTTTTTGCATTGGGAATTTGACTTTTAAAGCAGAGTGACTGTTTGTATTTTCGATATTATTTTGTCGTTTATCGTATTCATCCATTAACTTTCCCCGAATAAAATTTGGGGTCAGTTCATCGTCATTTCGTGCCTCAAGAGCACATATCAACGTGTCATAACTAGCAGGTAAAGAGCATAATAGTAAAGCCGCCAGGTGTTGATCATTAATAGTTTCACCAATGGCAGTTAATTTGTCGCGTAACTGATAAATTTTAGTTAAGTGTTCAGTCATGTTTCCATTTTCGGCTAACCTGCTAGAATATAATTTCCTTAATAGGAATAATTTACTGCTTAAATTCGATCTTTCATGCACATTCTTAAGCGCATTCCGCACCTCCCTAGCACTTTCTAGGTTTTTGGTGTGTATAATTTGGTCGTCATCTATTAGCAAGTTTATAATTGCTCTAGCTTTTCTATTTTTTGTTGTATACTCGGGAGTGATGGGATTTGGGGGCTCGTTTATTATTACATCGTAAAGATCTTCTTTCTGCAAGTACATTTCTACACGGAATTTCCAAATATCATAGTTATTCGAATTTAATTTTTCTATGACAGTATCCTTTAGAATACTCATTTTTATTATTATATAGGTAACACAGAATCTTATATAATATAATATAAATGTTTGACAATTCGATGAAATAATAATTCAGTGGTATTATTTTATTTCTGTTATTCAAAATATTGCTGTTGCTACTTCATTCCTTTATTTATATAAGTGTAGCAAAATATTTATATCAGCACAATGTTTGTTAAATTCGCACTCAAGTAAAGATTTTAACATACATCAGTACATCATAATCTATTATGAATATATATATAATACCTTACTATAATGTGAGTGCGTTCAAATATTTATCTCTTTTCTATCTTCATATTTAATAAAATAAGACAGGAAAATATATCTTACCTGTTTCAGTAGCGCAGAGACCCACCATAATCCCGATCCTTCGGTATTCGTTCAACGGATGCGCGACCTTCATTCACCGTATATTTACGATAGATTTTTAGAAGATTATTCATCGAAGGCACGTAAAACATGGAACGTTACTACTTGAAGAAATAAAAATAATATTATTAATATTGTATAAATATGTATTTTAGTGTAAATTCCTTGTTAGAATATTCCAGCGAGTCTGCTTGGAAAAACTAGAATTTATATCTTGATTAAATTAACATTACAATGTGTAAACCGAGAGAAATAAAATATCTTCTCGTTGAGCATTTTAAAAGGTGTTACTGCAAAGACAGTTAAACATGAACTGAGAGAGAAACATCGAAAAAGTTCAAAGTCTAAACGCGGAACAAGAGAGTATATGCGATCACAGCACGTGTAAGCGTAGGAGTATAAAAACTGCAAGTATGCATCTATGTTAATTGTCGACACGTGCACATCACAAAACGCAAAAGAGGAAAAGTTTCTTGTTTAAAATATATTGAGAGAATTGTTATTTTCAGGGTTACACACCTCAACAAAATTTACAGAGCAAATCATATAAAAAGACTAGTCAAATAGCCTGAAAAGTCAGAGAGACATCGGCAATACCATAAGCCAGGGGTGCAAAAATCTAGGCGGCAATGGGCCGATTCCCACCACTAAATTTTTAGTATTCTTCGTGTAATAAGAATACTGAAAAAATTTAGGCGAAGTATACTAATAAAATTTGACGAAGGACACTAATAAAATTTAGTGGTGGAAATCAGCCCTTTGGCGCCTAGATTTTTGCACCCCTGCCATAAGCTGATTGACAAATTGGAGGAGAATCCCTTCTCATCCACCTACTTTTAGAAAGCACCTCACTACATCGCCACTATCTTTCTGAATTCTTTCTATATTTGAATGGACTTTTTATGTAAGTTGCCCTAAATGGCAGGACTACCATATCGTGAAAAAAGAAAAATCTTTGGCATAGTTCATGCATACGCAGTTAAAAATTATTTCGCATAAATGCCCATATCTCATCAAATATACAATATATTCATCTTTTAATTCCAGTATACTGTTTCTACTGATCTTTGTCAAGCTTTTGGAAATGGGTATTAAGTTTAATTGAAAACTCTGTATGCTATTAACAAAAAACTTTTGAATATTTCTCAGAAACGTTAACATCTTCACGAATATGCATGCTGTGCTTTCACAAATGCACACAAATATTGAAGAGGGCTTACATAGTCATTTGCTACAGTGACAGACCATTTCGAGCAATTTCTGTTACTTGGGTGATCGTAAATATAATTTTATTATTAAATTTATTATTAGCTCCCTTATAGACCTGGCTACAAAATCTTTTCTGAACAATATGACGTCAGACAGGTTGTTTACATCCACGAAGTTCAAGCAGAATTCGTCGAAAATTTCGGTACATAATCCAAAAACTGTGTACTGTCCGACCACGTATTGTGTGGAATATTATTAAGGCGAAACTAAGGGCGATTTCAAATACAGACGTCTCACAGGGAGAAAGAAGAAATATAATAAGTGGAGAGGAAAACTTCCACCGTAACTTGTAATAGAATTATTCACCTTAATATAACGCCTTATCCCTGCAGAATTTCTATGCAGAAAATTTCTATTCCATTTTACTGGTGGGGGTTCGCCCCTCTGGTAATCAGGCTTAAGTTGTCACCTCTAATAACTAGTCGATTCTTCCATTTCCGCCTTTAAACCGGATGTTTACCTTTCCATCTAATCGGTAGTACAACAGTAAAATTGAAAGGGTACGGTCACTGCCCCTTAATATTTGGACAGCAGTGTATTTCCCCATATCGTCGCTACCATGTACAAACTATCGAATGTGAAAAAATGCATTTTTCATTACTTTTAAAATTGGGCCGATCGGCACCACTAAACTTTAACAGTATTCTTCGCAAGGATTGCCAGTTTGGCTTCCCTCTTTATACAGAAATCTACCAGAAAATTCAAATAGAAAATTTCTGCTTTATTTAATGACGGACGTTTCGTGATTACTGTACAGTAATTTTCTTTCTCAAATTTTCTGATATAGATTCGGCATTTAAGAATAAAAAATAAGGCCAAACTGTCAACCATATTCTTCACAGAAATTTTATTAATATTCTTACTAGGCGAAGAATTCTAATAAAATTTAGTAGTGATAATGTTCTAATTTTAAAAAGTAATGAATAATGCATTTTTTCACATTCGATAGTTTGACATGGTAGCGACGATATATGGGCTGTACCTTCAAATCTGTAGAAAATAGCTACAACTCGATAAGCAGTTACAGATTAATTTTTGTGCAATGCAATGGAGCGCCGATTGGAAACTATTCGAGCTGCAAAGAGCGCAGACGTTGAAATATTTAAAATTTTTTTACAAAATACTTGATTGTCTATTTATCCCCCTATGAAGTCGGCGCCTATGCTGAAGGCAGGACATCACAAAAGGAAATGGCTGAATAGTAAATTTCTTATAACTCGGCTAGAGGTCTCGTACAAAAATTATAAATATGCATTATGCCCTAAAAATTTTAAAATTTAAATCCGTTGATACTCGGAAGATCAACTGACGATAATGAGGAAGAGATAGCCCACTTATAGAGAAGTGTATTATAATGGAGGGAAAAATGCCTACTTAAAATTGATGAAGATAAAAATCCAGAAAAGATTCTTGTGTATTGCTTACGCAGGAAGTTTTAATATTATGCATAGAGTATTCATTTCTTTGTGTCAAAAATTTTCCACCTGTTCTTGATTAAGTACAAAAATCATTTATAAAATACAGCAGTGCTTTGAAATTTAATTTGAAATATGAGAAATTCACGAATATTTGTGATGATAAAAACTAAGTCCTTATAACATTTTTTTTCACGATAAGGTAAGTTGTCTAAAAACAACAAAACTCCCCCAGATATAAAGGCGAAGATGCATGACTTCGTCAGAATCCATCGACAGAATTATGTTAAAAACATATTTTAACAAAATTTTATCTGTTTGGAAATTTTGAAATTTTTCATTTACTTGTCATTGTTGCTCATGTAATTTTTAATAATAATGTCATTACCTAATGTTATAATGCATTGTCAATTATGCTTTTTTAAGCAACCTAAATGTGTATAAAAATTTACTTTGTATGCTACAGACGGAGAGTACCATCATGAAGTTAGATATGTATAGGTGGGGCGTGACTAAATAAAGGATGACATCTCTATTGCATACATATCTCTATACACATCTCTATACATACCTAATTCCTTTTTCACGATCATAGGTTTAAACATTTACGGATATTGAATAACACTATATTTTAATACTAGTATTCGCCTTATTTAATCGCAGTTTTCTCAGGTAAAATAAAGTGAAGATTACTATTAAAAAATACTAGTGTTCAATGTCAGTAATTGTTTTAACCTGTGGGCGTGTAAAATCAGAATAAAGTGTATATGCATATTTATCTATCAATTTTATTTATTTTCAGAACAAAAAGGTAAAAATGGTTATAAATCAACAGCAAGAATAATTATTTGTAAAAATAACATTATAGAAGTCATGCGCTGATTAAGAATTTGCTAACTATTCTTAAACACATTTTACGGATTAGAAACATAAATTTGTAATGGAAAACTTCTCTCTATTATAATTAGATTTGTTAAAGAAAATTTTCTTTAAGTAAAATGCTGTTCAAGAAGAATACGTAACGAATTTGAAACTAAATTATTCGTACATCCATGTTAAATTTCGCAAGTGAAGTTACACAACCATTAATTCGTCGGAGTAACTATAGTATTTCTGATTTAAAATTACCTAATACAACAAGACTATTTATTGCTCCTTTATTAAATCAACCACAATTTCTCTTTAAGAGCAATTAATAACAATTTTGCTTACGGGAAATTCTATTTGCCTAAATAATCTCAAATTTTGCTATAAAAATTGATTAGTAGTATAAATTTCAATGACAATCTAAACAAATATATTGAAACTGCTTGTTGAATAATTCATCTGAATTATTTGATATTAATGAATAGAGTTTTTAAACTATAAGCGAAACATTGCATTTTATGAATGAAATTTCAAGCTCAATAAATAACTCTGAAATGATTTTTACGATTATGTGTGAAAGGATTTTTATCGATCTTTAAATGAATTTGATTAGATGCTATAATTTAGTTTTTTCCCTTTACAGATGTTGAAATTACATTCTGAATTTTTTCAGAATAACTGATTGGTTGTATTCAGAGAAACTTTTAAAACTAATCTCCGATATTTAAAATTAAATTTTACTGTGCAATTACAATGTTACAGGGAAAACCAGTATGTAGCAAGGTACGTACAATGGAGCTATGAATAAAAAGGAGCATTTATATACAACTAGTGCCCACTCGGATGGACAAAGTTTCAACCACCTTGGAAAAATGTTTTCAAAATATCTAATCAGAAATCAGCAATAGTTGCCTTATTCATCTAGTCTTCCATAATCATGTTCATTGCCGATGTTGGCGACAAAATCGCTAAAATATTGTTGTGACTATGATTGCTACTTTATTTTTGCCACTTTATTGTTGCAAGAATTTGTTTATTTTGCAAGAATATATGCAAGAATTTGCTTTATTGTTTTTTTTTTTTTTTTTTTTTACCAAAACCCGCCTAATTTAATCCTTTAACGGATAAAGCACTTCAATTGCTAAAATGTTGAAATAAATGATTTACACCGGAAATTATGAACAAATTTATTTGTATATAATAGAAAAGCGATATTTCACATACATAATAAATAAAAAACATTTCTTTTAAAATCTCCTGTCATTGTTCAATTTCGTAATTAAAATTTTGTGGTTTCGTAGGAAAACCAATGTCCGTTAAAGGGTTAACCCCTTTAGAAGGTGAATTTCTTAAATCGTTGAAATACGTGTTTAACCCCTTCGCGACGAGCGTCCTTTACAGAATTTTTAATCTTTTACCACCTGTTTTCAAAACAGAATTTTTTGCCAAATTGAATCGCAGAAATGCTAGGATTACATAAGGCAAAGCTTACAATAAAATTAACTGGTGGGAATAATCGAGGATTCTGAGCATCTTAAGAGTCACGTATACGTGTCGCTCGTCCCCAAGGGGATAACCCTTTTTTTAGTAGATTTGTTTTCCTGAATTTCTCACTTCTACCTAAAATTGCTCCTCAGAAATAGCGAAATGACCCAAAATGTTAGACCCCCCCCTCACTTTAACCCACTTCGGGGGGGGGGCGAATTTCAAAGATCATTTCTTATTTCTTACCTAGGTCATAACAGCAATCTATTGTCCAAATTTCGACGAGATCCTGACTTTAGTCGTTTCAGCTGAGCGTTGATGAGTCAGTCAGTCAGTCAGGCGTTCTCACTAAAGTGAGTATAGTATAGATATAAAAGAGACATGCGCCGCAGTCTTCCCGTGCGGGACGCACCGCACACAATCGACTACCGATCCCAAGTCCTGAGAGACTTTTATTGCGCCAGTAGCTTTGTCTCGCTACGGCGCTTCGGCCGGTCAGAGAGCCGCACCACACTGCGGACCCTCTAACCTTGAACCCACGTGTAATAGTATAGATATAAAATCTGAAATGTAAAAGGGATGGTCGTAGACGTAGTTACATATTTCCAAATATCGTGTACTGGGAGGTGTATATTCACGTCAGCGGTCATGCATTTGTTAAGATTTTTCATGTTATTCCAGTTTGACTTTTTTTTAACGTGAAAGCTAAAAAATTTTTTAATTTACGAATACATGTAGTGTCTGCAATTCCAGAGAGATGTTATTACTTAAAAGCAGGCCATAGATAATGTAATAATAATAATTCATGTAGTTCCGATATCTATGCAGCAGACAGCTGACTCTTGGCTTTTCTGTGGTTTATGGGTTTATGCCATAAGAGAAAAAAATTCAAGAAGGGCTCACTTCAATGGCGCTATGAATAAAGAGGAGTAGACATGCAGAAACAGTTGTGCTTGAAGTAATTGAGGATGTGGGCACAATATGGCGACTGCTGCTTGTTTACATCGTATCAACAGGGCCTGATTACCACCGTGGCAAACTTCCACCAATAATTTTGAATAGAAATATTTAAACGCCTTATTGATTGACAATTTATGTCGCAAATAAAGCACAAATCTCCAATCGTTTATACTGGGTGAAGTTTACCCCTGGCGGTATTATAATATTTTTCATTGATATTAACAGGAGGATTGTTTATGTTGTCACAATATAGCGGAACCACAGGCCCGACTACCGCCGGGTCAAACTTACACCAGTAAAAACAAATAGATACTTTCGTCTTAATTATGACGGCAATTCTGCATGAATAAGGCGTTTCAATATGGCGAAATTTTCAAATTTACTGGCTTTAGAAGTTCGCTTTAAAGGTAATTAGCCACTGCGGAACAGGTTACAGTTGAAGCTTGAACATTTTAAGAATATGTCAAATCCTCTTTATTAACAGTTCTATGGTGTGTACACTCCTTGGAATTTCGAAGGAGTTTGCCACCACTATTTTACATTCGAAAATTTCTATTTAATATTTAAAGAGAGGAATTCGTAACAACGGTGTTAAATCGCAGAATTTGTAATAAATTCCCGTGGTCAAATAAGGCGAAAATATTTATTAAAAAATTGTACAAGGAATGTTACAGGGGTAATACCAGTATTTTCTTATAGAAAAATTTGTATTATTTAAACTCGGGATTCAATAAGGCGAATTTTTCTATAAGGAAATACTGGTATATTCCTTGAAATATTCTCTGATCGGTGGTCACCAAGTTTATTCTTTCAATGACAGACATTAGTTTTGCTGTTATTCAAAAATTTTTTGAGTATGGAAACTATTAAATGAAAGTGGTTATATCATTATGAAAATAAAAGTTTGTAGAACACGTACAAATGATCACTTATTACACTCTGGTATATTTTATTTTAATTTTAAAGTATAATCAATTGCTCACATTTTGAATTAAAATGTATCATTTTATGCAAACAACTTTTCGTTATTTATATTCTCAAACAACAGGGAGTGACATATCATTATGAAACGCAGCATATATATGCGCTGCATATTGCTAAGAAGATAATGTACATTAAGAACAATCTGTAACGAAATATATAAGAAATATAGACTGAAATATTTCATGGAGAAAATTCTCTAGTATAGTTAAATTATTGTTAATGATGCAATAATCAATTTAGAATTTATATAATAGTAGGTCTTCATTTAAGAAACCATGCCTTAGGTATCTTTGAAGCCATTTGTTAATCACTTTTTCTCACGCAAATTTCTAATTACATTAATAACGCGAGAGTCAATACCAAGATTTAATTAGATGCTTCTTTCTAATGTCTAGTTAAATAAAAGCTGCTAATAGCGTTAATGAAGCTATTTAGTTAATAATGCATTACAAGTGTTCTATTTGAATTTCACAAATTAAACTTTCCAACAGCACAAAATAGAGTTCTGAGATATTTCCAAAATTTCTAAAATACATTTGTAAACATCCAGAATAAATGTTATTATTGCATGTGACAATGCATTTTATCATTTTAATTTGAATTTGTCTGGATATTTGTTATTCTTTCTTATAACAGAAGCAGAAATTATATTCCCACTGCTTTTATGGAATATGACTTTGCTTACATATATTAGACTTTTGTTAAAGAAAAGAAAATGAAATTTCAATATATCAAAACATATTTTTTTTTTCTAATTTCCCTTATCAGACTTTGAAAAAAGGAAGACACACAATTGATAAAAATAAGCGAGAGAAATAAGGAAAAATTATATAACTGATATTATCAAGATGCGCAATGTTGCCAGTAGGCTACTTCTTTTTTCATTAAGATTGCATGATTCCCACCACTTTTATAAAATAGTGTAATTATCTTTATTCTGGCATTATTTAACCTGTCATTAATTAAAGGGAATATTTCTATTTCAAAAAAGTGTTACACAATCAAGCATTCTGAATTAAAATAAAGTAGCTACTGGCAACACGGAAGATGTGTGCACTCGTAGCATTTCTAATAGTATGACATCAATTTTTCGGATGGGAAACTGTTGCCTAATACATTTTTTCAGATTTAAATTTTTTATGCTTCTAAAGGAAGTGTTTTTACTGTGATTAATTAGGGAAAACAAATCTATACAAAATTTTTGCTTGGATTGTATGCACCAGTGGGAAAAATTAAGAAATAAATAAAATGAAAATCGACGTAGCTAGTTTAACTTGATAAATCTTGGTTAGTATGATTTGCATCGTACGTAAACTCATTTCAGTAGTTACACTCATTACCAGCCAAAAAATATCGAATACTCGAAATATCGAAAGCCGTATTTTCTTTCTTTTGTGTCTAATTTGTATTTCTAAACAAACTGCACCCCTGTTTATCATTATTGGTTTCTCTTAGTTAGCTCCTTATGTGATGAATCCGCGTACAAAATTTCATACGAATGAAACATTTCTTTATTAAATATCGCATATTTTGTGCTTTATTTTGAAAACATGTGCATATTATAAGCGTCCATTATCACACACACACACACACACACACACACAAAATATGCCGGGTGACTCAAAAGTTTGTTAAAACTTTAAAAATTCATAAAAAAGGAAGAAATTATGATAAAGAAGTGCGGTTTGCAAGAAAGGACTCACAAGGTAGTCGGATTTTTGTTCAGCAGCAAAAAAAGTTTAGTTAAAAAAGTCGCCTGTAGATGGCGCTAGCATGCGAGAGATTCAGCTGAATTATGTAAATTAATCCTGCAATAAAAGACCAGGATACACGAGGATTTCTCATTCGCTTTCAGAATGTTATCATTACCCGATCGAGCGTTCTACCGAGATTATATCTGTCGTGAGGTTTCTGCAATTCATTCTGACATGTTGCATTCAGCTGTAATGGGCGTTGTGAGTCGCCTTAGTTGTGTTGTACAATGTTCTAGAGGTCATGTTGAACAATTGTTAGTGCAAGAATAAATGAATGGAGCGTCCTGTTCATTTTGTTTCGGGTCACCAGCGTTCTCTACCAGTGACTTTTTTAACTAAAAGTTTTTTTGCTGCTAAAAAAATCCGACTATCTTGTGCCGTTGGTAAATGACGTTGGTTTTAAAATACGAGTATACTTGTGGCCGGTCAACAAAGTGTTAACACATTGTGGACGAGTAATTTTCGTTTATTAAAGAAAAAACCCAACCCTGCATTACTGCATTATCTAAGAGATATTCTTTGTTCGTATATTTATTGCAAATGAATATATATAATAATGGTTTTGTTTGTAATCGAAGTATTTATATACATAGTACGCTAATTGCGTAAATAAATATGATTACTATGTATATTTTTGATATATAATTCAACATATAAAATGTAAAAGCTCTGCCTGTGGGTGTAGCCACACATTCAAAAAACGCTTATTGGAGTATCCCATTCTCAGTGCGTCAACACAGCTTCGAAAGTTATATAACCAGGGTGATTGTGTTCCGGTATTTGTACACCACTAAATTTATATAGCAATCTTCTTCTTCTGTCATCGATAAATTCTGCAATGACATACTAGGAATATTGCCATATAAATTTAGCCCCTTCGCGACGAGCGTCTCTTACAGAATTTTTAATATTTTACCACCGGTTTTTCAAAACAGAAATTCTCGCCTAATTGAATCGCAGAAATGCTAAGATTTAATAAGGCAAAGTTTACAATAAAAAATAACTGGTGGGAATAATCGAGGATTCTGATCAACTTATGCGTCACATATACGTGTCGCTCATCCCCAAGGGTTTAGTGGAGTACAAAATACCGGAACACAATCACCCCTGTAATATAACTATCATGCTTTAAATTACTCAGGGAAACATAATGCATCTTCTACTTTTCTTTCATTGAAATATCTACATTTTCCCTGATTTTACAAGATGAAATGTGGATTTGAAGGTATGATTAATCTTTACTCTCTTACATTGTCAGTGCGTTATTCAGGAAACACATTTGTCGCTTGTTCCACCTGTAATCAAATGCATTATTTCCAACATCAATTCTGATCTCAGCAATGGTTTCCCAATACATTGTAATTTTCTCGGATATAATTTTGTTAACGCAGTTATAAAAATTCAGAAATTTGAATTATTAAGTTTGTTAATTGTTTGTTGCTTAGTAAAATTGCTTGGTATAATTACACTTCAAAATTTCGGAATATTTTGAGGGAATTAATGTTCTTGAACAATCGACTTTTCTTTTAATTTTGCGAATGTTAAACTACAGAAGAAAGTAATGTAATAAATAAGCTTCGACGTTCATTTAATCCTTGACGTGAAGTAACGCTATAAAATGATTCTTCCATCTTAATATTACAGTGTCTCTGACCACCTAAATGGCATGGTCAGCTCACACGATTATATCATATTTGTATTATATATGGACTTAATTGTTTTATTTTTTTTATTTATAACTTTGTGCTATGTTTTTTACGGTATGAATATTTCCTTATATTTTTCTGAAAAAGAACCAAATACACGTAGGCATTAAGCTACAATTAATCAAGAACGAAAAATCATGCGTCAAGCATAGATTATGTAGCACTTTCCAACGCTTCCAAAATAATTTTACGAAACATACCGTTTAATAAGCTAAAAGATAACATCTAAGTAAACAATTTGGAAAACGCATAACATATTTAAAAACATAATTTCAGGAATTTCCAACAGATACAATATTTGGAAAAATATCCGAATACTTTTATTCAGCCCTGTATATGATCTATAGATTTGTATATGCTAGGATGCTAAATTTTAGTTTAGTTAGGAAACGCGTAGCACAGTTTAAAATTATCTTTCTGGAGTTTCTGTCAATAAACGGAAATGTGTTCGCAAACTTTTGTGCTGCCCTGTATAGGATCAACAGAATTTATACACACCACGTAATACACAAAAAGCGAGTTAAAATTAAAATCGCGTTTAGTAACTTAAAACGCACTTCCAGGAATTAGTGTTAACAGACAGTAGAGAATTCTTTTGTGTGTCCCTGTAAATGAACAATGACTGCTATGCACACACTATTCTGTAGTACGCCTCTTGTAATGCACCTTAGATATATATATATATATATAAATTTCAATGCGTTTAAAATAGTGAAACATTATTTAAATAAACCGCAGACGATTTTCCTCCACAGACGTCATGTAACGGAATTCTTTTGACTGTTCCTGTAAAGTAACTATAAGTGCTATGCACACCCTATTCCATATTAAGCTTCTTCTAATGCCCCTTAGTGATATATGTAAATTTCAATTCGTTTAAAATAGTGAAACATTATTTAAATAAACCGCAAATGCTTTTTCCCCATAGACCGCAATGTAACTGAATTCTTTTGAGTGTCCCTGTAATAAAACTATAAGTGCTACACACTTCCGTTGAAATAGGAAACATGCTATAGATAACGACAATAACATATAAAAATTGCAGAGCAATCCGAGCATATTTACGGGAGTTAGAGCACGGACAGACGGCCAGACGGCAGACGGCAGACGGCCATACGGCCAGACAAACCGAAGTCATAAGCACTTTTCAACTAGGTTGGAAAGTGCTAAAAAGAGTCATAGATAATGCTAATTATAAGACCGTAAACCTTATATCTTGCACTTGATTTTCCTAGTGGAAAATTGCTGATCCACGGCAACTTTAAGTTGAACATATTATCACTGCTGTAACAAAGAAAGGTCTAAAATTTCTGTAGTTCGTACCTTGAGGCAGTGTTGCCAGTGGGCTACTCTTTAATTCAAATTACTTGATTGGCACCAGTTTTTTTAAGCTGTATAATTCGCTTTGTTTTCGCTCTATTTAGTCTGTCATTACATAAGACGAATTTTACTTTCCCAAAAAACTGGTGTCAATCAAGAGAACGGAATTAAAAAAAAGTAGCCCACTGGCAACACTGCCTTGAGGAAACCTTTCATATAGCAGCAATATCACCGCAGGGTGTTTTTGGAGTCTTTTTATAGACCATTTGTTATGTCTAACAGAAGGTGCTGTTTTTTTTTTAATTATTATTATTTAGTTATTTAGGTAACTACGAGTTAAATTAAAAGAAACTTACTTTACTTCATAATTGATGTTTATCACTGCTATTTAAATCAATATATTAGAATAATGTAGAATGATTTGTGATATTCACAAAATAATGGTTTTTCGAAGAATGAAAAATACGATTTTTTTTTTTTTTTTTTTTTTTTTTTTTTCGGAGTGAATGCAGCTTTGTAAAAAATAAAATAAAGAAAGAAAAACACAAAGATAGGCATGAAAGTTGCTTGCTCCAAAATGAAAAATAATCCTGAGATTTCACAAACCAAGTGTCGAAGGTAGATGAATCGAGTATAGAAAGTACAAGATAAACATCATTAAATTTTATGTAAATCAAACTCTCATAATATGTACAAAAATATTATTATTGTTTCAGAGTTTTTTGTAAGTTAGCTAAACAAAAATCTCGTGTTTCTCTCCTCTTAAATGGCTGTTCACTATTAATCACCATGAAGTCCAACAACCCTTAAGGTCCGTTCATATCAAATACTACGATAGGAGTGATGGACTTTTTTTTTTTTTTTTTTGGAGACAGCTGATCGTCCGATACTTTGAAACATCTCCTTCTTGTCCTCATCAGGCAGTGAAGAAGAAACTATGTTACTAAAAACTATATTTACATAGGTTCCACTTCTATATACATAGGCTTCACTTTTCCTGAAACATAGCAGTGGAAATATTGGGTTCGTCCAATACTGAAAATAAAAGGAACGAAAATGGAGAAATCATACTTTTACAAGAATTCTTTTAGTTTCCTAATTGCTTCCATTTAACAACAGCATAATTTAATAAACTATTAAATCCAATTAAGGACGAAATTTCAAAAGAATACACCAATAACTGGAAAGTTTTTGTTATTTGTCAATTTGTTAATATATATGCAATTTTCACTTTGAGTCCGATCATGAAGATTGGTATAAAAATTTAACTAAAATAAGAAAGCACCTTTTGCTGCACGAGCAACCGATGTACAACTCAACTACAAAAAATCGAGAAAATCACATGAAAATCGTTATCACAGCGCCCCCTTCTGGAAGAATAGTGCCAAATTCAACTGGGACCTGAAGGTCATAATTGTTACGGTTGGTTTCAACCATTTTTTTTTTAATCTACATTAATTACCTTAAATCACTCTCTCAACATTTATTTAAAAGTTTTCTTTTTGTTTCTGTTTTAAATAAATATATAAATAAAAGTAATTGTAATATTAATAATAAAAAGCAATTTTTTTTTCTTTTTCTTTTTTTTTTCTTCTTTCTTTTTCTTTTAAGCAAAGCAATTTCAACTTTCATAGTCTAGCGTAGCTTCCTGTTTTCAAATACGAAAAGTAGACAGCAGGGAGGGATGTCTGTCAGAAAAAGACCACACATATTGTATTGGGCAGTCGTGTACGTATTTTCCCATACCCTGGTTTGATGTGTTTAGAGACACCAAGTCTGGTCTTTTGTAGTAGAAAGCGAGGACAAACCATAAGAATTACGTTATCTTATGTGTGTACTATACACGCAATTAGGCTTTGTAAGTTTACGGCAGACTTCAATAGGCTCTGCTATCCCAGGCGGCTAGCTGGCGCCCATGTAAACATAAGCTCATGGGACCCCCTTCAGCACACACCATGGGGGTGAAGCACGGTTGTCTTCCCCCATGAAACGGCCCGCAGAGAGAGGGAGGCAAGTTTTCTTTTTTCCACGTTAACGGCGCGTAAGGGGAAGGGGAGACGGACTGTCTCTGAGGGTCAATCCATTTTTATTGTTTTTACCCCGAACACCCCTTGGAAAATAGCTTTTGGGTTCGGCCCGTTTTACAAGCGGCGTGGGGAGAGAGATTGTTTACGACACTTGCTGCTTGGCTGAGATACCTGTCGTTTGGTTCGAAAAATTAGTGGATGTTGCGTAGCGGCACTTGTGATAATGAGCGAAAAGCTGGTGGTCGAAAAAATGAAAATGATAGTCAGTGAAAGAGCGTCAACGGTTCCAGATGCGTAGAGATTAAGTTTTTTTTTCTTGTGCAGTCCAGAGAGGTCTCAATTATCTATGAGACGTTAATATTGTCTTGTTTATAATAAGGAAGACTGATCGCTGTGTGTGTTGGAGCTGGATTTGTGTAAATATGGATAGTCCGAGAAACCTCCGTCGTCGGGAGATATATGAGGTGTTCGGTTGAATCGCAAAGTTGGCAAGCAAAAGACTAAACTCAAATGCTCGCGGATGTTACAAGAAATGCTGAGAAGGAATGAAGTTTGACTGATGCTCTGGTGATTTATGAAACCATCCCCCTGAGGTGTAATTACGTCAGATGGTGTCCGTCCACAGTTTTGTTTCTTCTCAAAAGGGAAGGAAAATAGAGTCTGCCCACTGATGATTCGATTAAACCTTTCAACTTTGTAAGTAATTTTTATTTCCTCATAAATGTATGTTCTCCCACTTTAAATTATCTATGGCTATTTGGAGAGATTAAGAATGATAAGTGTGTATTTTAAAACACTATTATATAATGTTTTTACAATTGATGGACTGTTAAACTTTAATGTAATGTTATTTTTTTAAGATTCTCTGTGCCTAGTTGCAATTAAAATAATAAGTGAATTCAGCAAAGTTGATCAACCTTAAAAGCATGATAGTGTGATAATTTTAGAAATGTGTTGTTTGGTTTAAAATATATTTAAGTAATTAATCCCCATATTACTGATCAACGTTTAGATTGTGTTTTTATAATAATTTGAAGTAACTCCGTTGTTATAACTTTAAGTGTTTGAATAAAAGATTTGTTTGTTCTTAAAGCTGGTATGTTCCTTTTACAGTAATCCTTAAATAACAGATATCACAGTGTCTACAGTGAGTAAATATGCGAGATTGGTCTTTCAATGAGTAAGAAGAGAGATGGTGAATAATACTCTTCTAAATTAAATGTTTAAATTTCTGGAATTTAAATTTTGCAGTCAGTATGTTGATGAGCATTACTTGAGGTTTAATTAAAGTTATTCAATTGGTGTTCTTTTTATCCTGTTTTAATGAAGGAGAAATTAATAAGTGATGAAAAGGTAATATTAAGTCTAATTTCATAATTGTTTAAATTAAGCTTTAACCCTCCTCTCTCAGAAATATTGTTTTCTAAAATAAAAACCTAAAATGTTTTATTTTAAAAAGTAAAAAAAAAAGAAAAGGATTGTATTCCTTGTTTATAAGCCACTATACGATTCTTGGTTAACCAATCTGATCTTGTTCAGAATCTCCATAATTGTTCTAAAATTTTAGTATATCATCATATCCCTATTCTATTAACGGATTTAACTCTTTCTCCTTTTGGTCCTCATATTGGAGGAATTTCAGGTTGTCTGCATTTTTCCAAATTATATGATGATTACACTTTTGTTAATTTAATGTGTATGGAGATTTGAGCTTGATCGGGTTGGAGTGGAGTTGGGTGTTCTTTATGCAATTCAGTATACTACTTGATTTAGAAATCTGTTGCCCCTTACTACATTTAATATTGTCCTAAAAGGATGAGTTCAAAATTATCATGTTGTATTAACTTATTCGGATTTTTAAGTTTTGATATTTTGATTAGTTTAATATAATTTACTCCCTTTTCCATGGCAACAGATTTTAGTGGAGCTAATCAGGGTATACTTGTTTTTTAAATCAGTTAATTGTCAAATGAAGAGTGAGTTGTAATTGATTTTTTTACTTAGGTTATAGTTTGAAAGAACCCCAAAACACCACAACATAATCAAAAACGCATACTATATAAAATTTTAATCAGTTCTATGCATAACTTCATACACTTTTGGATGATACTATTATGAAAATGGTATAAAAATTGCTATCTCAGCGCCTCCTTCCGGCGGAATATCCCCAAATTCAACTGGAGCCCGTTCATACACTTTTCGGTGATAGAAAGAAGACACAGACACGGACAGACAGACATTTTGTAAAAACATCTTACTCGTGACCTCTAACCCCTAAATCGTCTAAATACGTCAAAAATCGAAAGTAAAAGAAAATTTAGATTGTAATACACAGACAGCAGAAAATAAAAATTGAAATGAGCTGAAAATCTTAAAAATACGATTTATTTGGAATTATTAGGCGTAGAATCTTAAAACCTTACATGTCTGTTTCTTAAAAATGTTAACACCTTGGGGACGAGCGACGCGTATACGTGCCACATAAGATGCTCAGAATCCTGGATTATTCCCACCAGTTATTTTTTAGTGTAAGCTTTACCTCATTGAATCTTAGCATTTCTGCGATTGAATTAGGCGAAAATTTCTGTTTTGAAAAACCGGTGATAAAAGATTAAAAATTCTGTAAAGGTCGCTCGTCGCGAAGGGGTTAATGCTCGCACAGAACCTTTTCGAAAAAATTCAAAATTTAAAAGAGCTCAGGATTAACCCTCCACCTACCCGACATATACGTTCAAAATGATTTTGTAACCAGAATTTGTTTCATAAAATAAAATAAATACAGTGGAACCCCGATTTTACGTAACCCGTTTCATTCGTTATCTCGCTTCCTACGTTATTTTTCGTCGGTCCCAGAAATTTCCTATTCCGATAATGTTAAAAGTACCTCGATTCTACGTTATTTACTCTTAGCGTTTCCCGCTTGGTACGTGATTTTAGGCGAGGTATCTCAGGAAATTTTATCTTTTTTCACTCATGGAAAAATTTTCAAAAGAACAAAAATTTTCCACATGGTCAACTGGTTGTTTGTTACCAAAAATAGTTCAAAGTAACGAAGAACTATTATTCGTCTATCAGCACTTGACCAAACCTGCGTCATGTGATATCCGAGGAGGGGGTGGGGCTTTCTATTGCTATCTCTTAGTGATTGCCAGTAAGAAGTAGGATGTCTAAAAGAAAATGTTTCTCTGTAGCCGAAAAGGCAGAAATTATCGAAAAATTCAAAGTTTCCAAAGGAATTAAAGTGGATCGTAAAATCGTTCGGTATCGCTTGTTCCACCTTACAAACCACCCTAAAACAAGTGGTCTCTGTGAAATTAAAATCTGAAAAACTGGGTTTTTGTCAAAGAAAAGAAAAACATTGAAAACTTCTCCTTTTGAGGAACTGGAAAAGATTTTATACTAGTGGTTTAAACAAGCCCGTGCTGCCAAGATTCCAAACAGGTTCAATTTTCTAAGAAAATGCTCTTGAAATTTCTTCTCGACTTGAAATGCAGAATTTCATGGCATCCAACGGTTGGATCGACAGATTCAAGAAGGGGTATAACTTGTCTTACAAGTTTATTTGCAGTGAGGCAGATGGAGTAAATTGTGGTCGCTGAGGAATGGATGGACAAAAACTTTGTCTTTTCTTGTGTGTAATTACTCAAAACAGCCATCTTTAACGCAGATGAGATCAGATTGTTTTTTTTTAATATCTTCCCTGATAGAACATTCACCGTGAAAGGAGAAACGTGGCACAGTCGGAAGCTATCAAAAATGCGATTAACAGTTTTGTTATTACGAAACTGAGAATCTAACACCCTTTCTGATTAGTAAATCCAAGAAGCCCCCGTTGCTTCAAAAACATTAAAAGTTTGCCGACAGATTAAAATAGTTGGCTGACCCTAAATCTTTTTGAAGAATTTGTAAGAAAATTGAATATAAAAATGAGCTTACAAAAGCGAAAAATAATTTTATTCGTAGACCAGTGCACTCATGTTAATCTGAATTTGAAGAATATGCGTATAGAATTTTCCCCACATAACTGTACCAGTTTACTTCAGCCACGTGACTTGAGAATAAACAGATCCTTCAAAATGCGTTATAGAAAGAAACTGGTAAGAAAAGGTCACTTGATTCAGTTGAGCTCCGAGATGCTTAGAAAACAAAGCTAAATGTGCTGGATGCTTTCATTTCATTTCATCGGCGTGGAATGGTGTAGATGAAAAATGCATGTCAAATGCTTTTCTGAAGAGAGAATTTTCAAAATCCGAAATTAACAGTGCAGCGCCGCCGGAAGAGCCCTTTATGCAAGACTAAAGAGATGAATTTATACTTGTAGATATCAATGTTGATGAGTACATTGATTGCGATAAGGATGTTATCGCTACCACAGACATTCAGACTATTTCTGATTTGATTTCGCAATACTGAAGTGAGGATGATATTGATGAAGATCCAGAAGACATCGTGCCCTCATCGGCAGAAGCCATTGCGAGTTTAAAAATTTAAAAATTTTTTTAACTGGACATGAAAATTAAGGAAAAAAAAATAGCACAAAATTGCATGTATTGCAAATAGAGTATATGTGAAATTACACTAAAAAAGATAACGCAATAAAGAATAACACACCTTTTTAAATACTAATTTGGTATTGGTAAGTTTATTTTTGTATAATTTGCTTTCTTGAAGTGTTTTTCTCTATTTGACCCCGATTTTACGTTTTCCCGTTTCGTACGTTTTTTTCTGCTGGCCCCATGAAAAACATAAAATCGGGGTTCCACTGTACAAACAACAAGGACAAAATAAGGTATTAACAAGCATAAACAAGGTAAATAAATAAGTTAAATAGTTTTAAATACAACTTCTGGTGTGAAATGTTTTTATCAAGGTTGAGTAAAATTTCCGGTAGTTCTGGGGTAAAAATACTTTCTAGAACTGAGATTTTTGTGATACTGTTGAGTCTAGAAACTAAGAACTCCATCCCATATATGCTACAAATATGCAGTTAATACGAAAATCGTGTAAAACACATGAAATCAGCACCACTTTTGTGTGATATGAATAAAAACCTTATCTGCATCAATTTATGTCAATGTCTGTCATAATTTGCAAATTAATGGAATTTTCGTGCATTAATTATTTGAATTAGAATATCCACAAATTGTGTGAAATACAGACAGACAGACATTTTACCCCACAAAAAATTAAATGTTATTCAGAACATCCCAAAACATGTAGACTTTTTTCTCTCGTATAAAGAAGAAAATAAAAAGAATTGGGTTACATTCTGTTTCAGTTCTTTTATTACATATCAAGAGAATGAAACTGCTTTTTTTTCTTATTACGAAAGTAGGCAGTTTATTTTATAGAGACTCATTTTTCAAAAGTAGATGAAGCTTTAATATTTGATATGCAACAGTGTTAACTCTAGTGAAATACAAAACTAATTTTATATGCATTTGGTGTGTTATATTAAATTTATCCGATTTTAGTGTGTGAAGAAATATGAATCATTTTATGAAATTAGTTCTACAATCTGATATATAACATACTGACATTTTCTGATGAAATATGTTTCTCAGACAGTTTTATGGATGGTAATATGTTTTGAACTTCGACTGCGAAATTCATATGCGAATTTCGAATGTAATCATTTCAATGTGACAACATATTGCGATCATCGATTTATAAAATATTCCATCTATGTAGAACTTAAATAAAATTCCTTTCTTTCAAAATCCTAAATAATTTCCGTACTCCCACCGCATTAGCTGGCATGCCGGTAAATTCGAGTTAGACAGAGCCTGATTACCGCTAGGGCAGGCAAATATGGGAGAATAGAGTAAATACTGTGTTCAAATCAGTTATTAATGTATTGAAACATACAGTTCATCAACTAGAAATCAAATTCCTCGCAGAAATTGCAAATATCTTCTCATGAAGTATGGTTTTCATACCAATTATTTAAATGAATGTACAGCTTTTATTGAATTGAATTTGGTGAAAACCTGTAACCAAAATATGTAAATGCTATTAAAATGTCAGAAGTAGACAGCTTTAACAAACATGCTATGAATTTATCGATTTATCGTAAATTTCAAAATTTGAATGTTTGATAACCACAATGTAACTTATTTTAGGATGCACATGAAACTTTATATCGAATTTTTGAATGGATATCGATAGTCCTGCTAAAATTCTATCTAATGCCGCCTATAACTACTAAATATATCATACATTATAATACGAGCAAAAATTGTGGGTGTGTATGTATATTTATTTTAAAATCGGCCCGAACAATTTTGAAGAAGTTTTGAATCTCACCGTTTTCGGATACGAGAAGACCATTGGACTAGGTCACATCTTCGATAAAATTCTATATGTGGGTCATTTTGGGTCACTATGGGTCAGGATCAAGCTAATTATATTTAAAAAATTGCTTAATTGGGCTAGGTCACATATTCGAGAAAATTCGATAACTGGGTTACTTTACTGATTTTAAAATTTAAAAACTCCTTTTCCACTTAATATCTATTTCTCCAGAAACATCTGTCCAAACAACAGTCGGTAGATTATAGGATTGCGATAATGAAACAATTTTAGTAGACAATTTCGGTTTTTAAATTCAGTAATACGGAAATAATAGGACTTCATTTTAAATAGGAGGTAATCACCATGTCGACCTGGAATCATTGCCTATCATGGGATTAGGATACAGTTATTTATGATTGAATTTTTACGCATGATAAGATTTAATAGAATGAAGGAAATGTTTAATAATATCTTTTTAAGTTTTGATTCGATTTTCATAAAATTTGAAACGACAGAATTCTGAAGCGATTCTATACGTTAAATTTCAAACCATTCGGTTGGGTAGTTTTTGCGCCGTTATATGCGGGCAGACGGTTTGGACCAGAATACGAATATAGGTGCTACGTATTTATATAATTACGAACGTACCTAAAAAGGGCCTTGCTCAGCTTGCTGGTGTAAGTTATGGTTACATATACGAGGAGAATAGCGTCTTAATACATGGATGTGGTTCCTCACTAATTTAGTGAGGTGGCTGAGTAATGATTTCATGTTTGTCCTGGAGCGAGAATAAGCTCTAAGTCACATTCCAAAAAATGTTCACCCAGAGGGCATTTTACATTTCAGTGGCGTAGCATATCGAAAAAGGGGGGGGGGGAGAGCTTGATCACTTTATTACCAGTATACTTGAATAATACATTTGGCCTTATTTAATCTTTGAAAGTTATGAATTAAAATAAGACCAAATGTAGTATATAAAAATACTGATAGTAAAGTGATCAAGACCCCCTTCCTTTCGCTACGCCACTGCTACATTCCATAATGAGCAGAACGTGATCAGGGAATGGCACTATCAAACACATATACAAATACAAGGTGTCCCGAAATGATTGAAACTCTCTTTAATTTTTTACCTGTTAGAGATAAGTATCAATTTAAATTTCAAACATGTTCAAAATAAGGTAGGAAGTAAGATTAACTTATTAATATAGTCGCTCCCTTTAATTAAAAGAAAGTTACAGGTTTTAAAGTTTTATATCACCCCCTAAA
Organism: Maratus michaelseni; assembly: GCA_963931845.1. NCBI lineage: Eukaryota > Metazoa > Arthropoda > Arachnida > Araneae > Salticidae > Maratus > Maratus michaelseni. Next base: position 3,951,072 of record OZ007598.1, on the reverse strand, counting down.
TAAAATTGGTGAGTTATTTTTTCCCCTATTTGTCCCGGCATTACCTTTACAGAAAACCTCTTTAAACTGACTAGAATTACGATATTGTTAAAAATTTGACATTATACAGCTTTTTGGGGCTATTGAAAAGGCTACCGTATCAGTAAAAAATATAGAGCATTCACAAATTGATAATGGTGTTCTTTAGATCTAAAATATGCTAAAAAGTGTGCACAGGCATGACAAATACATCTAAATAAATCATTACTAACTCAGAGATTATATAAAGAGAAAAATATAGTTTTAAATCTTAAAAATATTTATTTATAAAAAGCAGTACAACAATTTATAATCAAATATTGAAAATGTAAACCAATAGATGAAATCTACTTTAAATTACAAATTTTCGTTTTACATTGAGTAAACACACAGCAAATAATATAACTGAAATGTGTTACAGTATCTCATTTCTCATCTTTAATACATAACTGAACTCATATAATCATTCATCCATAAAATCTTTTGAATTTCATTGTCACTAATATTGATCTAAACATGGCTTTTGTTTAGAGTCAACCGCGTATGTATTATCTTCCGCGTTTCCCCCTTTTTTAGGTGATTTTTTAGGAACTTTTCGTAATTATATAAATACGTAGCACCTATAGTCGTCGTCTGGTCCGTCCGTCCGCATAAAAGAGCGCAAAAACTACCCAACCGAATGTTTTGAAGTTTCATATATATATATATATATATATATATATATATAATCGTTGCAGATTTTTGTCGAGTCATTTCAAATTGTATGAAAATGAAATCAAAACTTAAAAAGATAATAATAAAAGCTTTCTTCATTCTGTTAAATCCTATCATGCGTAATTAATTCAATGATATCCCTTGATAGGTAATGATTCAAGGTTGTCATGGTGATTACGTCCTTTTTAAGATGGAGTCCTATTATTTCCGTATTACTGAATTTAAAAAACGAATTTGTATACTAAAATTGTTTAATTATAGCATTCCTGTAATATACCAACAGTTTATAGGATAGATGTTTCCGGGGATATAGATATTAATTGGAAATTAATTCTGAAATTTTCAAAGCTAAGCTTAAGTTTCCCATTGGAATTTTCAGACAATGTCAACAAAAGATAAAATGTTGCCAACCTAAAATGTACTCATTTTATTACGGAAATGGATCATTTCATAGTAACAGACGATATAATTCATTTTTTCAATGAAAAAAGAACTTTTTTTTTTAATTGTCTTGTATTGGATATTTGAGCATAGTATAATTTTAATGTAACAGAATTGTAATTAATTGTTTGTTAAAAGTGCATTGAAACTTCATTTCATAAAATAAAATTAATAGTTATATTATGAAAATCTGCACATAAAATAAATTTTGTATTCATGCATTTTTGCATCCAAGATCTGAATATTTATAAAACTAGTTATAGTACGAACGCACCTCATTTGTCCCGTCTGACGTACAATTTGCAACTTGTTTCAATATCTTACAGATTTATGCTTCTAATTTGTTATATGGCTCCCATCCACGGTGAATAACTTCATTTAAACATAACTCATTCAATTTTAAGTATACATACATGCAGATTTCGTTATACGTAGTTCGAAAAAGGGAAAATTCTAATTGGTCAATTTTGCATAGAGTGTACGTATAAAATATTAAAAAGTATAACCATTTCAAAATTTATGGTACTATTCCATTAAAAGAAACTTTGTTTGAACACTTTTCAGACATATAATTTTTTATTAATCTCCAAAAGAGAAACAGTTAAAGTGCGTTTTAACGCTTTTGACACACTCTGTATATGTTAAAATGGGAAACAGCATGATTATGGAAGTTTGCATTTAAAGTTTAATTAGAAACTTAAGAAATAATTTAAAATCATTTATCCAAAACGTAAACACATAGATGAAATCTATTTTAAATTACAAATTTTCATTCTACGTTAACTAAACATACAGTAAATAAAATATTTGAAATATGTTTTACTAGTATCGAGGAAACTAAAAAACTAGTCGTTGGGGGCCACCGTAATACTTACCCATCATGTATATGTATAATGTAAAATATTAAAATAAAACATGTGTAAACTACTTATAAAATGCATTGCAATTCAAATAAAATCCTGGCTTGATGACGTCATAAAAAGGCTCGATTACTGAATTGCTTGAAAGAAACATCCTTATAACTCCAAAATAATACTCCTATTAACTAGCGGTTTATTGCATCTGATTAAGCGTCAAATTTCCAATTAAAATATATATTTGAAGTGAAATTTGGATGAAATACAGGGTCATGAAAAATCGAAGGGTGTGGAAAATAGGATTACAAATATCTCGGCAACTCATTATCCGATCGACTTCATGTTTTATGCAAAATTTGTTTTTTTAGTGTATTTTACATTTACTCCTTAAAATAAACAATTTCGAAAATTTTTATATACCTTTCATCAGAACGAATATTTCGAGAGTCGGAAATAAAATGTTCCGGTTAATCGAGGTTATTGAAATGAAATAGGCTTCTTCCCATTATTACATACTAAGTACATACCAAATTGCAAGTCTCTATCTCAATTTGTTCGGGAGATAGAGCGTTTACAGACACACACACAGACACACAGACGGACGGCAAATTTTTTTTCTAAAAATATGTTTTTTGGAATCTCCAGTGTCTGAAACGTGTAAATCCGTCAAAAAAAATTTCGATTTTCAAAACGATTACAAGACTTACCCTATACTACGTATGATGGGTAAGTAATAAACGAATGATTTTCTTAAATAAATAAATGGTTTATTTATTTATATAAATGTCAATGAACAGTTTATTTACTTCCAACGTGTATTTATTACAAACAATTACACAATTACAATGAAGACTTTTAAATATGTATATACAGTAATATATGTTGGACAATTGCATCATTGAATATTATATATAAAGGCAGAAAATGTACTTAATGGTACATAAAAACAAGAACAATTATATCAACAGGTATAATTTAATTATGATTATATATACATGAAATCAACGTTTCAACCTGCGTTTGCAGTATGTATATATAATCATATTTAAATTTTACAAGTTCATTTAATTGTTCTTGTCTTTATGTACCATTAAGTACATTTTCTGTCTTTATATATGTATATACAAGTTTACATATAGTGTTCATGTATACATTCGCATAATAATAATTGTAATATTATTTAGCTACATTAAATTATCATTGTTTGAAGCCATTAATTTTGACAATCTAGTAAATAAGTATTGAATAACTTGAAAACCACCATTAATCATGTTAGCTCAGTATTCTCTATTATCTTAATTTTCAGCAGAACCATTCGAAACATATTACGTCTATTGATTACATTATGTCATATGAATTATATATATATATATATGAAAATTTAATATGGCGAATGGCGTTAGCAACAATGAAATTCACCCAAATGTAAGTATGGTCATACAGAATAGAGTACAGCTGAACAGGACACTCAATATATTTCATAACAGTCATTCAGAATAAATTCTGCCATCCATTGCACATTTTATCAGAACCATGAATATATGAATAATGACAACTTTGAATATAACTTGCTGCTTAGAATAAAGTTCTAACGTTAACTCTGAAATTTAAATTACTTCCTCAAAATTGAATAATTTCATAATTTTGTGGCATTTAATTTAATGAATAAAACGCAAAATCGTACACTAATTATTTAGGTGTAGATTATCCACTAAAGCAAGGTTTTTCAAACATTTTTTTTCTCAAGGCATATTTGAGATATTAAATTTTAGATGCATGCTTAATTAAGTGATGAAAAATCTTACAAAAATATACCTAAAAATGAAAAAATTCTTATGTACCTTAACACAATGAAAACGCTTCTTTGTGCCAAATATAAGAGAAACTATTTTTTTCTTTTCCTTCCTTTTTTTTCATTTACTTTCTTTTCTTTTTTAGGTAGCTTTCATTAAAAAAAGCTAGCTATTGCAGCCGTTCGGAGGAAAGCAGTTCCAGAAAAGTTTCGTGTATTTTCATCGACCGAGTTCGTTAGCCAGCTTCATCCGCCATCTTGTTTCATAATGGCGGCCAGTTAAAAAATGTTTGAATTTTTAAAATACAAAAAGTTGTACAAAAAAATTATAAATTGAAAAAGTTGTTTCCGTTAAGTGTTAGATCGTAATACAAGGATTCCGTAGAATTTTTTGTTTTGGCTTTATCTCAAAAAATGGCTGAGATATGGCAGTTAGAAATTCTAGGTTGACTGACATTTTGAAACAAGCTGAGTTTTGTTATGCTGTAAGTGTGCATGCTGAAATTCGCATTCAAATCTGTATTAGCGAAAACCGGGATTGAATCTTTTATAATCGGATTCCAAGCATTTTAGCTTTGGGGTGTTGAGTAAAATGAGTTGAATTTTTAAAAACATGGAATATGAAAGCTACCCCCCGGTACAGGCCAAAGGGATTTTTTGTCATTTGTTGTCGTTGCACTACACACAAACTGATGTTTCAGAGACATTCAAAAGCTCTCTTAACATATAATATAAAATTTCTTCTTTGCAACCTTCTGCCGTTTCTTATTTCTCTTACTTTTATTCTGTTATATAATATATAACTTACCATATATTCATGCACAAAAATATAAAACAAGAAATTTTACACGTAATTCAAAGAACTTGTGCCAAGTGTAATGGGTAAATATTGAATGAGGCTTTTAATATTTTTGCACAACAGATCTGAATTTTATCCAATGTACGCTCTTTATTAGTTCAAAAGCTTCAATTGCATATTCTGTTTTAACACTTTTCCTTTCGGTAAAAATGTTTGATTAAAAACATTAAATTTTTCGACAGATGTGAGAAAAGTTTCGTGTTTTTCTCAATACGCATTAAAAATAATCCCCACCCCCCCACAAAAGAAAATGCAAGTAACGTTATACACAAAATCTCATCACAAAGTTAATAACTTAATTAACTAGTATTTTATGGTCATCATAAATCTTTTTTTTACATTATTCTATTTCATTCATTTAAATAGCAGCCTTACACACCAACAAGTAGGAAGCTGAGTACATTTCTTTGAATTTAACTCAGAGTTACACAGATTAGGAAAAACAAAGACAGAGTTCAACAGCGCCCCACGCTGGGTATACAAATACAAGATTGGACCGACATGAATACAGAAGGTCGTTCACAATTTATGGAAACGATTCTCACAATTAATTTCTGAACATATAAGATATTATCTTAGCGGCAATGTTACTCTGCTGTATAGCCCTGACACTTTATTATAATTCTGGATCGAAATTTTAATCATAGTCGATTTTTATGTTAGTACAATCACATCAATTTTCTACCATACCTCTTGGAAAACTTTCCGAATTCTTTTCAATGATCGTGAATTCATTTAAACAAACCAAATGCAGAAAAGGGACATTGAGAAGGAGGAGGCAGGGGGGGGGGTACTTCAGGTGATTTTACATGTACTTCTTCAATTGTGACACAATTTATTTCCATTTGCAATTCTTCATTTGTTAAATTTGCGACAGTTGAGTCATGGAAGAGTGGGTGGGAGGACTTTGTTTATATGAAGCTCAATTAATGTCTTTTGATATGAAGATGGAATTTCTTCTTGGGTTCTAAAATTGGGTTCTAAAATATTTTACTGATAATAAAGCTTTACTGCTTTACTGCTCTTACTGCTAAATGCTTTATTGCCTTTTTAGGTGCGTTCGTAATTATATAAATACGTAGCACCTATAGTCGTCGTTTGGTCCGTCCGTCTGTCCGTCCGTCTGTCTGTCTGTCTGTCTGTCCGTCTGTCTGTCTGTCCGCATATAACAACGCAAAAACTTCCCAACCAAATGGTTTGCAATTTAAAATATATTATCTTTGCAGAATTTTGTCGAGACATTTCAAATTTTATTAAAATCGAATCAAAACTTTAGGAGATATTAATAAAAATATTTATTAAGAAATTTGAATTTTTTTTTTAAATCGGTGCTTTTTTGTTATAGGAGCTTCCGAAGTTTAATCGTCAAGCGACCGAGATACTTATTTTATGACAGAAATTAATCTGCAGACGATATAATTCATTTCACAGAATTAACAAGTTGGAAATTGTACGTCAAACGTTACAAACGAGGTGCGTTCGTACGCACGTTTTAGAATTAAATTCATGATATCCCGTGCGTAGAACGGGTTAAACAGCTAGTTAAGTATATATTTTATGACACTGTTCATACAAATATCTTAACTAGTTATATAAATATTCAGATATATATGTATCAGCTAGTTATATAAATATTCAGATCTTGATGATTTTTAATTCTGTGAAATGAATTATATCGTCTGCAGATTAATTTCTGTCATAAAATAAGTATCTCGGTCGCTTGACGATTTAACATCCATCGGAAGCTCATATAACAAAAAAGCACCGATTTAAAAAAAAAATCAAATTTCTTAATAAATATTTTTATTAATATCTCCTAAAGTTTTGATTCGATTTTGATAAAATTTGAAATGTCTCGACAAATTTATGCAAAGATAATATATTTCAAATTGCAAACCATTTGGTTGGGTAGTTTTTGCGTTGTTATATGCGGACAGACAGACAGACGGACGGACAGACAGACAGACGGACGGACAGACGGACGGACCAAACGACGACTATAGGTGCTACGTATTTATATAATTACGAACGCACCTAAAAATCATCAAGATCTGAATATTTATATAACTAGCTGATACATATATATCTGAATATTTATATAACTAGTTAAGATATTTGTATGAACAGTGTCATAAAATATATACTTAACTAGCTGTTTAACCCGTTCTACGCACGGGATATCATGAATTTAATTCTAAAACGTGCGTACGAATGCACCTCGTTTGTAACGTTTGACGTACAATTTCCAACTTGTTTTCCTTTAATTTAATTTCAAAACAACATCCAACAGCAATCATGTATCGTTTTGGAAATTTTTCTTTACATTCACAAACCCAATTCTTTTTTTCTTTTTTTATTAATTGATAAAATTCCCTCTTCTTTTGATACACTCACTTAAATAATGCCATGTTTCATCCAGTGTTACGATAAATTTTTATTTATCACTACTTATGTATTTTTTAATTCGAGCGTTAGAAAGCGCTATCCACAAAATTGAAAGTCCTTGGAAAGTTTTTCAAGATGTATAGGAGAAAATTGACATGATTGTAGTAGACAAAAAATCGACTATGATTGAAATTTTGATCCAGAGTTATAATCAATTGTCAGGGCTATACTGTAGAGTAAAATTGTCCCAATATGTTCAAAATTTAATTGTGAAAATCGTTTTCATAAAGTGTGAATGGCATTCTGTATTTTTAATTGCTAACTTTAATTGTTAATAAAATGTGGTGCATTTCTACCCAATAGAAAATGAGATAACGCTATAATGTTAATGTTTATCATAAAAGTATAGCGCAGCAGTGCCCTTTCTTTACATAACAAAGTCAAAATTTAAGCAACTAAATTTTCAATAAATGTCTTGCATTTTAAATTTGGGGAAATTCAAACTGACACAATATATTTTTTAATAATCGTCGAACACATTAAATTTCGTAAAATCCCATGCCATAGAGTCCGATATATCACGAAAATCGTTAAGTTAGAACACAGAAGCCCCGAACAATATTCACCCAAACCTAATCCATACCAACTTATGTCAAGGTCTAACTGAATATCCATCCAATAGATGCTGAGATATGGCTAACCAGGAAATTGTGAAAAATTGCAGCACAGCAGTGACAGGGCTATATACACAGAAACTTAATCGTATTCATTTATGTCAGGATGTCTCCGAATATGAAATCTGATTGAATTTCTTCCAATAGACTCCAAGATATAGCTATGACGAAAATCGTGAAAATCACAGCATAGCAGCGTCACTTGTTGGTCGATATACACCAAAATCTAATAAACATCTATTCATGTCATGATCTAAAAGAATATACAGTTTTATGAAATTCCATGTATTAGTTTTTGAGATATAGGTATCGAGGAAATTGTGAAAGATTCAACAAAGAAGCTTTACATATTGGGCGATATGCATCCAAGCCTAATCAGAATAATTTCATGTTGTTATTTAAATTAAATTTTCATTTAAATATTATGTATATATATATATATTTATTTTATTTTATTTTATTTTATTTTATTTTTTTACGCGGGGGCACCTCCCACATGTTTTTCTTATTTCCATTTTGCCACCATGATTAGAATAAATATTTCCTTCACCCTCATTTTTTCATAACATTATATACATCCAAGACTAATAAGAAAAATTTCATGTCAAAGTGTTTTATAAAATTATATTATTAAAACTTTATAAAATTCCGTGCATTCGTTCTTGTGATAGAGCGGCCACAAGAATTGTGTCACACAGACTAATGAATAGACCGACAGACATTTTCCAAAAATAGTCACATCGTGTTCCGGCCATCCCAAAACATGTAAATGCATCAAAAAACGGAAGTAGAAAAGTTTTCAGAATCCAATACTTTTTTCTTATATATATTACAAGACAAAAAATAATGCATATTACAAAAGTAATACTTTTTTTAATTTATAAATTATTTAAAAAATGATTGAAATCATCTCATGGCACACTGGTGTACCGCGGCGCACCGGTTGAAAAGCTTTTCCCTAAAGTTTGCGAGAATCGTTGTAATTTTGTAAATTTCATTAATAAAAAACAAGGCGTTGTATGCGAATATTTATTAGGATTTTCATTAAATTTTGTAAATATTTCAGAAAATACAATAAAGTATCTCTATAGTTTTTTGCACGCAAATTGATCATCAGCTTTGTGGAAATTTCATTTACGAACCTCAAACTTTAAAACAAGTAGCTGCTATTCTGTATAAATACATATAAATTCTGATATGTAAAGTTATTTTTGTAATGATTTAGAAATTTAATATTAGATAAGTTTATTCTGTAAGATTGTGAGGGAATAGTTACATTTTGAAAATATCATGAGGATGTGAGTATTGTTGAAAACTAACATTAAAATTAGTTACACGTGAATTGTATTTTCCTATCAAATTCTTTATTTTTTGTGAACGATAGTGCCTGGCGGAAATGCTTCGATATTGATTTGTACTTTGACAGTATCTGACTGATGTTTATTTAACCCTTAATTACTGTGAGCAATCTCACTGACCGCTCGATATTTTTCCGCGATCATTTCTACCCCCCATCATAGAAAACTAGTCTTTGGGGGTCACCATAATACTTACCCATCATGGATAAATATTAAAATAAAAAATGTGTAAACTACTTATAAAATGCATTGCAATTTGAATAAAATTGTGGCTTGATGACGTCATAAACTTTAAAGGCTCGATTACTGAATTGCTTAAAAGAAACATCCTTATAACCAAAGAAATAATCCTATTAACTATTGGTTTATTTTATCTGATTAAGCGTCTCATTTCCAATTAAAATATATCTTTGAATTGAAATTTGGATGAAATACAGGGCCATGAAAAATCGAAGAGTGTGGTAAATAGAATTACAAATATCTCGGCAACTCATTATCCGATCGACTTCATGATTTATGTAAAATTTATGTTTTTTTATTGTAACCTTACTCTTTAAAATAAACAATTTCGAAAATTTTTATATACCTTTTATCAGAACGAATATTTCGAGAGTCCGAAAAAAATAGTTCCGGATAATCGAGGTTACTGAAATTCATTAAGCTTCTTCATATTATTACATACTAAGTACATACCAAATTTCAAGTCTCTGTCTCAATTTCTTCGGGAGACAGAGCGTTTACATACACACAGACACACAGACTGACGGCAATTTTTTTTTCTAAGAATACGTTTTTCGGAATCTCCAGTGTCTGAAACGTGTAAATCCGTCAAAAAAAAATTTTCGATTTTCAAAGCGATTACAAGACTTACCCTATACTACGTATGACGGGTAAGTAATAATCCTATTCCTTTTTCTAACTTCCTGAAACGATACCACAAGTTCATATTCCGCTTGTCATTCATCTATATTTATTATATATACTAACTGACACAAGGCCGGCGTTGCCCGGGCCCGTGATAATAATAATAATAATAAAACATCAAGTCTTTATTATTTGATATCTTTAACACGATTTTGTATGAAATTATATTTTAAGATAAAAAATTCACGACAAAATATTGATATTTAGTGATAAAAGCACCTTTTTTTACGCAGGTTTGTTTAGTAGTTTTAAAATAAAATGTCCTTTTTGTCCAAACTCTTTAAAATCTTTATTGGTGATAAATAAATCGGTTTTACAGCCCGTGTAAAAAGTTCGTGAAAAATATTGTTATCCAGTGGTAAAAGAAATGTTTTCTTCTCGCTTTTTTGTTTGTTTGTTTATTTTCGCGTCGGCTCCTTTCACATAGCAATAGAGAAAATTTAGTTCTCATCTTCCAAACTCTCTGACATATCAATCGGTTATAAATATAACTGTATCAATGCTCTTTTTTAAATTTTGCGAAAAAATATGCATATTTAATAGTGAAAACATGAGTTCTTTAAAAACATGCTTTAGCTTTCAACCTCAGAACAAAAATATATTAGACGTTCTATGCTTTCAATGCAAAGGTACGCCTCCATCCGTTTTCAATCAACCCTTTTCAGTCCCCCAGGGCTAAACAGGCTAATCAATCAGGTTTCCCGTTTCTGAGGGGAGAACCCTTAAAAAAACTTTGACGCATGCGCAAAGAGACGATATTCGTGTGGAAAATTTAACAGAATGCGCTTTTCGTTTTAAATAAATATATATTTTTTGAAGCGGTCAATCAGACCAAATACAGTAGTTACGATTTTGTTTTTGTCTGAGAAGGATCTTTTTCTTCGCGTGTAATTTTATACTTTTCGAGGAAAAGTCCGGTATACTCCACACTAATTGAAATTAAGAAACCTATAAAATTTGGTCTGATACAGAGTATTAGGATACTGAAAATTTTGTAAATTATTTTATTGATCTTGATTCCAGTTTGGACGAGGAAAGACGAGGACTGGACGAGGAAGTAAATATTTCACTAATTCAGAGTATTTTTATTGAAAAAATAAATTTACATGGGCTGCAAGTAAACCAAATCGGGCAGTATAAATTTAGCTAAACGGGCATAATGTATTTATTTAAAAGTCCCAAACCAATAATAACAAGAATACTCGGAAAAAATGAGGGTGAAGAACAACATCAAATCATAAACAAATGATTATCGTCGCTACCATGTCAAACTGTCGAATGTGAAAAAATGCATTTTTCATTACTTTTAAAAATAGTCCGATTGTCACCACTGAAGTTTGTTAGAAATCTTCGCCTAGTATGGGTACAAATAAAATTTTTGCGAAGAACAGGGATGCCAATTTGCCTTCTTATGTGTTCAGACATACCGAACTCATACCGGAAATTTTTAGAGAAACAATTTTACTTTAAGTAATCATGAAATGTGTGCCATTAAATAAGGCAAAATTTCTGTTTGACATTTTTGATATTAATTCATTTCTGAATAAAAATGGAGACCAAACTGGCAACAGTGGTGAAGAATACTATTAAAATTTAGTGGTAACAATCGGCCAATTTTTAAAATCCAATTTTTCACATTTGATAGTTTGACATGGTAGCGAACGATATGGTCAATGATTTGTTTTTCTTGAAAACGTTTGTTTTTTCTAATGACAAAACAACAGTAATAATGATAACAATACTTACGGACTTTCTAATAGACAATACTAATAGCATACTTACTGACTTTCTTCTTACTTTTATTTTTATTTTTATGTTTGTAGTAATTTATTGTACTTTATGATAATAACCATTTACATCATTTATATTAGTTTTAATAATAATTTAATGCTTTTATAATTAGAAAATACATTATTCGGCGATTTCAATTTTCTAACATACTCCTGGTCCCGTGAGTATTGTATAACGGAGAATCTGCTATAACTCCAAAAGGCCTCATTCTGGTAAATTGTTTATCGAAGTATAAATAAAATAGTTCACGAGATAATGATAGTGCAAATAATATGTTATTATTAGTCACTTCATCATCGAGCAAACTCATTTAGGAAATCAAATAGTCACTCCGCAGTTATTTTGCTAATCATCTTGCTCACGTAAATTTCTCCTCTTACAAATAAACCTAAAGTCAGTTCAGAGAATTAATTAAAAACATGAGTTTAACGATAAATACAAAAAAATAGTCCGAGTTTGTACCTCATTAAAACTGCTTAAATAATACAAGGTTAATTCTGTGGCTTTAAAATATTAGATAAAAGAGTTTCAGCAACTTACAACAAAATTTAGAATTATCAACCTAGATAACTAAATGTTACTTAAACGGATTTTATCGTTATTTTTGGCTGCATATCAGAAAAAAAAAATCTAGCGTGACTCGGTCATATAACTTAGATATATTTTAATCATTACTTAGTGAATATGATTTTTTTTCCTGCGTCTAATAATTTGATGTTTTTACTAAAAACACTAATCTTTTACATTAAAATGTGATATTGGAAATTTTACTATGTTAATATTTAAATTATCTCAGACAGAAAGGCTAAAATTGTGACTGTAAATGATAATATATACGCATTATAAACACACACACACATATATATATAATTTGTATATATATATATATATATATATATATACATATATATATACTGATATCGGGTTTTCTTACCTCATAACTTTTGATTTAACAACATGATGAAAATTATTATTACTTATTCTTAACGTACAACTCTAAAGAGTTTTCTAATAATGCGATGTTACATATGCGTACAGTTGTAATTCAAAACTATTAAATAAAATAAGAATTTATATTAAAATTTTATCAAATTTACCAAAAAGTTATTAATGAATTAAATAATGTCTATTTATGTAACTTTTCTCATAATTCATTCATAACATTTTAATAAATTTGTGATATTAGTTATTATTTGATAATAATCCTGATTGAAATCAACGTACTTTTAAGACTACCGCTTCTTTTAACACGTTGACGGACAGTCCGAAATAGTGAAATTTGAAAATTGACACTATATGTTTTTGTAATTTTTAGAATATTAGAAGTATAGTTTTACTCTTTCTGCTTAAATAAACTTAATTTTGATTCATTCAGCCCCTTTAATTAGGTTGCACTACTCCCTTCACAACTACGTCAGGGTGGCTAGTGGTCGGGGAAAAATACAGTAAAAAAAGGGATAAACACCAGTATAATTATCATAGAAAAAATTATCTTGATTATTCGATCAAATAATCAATTTGAATTTTTCTATAAAAATATACTGGTAGTTATCTTTTTTTTTACTGTATTTTTCCCTGACCACTAGCCACCTTACGAATATACAATATACAATATACAATTTTCGTCATATTCTTAAATCAGAAACTATGAGGTAAGGAAACGCCAAGAATGATTTATGGACACCCTGTATATCTCTTAATGGGAGAGTCAACTTTAAAAAATAATTTTTATTATTTATTTTATTACACTAAGAAATTCTTCAACGACGTATTCTGTCCAATACATTTTATTTTATTGACATATTAAAAAAATTAAAGATATTTATTATAATTTTTTTAGGTGCGTTCGTAATTATATAAATAAGTAGCACCTATTGTCGTCGTCTAATCCGTCCGTCTGTCCGTCCCTCCGACTGGCTCTGTGTCCGTCCGTCCGTATATAATAACGCAAAAATTACCCAACCGAATGGTTTGAAATTTAAGATATATTATCTTTGCAGAATTTTGTAACTTTAGAAGATATTAATAAAAATATTTATTAAGAAATTTGAATTTTAAAAAAAAATCGGTGCTTCCTTGTTGCAGGAGCTTCCGAGGTTGAATCGCCAAGCGACCGAGATACTTATTTTATGACAGAAAATAATCTGCAGACGATATAATTGATTTCACAGAATTAAAAATCATCAAGATCTGAATATTTATTTCACTGAAATTTAAAAATTTTAAAACTATTTATTATATATTTTTTTTAATTTTAAAATGGCCCATGCGTTCGAATTTCCGAAGCATTATCTTATTTATTTCACCTTGTTACTTAAACAAGATTTTTTTAAACAAGAATATAAATTTATTTTTAATTCCGGCAGAATAAATATCTTTAAAAGAAATTTCTTTCGCGTAATTACCAAGAAAAAGTATTTTATTCAAAACTTTATTAGTCGGAAGAGTAGTTTGATTTCTTTGTTTAAGGTAGAGAGATCAAATTTAGTACAAATTAAAAATTAAGCTCCCATTAAGCTTAATTTCAGTAACATTGCAGACAATACAATTATTTTAAAATATGCTATTAGAAAAGTTATTTAAATTTAAAAAAAATTAAAAACATTATTTAATGTAGTATTTAAATAACAGTATTATAGCAGACGATTTTGTTTTCCTAGTTTTATTATCCGTAATGTCATCCAGTACGTCAAAGGGATGCCGGATTACCGAATATTCTTGATTAACGGGCTCATTCAAGAAAATTTGCAAGATCAATACCATGTCCCAATTTGGTTAAAATTAATTCAGAAAAATAAAATTCTTTAGAATTCTTTTGAAATCAACATAGTATATTTCTAAAGAAGGTATCAATCAAACAAAACCCCCAATTCGACTAAAACTTAAACTTATGTACTTAAGTCAGGAATTTTTCGTATTCGGAGTGTCTTATACTTTTTCAACAAATGAAAAACTAGATATTCTGCCGGTAATAATAATAATAATAATAATAATAATAATAATAATAATAATATGCCAAACTTTTAAAACAACGTATAGAATATTCGAATTTCTCTTAATTACTTGCTAAAATCAACTCTTAATGTAAAACGAACACGTAATTACATGCTCTAGCAGTTATACTTCTCGCTGCAACTAGAAACGTCATAACCGTTATGTGATGATATGTAGTTTTCATGCTAACTATTCAAACAAATCTGGATGTTTATTGAATCGAATATAATGACAAAATGTTTCCGAAATTTATTCCTCCAATATGTGGTTATGATAAGAATATTAAATATGCGATGAACTCAATGAATTGCATATATTCAATTGTAAGAACTTGAATAGTTACCAAGTAACGTAATGTAAGTTAATACCAAATCTTTATTAATTAGTTTATTAGAAATATGCTTCTGAGCTTGTTAAACAGCACAATCTTTGCTATGACTTACCGATTTGCAATCAAACAAAATTGCAATTAAGCATGAATTTTAAAGTTGTTTTAAATAGGAATTCAAAGGAGATTATATTTTTTTAAACAAATACATACAGTTCAAATATGAACAAGCTCTTTTACTTTCGTCTATCTTTACAAGAAGAAAGTATACGTATCATGAAAATTTTCGACGGATTTATACGTTTTAGAAGGTCCTGAACACGATTTGACCATTTTTAGAAAATGTCTATCTGTGACTCTGTCTGTCTGTTTGTATGTGACAAAAATTTTGTGGGTGCTCTATCTCAAGAACTAATGCACGAAATTTAATAAAACTTTATATTTAGTTAGTCCCTGATATAAATGGGTGCTGATTAGTTTCTGGTGAAAATCGCCCGACAGGTGGCGCTGCTATGCTGATATTTTAGAGATTTCCGCAATAGCTCTATCTCAAGAACTAATGCATTTATTTTCACCGAATTTCAGGTTCAGTTAGACCTTGACATAAATAGACCGTGATTACGTTTTGGTGTAGATATCCCAACAGGACGGGGTGCTATACCATTTTTTCTCGATTTTTACGATAAGTATATCTCAAGAACTAATGCGCGGAATTTCATCAAAGTTCAGATTCTCTTAGACCTTGACATAAATAGATGCTGCTTACGTTTTGGTGTAAATTGCCCAACAAGTGGCACTGCTATACCACTTTTTTCTCAATTTTTACGATAGCTATATCTCAAGAACTAATGCACGGAATTTCATCAAACTTCAGATTTTGTTAGACCTTGACATAAATACATTCTGCTTACGTTTTGGTGTAAATTTACCAACAGGTGGCGCTTCTATGCTACTTTTTAAATTATTATCACGATAACTATATCTCAAGAACTAATGCACGGATTTTTAACAAACTTCAGATTCAGTTAGATGTTGACATAAGTTGTTGATTAGTTTTTGGTCTAAATCTCCCAACAGGTGGCGCTACTATGCTGCATTTTGCAGGATTCCCATGATTTTAGCAATAGTTCTATCTCAAGAACTAATGCACGGAATTTAATAAAACTTTAGATTCAGTTAGACCATGATATAAATTGGTACTGATTCTTTTTAGTGTATGCGAAACCTGTGTGAGATAGAAGAAAGTTTTGGATCACAAACAAGCACATCCGACTAGCTCTTAAATGTATTTTTCCTTTCCCTATACCGTTCCTGATATTTGGTTATCCAAATAAATGCACGAGTTTGAATAATTGTAGTTGTATGGGAGTTTACAATAATAATTTTTACCTAGAAATATGTTCGAGTGTCAAGAAAGAATGATTTCAACAAAAACACTGCATTTTAAAACTATAATATTTTTCGTTTAGCCTGCTTCTTTATATTACAAAATAAAGTAAATACAGTTTTTTAGAAAACACCTTTTATGAGTTTTTAATGATTATCTTTAAAACCACGCTTAAATTCAACATTTTTTAAGTATGATATTTTTTTGGGTACTTACGTATTATCCGTGCCAGTTTTAAACCAACTGCGCCAAGCATGGAGCCAGTATTACTAACTATAGTAACCCTTATAATTTTTTTTCTTGCTACATGGTACATGCCTGAGAATAATCTATAATATTATTCTTTCTTATTTACTGTGATATTTACCGTTTATTAATTTTACTAAAATAATGTTATTTACTATTTTTAACAATGTTATAAATTTAATAAACATATATTACATTTTATTTATTTTATAATACCATTTTTAACAATGTTATTTAATAATGTTAAATTACTGCATTTGAAAACATGATTGGCAACGATAAACAAGATTGGTACTTGGCAACCATTTTTGGCGATCAATCTCCTGGCACGGATAATACGTAAGTACCATTTTTTTTGTTTAGCCTGCTTCTTTATATTACAAAATAAAAGTAAATACATTTTTTTAAAAAGCACCTTTTTAGGAGTATTAATAATTACCTTTAAAACCACGCTTAAATTCATGGTTGTAATTCATGAATTCCAAATAATTTTCGTTACAAGATGTTAATTTTAGCTGGACCCCTTTTATTGAAAAATCCCTGTTTTGATTCCTGTTTAATAGAAAGCGTGAGCTAGTGAAAATATTTAACAAATTAAAAGTTTTGTTCTGTTTTTTTTAAAGTTAAGACAACAGAAAAGAGAAAAAAAAAAGCATTATTTAAACACTCTATTCAGAATTTCTAAATTTTGTCTCAACGTAAAATCTTAATTTAATTTAGATTAAATTAGTAAATGACAATTTCTTAAAAATAATTATTACACTCCTTATTTTTGTTTATATTTTCAACTTTTTAGTGTTTTAAAGATTTTGTTGTTGCAGTTTACAGCCAATTAGCCTATTTGG
This sequence comes from Maratus michaelseni, assembly GCA_963931845.1. NCBI lineage: Eukaryota > Metazoa > Arthropoda > Arachnida > Araneae > Salticidae > Maratus > Maratus michaelseni. The sequence continues at coordinate 3,933,459 of OZ007598.1, read as the reverse complement.
ATGTGAGTAGTTTGGCGCACGAGGAATTCCATTGCTTTGTAACTTGTAAACAGTTGTAACCTTAAAGCACATTTGTTGATTTATCCCCTGTAGCCAGCTAAATGAAAATGCTTAAAATTAATTAATTAATTGATAATTAAATTCTAAAAATATTTAAATATTTTAGTGTCATCGAATACTTACCTGGATACATAATTTGTATAATTTTAGCATATCAGTGATTGAATAAAAAAATTGGTTACAAAATTCCATCTTTTCAAGATAAGTTAAATAGATAAAATAGTGGAAATACTGTGAATAAATTCATTAATAAAATAGCCTTAGCTATGACTGTTTAAGTATATATCTATGATATCTCTTTTATTAAAGGCGTTTTTATAACTGCTAGAAGCATGTTACCTCGATACATTGGATATCGGATCTTTTATCCCACTTGTTATATATTGTATATACATCGCGGAATAGTCTATGAATTTTATTAACATTAACAAAACACGACAAGCGAGAAATACTATATAGCGGAAGACATGATAATCACGTAGGATGCTAGATAACAATTGTAACATATTTGCTATGTAAGATAACTTTATTTATCAATAATAATAATGTATCTTCGGATAAAATAGCATAGGCAAATCATGACATAATTGTTTACGTCTGTACAATTATTTCATTTAAATGATAATATCAAGCACAGCATTTCATGCAAGCATATATGGTAGTTTCAAAAAGGATAGTTTACGGACGAACTTTTTAGGTGATGCATTCATTATACATGTATTTTCATAAATATTAGAGTATAAATAATTAAAAATATTGGCATTTAAATTCACAGACACATTTATGACCGTTTGATTACCGCATTTAATATTTATTTCTCCGAAAACATCTATTCGAAAACTCTCGATAGATTATATAACTTCTATAATTAAACAATATTAGTATACAAATTCCGTTTTGAGATTCAGTAATACGGAAATAATAGGACTCCATCTTAAATAAGAAGCAATTACCATGGTAACCTAGAATCATTACCTATCATGGGATATCATTGAATTAATTACGGACGATAGGATTTAATAGAATGAAGAAAACATTTATTAATATCTTTTTAAGTTTTGATTCAATTTTCATAAAATTTGAAATGACAAAATTCTGCAACGATTATATATAAGTCGAACCCCGCTATAGTGAACCGTCTACGGACCCAGAAATATGTTCACTATAACAGATGGTTCACTATATCCAAACTCTTTAAAAAGAAAATATTTTTTTGCATATGATTGTTATTATTGATTTTTTAGTATATGATGTATTGTTAAAAATAATGATTGCTATAATACGTTATTTACTTACAAATTATTAACTAATTAAATTGACAATAAATCAAATAATAAAAAAAATGTTACTTACAAAAACTTGATTTTATTTTTACATTCTATGGAAGAGATTTGTGATTTTTGATTAAATGCAGTTCAATTTTAAGTAGAGTTCATCAATTTTCTTAACAATTAGTAAAGAATCTAATATTTTTTTGGTACACATTTTCAGTAAAAAAAAAATGTTCAAGATATTCGCTGCCGATTTCACTTCCGAGATAGAAAGTGCCGAAATTTCTAAGTCTTCTTCAACATCGTTCTTTTGTTTAACTTCAGATACAATGTCATCATCTGTAGGAGTACCAGAAGTATACATTTCATTATTGCAAGATTCGAAGTGCGCAGTAACGTTCCTTGGAAAAATGTTCACATTATGCTTTTTCAGCCACAGAGATATTGGTAAGATTTCTTCATCATCTTCATCTTCCACGTTGGCATCTTTTCCTTCCCACAACACATCTTTCGAAAGACCTGCACGTCGGAAACAGTTGCGGATTGTTGCTGATGTCATCTGTCTCCACGACTTTTCCAACAAAACGGCTGCTTCCAAAAGTGAGATGTTGTATTCCGTATTGTTCTCTTCATAGTTCTCCAATATATGCATCACTAGCTGTTTCCTATAATGGGACTTCCGGCTGCGAATAACGCCCTGGTCCATGGTCTGTAGCACAGAAGTCGTGTTTGGAGGCAAAAAAAACGAGCTTAATGCATTTCAGATTTTCTAAGTGGGGATGAGCTGTGCAATTGTCGACAAGGAGAACAATTTTACGTTTTTGCTTCAACAAATCATTGTCCCATTGTCGAAGTTCTTCGAAAAAAACTGGAAGTCATCCAGGATTTTTGATTAGCTTTGTAATTGACGGGCAGTTTTTTAACATTTTTAAAACACCTTGGTTTTTGGGATTTACCCACGACAGTTAATTTTCGCTTTTTTGATCCGTTCATATTTGCACATACAAGAACAGTCATTCTCACTTTCGAGAGCTTCCCGTTAGTGCACTTTTCTCCTTTAAATTTTAACGTCTGATCGGGAGTCATTTTGTAAAATAAACCAGCTTCGTCAGCATTAAAAATATCCTTCTCTTCATAACCCTGGATTGCATCCGGCCACACTTGAGCTTTCCACTTTTCCACATCCGATGCACAAACACTTGCTGCTTCACCGACAATCTTTCCACAAGAAATATTGTTCCGTTTTTTGAACCAATCCAGCCATCCATTAGAGCACACAAAACTGTTTTCTCCGAATTTTTCGGCAAACTCATTCGCTTTACTTTGAAGCATGGGTCCGGTCACAAGAGGATTTCTATTCCGCTGAATGGTGAACCATTTTAATAGAGCTTTTTCCACATTTTCTCTTTCAGCCCGACGTAGTTTCTTCGAAGAATCCAAATTTTTATTGTGTGCAGCAAGAGTCGCAATGCGATTTTTCCAAATGTTCGAAACTGTAGATTTTGACAAGGGAAATTCCTCGCACAATGCCGATTGATTTGTTCCATCTTCAATACGTTTAATTATTTTAACCTTATCATCAATCGAAAATGCTTTTCTTTTCAAAGAATTCGCCATTTTTACAAAATTTTTAGCTGCTCTTGAAAAAACGTCTTCTTATCTCAAATCAAACAAAAGAATAATGAAGAGAGACACTGTAAAACGAGGAACATTCTTGTACTATTCCGATTATACCGAGGGGCAGGGGATGAAGTTAGCAAATGAACACCAGAGCTTATTCCTAGAATTAGGGAGAAACGAAGAAGAGAGTTTTTTCCCTGTACCTGTAATAGGGAGAGGAGGGGAAGAAGAAGCATGTGCTGTTTAGGCGATGAGCATGAAAGAGTGAAATTTGACACAATATAAAGCCATGTCATCATTTGCAGTCACAACTAGTGCAAGTTTAAAGTTGGAGAACTGAAAAAAGAAATCTGGGGAAATAAAATTTGAGTCCACTATAAACGAACTACCAAAATCTCAGCTGTCCACTATAAGCGTATAAAATAACATTAGTTAAATGGGTGTTCGGATGGGACCAGCAAAAAAGTTCATTATATCCGAGTGTTCACTATATCCCGGGTTCATTATAGCGGGGTTCGACTGTATTAAATTTCAAACCATTCGGTTGGGTATTTCTTGCGCTGTTATATGCAGACAGACGGACGGACGGATACGTATTTACATAATTACGAACGCACCTAAAAAAGTAAAAAAAATACCAGATGCTAATTGAGAAACAAGAATACTGTCCAAGTTTCTTAGATTGTTTTGTAGTCCTGTAAAAATCAGTTTGAAAGGGAGTGGAATTGTTATTGATAACATATAAAGAGAAATATTCTATCTGATTTTGAAGCATCAGCACTGTCAGTGCATCAACATAAAAAAGGTTTGGGATATCCCTTGAATATTCAAGCTTTCTGTTTTAAGTCATTTTTGAGAATTGCTTGAAAACAGAACTCATGTCTTTCCGTCTAAGTTGTACAATAATATTTCAAAATAAAAGAATTGCGACTTTCAAGGATTCCTGCCAATACTTGGGTATAAATAACAAATTTGCTGTTTTAAATAGTTTTTTAGGAACAGACAAAACAGGAAACGCCATCAAGGGAAAGTATTTCGGATTAATAATTATTTCTATGCAATATATTTTTAAATGAGAAAATTAATTTTGAACAATTTTAGAATGTTGAAAATTTTTCCACTGTGTGGTTTCGGTATTGGGTTCATCCGCTCTCAGATTCTGATGACACAAAACTTTCCAGGATCAGACGGACTCGGATTTCGAATCGTCAGGCTCGTGCTCCGAAGACAAGAGACCGACTCATCTCTATCTAAAAGTATTTTTCATGCTATTTCTTTAAAGCATGTAGATGTTTATTGAACTGAGTATAATGATTTAATACATAAAAAATGCCTTCTTGAAATATCAGAGTGTGATAATATTAACAAAAATCTAGTTAAATTTATTTACTAATTGCATATACAGGGTGTCCGAAAATTCCTTGACACATTTTAAAATTCAATAAAAGATCAAGCAATTGGCGTACGAGAGTGCGGTTTGGACGAAAATGCTACTTATGATCTGAAATTTTGTTTAAGAAATAAAATAATTAGTTTGAAATTTTTCTCATAGATGGCACTGCTTCTGGAAAATTATACATAAAACGTAGTAAGTTATACATAATACGCATCTTTATATATAACAATTGCGAAAAATGCACAATGCGTATGCACAGCTTTTGTCCAAACTATGGCAACCCACATTCCAGAACTTAACAATACTCGCCTTCATGAGTTCGATTAGACGATTCAGACAAGTAAACAAACGTTGCTGTTTGGCGATAATAGAAAGGTCGCCAAGATACTTGGCGATTCGTTTTTTTCCAAAATTGTATCGACCAATCAAATTTTTTTGTCCGGATGCCGCTATTATCTAATGTTTGTTGACTTGTCTCATTTGTCTAATCGATTTCAGGAGGGCGAGTATTGTTAAGTTCTGGAATGTGGGTTGCCATAGTTTGGACAAAAACTGTGCATACGCATTGTGCGTCTTTCGCTATTATTATATATAAAGGCATTCTACGTACTATGTATAACTTTCCAGAAGCAGCGCCATCTATGAGAAACTTTCGGATTTTTTAAAAAGTTTATTTGCTTAAACAAAATATCAGATCATAAGAAGAATTTTCATCCAAACTGCAGTCACGTACGCCAATGGCTTGATCTTTTATTGAATTTTTAAACAAGTCAAGGACTTTTGGGACAACGTGTATTTTAACTTTGAGTTTGCATGACCAATTTGCAATGCATTTTATTCTGTGTATGAAATTCTTTAAATTTCATATTCGGAAATCTGTACGCAACTTGAAATTTTATCAAACATAATAGCTGTCTAAAGTTATTGGCATTAATTTATGTATATGGATATATTAATAGGGAAATAATACAGTTAGTTAATTAAAATAGAGGTACATTTGTGAAAATTTTTATACATATTACACGGACGGGAAATATACAAAGAGCTCGAACGATAGTTAATTTTAATAGCAGTATTTTCGTATGCTAATCTTCGCTTTATTTAATTGTATAATTTCTGCGATAAAAAAAAAGGGCTATATTGAAATACAGGTATTAATATGTAGATAGCACGCAATATCCTGCGCATAATTATCATTTCTGATATTATACAAAACATACATAAAAAAGCTATCCTATTAAATATTATATATTTTTTTATTTTTTTTATAATGGAGAATATAGAAGATAAAAAAATACATAAATAAAATAATTTTATGTAAAGTAATATTGATTATGTAAACTTGAGTGCAGCTTTCTTGAACTGAGCATATTGATAAAATGTATACAAAGTAATTTACTTGTGTATCACAGTATTATAATTATATTAATAGAGATCTCATGTATATATTGATTAATAGTAATATCTCTTAACTTGAAGTGTTATTGATTAATATGCAACGCATTTTATGATGGCCATGAAAGTTTATCAATTTTTTAATCAGATATCGGTAGACTTGTTTAAAATTCGATACAATATCATCTCCATCTTTATGTGCATCAGATGGGAATGTATTTGGGTAAATGGTATGGAGTTATATTTATCATTATATATATTTTGTAAAAGAGTATAAATCAAAAAGCTATGTTAAAAAATAATGTCATTTTACATTTGTTATTAACAGCGACTATATGTTGCGAAAAAGTTAATATAATATACTTATGAACAATTAATACTGCTGTTTTTTTATTTCATGACATCGAATATACGTTGTAACAGAAGCATACATATTTCGTTATGAAATATAATATTGCTCTTCATTTGTTTAACAACGGGTAATATACAAGGGGAAGTCAAGAAGTTCAGGGTTTCAAGATTAATTTTACCATTTAAAATTAACTTCTTACAGAGAACTAAGTATTAATCTTAAATATTCCCGCATGACAAGGTTCCTTGATTTTCATGTCCCTGGAAATATGTTTAAAGTAGCAAATTTGTTATTTATATCCAACCACCGGCAGAAATCTGCAAACGTCACATTTCATATTCGTTAAACAACTCTGGCAGAAAGACATGAGTTTTCCACTAATCCTGGAAAAGTACTTAAAACAGAAACCGAGGACAGAGAAGGGATATTCCACGGCAGTGGCATAGTGTAAGGGAGGAGGGGGCTCGATCATTTTACTACCAGTATAATTATATACTGCATTTGGTCTTATCTAATCTCTGAACATTATGAATTAAATAAGGCCAAATGTAGAATATAAAAATACTGATAATGAAGTGATCAAGTCCCTTCCCTTTTCGCTACGCCACTGTCTCACGGCATCATTATGTTACTAACACTGACCGTGCAAAGGCTTAAGAGTAAAATAGAATATATCTCTTTATATACCATTAATAACAATTCAGTTTCTTTTCAAACTGATTTTTAAAGGATTGTAAAACAGTTTAAAACCCTAAGAATACATTTTTGTCTTCAAATAGCAAGTTTTTTTACATTCCTGAATTTGGGAATGCATAAAATTTTCAGTTTGAGCCCGATTCCAAAGACTGGTATGAAAATCGAGCCCGAGCCCATTTCAGGTCCAAGATCGGACTCGGATTCAACCCATCTCATCTTTATAGCACACCACACTGCCCGTCATGTTCGTCACCTGATTTGCTGCGTTTGTCGGCCCTAGGGCATTAGAAGTAGCAACAACAAAGTTGTTTATGTTAATGCCAATATTGCATATTTTAATACTCGATACATTATAATAATAATAATTAAACAAATCTCATCAAAAAGTCACCTGTAAAAAATGCAGCCAAGTCTCGTAACTCATTTACCGTAAAAAGTACTGAGATCGTATAAAGCCAAGTTTAACTATCTTATTAACTCTGAAATTTTCATTCACAAATCACTCCTAGTCTCTACATCTTTAGTTAATTATTATTTTTTGACTTGGCAATTACGTAGCACGAGAATGTGATGTATATAGTTAGTCTTTATCATATAATACTATAACATATTAAGGTGTAATAACTTCCCTGTGCATATGTAATTTGCCTTAATTAAATTATCCCATCCCATCCCATAACATAGTAAGATGTAATAACTTCCCTGTGCTGCGTAATTGCCAAGTCACAAAACAATAATTAACTAAAGATGTAGAGACTAGGAGTGATTTGTGAATGAAAATTTCAGAGTTAATAAGATAGTTAAACTTGGCTTTATACGATCTCAGTACTTTTTACGGTAAATGAGTTACGAGATTTGGCTGCATTTTTTACAGGTGACTTTTTGATGAGATTTCACTTCTTTTTGTAAGTAATCCTCCTTTTCTTGATTTTGGGTTCTTTTTTGGAGATCATCCACTGATTTTCGCTAAGCCCACACTCTGTCCCTATTATTTACAGGTATCAAAATTTTGAAGCTTTAGTTTCGTTTGCAAAGTACTGTAGATAAAAAAAAAGATTTCAGGTTCCTAGGCAAGCACTAAGTTATGGGAGGGGGGGGGGTTCAAAAGTACTCTCAATTGCTTCCAGGATAGGTGCTATCCATCTGAGATATTACTCGCAGCCCTAGATACTTGATATTTAACATAAAAGAACTTTTCAGTATAAAAAGAAAGCCAAAGTTAAAATTTCCGGAAATTTCCAATAAATCAAACTATATTCCTTTTTTCGATGTTTTTTTTTTCGTTTTTTTAGTCTTTTTTTTATTATTTACGGATTTTTTAATATTTCCTTATTTTGTGTACTAAACCCTGCTTTTCTGCAAAATGTCAAACTTCTAGGACTTCAAGATCGAATTATTTTCAAATTTTCGACTTTTTATAAATTTATTGATTTTTCGATTTTAATTCTAAGTTACCTGATTGTCATGCCAATGTAGTAATTATTTGATCCGTCTTCTTAGGATCATTTAGGTTCAATTTAGAGATAAATCAAGTGAATCTTAGAGTCACCATGATTTTATTTAGAAAGGATTATCAAGCAATAACCAGCCAGTAATGTCGGGAGGGTAGGGGGAGCTGTGAAAATTTTTGTGGGGCTAACATCATTTAACAATCCATATTTCACATGTGAAGTAAATAGAGTAAAGCCTGTGAAAGAAAACAAACATGTCTATAAAGAAATCGCGTATATCGTAGCCAGTCTATAGCGGAACTTTTCGATAACGAAATTCGTAAACGAAAGAAAAGAAAACCATAATCCTGGGGAAATAACATAAAACAATTACGGGCGTTGTACTAGCTAATAGGACAATTATCTTAAAACTAATGTTTCTAGCAGTACAAAATCAAATTGTTTTCGAATTTTCGATTTCTTAAAGATATTTCGATTTTTGGATTTTATTTTCGAATTAAACGAATATTTTAGTTGTTCCTTTTATTGAATAGTAAATACTACCTTTACAACAAGTTTTAAGTTTCTAAGACTACAAGATAAAATTATTTTCAATTTTTGATGTTTTCGAATTTTTTTTATAATTTTCTGGATTTTTTATTTTTTTCTTATTTTGTATCCTTTATTACAAATTTCAAGTTTCTAGGTTTACAAAATCGAATTATTTTGAAATTTCCGATCTTTTTCGAGTTTTTTATTCTATTTTCGAATTTATTGTGTTTTAATTTTTCCATTTTCTCTATCCTAAACATTAAGTTTACGCCGAATTTTAAGTTCTAAAGCTACAAAATCGAATTTTTTCAATTTTTCGATTTTTTTTTTTTCGAATTTTACAGATTTTTTATTTATTTCTTTTTTTGTATCCTAAAATACTACCTTTATTCCAAATTTTAAGTTTCTAGCTTTGCAAAATCGAATTATTTTCAAATTTTCGTTTTTTTTTTCGATTTTTTGATTTTATTTTCAATTTTTGTTGTGTTTTTAATTTTTTCTTTTCTGAATCCTAAACACTACCTTTACACCAAATTTTCAGTTTCTAAGACTACGAGATCATATTATTTTCAATTTCTCTCTTTTTCTTTCTTTCTTTCTTTCTTTCTTTTTCTTTTTTTTTTTTTTTTTTTGATGAGATTTTCGATTTTTTTTTTTAATTATCCATATTTTTTAATGTTTCCTTATTTAGTATCTTAAATATTACCTTTATTCCAAATTTCAAGTTTCTAGCGCTATGAAATCGAATTATTTTCAAAATTTCCTTATTTTTCGATTTCTTTCGATTTTTTTATTTTATTTTCGAATTTTATTGCGTTTCTATTTTAACTTATTCTTAATCCTAAACACTATCTTTACCGCGAATTTTAAGTTTCTAAGGCCAAAAGATCAAATTATTTTAATTTTTTTCAATTTTTTTCGAATTTGTAATTTTTTTTTTCGAATTTTCTGGATTTTTTAATTTTTCCTTATTTTGCATCCTAAATACTACCTTTATTCCGAATTCCAAGTTTCTAGCGCAACAAAATTGGATTATTTGAAATTTTTCGAATTTTTTCGATATTTCGATTTTATTTTCATTTTTTTTTTTTTGTGTGTTTTTGATGTTTTCTTTTTCTGAATTCTAAACACTACCTTCACACCAAATTTTAAGTTTTAAGACTACAAGATCGTGTTATTTTCAATTTTCAATTTTGTTCGATTTTTTTGAATTTTCGTTTTTTTCCGGATTTTATAATTTTTCCTTTCTTTGTATCCAAAACACTAGCTTTATTCCAAATTTTAAGTTTCTGTGGCTGCGGGATCTACCCAATTTTTTTGATGATGCGAGAGTGAGTTAGTGTGTGAGTGACAAAAAATCGAAACTTTGAGTTCATACATCGTCTGCACTAATTTATGGGTATTTTTTGAATTATCCATATTTTTAAATTTTTCCTTATTTAGTATCTTAAATATTACCTTTATTCCAAATTTCAAGTTTCTAGCGCTATGAAATCGAATTATTTTCAAATTTTCCTTATTTTTCGATTTTTCCGATTTTTTTTATTTTATTTTCGAATTTTATTGCTTTTTTTATTTTAACTTATTCTGAATCCTAAACACTATCTTTACTGCGAATTTTAAGTTTCTAAGGCTAAAAAATCAAATTATTTTAATTTTTTCAATTTTTTTTCGATTTTTTCAAATTTTCGAATTTTTTTTTTCGAATTTTCCGGAATTTTTAATTTTTTCTTATTTTGCATCCTAAATACTACTTTTATTCCGAATTCCAAGTTTCTAGCGCAACAAAATCGGATTATTTGAAATTTTTCGATTTTTTTCGATTTTTCGATTTTTTCAATTTTGCTTTCGATTTTTTTGGTGTTTTTGATGTTTTCTTTTACTGGATACGAAACACTACCTTCACACCGAATCTTAAGTTTCTAAGACTACAAGATCGTATTATTTTCAATTTTCAATTTTGATGGAATTTGTTGAATTCTCGAATGTTTTTTATCCGAATTTTCCGGATTTTATAATTTTTCCTTTCTTTGTATCCTAAACACTACATTTTTTCCAAATGTCAAGTTTCTAGGGCTACGGGATCTACCTAATCTTTTTGATGACGCGTGAACGAGTGAGTGAGTGACAAAAAATCGAATGTTTGAGTTCATATATCGTCTGAACTAGAAAAGACAGAAAGTTGTAATTTTAAATTTTGGCCCTGTGTGCCAAATACTCTAGAAAAACGAAGTTTCAAATTTTTGGGATCAGTACGGAGATATCGAGGGGGGGTCAAAAGTGCCCTGAGTTGTTTCCAGAAAAGTATGCTTACGGCTGTCCTCTCTCGACTTGGCGGAGGCACTGCCGTGCCTCCAGATCTTGCCAAGGCTGTGGTTTTCCTATTAGACTTAATGTTAGCTATATGCTCCATTTTTCTGCAACTAAATTTCCTCATGCCAATATAGTAATTCATTGATCCGTTTTCTTAGGATCGTTTATGTTCAATTTAGAGATAAATCAAGAGAATCTTAGAATCACCATGATTTTATTTAGAAAGGACTATCAAGCCATAACCAACCAGTAATGTCGGGAGGGAGGGAGAGATGTGAAAATTTTTGTGCGACCAACATCTTTTAACCAGAAATATTTCATATATAAATTAAATAGAGTAAAGCCTGTGGAAGAAAATGAACCTGTCTATAAAAAAAAGGTCTATAACGTAGCCAGTCTATAGCGGAACTTTTCTATTACAAAATTCGTAAACAAAAGAAAAGAAAAGCATAATCCGGGGAAAATAACACCAAACAATAACGGAAGGTGTACTAGCTAATAGGACAATTATCTTAAAATCTATCTAAAACAAACTATCCCCATCCTGTGGGATTTGTTTTTCAATGTTTTACTTTATTTAATGCAAAACATAGATTGCATCCGACAACTCATAAAAAAGTCCTCCGGCCTGTACCGGCAGGAAGAGGTAGCTTTCCTATATCTTTGTTTTAAAATTTTAGCTAATGTTACTCGAAAACAGCAAGTTAAAATGCAAAGAAACCGTTTACAAAAGATTCGTTTACACTGAATTTGAATAAGAAATTCGCCAAATTATTGAGCTATAGCCAAGTTGGCCACATTTATGAAGACTTATTTTTGTCGCCAACTTTGACGAGATTTCGCCAATTGTCGCCAAGTTTGGCGAGAATTTGGCGCTATTGGATATGAACATATAGTTTTATGCGTATATTCATATCCAATCATTCCCCAATCATTAATATATAAATGATTGGGAAAATGATTACAACAATGAAAGAAAATAATTTGCGAGAAATCGCCTTCACTAAAACTTATAAATTTATATTAAAATCATTAAAATTACAGACATTACAATACACTTTCATAAAACATTAAAAACATATTAAAATTGGACGTTTCGGATTTACATGGAAAATCCCTCTTCAACAACAACATTTCACTTAGCGTAAATTATCGTTAAAAAATATCAACAAATAGAAAATGCAACGTATCAAAATTTCGAAGTCAAAGTTACAGTTATAATAACACGGAGTATTCATTCGGGATTGCACCTGCTTGACCATTATTGACCATAAATTTATCGTTGGTTTTTTGTAATGTGCTGTTTTGTTTCAAAATGTCAGCCACCCTAGAATTTCAAACTGCTCTATCTCAGCCAATTTTTAAGATAGAGGTAAAACAAAAAATGCTCTGGAATCCTTGTATCAAGTCCTAACACCTAATTAAAAAATAAACTTGAATTTTTAACTTTTTTGTATATTTATTTTAGTTTCAAAATTTTCCGTGGCCGCCATCTTGAAACAAGATGGCGGACCAAGCTGGCCAACGAACTCGGTCGAGGCATTGGTGAGCTTAATACACACAATTAGTTTCATTCAAATTAATTTATAAATACGAGCGTTATCGTATCAAATTATTTTCATTTTTTCAATTTTTTTCGAATTTTTTTATTTTTTTTTTTCGAATTTTCTGGATTTTTTTAATTTTCCTTTTTCTGTATCCTAAATACTACCTTTATTCCTAATTTGAATTTTCTAGCGCAACAAAATCGGATTGTCTTCAAATTTTCGGTTTTTTTCAATTTCTTCAATTTTTTCAATTTTGCTTTCGATTTTTTTGGTGTTTTTGATGTTTTCTTTTTCTGGATGTTAAACACTACCTTCACACCAAATCTTAAGTTTCCAAGACTACAAGATCGTATTATTTTCAATTTTCAATTTTGATGGAATTTGTTGAATTTTCGAATGTTTTTTTTTTCGAATTTTCTGGATTTTATAATTTTTCATTTCTTTGTATCCCAAACACTACCTTTTTTTCCAAATGTCAAGTTTCTGGGGCTACGGGATCTACCCAATCTTTTTGATGACGCGTGAACGAGTGAGTAAGAAGTGACAAAAAATCGAATGTTTGAGTTCATATATCGCCTGAACTAGAAAAGACAGAAAGTTGTGATTTTAAATTTTGGTCCTGTGGGCCAAATACTCTCTATAATTGAAGTTTAAAATTTTTGGGATACTCCAGCGCGGAGATATGGGGGGGTCAAAAGTGCCCTGAGTTGCTTCCAGAAAAGTATGCTTACGGCTGTCCTCTCTCGACTTGGCGGAGGTACTGCCGTGCCTCCAGATACGTCATTTCTTAACAATTTGATTAAATGAATTGATTGTATAAGAGCAACACATAAATGCATTCTATAGAAATCGTATTTCTGATAGAAACTTCACAAATGTCATCTCGTGAAAATTAATCTTTACGCTAATAATTTTATTCATACCAACTTTATCGAACTTAAGTAAAGATAAGCTGCTTATGAATGACATTCATGAAACATTAGAGCGTGCTAATATTCTCAAACACGGGATGCATTTATTGATTAATTGAATAACTGATAACTTAAAATTGCAATAATTTTGACGTAATTAATTTTATGGTTCTCTTGAATCTTTATCGATTCCTGTATTAGATATCGGTTGTCTTGAATAATATTCCCGTTGATGTATATTGTTTCTTCCACTTATCGTGTGGGAATTCAGGTGAATAAAAACTTTTAAAATTTATAATCGTTAATTTGTTTCAGTATATTGTAAAATGTAATTTTATGTATACAAATATTTTTATTAAATATAGTACAGACATACGTATTTTTCATAATTTTCTTTAATATACTGGCTGTGTGTCTATCGATGTGTGGCATTTACATTTCATGACATCTTCTGATTTCTCGAGAGAAAATAAAATCCAATATTATTGTTCTTTTAGAAAAAAAAAAACCCTTCTAATATTAATTTCATTAAAAACCAAATTTCAAGTAAGAAATCGTATTTACAATGTAGGTTAAACAAAAAATTGTGGAAATTACATTTCGCAGATTATGTGATTTTTGATGCAAAACATTGTCAAAAGTATATTGTTCTTTTAAGATTTGGTGTCTAATTTTGGAGCTGGTGAAATAAAAACGTCGCCACATTTTATCATAATATATTTTACCTTTTTGAATTAAAATAAATCCGTCATCAGAAAAAAAATATCTTTTTAACTGATAAACCATTTTATTTTTAGCGCGTTTGTAAAATCTTTGAAACACCATCTTTCAGAAATAATAAATTGAAAATAGAATATGTTTTTTCATTTGTAAATCAGGGCCAATAATTGTTCTACTAAACGCAAGGACTTCTAAATATTAATATGTTAAGAGACGGTTTTTGTTTTTGTAGAATAAATGGATTCACAAAGCGTGAATATATTAACTTATGTTTTTATTTCTTTGAAAATTTAATTTAATCAAGATTTTGTTTCACCTTCTATTTAAATAATTTCTCTATTCTAGTGTAATGAGAAAATAACGTAAAAAATCTAATAATACATTCTATTTCCCCTTTTCTCTCTTTTATCCACAAAAAATAGAGTAATTTAGTTGCCACCATTATAGAAATATTATTAAAGATTACAAAAAAATTAATATACTTCAAACTAATTCAAATTTTATATTTCTGACAACTTATATGACTTCCTAGGATCCTTGCGAATACCTAGTGTTATTTTCACCACCCAACAGTATTTTATTCAACATTAACCTAGATGACTGGATGCGCTCGGAATAGTGAAAAAAAAAACTAAACACTCGTAAAACTTACGAATTCTGTAAATTTTGAATTTTTATGTGGGAAAACAATTTCAAAACGAACTAGGGATATTGGAAAAGGCTAAACGCTCCAAAAATTAAGAATTCTGTAAATTTTGCATTTTTATGTGGAAACATAATTTCAAAACGTACTGGGGATAATGGAAAAGACTAAACGCTCCAAAAAATATGAATTCTGTAAATTTTGTATTTTTATGTGGGAAAACAATTTCAAAACGTACTAGGGATATTGGAAAAGGCTAAATGCTCCAAAAATTACGAATTCTGTAAATTTTATATTTGTATATGGGAAAACAATTTCAAAACGTACTAGGGATATTGGAAAAGGCTAAACGCTCAAATTACAAATTCTGTAAATTTTCCATTTTTATGTGGAAACATAATTTTAAGACGTACAAGGGTTACAGTTGAAAACACTAAACGCTCAAAAATTAAGAATTCTGCAAATTTTGTATTTTTATGTGGGAACATAATTTTAAAACGTACTGGGGATAGTGTAAAAGACAAAACGCTCCAAAAAATTCGGATTCTGTAAATTTCGCATATTTATGTGGGAAAATAATTTTAAAACATACTCGGGATATTGAAAAGACTAAACAACCAAAAATTACGAATTCTGTAAATTTTGCATTTTTATGTGGGGAAATAGGTTAAAAATGATTTTAATGCAATTCTCAACATTTTATTACATTTTATTATATTATATTTACATAGAAAACAAAACTCTTATTCTTATAATTATCCTCCTACACTTAAATCAGCTGTCGCCCGTCAAACAAACAGTCATAATTATTACGACTATCTAGGCTGCTACGGTTAATGTAACTCACAACAAATGATATTCAATTCTAGATACATTGTAATATCTGCCATATCGAAAATAAATATACTATTTGCATTAATAAGTAAATACGAAAAACTAATTTTTTCGAAAAAGAATATGTGAATGATTTATTTATTTCCATTGCCTAATACTTGCACAGCAACCCAGAATGAAATTACTAATTTTTAGTATGGATACATGAGTTTTATAATATTATATATGCACTAGCAATCTAATTATGTAATTTTTTTTAATACGTTACGGTTTTCTTTACACAAATGTAAATGAAGGACTTACTTTCATTGTATAATAATTTTAATGTACAAATTTTATAACATATAATTTATAGCATATTTTTTTAACATATCTAAGTGAATAATTATGTATTTCGTTAATGTATACACTTAAGGGTGTATTCAAATCCAAACTGCTTATTTTGAGACACATTTGTAAATTCATTTTTGCTCTAAAATGCATCCATTTGGTAGGTTCTCTTATTAAGAAACTTTATAATGTCCCCACTGTCTCGATTTTTTGATAAAGGCAGAATATATTTCAAAAAATGCTGTCAAAGTAGACATTTTGAACCGAATTTCCCGAAGCGATAGCACTGGAAACAAAAAAAAAATTGATCGTACTGTGAAAATAATTGTCCGTAAATCAATTTCTAATTAATTGAACGAAAAATAAAAACATGGGGCCCTTATAAATGTCTTTATAAATAACGCCGCCAAGTTACCTATTGTTACTTTTAAAAATGAGTCTGAGAATGTGTTTCAAAATTTTGAGTTGTTGAGCGTGGAATTTTTTTTTTTTTAATACCGCCTTAAGATAATATATTAGTGATTTTAATCTATAATAATTTAAAATATATCATTAATAAATTAATTTACACTGATAATTTCTAAATGCTAAATGAATTTTAAAAAAGTATTTTTTTTTTAAGTCTGTGTTGTATTTTCTCCAAATATTGATTAGAACTGTTAAAAACATAGTAGTTGAGCATATTATGGAACATATAGAATATAAATTAGCTTTATTGCAAGATAACATGACAATTACTCTGACACCTATAAGGTTGGGAGAAATTGAACAATGCTTATGCAGAATTTAATACAGAGGAAGACTTAGTAATCATATGAAAAGTTAGATATCAAAAGTATTTAGTATATCATTATAAATAACATCAATAATATGCAGTTTTGTTCTGTGAAAGTTTCTATTCCTACAAGACAAATAATTATTATTTTTAAAGTTTAAAAAATGCATTATGTGCAAGTATTGATATTTAAAACCCTTAAGATGAATTAATTACTATAAGACTTAAGTATGAATTTTACTAAATTATAACGAGCTATAACACATTTCTATATTAAATTAGATTTCACACTTTATTGGTGTTTCAGTGACAAATAATTTATTTAGTGACAGCATTTATGGAAAAAAAAATATATAAGAACAACATTTTTTTTTAAATTTAAGACTTATTAATATAGAAAACTAGTCGTTGGGGGCCACCGTAATACTTACCCATCATGGATATGCATAATATAAAATATGAAAGCAAAACATGTGTAAACTATTTATAAAATGCATTGCAATTCAAATAAAATCGTGGCTTGATGACGTCATAAACTTTAAATGCTCGATTACTGAATTGCATAAAAGAAACATCCCTATAACTCCAAAATTGATAATCGTATTAACTAACAGTTTCCTGCGTCGGATTAAGCGTCCCATTTCCAATTAAAATATATATTTGAATTGAAATTTGAAGGAAATACAGGGTCATGAAAAATCGAAGAGTGTGGTAAATAGGATTACATATATCTCGGCAACTCCTCATCCGATCGACTTCATTCCTTATGCAAAATTTATGTTTTTTATTGTCTTTTATATTCACGTCTTAAAATAAACAACTTCAAAAAATTTTATGTACCTTATATCAGAACGAATATTTCGAAAGTCCGAAAAAAATAGTTCCGGATAATCGAGGTTGCTGAAATTCAATAAGTTTATTCCCATTATTACGTACTATGTACACATCAATTTTCAAGTCTCTATCTCAATTTGTTTGGGAGATAAAGCGTTTACAGACACACACACAGACGACAATTTTTTTTCTAAAAATATGTTTTCGGAATCTCCAGTGTCTGAAACGTGTAAATCCGTCAAATTGTTTTGTTTTTTTCGATTTTCAAAACGATTACAAGACGTATGATGGGTAAGTAACAAATTATTTTACATGTATGAATACATAATTATGTCTTCTGTTATTATATATATTTATAGAATATAACAGTGATTTACAAATATAAATCATAATAAAACAAACTACATCATTGTTTATAAATACCTCAACCTACACGGAAGACAATAGAGGGTTAATAAAGCTAAAAAAGGGTGTTTCCATTTGTTTTGTCACACCTTCAAATCTTCATTTCATCAATTAGAAACATAATAGTTTAAGCCATCGTATCATATATAAATTGTAAATCATGTATATTAGAAGTTAATATAATAACTACATTGACATCCATAAAGTTCGACAAAGTTGAAATATGCTTATCCAGACGTAAATACAAACGAAGGCATAATAATTATGTAAAATATTAGATAAATTTATTTGGTAGAACCTTTGAAATAACGTTAATCACGCACAATAAATATATTTGTCAAAAAGTTCGTATTTCTATTAAATTTTTAACTATTTTTTTACAAAAAATACAGTTACTTATATTTAATTTTCTTCGGGTCAGTTAATTATTATGAAGCTTGAGTGGGAATTTTATAATGCTTGGAAAACTTTAGAAAGAAAAAAACCAACTAGCATTTGTATTCAATACCACTTACAAAATCTACTAACAATTTATGACATTACATTAGCAACCCAATTGTGTAATTTTGTAACTACAAAAAGATCAATTTAATTTCAAAAATTTAAATTAGCGATTAAATTACATTTATTTTCTGAAAATGTCATTGTGTTTTTATGCTTATCTAAATGTTTAGTTATGCATTATGTTAATGCATAATTTTATGATAGTAATATTACTGATTTTATTATATAGTAACAAAATATATCATTTTTTAAATTCATTAACTTAGACTAATGATAATTGAGGGCTCGTCTAGCTTTAAATAACTTTAATTCGTTGAATTATGTTTGCATTTGTGTTGCACATTAGTTTATCACATCCTCTCACACACATGGATTATAATTACGTTTATAACAAGTTATTATGACAAACTTGACAACTCTGACTATTGACTATATACTCAAAATACCTATATTACGTCGCAAAATCATAATAATTATATAAAATGTGAGGTATCACATGCACTTAATTTATAATTTAACAGAAATTTAAAGGTATGCAATAAAGTATAGTTTTCAAATGTTCATAAACAAATTAAATAGTTGTACTCCAATTCATTTTCGTAAAACCATAGCAAGTCAAATTATGGATATTTTAATTTATACAGACGAATTAAAATTCTTACAATATTATATAAGTAACTATATTATTTCGCAGCGCAAAATGTACCATTGATAATAACCATTAACTTAAATCTAATGATGGTTAAGGGCTAAATAACTTCGAAAATGAATGTAGTCTTTTGTTTCATTCTGTTTTGTTTTTCCTCGAAATGTTCATTAGAACAGTTAGAAACATAGCAGTTCAAAATATTTTGTCACATATGGATTATAAATCATGTTTATCGCAAGGTAACATGGCATCTTCTCTGACACCCGTGAAGTTCGGCGGAGTGGAATTATGCTTATGCAGAAGTTAACACAGACGAAAGCATAGTAATCATATAAAATGTTAGATATAAGTCATTAAAAATAACTTTTAATCTATTCAATATTTTGGGGGAAATATTTGTATTCCCACTAAATAAGTAACAATTTTTCAATTTTAAAAAATACAGTAAGTTACTAATATTTAAAATTTTTTCAGACGAATTATTTACTATGTAGCTTTTGTGAGAATTTTACTAAATTTTGGTTATATGGAGCTATAAAACATTAGACTTTTAATTTAGATTTAACACTTTAGATGTGATTTCACTAATAAATGATCAATTTAGGAACGGCATTTTTATGTAAAAATCAATATTTAAGGCTTTCATGAAACTATATAAAACTTTTATTTATACTTTAATGTATAATTATGTATACTGTTAATGCTTACATTTATGATAATATACTAGAAATTCTATTATAAAATAAGACAAAATATAACATTATTTGAATCTATTAGTTTAGACCGATGATGATTGGAGTCTAAATAACTTCACAAATGAACATTGTTATTTGTTTTTAAAAATACATACATAATTGCCGAAACGTCAGTTGAGGCTCACTGTGGAGACCCGAAAAGTTTTTGGTTTCTGTCTGTCTGTCTGTCTGTTTGTCTGTCTGTCTGTTCCGCGATAACTGCCGTAAAAATGATCCGATTAGTTTGATTTTTGGTAGGTATATTGGTGAGGTACCCGGAATTAGCTGTATAGTTTTTAGTTACATTTGGTTCATTCGTTCGGAAAATATAGAACATTTCTTTTTTGATCATAATGCTCTCCTATGGGATTTCAGACGATTTTGGAAATTTTTCAGTCGTTGAAAATAAAATGTCGCATTTGATTAATGTATTTAAACGGTAAGTTATGAAGGCTAAAATTTATCAAGTCAGGTGTTAAATTATTCAAATTAATTTGAAATTTTGTTTATACATTCGTCAGATTTTTTAAATTAGGTGTATAATTTTTGGTGCAATTTTATACATCTGTTCTAATAATATAATACTTTTATTTTATCATTTTTTGCAAATATTAAAATGCATTCATTTTTATTTTCCTTTTCAATTTAACCGTAACCTAGCAACCATGTTTAAAGAATATCAAAATGATAAAATTCAAGTAACTCAGACGATTTTGCTACAATATTTTATTCGCAAAATAAAATATTATTGGGTGATTTTATATTTTATTGAAATAAATGAGAATTTATTTTGGTACAAGTTACCTTTTAACTACTATAGAATGATAGCAGAAACATTTTTATATGAGATATTATTAATTTTCTGGAAGAGATGCGGATTTTTCGTGGTTGAAAATTAGTATTATTTTAAAAATATAATGTAATATCTCATACAACGAGGTAGTTAATCTAAAGAAATTAGCGTAGTAAAACGAATCCATACAGCCTGAAATAGCACAATTATTGGTAACTGAGATCATAAAAAGTTATCACAAAAAATACTTTATAGCGCCAAATCAAGATTGCTATTTAGTGAATTGGCAGTGGGCACGATTATGAAGGATTACACAATAAAAGTTTTCAGGTTTAAAAGTTTCCAAATAAGCCTATTTTGGGGAGATTTTAGTATGCTATTGCCATCGAATTAAATCAGGATGTACTAAGGTCAAATAAATATTGTACAATGGCCATCAAAACTGTTTTTCCGAAACAAAAATTGTAATAATACTAGATTTCTGAAATAGATAAGTGAATATATAGTAGATTCAGTTTACATTTCCATAAGTTGATTTTGTACACGAGATATTATTCAACTTATCTATCAGATGCGAGTGCTTCGTGGTTGGAAGGTAAGTAAATATTGCTATTTAGGTATTACATGAAATTATTTTCGAAATTTTTGCTTTTCATAATAAAACCAATGTGTAGAACGAAATCCAATATGTACTAGAATCATTCACACAAACAATAGGAAACCACGAATATAAATTTAATAAGATTACGGGGGGTTCAGGGAGGTAGAGCCCCCCTGAAGAAATGTATTTTTTTTACCTAAAAAATAAAATAAGAAGTTCATAAGAATGTCAGAATATTATTGCATAAACCGTGTTTAATTTAATGTTTCTAATTTCTGAAACCTTCGAATTATTTTATATGCGTATAAATATACATGTAATAATTTAAAAAATTTAATTTGCGTATTATAAGATGTTAAATATTATGAGAAATGAGATTAAAAAACATTGACTTTCATATAGCTGACGTTGAGGCTCCTGATCTGTAGATTTACTAGTTACGTCTGGATACAGCTAATCAATCACTAAAATAAATTTAACTACAGACTTTATTTTTAAAAACACATAAAAACAATTAAAATTATAAAATAAACGTTTCGTGCACTTTCGTACACCTCATCAGTACTTCGAAACACAATTGCCAAGTCATAAGAACCAAAACAAGAAAAAACAGTTAGTCACAGTTTAGTTAAGTCACAGTTTAGTTACCACTGCAACTTTAAAGTTGCAGTGGTGAGATCACTGTACAATAGATCTTTAAGAATTTGTAATAGTGAGGTCAGTTTCAGTAATGAAGTTTGTAAAATATTTTCTGATTAACGTCATAACGATTACCCGCGAAGATGGTGCCATAGAGTTTTATCGGAACTATCGAAGAGATCGAATGAATATCCCACACCTTACCAACCTGCCGCACCTGTGGGAACTATATCTTTACCGTACTACGCCAACATTTCTGAGAAAATATCTGGTGTTTTTGCGAATGTAGGCATCAGAACTGCATATGTGCCTTTAAATCCAATCAAGACTTTTTTGGGTAACTACAAGCATAGATACTCAAGATTTGACCTTACAGGTGTAGTTTACCGAATTCCTTGCAAGGGTTGCGGATCCAGCTATATAGGCGAGACAAGGACGATCCTTAAATGTGAGGTTGAAGGAACATAGGGATTCGTTTAATAGAGGCACTCTAACCTGGAGATTGGTTGCGCATGCTTTGGATTTTGATCATGTGCCTGATTTTCAGAACGCGCAAATTGCCTGCTCAAAATGTTGCGTGTACAGCAGTCGTATCTTCCTGGAGGGTTGGATGACAGTTTTAGCTGAATCTCCAATTAACGAGGCTGCACAGATTCCTGCAGAGTATAATGTTTTAACTAAACTGTGACTTTAACTGTTTTTTCTTGTTTTGGTTCTAGTGGCTTGGCAATTGTGTTTCGAAGTACCGATGATGTGTACGAAAGTGCACGAAACGTTTATTTTATAATTTTAATTGTTTTTATGTGTTTTTAAATATAAAGTCTGTAGTTAAATTTATTTTAGTGATTGTTATTTGTTTCCATTTTAATTATAATATTTAGGATTAGTATTTAATTTAACACACATATGGATTAAAAATCATGCTTATTACAAATTATCTGCTTATTAAAAAATGTGATACATATACAGAGCAAGGCATAATTTTTATGTAAAATTCTAGACATTGCATGGATTTAAATACCATTTAAAATAAATTTAGTCATTATGCAACAAATATCCTTTGAAATAGTTCAGATTTCTATCTTTTATTTTTTTAATGGAGTTACTGATATCTAAATTTCTTCAGATCAATTTTACTCTTTTAGAAACTGACAAAAGAGTAAAATGTAAAGTTTATAGGAAATGGAATGAAATTGGTATTTTGTTAGTGCTGCTGTTTTTATGTTTTTTATAGATCTATTTAGATCGATCATCAATAATGAATTCAAGGTCTTGTTTTTATATAAATAATGACTAACATATTCAAAATCGTTCAAAGAATTTAGAAATTATATATATATATAATAATAATTTTTTTTTGCCATTTTACCTTAATTAATTTATTCCAAATTCTTACAATTCTACCCTTTTTCCCTGTCTTTTAATAATATCAATAATATCACTTATATTTTAATTCCATATCTTTAATCAACATATTCTTGTAATTCTTATTCTAAAAACCGTATTCTATTAAATGCAATACTTCTTGCAAAAAGCACCTGTTTTTATTTCTTCTTATTTTGAGACATTGAATTTTTATTTCTTTGGAATATTTTGTAAAATATTTTGTATTTTTTATTTAAAATTATCATTCGATATCCCATAATTTAATTCGGCTCGCGTGTCTAAACTTTTCTTCATTTTAAATTTCCGTTCTAAAGAAAAGAGTTACGACATTAGGTCAATGACTACACCTCTCTCATGGCCCACTTCTTCAGCCATTAGCGAGAAAGCTCGACCCTAACCACCCACTTTTTTCTCCTAACACAGATTTCGTTGGCTTTGTAGAACGCGCCTTATAACCTTGGGCAAAATCTTTTTGATATTTATACTGCATACACTGGCTTGGGAGACAGATTTTTACGCTGTTTTGGTTGTCAACTAAGCCCGGTCACAAGAGAAGTCCATTTTTATTCGTCGATAAATGTTTCTTCAATTACTTCTAATAGATCTAATCGGGTCTCAAGCTTCTATTGAAGTGTGTCTACTTGGAGTTGTGCTTTAATACATTTTGTATGGAATAAACTGTTGATCTAAAATCCAGTCTCTTCAGTGTCTCGGTGAAACACCTTTGTGAACTGTTTTGCCACTACTCTGCTCAATTATACAACTGCAAATACAGTAAATATTTCTACTGTTGCTTACAATAAGAGTGTGATTTATATCAGCCAGTTAGTTTAAGTTCTGTGACATAGTCAGCGCTTGTCTTGAAATAAATTTTCATTGACTTGGGCTATGTCAACATCTGTCTTCTCATCCAATGCATTTTAAAACAGAATTCAGGGCCTGATTATATTGATATTGTCCTATATATATATATATATATATATATATATATATATATATTGCCTTGATATAAGATATAGTAATACTTTACATTTTGAAATTAATATTAAAAAAATATATAAATTGTAATCTGTAAGGCTAACTTGTATTGTAAACTTTTTTGCAACAAGCACAGATGAACCTAATACTAGCAGTTAGAAAGTTTCACAATTCCTAAACTACCTAACCGAATGACTTCCCATTTGGTATCCTGAGGTAAAATACTCCGAAAAAGCCAAATATGATGGCGAAATTGGGCTTTCGAATTGTAGCTTTCAAAGTTATAATTTCGTATTGAAAATGCCCCTTAAACTTATCTGTTTAACATAAAATTAAAAGAAACATAATTCCCAACCAAAAGTATATTTTCACTTTCTCTAGGATTAAAAGTGTCTATTTTATATGATTGTACTGATAATAATAAGCATAATTTTGCATTCGAAAACAATTTTTGCATCATAAATCATTGTATCATATCCAACATTTATCAAATTAGCTATGAAGCTTTTGTGGGAATTTAACTGAAAGCTATGCTAAGATGCTACTAAATATTTAATCTCCAACTACAAAAAAAAAAAAAAAAAAAAAAAAAAAAAAACAGAATTTACAAGAATCACCAGTCGAACTTTTCGGACCCTATGTAAATATGTAGTATTGCATAAATACGGGCGAACTATTAATTTATTTATAGTTAATATGCTAATAAATATCCATACGCTATGGTGTAAACATTGCTTTTAACAACAAATACAGCCGACCAAAAAAAAAAAAAAAAAAAAAATTAAATTAAAAAATAAAAGAATAAAAGAACACTTTATAGATTTTAATCGCCAAATTGTCCCAGAAAAAATAAAAAGGAACAGGCTTTGGGACTAGAAATAATGCCTTCTTTCAATTTCATATTAAAAAATAACAATAAAATAAGATAAAAAAATAACTCTTCATAGAGAAATTGCACAAAACTCTGAAATTTGCAAAACGAACACCCAATTTTGACAGTATATCTCGCTTTTTTGGTAAATTTTACCTTCCCATGCCAAACGGGAATTTATTCGCTCAAATAGTTTAAGATGTATGAAAGTTTAAATTTTGGAGCTTTTAACGTTATATGCTATTTTAATCTTTTGAAAACCGATTGCAATGTGGGTAGGTTTTGAAGTATAACTCAAAAACTATTTGGCGGAATGAGCTGCAATTTTTGATTATCATATTTAGTGCTTTTAAAAATCGATTTCTGTTAAAAAAAACCTTATGCAAAAATGTATAATATTTTAGAAAATGAATTTTGAAAATATACATGTTTTGAAATTAATTTTGGAAAATAATATGGACTGTAATCTATAAAATATTTAACAGAAATCTATTTCTAAAAAATCAAACATGCAAATCCAAAATTATAGCTCATTCCGATAAGTAATTTTGAGTTAGGCTTAAAATATTACAGCATTCCAATCTACTTTGCAACGATTAAAATCAAATTTCACATTCATTAGGAGTTACACAATTTAAACCATCAGAATTCGTAAATTATTTCACTGAATAAATTCCCGTTTAGTTTCTAAAGGTAAAAGTTACCAAAGAAGAGCTAAATATGCTGTAAAATTGGGTGTTCGAGTACATATAACAAATTTCTGAGTCTAGTACAATTTCAACATGAAAACGACGTTGATGCAAGCCAATTTGTTTCGAATGCCGGTTCTTTATTCGAAAACGACACAATTCATTCTATCTTTCAATCAAGAATCAAACTTGATCAAATAAGTTAAACTTGTTCAGTTATTGTAAAATGTTTCATCACATAATTAAAACTTCTTCTTTAAAAACTTAATAAAGATTTATTTACATTTATATAGCGAGAATATTATGCTTTTATCACTCCCGTATTGAGAGTTCCAATTTTTACTGAACAATCGGTTCAAAAACAAATTTACATCTGACAGAAAAAGAATAAAATCAGAGAAAACAAAAAAGCCGTTGCCATAGGTAACCGAAAAACCGTTTGGCTGGTCGCCAAGGAGACATTCGCAACACACTGCCCCCGGCTGAACACTTAGTTCCGCATCTACAATTCTTAAACAATTTAATAAACATAAGAGTTTACTTACGTACATGACAAACTTTTTCGGTAACATACTTACATATAAATATAGATATTCAAAAGGCTAAATTAATACTAAGAATTCTGGAACCTAAGAAGAAAAAAAACTTAAACAAATGAAATGAATGCAAATTAAACAATAATAAAAGTAAATATGAGTAACCGAAGAAATTAAATATTTAAGAATATAGTTTTTAGTGTCCATCAGTCCACCAAGTCCTGTTCAAGATTATATAAATGTTGCACAGTTCTTTTGATATCACCATTTACATTCTGTAATACATATCTTATATATTATTTTAGAGTCACGACCATACATAAGTTCTTTAACACGACCACATTTTCACATATGTTTTGGGAGCTTTGCATCATGAATTAACACTACATCGTTGACTTTAACCTGAGGCGATGAATTTATGTTTTTCACTTGAAAAGCAGATCTAAGTTCTAACAGGTATTCGTTTTTCCACATTTTCAAAAAGTGATCAGTAATCTGTTGCTTATATTTATATCTTTTCGTCAACAAGATCTTATTGGATTTTTCTTGGGTGCAAATTGGTAATCCATAAGAAGGTAAGGAAATTAATCGTTTACCAACTAACAGATGTGTCAATGGTGATGGTTGAGTATTTTCTTCGTATAACATATGGGACGTGAATTGATGACAGCCTCTATTTCTGTAACTATTGTTTCTAGCTCTTCAAAAGTGAGACAAGTTTTGCTTAGAACCTTTTTCAAAAGTGTTTTTACTGATCGTACTAGTCTTTCCCAGACGCCGCCCCACCAGGAAACCCTGGGGATTCTAAACTTCCATGTTATCTTATTCTTTCTCAAATAAACAAAAATTTCTTGCTTAGAAATTCTTTCCCAAGCGTCTTTTAACACCAAATCTGCCTTAGAGCAGGTCTTTGCATTATCACTGTATATTATTTTGCAGAATCCTCTTCTAGAGAAAAATCTCCGTAGTGCTAAAATAAAGGTTTGCGTACTTAGATTGGTGAGTAGTTCTAAATGTATCACTCTAGTTACAGCACATGTAAATACATCAATATTAGCTTTTACAGTACCTTCAGAAGTTGTATAATAAATTGGGCTGGCAAAATCGATGCCAGAGGTCTCAAAATCTCGTGTTTGGATGGTTCTGTATTTTTGTAAAAGGGCTATTTCTATTTTTCCACCAGAATCTTAGAATTAAGTTTCCGACATGCCGCAAATGATCTTAAGACGGATTTTACGTATCTTCTTCCTTTTATTATAAAACACCTTTCACGAAGGTGAAATAAGTTGACAGCTACACCGAAGTGGACAGCTACACCTTCTCTGTTTCTTTAGAAAACTGAAGTCTTCCAGATAAAACAAGTAAATTATTTTCATCGAATTGTGGATTAATGTTGTATAGAGGAGAATCTTTATTAAGTGGTTTCTTTTGTTTAAGTGCCTCTATTTCTACTTTAAATGAAGTTTCCTGAATTAGTTTTACCCAGTAATTTTCTGCTGTTTCTATTTCTGAAGCGGTTAAAGGTTCTAAAATTTTAGGGTTTCTCGAATCGGCACTAAGAATAAAACGCATTATCCAGGCAGTAATGTTATACATTCGATTTAAACTACTAAAGTTTGTCATATCAAATACTGGTTTAGGAGTTGTATTTGATTCATTACACAATAGAATTATGTTTGGTTTTGATTTAATTTCAGTAAATGCTTCGGATCAATATCTATAGCCTTTTTGGAAGGCCACGTATGTTTCGGTAGTTATAGCCAAGGTGGACCGTACCACCATATTTTATTACGTGTTAACTTCGATAAGGTTTCCCCTCGTGTAAGCAGATCTGCAGAATTTTCTTTTCCAGAACAATAAATCCAGTCCTTTGGATGGTACAGTCTGTCGAATTACAAATATTTTAAATATTCAGACAAATTACAATTCTTACAATTTTATATAAATAACTTCATTATATAGGAGTCTAAAATATATTATTGATTAATGCATGAACTTAAATCTGACAATATAAAACAGCTAAATTTAGTAACAGTTTTCTTTTGATTCCATCTGTGTTGTATTTTCTCCAATTTTCATTAGAACAGTTAGAAATATAGTAGTTCAACATATTACACGTGAATTATAAATCATGTTCTTCCCAAGTTAACATGACGCTTACTTTGACACCCATGAATTTCGGTGAAGTGGAACTATGTTTATTCAGAATATATTACTGTGGAAGGTGATTATAATATTCTAATAATACGTTAGGATTATACAAAATTATTATATCATTTAAAATAATTGTAATATTACACAAGAAATTGGGGATTTGCAGCACTCCATATACCCATCATACGTAGTATAGGGTAAGTCTTGTAATCGTTTTAAAAATCGAATTTGTTTTGATAGATTTACATGTTTCAGAAACTGGAGATTCGGAAAAACATATTTTTAGAAAAAAAAATTGCCATCCGTCTGTCTGTGTGTGTGTCTGTAAACGCTCTATCTTCCGAACAAATTCAGATAGGGACTTAAAATTTCATATGTGCTTAGTATGTAATAATGAGAAGAAGCTTATTGAATTTCAGTAACCTCAATTTTCCGGAACTATTTTTTTTCGGACTCTCGAAATATTCGTTCTGATAAAAGGTATGTAAAAATTTTCGAAATTTTTTTAAGAAGTAAATATAAAAGGCAATACAAAAACATAAATTTTGCATTAAGAATGAAGTTGATCGGATTATAAGTTGCCGAGATATTTGTAATAACATTTTCCACACTTTTTGATTTTTCATGACCCTGTATTTCATTCAAATATCAATTCAAAGATATATTTTAATTGGAAAATAGACGCTTAATCTGAATCAGTAAACTGTTAGTTGGTATAATTATCATTTTTGGAGTTATAAGGATGCTTCTTTTACGCAATTCAGTAATGGAGCCTTTAAAGTTTATGACGTCATCAAGCCAGGGTTTGATTCGAATTGCAATGCATTTTATAAGTAGTTTACAAATGTTTTATTTTCATATTTTATATTATGCATATCCATGATGGGTAAGTATTACGGTGCCCCCCAGCGACTAGTTCACATTAACAGTTGATTTATTTTTCATTTATAAAATGCACAGTAAATCGAGTTTCGAGTCAGATATTTTAAATTTTCTATACGGATTGCAATTCTTAACATCTTATAAAGGAGCTTCATTTTAAAGTTTTTAACTTCATTTTTAAGTAACTCCATTTTAAAATACTTCAAAACATAATATTGATTAATACCATTTACTAAGACAGATGATGGTTAAGGACTAAACAACTTCAAAAATGAATATTGTCTTTTGTTTAAATCTGTATTGTCTTTTGTACAAATCTTCATCAGAACAGTATGAAACATAGAAGTTTAACACATTTCGTCACATATGGATTATAAATCATGTTTATCGTGAGATAACATGACAACTACTCTGACTCCCGTGAAGTTCGGCGAAGTGGAATTATGATTAGACAGAATGCAATATAGGGAAAGGCATAGTAATCATGTAAAATGTTGGATATTACATATTAGTTCAGTGAAACTCTAAATATCCAGGGATATTGAAATCCGGAAAATTGATGAAAACATAAAGCAATCATGCATCCGGCATAGATTATGAAACACTTTCCAACACTAACAGAATATTATTAGGAAATTTAATTTTTTATACGATGAAATGAAATATCTAAATGACCAATTTAAAGGATACATACGATGAAATGAGATATCTAAATAACCAATTTAAAAAATACATACGATGAAATGAGATATCTAAATAACCAATTTAAAAAATACATACGATGAAATGAGATATCTAAATAACCAATTTAAAAAATACATTGTCCAGTAAAAATCTATTTTTAGCAATTACTGTCCTTATTCAAAGTAATTCGTGCAGCCCTATATAGGATCTACAGAATTTGTAAATAACACGTAATACACTAAACATTACATAAAATTGCATATCTCAGCGGAAAAAACACTTCTAGCAATTACCAATCTTAGTCAGTCCTTTAACTAGCTTCTCTGTACATGAACGATATATCTTACGCACCCCATAGTCTATAGAAAATTAGTTGTGTTGAACCTTAGTGATCCATTAAATTTCATTATGTTTCAAGTATAGCATGTTCAAAATGTACCTCAAACGATTTTTCCCCGTACGTCATAATGTAAAGGAATTATTTTGTAAGTCCCTGTAATTGAACTATAAGTGCTACAAATTGTATACTCTGGTAAAAGCATGATGTAGTCTAGCTCAGTAATGCATAATAATTTCTTTATGTTTGAAATAGTGTGACATCAATAAAATGCGCCGCAAGTGATTTTCGCACACAAACCCTAATGTAATGGAATACTTTTGTGTGTCCCTGTAAACAGGGTTAGCATTAATCGATTACTTTTTAGCTCACAGGCTATCAAAGTCTGAGAGCTAATGTTCCCGCCCGTTCTGTATGTACATATGTATGTATGTATGTATGTACGTACGTAACGCGATAACTTTTGATAGAAATAACCGTTTTGCTTCAAATTTTGTTAATAGGTTCATTGTGATAAGGCGCTTCCCTGATTAGTTTTGGGGGTTCATTGGTTAAGTATAAAGGGGAGAATGGGGGGCTAATCCCCCTTAATTTAGATAAATGGATTTTTCATGCAGAATTATCCGATTTGCTTCAAATTTTGTGTATAGGTTCATTGTAATAAGGGACTTCCCTGATTAGTTTTGGGGGTTCATTGGTTAACTATAAGGGGTGGGGTGGGATTATAATCCCCCTGAATATATTGTCGATTTCTTTATATTTTGAGGGGCTTATTTCAAATTCTTTGAAATAAAAGTATAATATACAATTAGTGTGAATAGCCTGTGAGCTCAATGTCCTCAATTTAACTGGGCAGTTTTCTTTTTTTTATTTAATTGATTGTCTAGTCGACTAAACGTTCAATCATACGAAATTTAATCATGATGAATGTAATCATGATTGAAATTGAAGAAAGTAATTACCCTTACAATTTTTTTTTATGATTAATTCAATCTGAACTAATTCAATCACAATTACTTTAATCATTAATATAATTATTCAGACGAAAATTAAATATAGCAGCCATTTACCTTCCTTAAATTCGCTTTCATTGCTATGAGACTGTTATTAAGTGTCACTATGCGATTTTCCTTATTGAAAATTATACAGGATCACATAAAATATCCAGATACACGCAGGTCAAAATGTGTAAATCCTTTAAATTAGAAAGGGCAGTTGAGACTTTTTTTTATAAAACTGGTATAATTTTCTTTTGTAATTATTATAGGCAAAGGCAAACAATGTTATCAAATAATTAAATTTTCAATAAACTAAATAATTAAAATGAAACTGAATTATGTTTATATCCCCAAAAAATGTTGCGACAAACTGGAGAAGAAACAGTATGTAATAAGTAAAATATAACAGTTGGCTATTCATCTGTTGGCTATCCATCTTATAAATATCTACACCCATATAAATATCAACATCCATATAAATGTTGGCTATCCATCATAAATTTATAAGAATTAATCATTAGTGTTGCTCTTTATTTTTTTCCCTTTCACAAAAATGAATTTTTCAGGCTTACTCACAAACCAATTGATATCGTTAACATACTCATAACATATTTGTAGACAATTTTTTAACAATTCAAAGAATTATAAATGAAAGATTCTGAATCGGATAGCTAATTTGTTGGCTATACTTGCAAGCTTAAAAACTTCAAAGTAATGTCAGGTTTCCTAAAGTTTTATCCAAAATTCTTTAGATCAATAAAATTTTATAGCCTATGTGTCGCTATTCTATTATAAAGGTATTATACTATAATTTTTATCATAATAGCATAATTTTGGTAATGTAATTCTCATTATTATGAATTAATCGGAATTTCAAATTTGAGTCTTTACTTATAATGAAAAATATAAATAATTAATATTATAAATATTTTAAAATGCAAAACACAATTAGATTATTTATACAAAAAAAAAAATCGAAAGGTTTTATACCGTGCAAATGTAACGCATCGTGTTGCTATAAAGCTACGTTTATTAAAATCTGCTTGTTCGGTTTTATTTCAATGTTACAGCTCCTAGAATCTGGAACAGTGGGCAATATCGAAAACAGAAATGTAAGAAGTTTCTGTTATTTATTATTTTTCTGATTATCAATCAATATTTAGTATTTAATTAATAATCATCTAATATTTAGATAATATTTTCTCTGTGTTGTAAGAACCAACTGTGGTAGAGTGGAACGGCGAAAAAAAAGAAAGACTACGTCTTCGACATAATAAATTATTAATAGATGGAATAATGACTTGCCTGCCTCGGTATTTTGGTACGATATGAGCAGAACGGGATGATTTTCTACCAATAGTCGATTTTGAAGGAACTATTATGTTACCGATTTACGACAAGATTCTTTAACATATCATATATCTTGACTTGTACAATACAAATTTTTCAACCTGCCTCCTGATATCTTGGTACGATATTAGTAGAATGGAGCACCAATTCGTTATTTTAACTGTACTATAACATTTTCTAGTTACGGCATGAAACTTTAGCGTCCGATCTATCTTAACTAGTACATTTCAAATATTTCAATCTGTTTCGTGATATCTTGATATGATATGAGCAGAACGAGGCACAAATTCGTCATTTCGACAGTACTTTCACGCCATCAAGTTTTGAGATGAAATTGTTGCCAAACTACAGCTTAAAGGGGCTGTACATATATAACGATATGAATATTTTGGTAATTTTGGACCCCCTTTCCCAATTACGATATCGTTCGTTACCATTCCTCGAACTCCCACTTTCCCTTAATGATATCGTTATCAGTTTCTAAAAAAAAATTTTATTTTACAATTTTTATTCTTTTTTAGCACTTTCCAACCTAGTTGAAAAGTGCTTATGACTTCGGTTTGTCTGGCCGTCTGCCGTCTGGCCGTCTGGCCATCTGGCCGTCTGGCCGTCTGCCGTCCGGCCGTCTGGCCGTCTGCCGTCTGGCCGTGCTCTAACTCCCGTAAATATGCTCGGATTGCTCTGCAATTTTTATATGTTATTGTCGTTATCTATAGCATGTTCTCTATTTCAACGGAAGTGTGTAGCACTTATAGTTTTTTTACAGGGACACTCAAAAGAATTCCGTTACATTGAGGTCTATGGGGAAAAATCATTTGCGGTTTATTTAAATAATGTTTCACTACTTTAAACGCATTGAAATTTATATATATCACTAAGGTGCATTAGAAGATGCTTAATATGGAACAGGGTGTGCATAGCATTTATAGTTACTTTACAGGGACAGTCAAAAGAATTGCGTTACATTACGTCTATGGAGAAAAATCGTCTGCGGTTTATTTAAATAATGTTTCACTATTTTAAACGCATTGAAATTTATATAGATCACTAAGGTGCATTACAAGAGACTTACTACGGAATATTGTGTGTATAGCAGTCATCGTTCATTTACAGGGACACGCAAAAGAATTATCTACTGTCTGTTAACAATAATTCCTGGAAGTGCGTTTTAAGTTATTGAACGCGATTGTAATTTTAACTTGCTTTTTGTCTATTACGTGGTGTGTATAAATTCTGTAGATCCTATACAGGGCAGCACAAAAGTTCGCGAACACATTTCTGTTTATTGACAAACTCCAGACGGAGAATTTTAAACTGTGCTACGCGTTTCCTAACTGAACTAAAATTATCATCCTATGTAGTATATATACAAATCTATAGATCCAATACAGGGCTGAATAAAAGTATTCGGATATTTTTCCGAATATTGTATATGTTGGAAATTCCTGAAATTATGTTTTTAAATATGTTATGCGTTTTCTAAATTGTTTACTTAGATGTTAGCTTTTAGCTTATTAAACGGTATTATTTGTAAAATTATTTTGGAAACGTTGGAAAGTGCTATATAATCTATGCTTGACGCATGATTTTTCGTTCTTGTTTATATTTGTTGTAAATATAGTTACACCACACACAGACTTGCAGAAATGAACAGCTCGTAGTTAAACAGTAAGAAGCATAGTATTTAAACGCCACGAGAGAAAAAAAAACACTATTGACATGTATGCGCACACATTTAAACATAAACCCACATTTATGTATAAAACTGTGTTAACTATAGAAACTAGTGTTAAACAGACTGTTCACTGTTAAAAGTCACTCTTCACTGTATTTACTATTTAAATCAGTAACGGCAAATATCAAAAACAGAAACAGATAATTTGACTCAATAAATTCCTGGCAGGTTTTTTAGCACTTTCCAACCTAGTTGAAAAGTGCTTATGACTTCGGTTTGTCTGGCCGTATGGCCGTCTGCCGTCTGGCCGTCTGCCGTCTGCCGTCTGGCCGTCTGGCCGTCTGCCGTCTGGCCGTCTGTCCGTGCTCTAACTCCCGTAAATATGCTCGGATTGCTCTGCAATTTTTATATGTTATTGTCGTTATTTATAGCATGTTCCCTATTTCAACGGAAGTGTGTAGCACTTATAGTTTTATTACAGGGACACTCAAAAGAATTCCGTTACATTGTGGTCTATGGGGAAAAATTATTTGCGGTTTATTTAAATAATGTTTCACTATTTTAAACGCATTGAAATTTATATATATATTTCTTAGGTGCATTACAAGAGGCTTAATACAGAATAGTGTGTGTATAGCAGTCATCGTTCATTTACAGGGACACACAAAAGAATTCTCTACTGTCTGTTAACACTAATTCCTGGAAGTGCGTTTTAAGTTACTAAACGCGATTTTAATTTTAACTCGCTTTTTGTCTATTACGTGGTGTGTATAAATTCTGTAGATCCTATACAGGGCAGCACAAAAGTTCGCGAACACATTTCCGTTTATTGACAGAAACTCCAGAAAGATAATTTTAAACTGTGCTACGCTTTTCCTAACTAAACTAAAATTTAGCATCCTAGCATATACAAATCTATAGATCATATACAGGGCTGAATAAAAGTATTCGGATATTTTTCCGAATATTGTATCTGTTGGAAATTCCTGAAATTATGTTTTTAAATATGTTATGCGTTTTCCAAATTGTTTACTTAGATGTTATCTTTTAGCTTATTAAACGGTATGTTTTGTAAAATTATTTTGGAAGCGTTGGAAAGTGCTACATAATCTATGCTTGACGCATAATTTTTCGTTCTTGTTTGAGTTTGCAGTGATATACAGATAGTACATATATGGTTATACATTATTATTTGCATAGTTTAAGGATTCCAATGAACAGAAGAAGCCAATAAAGTATCACTTTTATACATATGAAATAACTTTATATTATATGCATCTAAAAGAGCTAGCTACTATTTAAAAGTACTAGGGGGCTATGTCCCCTGCTCGCTACGCTCACCAACCCCCGTTCTGATTTCACAGCCTCTTAAAACCTGTAATGTATCCTGTTTTAAAAAGATGATGATGATGATACCACGAACGGCGACTTTCTTCTGTAATCAGGTTATAATGCTTTTTCATTTAACTGGTTACAATGCTTTTTCATTTAATTCATCTTTTTATTTTTAATACTCATGTATAACCACAATTTTTATGACATAATTTTCTTTATTTCCTGCTTTCAACACGTGATCATTTAATTATTATTTTAAACTTTCATTATTGTTTTTAATAGTCTCGCGCAAATACGTTTTTTATTTGAGAAAAAACATAATCCTTTGCGCTTATTTAGAAATTGGCAACAATATTAAAAAATGACTTTTTCAATAAAAGATTTTTTACTCGATTTTTAAGGATTTTTTGAGTTGTTATTTTCCGACCATGATAATTTTTTTAATTTCTGAAAGCTTGTTATATTTTGCGGCCGGTGGTATGATTTTCGAATCCGTAGGATGGCTAGAAAAAAAAAGTAGTAATAAAGCGATAACCCTAGTAAAAAAGCGATGAGACTAACCCGGAATATCTACGCAGAATTTGATTGGTCTTAATCGTTTTTGGCTCAATTCCAGATTACTTTTTTTTAATATAGAAGTATTACTAATAGCTTATTGTCACATAATTAATGCATTCAACATTAATGTTGTATTTTTCCATATGCCACGGGGAAGGTGAAATAACGTCTTATCAACAAAACAAGTACACAATATTATTTTTCTTTATTTTTCTAAACTAGTAAATACAACAAGTATCATTTCAAACATATTTTGCATCTGTTTCTCCAACAGCGAATTATATGCGCACATGGAACAAGAACACGAATGCCGAATGTTGGAGTATTCCATATTTTGTAATGAGATGATTTTATAATCACGTGAAGGTTTTAATAATAACTTTATATTTTCATTAAAAAATAAATCTGAATAAAAATAAAATAAAAAAGATAACAGAATTTTTTGATGCAAAGAAAAAGTTACAAAATCCCTTAACGTTATAACGTTATATAGTATGTACAGCCCCAAACAATGATTTTTTTAATCCCTTGAAGAGCAGAATCCCACCTATATCCCACCTATTATATAACCTTAGGGTTATCACAAGCTGGTGCTGTTAGACGTCTTAATGGGTCTCTTAGTTTGGTTGAAAGGCTCTGAGATCAATTTGAATAAAAAAATTAAGTATCAAGAAGACTTATTCCAGACCACTCATAGGTTACGATCCTTGTTCAAGCTCTTTTGGCCCGAAGGAGGAGCATCACTACTGTGGCTCAGCTCATTTCAGATCACCGTAAAGCAACAGGTATGACAATACCTGCGATTGCGACGAATATACGTCTTCACAATTAAGTATGCTATGCAAGACGACCCGTTGTGTGTGACTCTCTCAATCGACAACACAGAAGTGCCCGTTTCTGTTGGCCAAGAGAACACGTTACCTGGTGATGAATTAATCTCAATGGTTGATAATGCCCGATCGAACTGAGCTAGAGTCGTTGATGAATATCTAAATGATAGAAGTTTGTAGCGCATGGAATGGCCAGCACAATCTTCGGAATTTGATCCTATAGAGCATCTTTAAGATTACCTCAGCAGACAGGTGGCTGCCGTTAGTATTCCTCCAAAGTCGTTAAAGAAGCTGGAAGAAGCGTTGCTCCATGTATGGGAGTTGTTTCCCTTCCCAGCGTCCGACAACTCAATTGACAGTATGGAAAGTTGATGCTACAAATCCATTACAAGTGCAAGGCCGGACACATGCCTTATTAAAATCCGTTTATTTAATTTTTTTCACAAAAAACTGATATTTATTATTTTATAAAACGGTGGACTTTTGCGAAAAATGTAATTTTTTTATTTGTAAATCAAGCTTGATGTTAAAATTAAGTAAAATTCGATAAATAACTGTTTAAAGCACAATTCTTTTAATTTTCATGTTTTTATCTTCATTTGCTTTCAAATTAGACAAAAAATACAGGTTTACTTTAACTTTTGGAGGCCAGTGTATAAAAGCTACATTTTTTATTAGAAAACTAATTTAAATTACTTGCGAGATCAATACACACAGAGTGAGGGACATAATTTTAACTTTGATTCAGCCACTATTATTAAGAAATGTAACACTTCATTAGATTTAGACTTCTTTGAGGCAGTTTATATTCATAAATTTGGTAACTCCCTGGTCAATGATTTTTCAAGCGTACCTTACATCTCACCTTTCTGGGTTGAATTACTGTGTCATAGTGAATCACTTCCAGCTTAATCTGATTGGTGGCTCGTGCGTGAGGAGATTATCGGTGTGTTGTTGTTTTCATTTGGGTTTCTCGATTCAATTTCATGTCTTTGGGGAGATACGATAATGTTTAATTTTATTTTATTGACACTGAGGATGTGAGTCCAAGTTACTCACGAAACGTACGTGTGTCCATTGTACTATGATATTGTGTGTTAAACGTTAGTGCTTTTAGTATATCAATACAATATTCTAATTAAATCCGAATGTGTTGGGTATTTCGGACGTTATCGTGATGTCAAAAATTGCATTATATATATATATATATATATATATATATAAATGAAGTGCTTCCAATAGGTCGATTTCTAAAGAAATAAACTCTGTACCATTGAAATTCCATTTTGTAAGATTTTACATGCAGGTAAAAAAGTGGTTTACATTTCCCAAATATTCCTTTCTTTCTTTCGCACTTCTAAAAGAATTTAAATATGTATATTTTACAGAGAAATATATTTTAAGCTCTCCAGATATTTGAATCTTTCTTTAGGAACAATCTAAAATTCAAAATGCATGTAACTTTAAGTAAGTCTATATGCGTCATGAAAAAGTGAATAAATCTGCTTTCTGTGTAGATTTTCATTTCTCCCAATGGATATACTTTAGCTATGGAAGCTGTATACAATTTAAAGAAAATATTTTCTTTCAACAATAATTTTCAAAAATTTTATTTATTTTTTTAATTTTTAGTGTAACACTGATATATAAAGATTAATGTATAATCACAAAAATGTAGTATTAATATCCCCATTTCTTTATTTTATAATATTGATATTAATAAATATGATTACATTAATAATGTTATTCTGATTGTAAGTGAAAACAAGTAGTTTTAATTAAAAAATATAATAAAACCAACTTTAAGGTATTGTTTCTTTCATTATTGTTATTCATTTTATCTTACACTAGCTGACCCGCCCGGCGTTGTTTGGACCCATGATAATAACCTTAAATATACCTAAAATCAGTATTGTAAGATTTTATATTTTTAAACGAAAATCTTTCCAAACAAACCTAATGTTGGGGATCAAAATAACATCAGAAGCGTACAGCCTCAAATTTGCATAATTTTATATTTTTAAAAGAAAACATATTCAAAGGAATCTAAAATTGCGAGCCTCATTGCCTTCGGCACCGTACACTGCGCATGCTATGAACGCTCTCTTCTGTTTAGATTTTATATTTTAAAACGAAATATCGGCATAACCCAGGCCAGTGATAATAACCGCATATTTAAATGGAAATCTATCCAAACGAGCTAAGGGTCCTTGTTTTAGTGATTGCCGAATTTATTTCGGACGTCTAGATATAATAAACTTTTAATTCTGACCAAAACTCCCTGAGAAAACTTAAATGTATAAAGTATCCCCCATCCACTCTCTTTTAAACTAAAAAAATATCTCCCTCTGCTAATATGTATGTTTTCCAGAGCGTGAAAAATTCCGCTGAAAATATTCTAGAGCGGAGAAAGAGAAAAAAAATATGTCTGGCGAATGCGTGAAAAGAAGTTCCCGAAATAACTTACAAAAAGGAGTTTCTTTGAAATAGTAAATATTAACACTTAAAAAAAATAGATTGTTAGAAAGAAGGTAGTATCTATAAATGGGTATCTTTTATTTTTTCGTATTTTGTTCCTAAAAACAAACGCAAATTTTTAAATATTGCTAAAAAATCGCTGAAACGGCTCTGCGATTTTTTTAAAGTGTTAATATTGATATGTTTTCAAAAGAATAGCACCTTTATGATGATAAAGGTATGTAGATATAGTCCAGTATTTTTCGTTTTCTCGTATTTCGAATAGTAAACCCTATGCGGGCTTCAAAAAGAGGGGAAAAAAGAAAAAAGACGTTTAGGAAATAATGGTTAATATTAATATTTTTTAAATGATCAATGATTAATGATTTTTTGATTGTGAATGAAACTGATTTTTTCTTTAGCACCGTTAGAAGGTTTAAAGTACGTAATTGTGGATTGTATTTTTAGTTTTATCATATTTTGAATAGGTAAGCCGATGCACTCTGCGAAGACGGGAAAAAAATGCGTTTTCTGACTCTCAGTTCTTCATTTGCGGAATGGGCTTCCGTTCACATCGCTGCGACTTTCCACGCCA
Organism: Maratus michaelseni; assembly: GCA_963931845.1. Lineage (NCBI taxonomy): Eukaryota > Metazoa > Arthropoda > Arachnida > Araneae > Salticidae > Maratus > Maratus michaelseni. The sequence goes on along the minus strand of OZ007598.1, from coordinate 3,893,140 downwards.
TTTTGGGATGTTCATTATAGTTTTAAACTATTATCTCGGTTAATTAATAAAAAATGAAAAATGGGAGCCCCAGATGCATTAGGACATGCATTGGACTATTCTTCCTCCCAATTTTCAAACATCTACGTATGGTAGATTTTCCAGTCCATCACCAACAGACACACTCACACCCACAAACACAAACATCTCTTTTTTTTATAAGTATAAGTTACTGATAGTCACTTTTTGTATGTTAGTTGACGTATTTTAGCCCATTGACTGCCGGGTGTCTACCATGCTGCGGTACATATGTGTACTACTTATGATAGACGACGCTTGCTATAATTACTACTTTTCCTGATATTATTTCCAAACAATAAAACCTATGGTAATTTTTTTCTAGAAAAATATAATATTAATTATCGTATGGAAATAGTGGTAGGCAAAATTGTTAAAAAATACAGTAATCCGGGGCAATCCTGTATCAACCAGAGTAAACACATTGGTATTCTGAGGATTAGTATTGCTAGTTGAGCTCCACGAAGAAATTTTTGGATATCCGATTTTGTTATGTATATTAATTTTAAATTCCACTGTTGTCACTATTGCTCATTTTGATGCGCAATAAATGATCTTCTGTATTTTTTTCATATGTCCCAGCAAAAAAACTATACACGATAGAATAACTATTTTAAAATCAAAAAGTATTATTGTCTACCATAATAAGATATTCACAGTTTAACAAGTTGGAAATTGTACGTTAAACAAGACATATGAGGTGCATTCGTTTTATAACTACTTTCACAATGTAAAAAAAAAAAAAAATCATTCTTATTATTTCAGTGAAATGAATTATATCGTCTGCTATGAGCGAAATGATATCTACCCTATATATATAAAATCCTAATGAAACGAATTTGTGAAACGATTTTATGAAACGAATTTATGAAACGATTTTATGAAACGACTGATTAAACGACTGATTATGTTTCAGGGCTATTTTTAATAAAATATTAAACGCTTGATGGTAAAATTAATACCAATTGTCCATAAAAATCCGCGGATATCAAAACTGGTAATAGAATTTTGAAATTGGAATTAGTTTTCGAGATATTAATTTTTTTCTAATTTTAATGACATTTCGGTAATGATGGCAACTAATTACTCAGTTTTTGTGACAAAAAAGGGGGAAAAATTGAAAAGGATCCCGATAGGGATTATTGATTTCTTTTTATTCGTCAATTTCAAATTGAAATTGAATTTATCTTTTATTTCAATCGATAATGAAGAAAATATTGTGATTAAATTGTGTTTTTCAGGAAAATTTGAAAAAAAAATCACATTTCTATCGTCAGGATTTAATCGTCTGTCAGCATTTAATTTAATTTATAAACTGAAAATAGTTTGAATAAATTCGTCCAAATGACGTCATTTATGTAAACGCAAAAGAAAGGGGAGGGGGGGAATTAATAGTAATTATTATTTATTGATATCATTTTGTTATTTTTTTTGTAAAATTTAATTAAACGAATTTATAAAATCACTAATTCGGAAATTTGAAACGAATATATAAAATAATAATTGTCCAACTGAACGCAAGGAGAATAAAATATCCTGCTTGGTTTTCTTTCAATTTTAATGAGAATATGACATCAATTATGCTAAAATGACATTTACTATTTTCTCTCTTTCATTGGCAGCAAGGAAAAAAATGCTTCCTATATATTAGAGAAATACTATTAAAGTTTAAAACAAATGAATATTTCAGTAGCATTACTTTTTTAATGATGAATTATATGTTTACATGTAAATATCAAAGAGAAGAAAAAACTTTAAATAATTAAATTACTATACTCGAAACACCCTTAAGGTGTAAATTGCGTTATATATTAAAATGTTTTTCGTTACTTTTCCAATTTAGGGACCTTCGCGAGATAAAGAAAGTGACCTTGGCGATGAATTGAAATTCGGCAATATGTTTTCTAACAAGCTATTCGCTTTTTGATATACACAGGCAATTATTTCGATATTTATACAATTTATTTAATATAAAGAAGACAATTATCTATTTTTATATACAAAAAGAGGTAAATTGAAAGAAAATTATAAATAAATTATTTATATACATATACATACATGTATAAACAAGCATAAAAGTTCGGTGGTTTTCCAGTATATGGGGCCTTAACGAAACAGAGAAAATAGCCTTGGTGGAAAAGGAAATTTGGCAACATACTTTCTGTCAACCTATTCACTTTGTCATTTCGTATACAGAAGCATTTTTCAATATTTATACAATTTGTTTAGCGTAAAATGGCATTTTTCCTATTTTATATATTAACAGAAGTAATTTTTATAGAAATAATAATAATAATATACGTATAATTAAAATACGCATGTAAACAAAAAAATCGTCGAATTTGTTTCCATGGCTGTTTATGTCATTTGGCACCAAATCTCACTTTCTGATGCCCAAATTGCGCCAATCTTTTTAAAAAAGCGTCAAGACCCCTATAATAGAAAAGCACCAAAAGTTCATTGGATTTGTTTTCATAACTTTGGGCAACAAATCTGTAGTTCGAATTACGCCAAATCTAAAAGCAAAGGATCCTATACTGGAAAAATACCCGATTTTCTTATGGACAATATTCAAGTGACATAACATGGTGTAAAAGTATTGCGGATAGCAAATATGTTTAAATATTTCATCAATTGATGCTGAATAAATGCAGGCATGCATGCACGAAATATTTAATTAATTTTGTATGATAAATAATTATTAGAAAATTCTTATATACATATTAATTTAAATAAATAATTTACATATTTAAAATAACATGAAAATATGCATGATGGTGCACTAAAATAGAGAAAAAATTAAAACCTGTTACTGAAAACGTCTATAACATAGTACTTTTCAATACCGTGGTTCTTAAGCTTTTCACAAGCAGATGGAATTATTCTTATCCTTAAATGCAAAGGAAGAATAGAATACAGATCGTTGTTATAAAAGTCCGAGAGGTAGCCCCAATTTAAACCTAACCATTTTATACAAGCTGGTTTTCAATGTGTAATTGAAAAAACAGTCGTCAGTCCCGAAAATAGTCGTCAGTTATCGCAACAGCTGTGTATCAGGCCATGATAATCAAAAAATGACATATTAAAACGTTAAAAGCATGGCAACTCAATTACAGATGATTTACCAATATTTTTAAAACAAAGCACGCTGTCATGTTTTTAGAGGCCTGGAAGTCTGAGCGGGGGTTGGCGAGCGTAGCTCGCAGGGGGCAGGCCCCCTAGTATATATATATATATATATATATAATCTTATTACGTATGCCCAGAGATGCCAATCTCCCACTAAACTTCCGTAATATGTGGATTAATTTGACCCAGTTTAACAACGTTTCAAACATATTTGAATAATATTTGATGAATATTTATTTATTTAATTTAAGATTTCTACATGAAATATATTTAATTCCATTTCTTAAAAAACAGTGCAAAACGTATTAAACCTGGGTCAAATTAACCCTCTTATTACGGAAGATTAGTGAGAGCTTGGCACCTCTGCATATGCCACGTTTACAAATGCGATTTTTTTTTCTACACCAAAGAACACTGCAAAATTCACCAGGGAGATCTCGCTTTGTGAATGATTACCTCCATGATTTAATATTTTTATGATTCATAATGAACGAATCTCCTGTATTTATTTACTCTAATGGATTGCAATATTCGGCTGTTAACCTAATTTCCACTGAAGTTATCTCAGAATCTATACATTTTTTTATTATTACTTTATGTCTGAAGTAAACATATTTTTGAACGATCTTTTTAAAAATATAACTTTTATGCAATTTTATTAAATTTTTTTTTTGAATATGAAAAAAGGAGTGGTTTGCCCGTATTTGTTTTCCTCAGTCACATGACTTGCGTTTTCATTGTACATAGCTTATGTACGACAGGATTTAATTAGAATAAAGAAAACTTTTATTAATATCTTTTTAAGTTTTGATTGAATTTGCTTAAAATTTGAAATAACTCCACAAAATTCTGCAATTTTAATATATTAAATGTCAAACCATTCGTTTGCGTAGTTTTTGCGCTCTTATATGCGGACAGACGGACAGACCAGAGGACGACTATAGGCCGAACCTAATAACGTACATCGCAAAAGAAAACCCACTTATAGCAAATATCGCTCATCGACACTACTGTAACCGAATTATTTTGTGTGTCTCTGTCAATGAACTATAAATGCTATGCATACCATGTTCTGCAGTAAACATCTTGTAGTGCACCAAACAATGTAAAACAAGAACAAAAAATTATGCGTCAAGCATAGATTCTGTAACACTTTCCAACGCTTCCAAAATAATTTTACAAATCATTACTGTTTAATAAGCTGAAAGATAACATTTAAGTAAACAATTTGGAAAACGCATAACATTTTTAAAAACACAATTTCAGGAATTTCCAACATATACAATATTCGGAAAAATATCCGAATACTTTTATTCAGCCCTGTATACGATCTATAGATTTGTATATATACTACATAGGATGCTAAATTTTAGTTTAGTTAGGAAACGCGCAGAACAGTTTAAAATTCTCCTTCTGGAGTTCTGTCAATAAACGGAAATGTGTTTTGAACGAACTTTTGTGCTGCCCTGTATACGATCTACAGAATTTATACACACCAAGTACTAGACAAAAAGTGAGTTCAATTTAAAATTGCGTTCAGCAACTTAAAACGCACTTCCAGGAATTATTGTTAACAGACAGTATAGAGAATTCTTTTGTGTGTCCCTGTCAATGAACGATGACTGCTATATGCACACTATTCTGTAGTAAGCCTCTTGTAATGCACCTCAGTGATCTATATAAATTTCAATGCGTTTAAAATAGTGAAACATTATTTAACCCTCTAAGCGTGTGGAACGTAATATTCCGTTCACTAAGCTCCAGGTTTCACTGCAACATATGCAATGTTTAAGATAATATAATTCTATAGATTTAATGAATTTTCAAAACATTGAAGAATGATTAATACTCTCAAGGGCTACATTCGTGTTTGTAATTAAGTTTTATTTATAATGCTGAAAGAATCATATTTTTTAGCATTTAAAACAAAATGCAGAGAAAACAACATTACAATTTTACCCTTTTTCAAAACGCTCAGAGGGTTAATTAAACCGCAAACGATTTTTCTCCATAGACGTAATGTAACAGAATTCTTTTGACTGTCCCTGTAAAGTAACTATAAGTGCTATGCACAACATATTCCATATTAAGCTTCTTGTACTTCACCTTAGTGATATATATCAGTTTCAATATGTTTGAAATATTGTAACATGATTAAAATACAATGCAAATGATTTTTCTCTTTATTCATAATGTAACGGAATTCATTTGAGCGTCCCTGCAAATAAACTATAAACGGTACACTCTTTATTTTCCATACCACACATACCATAGTAAATCTCAATAACATGTGTCAATTACAGGGATGTCCAAATATATTTATGCGAGTTGGAGTACAGATAGACAGACAGGCAGACGACCAGACAAACCGTAGTCATAAATGCTTTTCAAGTATATCGGAAAACGTTAAAAAAGAACTTTTTATTCTATGATCTATATTCAATTATCCTAATAATATATTAAAATATCTGTAAATAAAAAAGAAGTTACATTTCCATTCATTTTCCATCTACAATTGAAAATAAATCAGCCCTTTCAAAAACTAATTAATTTAGAAATTCTAAATTTGTTTGGAGTCAATAAGAACTGTGTTTCGAACTAATGGTAGATTTTTAAGGAAATGTTTTATGTTCATTATGTTTCTTAAATCTTGATATTTGTAAATCGCTTATTAGTTATTTATATGGTGATTAAAATTGAAAGTAAAATGCAAATCTTTCGGATACGATATTTTTTTTTTTTTTTCAGATTCGGGAAAATATTACTTTTACGTTAATTAATGTTAAAACTAGATATTCATATTACAAAAGTTAGGTTTGAGGAAAAACAACAAGTATGTCATTTAATGAAATCTAACGAATATACTCATTTTGCGTACTAATTTATATGGCAATAGGTTAAAAAAGGATTCTTTTAAGTGTTTGGAAAATGTCGTATCACAAGATGATTAAACAAACGTAACAACTTTCAATTTGCTCATGTTTTATGTTTTATCATAAGGTATTCGTTGTGGCCCTTATTTTAAATTTAAAGAGTGGAACACCTAATAGAAAAACTTAAAAAGAGTTTAATGTCACGTTCACCATGTAGTTAAAATAAATAAAATACTTATTAAAATTATTAAAAAGTTGTATAAAATTTATATATATACAGGGTGATTATAATTAATGTTCCACTTTCAAAATGCTGTACAAAAGGAACCACTGCTCAGAATGTCTTCAAATTTGAACTGAATATACTAGAAAGGGAACGGTATGGCATATGAAAACAAAGTTACAAAGTGTATCAATACATGGCGCACATTCTATACAGATTAACAGACACTCATGCACCATTAAAAACCGAGTCATTATGGACTGTTTATGCGGTTTTTGTCCCCAGGACAATTAAAAACCAATTTTTCCCATCCAATGTGGTACGCACTTGCCGTGGTGGAGGGGCTTTCCACTGACAGTACCACAACTGTTGACTGATTTGGAAGTAATGTTTTACATCAAACAACCGAAACACTCATGCACATTGCATATTACGAGTTTACAGAGCAACGCATACCAAAGCCGTCGTATTTCGATTAAAAATATCACTTGTACCCGAATCCACTTTCGTTAGGCCGCTTACAGCGCCATCTGTTGATACACATTGGAACTTTTTCTTTCTTATGCCATATCGTTTCCCCCTTCTTCCAGTATATTCAGTTCAAATTTGAAGTCATACTGACCAGTGGTTCCTTTTTTACAGCATTTTGAGAGTGGGACTTTAATTATAATCACCCTGTACTTTAAACCCGAGATTTTGCGATCACAAGCATGATCACTTTCGAGCGTGTACGTTAACTTATCGTCTTGAAAATGATTACTTTCGTAATCGAAATATCTCGGGATTAAAGTATGTACGAATATATAATATCTTTTTTACATATGGTTTTAATTAAATTTTATGCACATTTTTATTAATTTTAATAAATTTGTTCAGGACGTGGGTTCGATGGTCTTCTACGCGCCGGGCGCCCGTCATTTTTGGAGAATGACAGATTGATTTCTATTTTGCAATGTTTTTACATACAGGCAGAAAAATGGATTATTATTTTCCTTTTTACTTACCCATCATATGTAGTATAGGGTAAGTCTTGTAATCGTTTTAAAAATCGAAAAAAAAATTTTGACGGATTTACACGTTTCAGATACTGGAGGTTCCGAAAAACATATTTTTAGAGAAATAAAAAATTTACCGTTCGTTTAAGTGTGTGTGTCTGTGTGTCTGTAAACGCTCTATCTCCCGACAAAATTGAGATAGAGATTTGAAATTTGGTATGTACTGAGGATGTAATAATGGGAAGAAGCCTATTTAATTTCAATAACCTCGATTAACCGAAACTATTTTTTTCGGACTCTCGAAATATTCGTTCTGATAAAAGGTATATAAAAATTTTCGAAATTGTTTATTTTAAGAAATGAATATAAAAGACAATAAAAAAAAACATACAAATTTTGCATAAAGCATGAAGTCGTACGGATAATGAGTTGCCGAGATATTTGGAATCCTTTTTCCACACTCTTCGATTTTTCATGACCCTGTATTTCATCCAAATTTCACTTCAAAGATATATTTTAATTGGAAATTGGACGCTTAATCAGATGCAATAAACCGCTAGTTAATAGGATTATTATTTTTGGAGTTATAAAGATGTTTCTTTCAGCAATTCAGTTTCTTTCAAGCAATTTCATAAAAAAAATCACCAAACTGTAACGCCAAATAAACAAATAGAAAAATTTTGGGCACAAGTGTCATATACGCACCACGTTGGCGCGATTTTTTTCAACCGCCAATTTGACAATAACTTTGTTTTTACCATAAATACCATATTGTTAAAGATATTTTAACAATTTATTAGTTATTTCGATATTTTAAAAGTAATTATTAAACGTAAAAATATAGTTTTTAATTAAGAGGAAATATTATTTACGAAGATTTGTCGAAAATTAATCTCTTGTGTAAATATACTTTTTAATTGAAATTGTTTGGAAATATTGCTATTTGAGCATTTTAAATGTGACGTAAGTTTCCCTACTTTATGCTTTGAAAACACCTAATAATTTAATTATTTCTCGTTTTAATATTCACGCGCAAGTATATTTTTATTACGTAATTTTCTACATTTACAGCTTTTATCACGTGATCATTTAATTATTATTTTAAAGTTATTTTTCTGTTTTTAATAGTCACGTGTAAACATTTCTCAATTGAAAGGGGATATTATTATATGCACTGTTTTACAAATTGGCAACCATTCAAATAATGGATTTTATGAAATATGAAATAAATCTTTATAAAAATAATGAAAATTTTGAATAAAAAACTGAAATATAACCTCAAAAAATTACTCAAATTAAAAAAATAATTGCAGTCTGCACACCTAAAACATGTCGACTATATCCTTACAAATTATGGTAAAATTCATGTGCATAGTTTTCGTTCTTATAAAACTTTTTTCAAAAAACTGTTTTGACCAACATTGATTTTAAATATCTCTTAAAATAATTCTTCGATTTAAAAACTGTTTTCTTCAGCGTGTTTATCGAATATTTCTTTATAAAACTACCAATTTTTAAATTTTTATATGCAATAGTTTTCTGGATATTAGTCCAGAAAGACTTCAAGGCACAAAATCTTAATTGACAGCGGCGGCCGTGGCGGTGGTTACTTTTTTTTAATATAGAGAGATTTACACTCTCTAAAGAATTCGAATATGATACTTTGCAGAATATTGAATGTAATTTATGATCTTCCGATATTCGAATTCTTTTCTAGATACAATATTAAAAAAAATATTCAACTTTAAGTTAGACTATCTTAAAAGAAAAGATTTGCAAGAAAAAGTGCATTTTGAAAAAAACTAGACGTCTGTAGATAACCAATGCAATTCTATTTCGCAGTGATTTTCATATGCAGGCCGAGATGTGGATTAATTTTTTTCCTTTTCCATTTACACTCTCTAAAGGATTTGAACAAGGATTGTTTACTGAAAAATGTATTTTATCTGCTTCAGATATTTTCATTCTTTGTCTAGACATAATTTAAAATTTTAAATATTTTAAATTTTAAATTACACTTCTTTATATGACACGTTTGCAACAAAAAAAACGAATTTTGAAAAAACTGGATTTTTGAAAAAACTGGATTTTTGTAGTTTTCTAAATTACTGTTTCAATTCTATTTTGCAATGATTTTTCCGTGTAAGCAGAGAAGTACAAGACATTTTTCTCTTATCCCATTTACACTCTCTAAAGAATTTGAGTATGAATACTTTACCGAAGAATGTATTTTATGATCTTCATATATTTGAATTTTTTCTCTATAGACATAATTTAAAATTTAAAATATATTTAACTTTAAGCCAGAAAATGTTAAAGAGGACTTTTGAAACAAAAAAAGTGCATTTTGAAAATAACAGGACTTCAGTTATTGAAATTACTGATTCAATTCTATTTTGGAATGATTTTCCTGTGAAAGCAATGCAATACATTTCTTTCATCCCATTTACATCCTCTAAAGAATATGAACATGAATACTTTACAGAAGAATGTATTTTATCAATTTCAGATATTGGTATTCTTTTTCCAGATGTAATCTAAAATTTAAAATATATTAAATTTTAAGTTAGACTATTTTATAGGACGTTTGCAACAAAAAAAGTTAATTTTGAAAAAACTGGACGTTTGTAGTTTTTGAAATGACCATTTCATTTCTATTTTCAAACGATTTTAACATGCAGGCCTAAAAGTAATTTATTATTTTTTTATTTTTTCCATTTACACTCTATAATGAATTTGAACATGGATACTTCACAGAAGTATTTATTTTATGATCTTCTGAAATGTAGAATTCTTTTTCTAGACATAATATAAAATTAAAAATATTTTCAACTTTATGTAGGATCAGTATGCGTCGTAAAATGTGAATAACTCTCCTTTTTGCGCAAATTTTCAATTGTCGAAATGAATAAATTTTAAGTGTAGGACCGATGTTTATAAGAAGAATTTTGTCAAAACTTTTATCTAGATTTAATTAAATTAAGTCTGAAACATAAAGAAACGTATGAAAACAGTTTTGCTGTTTGAACTTCAATATCTTTATTATGTCCATATGTTTATGAAAACTTGTTACAATTTAAGTATTATAAATTCTATAAATTAATTCTATTAATTCTGTTACTTAATTAATTAATTAGTTCTATATTACGAATTCTCTGAATAATATAATTTTGCAAAAGTTTCCTCTATTTTGTTCTAATTTATTTAACATTGAAGTATAAAGAACTACAAAAATATGTTTTATTATACATATTACTACCTTAGTAACATTAGAGGAATTGTAAGTGAACATAAAAAAGGATATTTTATTAAATGAATGATGTAGGATTATCCTAATAATATTGAAGTAATTGTTATTCAAAATAAAATAAAAAAAAAAGTTACTTTTCTGATACGATTATAATTCTACTTTACGATCACTTTTACATGCAGTCAAAAAAGTGGATTAAATTTACAAATATTCCTTTTATTTTTTAGATTTTCAAAATAATTCGACAGGGGAATTTTAAAGAGAGTGTATTTTATGTTTTAAAGATATTTGTATTCCTTTTCAATACATAATCTAGAATCAGACTGCTAAGCACAATCCTTATACATTTCAAAATAGTAAATCTCTATGCTTTTTTGTGCAGATTTCGTGTCTGCGAGTGAATGTATTACATGTTTTTGAAAACTAGTTACAATTGAAATAATACATACTCTTTGAGCAAGATAATTTTGCAAAAGTTACCTCTATTTTTTTTGTTAAATTTATTTAGCACTGAAGTATAAAGAAACGCAAAAATGTATTTTGCAATCTATACTTGCTTACATTTATATAGTCAATACTAGTATATGCATTAGTAATATTAAAATAATTGTAAGGGAGAATAAAACAAATATAAATGAAAAACCAACCGTCGAACATAATTATAAAACACTTTCTGACACATTCAAGGTAGTGTAACAAAACTTCTCAGTTCAATAAGGTAAAAGAGGATGCTTAAGAAAACAAGGTCAAAGTGAAACCGGGCTTGGAGACCTATCTTTCGGCTTATGCTCAACTAGCCCCACCCAGCAGATTTGTTTACTATGCGGTAAGGCCAGTGAAATAAGCCCGGAAGGACCACCCAGGAAAGAGACCCCTCACTATTAAAAATTAACGGTCAAAGATTACGATGTCAATCACAAAGGCTGTCCAATTATACTGGACAAACCAGGTTAGATACAATAATGGGCTGAATATTCGGAAAATGCATAATACATCCGAAAACAGAATTTCAACAATTACCATCTATAGTCGGAAAAATAGCCCAAGTATTTTGGTGCAGCCCTGTATAGGATCTATAGATTTGTATATATACTTACATTATGCTGGAATTTAATTCAGATAGTCCACGCATACCACAGTTGAAAATTGAAGTGTTAGCAATTGCCAACCAATAAACGAAAAGGTAGTCGAATTCTTTCGTGGAACCCTGTATATGATGTACTTAATTTATACACACCAAGTGATAAGTTAAATTTTTTTTTAAATTTAAAAACGCGTACCACAAATATAAACGCAGTTTCAGGAATTACCGCTTATAGACAGTACTGTAAACTATTTCTTTTGTGTGTTCCTGTAAATGAAAGATGAGTGCCATTCACATCATAGTCTATAGTAAATATCGTGTAGTATACCTCGTGTAGTTTCTCTCTATAGTCCGTAGTGTAACGGAATTCTTTTGAGTCGCCTTGTAAACGAACTATACATGATACACACTTTATTTTCAATACCGAACATTTGATAGTCAACCTTAATAACATAGATGAATATGGCAATCGGAGTACATTTCCTTGAGTTAGAACACAAACAGACTGACATACGGCAGACAGACAAACGGAATTCATAAACACTTTTCAACTTATGCCAGGGGTTACGAGGCCCGTGGTCCATAGAAATATCGCTTTTAAAAATATATACCTGATGAACCAAACGTTCGTTAAAACTTTAAAGATTCATAAAAAAGGAAGAAATTATAATAAAGAATTGCGGTTTGCAAGAAAGGGCTCACAAGATAGTCGGACTTGTTTTAGCAGCAAAAAACTTTTTAGTTAAAAAGTCACCTGTAGATGGCGCTAATATGCGAGAATTATGAAAATTAATCCTGCAATAAAAGACCGGGATACACGAGGATTTCTCATTCGCTTTCAAAATGTTATCATTACCCGATCGAGAATTCTATCGAAATTCTATCTGTCGTGAGGTTTCTGCAATTCATTCCGACATGTCGAATTCAGCTGTAACGGGCGTTGTGAGTCTCCTTAGTTGTGTCGTACAAATTTCTGGAGGTCATGTTGAACAATTATTATTGCAAGAATAAATAAATGGAGCGTACTATTGTCCTGTTCATTGTGTTTCGGGTCTTCAACGCCCTCTATCAATGACATTTTTAACTGAAATTTTTTTTGCTGCTAAAAAAGATCCGACTACCTTGTGAGTCCCTTTCTTTCAAACCGCACTTCTTCATCTTAATTTCTTCCTTTTTATGATTTTTTAAAGTTTTAATGAACTTTTGGTTCACCTGGTATATAAAGCTTCACCTTACAAAACAACAGCGTTTCTTTCATTCAGTATACGAATATTAATTTTTGAAAATAGTGGTGTAAGAATACTTTTACAAATTGAAGTATGTACCGTTATCTTATGCGATTAAAATTTTGTTTTGGAATAATTTTTCCATGCAATTAGAAAAGGAGATTAAATTTCCAGATATTTATTTTTTGTCCCACTTTCAAAAGAATTTAACATTGTGATTTTTGAGAAAGCTGTTATTCATGTTCTCTAGATATTTGTATTTATTTTTAAGACATAATCTAAAATGTGCCTAATACTAAGGACAATCTGCGTTCTTCAGAAAAAAGTTGAATTCTCTACTTTTTCTACAGTATTTCTGCTCTCCGAGCAAAAGTAGTTTATGTTTAAGGAAGTTATTTGCAATTATTTCCTTTTCTTTATATTCCAAATTCAATTCTTTCAAACAATACAGGATACCCAAAAATGGAAAATCCTTACAAAAGCTATGCTTGAACATATATGATAACAGTACTGTAAAATTTTATACTCTTTTTTTTAAGGTGATTAAAAGTGCTTTCAAAAGAAATTATGAAACATAATTTTTAAATAGAAATACCTTTTTAATTGTTTCACAATATTTAAGATTTAATTTTTACTCTTAATCACTAAAAAGTTTTTTCATATATTATTGTATAACCCTTTATCTAAAATCTCGTTTTAAATACATATAAGTTTAAGTTTGATACTGTTAAAAGTTTAAAAGAAATAAAATATTTTTTCTGATAGGAATGAGATTCGATTTAGCAACGAATTCTTGAAGCAGATACGAAAGTGGATTATATTTTCTTTTATTCCCTTTTTCTCACTTTCAAAAGAATCGAACTTAGAGCCCTTTCAGAAGAATGTTTTTTATGTTATTTAGATAGTCGAGTCTTTTTCAACGATATAATCTAAAATCTTAAAATCTCTGTAACTTTAAGTGTAATTTGTATACTTCACAATGACGTGAATATTTTTACTTTTTCTTCATTGTGTTTTTCCACTGAATATATTTTAGATTTATAAAAGCTGTTTGCAATGTAAAGAAATTGTTTTATTTCAATAAAAATATTTTCACTGAAATTCTTACAGTTAACACGTTGACGGACAGTAGGAAGTTCGAAAATTGACACTATATGTTTTTGTAATTTTTAGAATATTAGAAGTATAGTTTTACTCTTTCTGCTTAAATAAACTTAATTTTAATTAATTCAGCACCTTTAATTAGGTTGCACTACGTCCTTCACAACCACGACGTGCATACTGAAGCTGCAACTCGTTTAACAGGTGGAAAACGAGCTTTAACCTAAAAAATTGTCTCCAAAACATGACACTGGGCTTCTACTTGTACGCCGGTAAATGCACATTTGTGCTGCTATAGCCGTCATGCCACATTGTGAACTTCGCTTTGACAGCTATAGCCGCAAGTGTCCGTCAACGTGTTAATAAATTTAAATTTGAAATGCTAAGATGTTGGTATTGGTGGTCAAAGTTGCCAAGTCTCCGGATTTTTGCACACCTGTAATTTTTTTGAGAAAATGTTGTTCTTTTAAATCGCAAAATGCTCCGATTAAATAAAAGAACATTTTCTGTACTAAATTATTGGCATCCAAAAAGCCTGAGACTTCTCAAGTCTGGGTGGTGTTTATTACGGCCGGTTATCTACGCGAGGGATAAAGGGGTTTCCTTCAATGTGGTCTTTCTAAGAAAACCTAACATAGTATTTACGCAAGGTTAACAAAGGTTTGAAGAAAACTACTGGAAACTCCGAATTATAAGGCAGACGGGCGCGATTGAGTTAGAACCCAGAACCTCTCGTCTACAAACTTTGATAGAAATTGTTTTATTTCAATAAAAATATTTTCACTAAAATTCTTACAGGTTATAAATTTAATATTGAAATACTAAGATGTTGGTGTTGGTGGTGTTTATTACGGCCAATTATCTACGCTAGGGATATAGGCCGAAAAGGGTTTCCTTCTTGGTGTTCTTTATAAGGAAACCTAACTTAAGGAAGCCTAACGTAGTATTTATGCAAGGTTAACCAAGGTTTGGAAAAAACCACTGGAGACTCCGAATTATAAGGCAGACGGGCGCGATTGAGTTTGAACTCAGCACCTCCTGTCTACGAATTTTGATAGCATAACATTTCAGTCGCTGATGCGGCATTGTGATACTAAGACTCATAAAAGTAGCTTTTTTGAGCTATCTGTACATGGTTTTTAGAAAATGCAATAGGTGATAAAAACTTTTTATTTAATTTAATTCAGTGTATACGTTGAATTGTATATATATATATAAATATATATTAGGTTGGTTAAAAGTGTATTAAAATATATGAAATACCGCTGTAAAACAAATGGTATAAACACCTATAAAATTGTTTCACTATATCTAAAATTTAACTTTTGCTCAAAATCACATTTCTTTTGTTTTTGTAATATATTTTTGTAAGGATTCATAACGCTTAATGTAAAAATCTGTTTGCGAGAAAATTATACACTAAGTACGATTAGTTTAATCTTTAACTGCTGTTTACGGTCTTACAGTTTGTTGATTGTTTTGATGTTTCGATTTTGACAGAACTAATCAGTTTATTTAGATTATACTAGTCAAAATTGATACAAGTTTTATAGTATTCAAAATTTGTTTAGTTTGAAGCCCTACTACGTATCGCTAAATCCTTCTGAATGGGTTAAGCTTCACCATAAAAACTAAAAGATATTTTCCGTTAATTGTGACAGAAATCTTGCATTATTTCTATTTAAATTTAATGGTGGTAGATAATCAGGGGGACCCTGGGGAACCGGTTACAGTTAAAGATTTACCATTTTGAGGATATGTCAACTCTCCTTTATTCATAGTTCTATGGTTCAGTTATGGTCGCAGGTAGAGAGAATGTGGAAGGCGCTGTAAATCACGATTAACACAGAAGACATAAGTGTGAGTTCACAACTTTAACTTGGGAGGAGTCGTGCATACCCAGATTATGAATGGTTTTTACATTGTCACCAATAAATACAATTAATAATCGTCACTTTATTTAGTCTGAGGCAATTGTTACAAATTCTATGATAATGTAAATTGTAGATTACTTTTTGAAAAATAGTGGTGACAGTTGTAAAAACCGCACGTACCCTGGGGTATGTCATACCCCATGCTACTTCTCCCGGGTTAATAATTCTATACAGAAGTAATGGTACCGAAACAGTATCCTAACAGTTAATCGAGCCTTTTATTCGTATTTGCTTCAAATAATCTCAAATATAAGTCACAGAAGCTATGCGACATTTTCTGTAACATTAGTTCATGGTTACAACTATTAAAGGAAATATACTGGTCAAAATAAAATAAAGCATTTTTTTCTTATACTAGTGAAATTCCATTTTGCAATGAATCCGGCAAGCAGATACAAAAATGGATAACATTTTCCTTTATTCTTTCTTATTTTTACAATATCAAAAGAATTCGAACCTAGAGACATTACAGAAGATTGTCTTTTATGATATCTAGATATTCATGTCTTTTTTAAGAGATCGGGTGAAAACTGAAATCTGTGTAACTTTAAGCACAATTTGTATAGTTCACAAAGAAGTGAATATTTCTACTTTTTCTTCAATATGCCCTTTTTTCGACTGATATTATTTTCAACTCATAAAAGTTGTTTGCGATTTAAAGAAATTCTTTCTTTTAATAAAACTTTTTCCTCTAAAATTTTTTCAATTTTTAATTTAATGCGAAATATCAGGAAACAAAATATGTATTTTTGCTGGCTATATTTCTACCTATGGACCTAATAAAACAAAATGTAATCTGTCAACAAAACAGTTTATATAATTTAAGTTAAGGGTGGGGGGATTCTATTTCCTTAGCCTAAATTTTACGTAATTTGTACGAATTCTTTTCGATTATAAAGAAAAGAGGTGTTATATTTGCACTTTTTATATTATAACTATTTAAATTCAAAATTGAGTTCTTTCAAACAAACAGGATAACCAAAAATTTCAAATCCGTACGAAAGCTATGCTTGAACACATACGAAAACAATACTGTCAAATTTTATATACTGTTATTTTGAAGGTGGTTAAAAGTGCATTTAAAACAAATTATGAAACATAATTTTTAAATAGAAATACCTTTTAATTAACTTTTTAATTAACTTTTATTTAAAATCTAACTTTTTGACTGACCTACGTATACTAGATGTTAACGATCATTTATCCATACACAACAACCTTCCTGTTTTTTAATTTAAAAAAAACATACGTTACATCAGAATGTTTTTCACTAAACGTGCTTTGCTTTAATGAGGCAGTCATTTGAAATCAACTTATTTTCATTCATTAAATAAAATTTCTGGTTCAAATAGGTTTAGTTGAATAGAAGTCTCCCATTACAAACAGCAGAGTTGGAATGTACAGGGTGAGTCTAAATTGTTTTTACAAAATAAGAGAGGTGATAGTACCCATCCACACGTGCGTTAATTACCATGGAGCATAGGGTCGTATTCCACTATGAGAGTCAGAAAAGAGTAAAATTAGAATTTCAACACGAACTTGCAACAGTGTTGAGAAAGCGAATGAAGGATACCAAAAGTTGGACAGTCTATTAATTGATCAGAGAACACTCACAGCAAGTCCACGCATGTCGTTGCACAGTTCACTCCGGCGAAGGAAGGACTGGCGTACCCTCTCGAAGATTCATGGTGTTGTGTTAATTTTGTCTGCGGCAACAACGACTCTCGCTGCGAGATCTTCCGCCGAGTCCGCAGACGTCTCGTACACTAAAGATTTCAGGTGACTCCAGAAGAAAAAGTTCAGTGGGTTGAGGGCCGGTGAGCACGGAGGCCAAGCCTCATGTCCACCACCTCCGATCACCGTGCGGGATATGTGTCATTCAAGAAGTACCGGACCGTGCTGAAAAAGTGGAATGGGCTCCATCGTGCATAAATCACATGTCTCTCTGGACTGCGCTACCAACCAGGCCATCTTGCTTAGGACATATGCTATGTAGGCACGTACAAATTGACTGAAATGCGATGACTTGTTAACCCCTTAAGGACGAGCGACACGTATACGTGCCGTGCCGCATAAGATGATCAGAATCGTGGATTTCTTGCACCAGTTATTTTTTATTGTAAGTTTCGCCTCCTTAAATCACAGCATTTCTGCGATTCATTTAGGCGAAAACTTCTGTTTTGAAAAACCGGTGGTAAAAGATTAAAAATTCTGTAAAGGACGCTCGTCGTGAAGAGGTTAATGCTCGAGGCATTTCGACTTTGCTCATTTCTGCCTCTCAGAGTGGAACGCGACCCTATGTTCCATGGTAATTATTGCTCATCTGGATGGGTACCATCACCCCTCTTATTTTGTAAAAACAATTTAGACTCAGAGACTGCATATCTATTACTGTAAGTCAATAAGTTAACCCATTAAGGACTAGCGTCACCATATGGTAACGGAGTAGCTGCCAACCATTTTGCTGTTTAAGTACCAGTATTTTATAAGAAAAATATTCGCTTTATTGGATGACAGAAATTACGCAACAAAAAGGGACCAAAGTTGCTATACTAAAAATTTGGTACGAAATCCAATTTTCGCATTTTAAAGAGAAAAATAATTCCGTCATTAATGGGTTAACAGCAAACATTCACGAAATATGGAGTGGTAAACAAGAGCATGCACCACATTAGAAAGCCTTTTACAAAATGATCAATTTAAAAGAGTACCCGTTTTTTTTATCCACATCTATAATATATGTAGCGAACTTTCAACATCATTACTTATTTAATACGTCTATATTTAATGTGCGGGTATCGTTTTTTTCACTTTCTAAATGCGAAAACTCGTTTTTTAAACATAAATTTACGTGAACATCATTAGTGATTTTTAATCCGATTCTGTATTTAATTTCATTAGGCATCTGGCCAAGTTGAAAGAAACAGACGATTTAATCAAATCATTTGCGCAGAATCGGATTACAAATTACTAATGATGTTCACGTGAATTTATGTTTAAAAAACGAGTTTTCGCATTTAGAAAGTGAAAAAAACGATACCCGCACATTAAACATAGACATATTAAGTAATGATGTTAAAAGTCTTGCTACATATATTATAGATGTGGATAATACAAAAAACAAAACGGGTACTCTTTTAAATTGATCACCCTATACATGTATCACTTACGCTATGTGAAATAAAAGTTATGTTTATTTGTATCCATTTGTTATTTTTTTTATTTAGCATCTTCTATTCAGGTCTAATATAAGTATAAAAAAATAGGAGGTACGCAAGGAATATGCAACTCTTCAAGAATACACAAAACAAAAGCTTGAGAACCATTGTCTGAATCATTTTCTAAATTATCATACCTGAAGAATTGAAAAACAACATCTTAGAAATGTTTTAAATACTCAAACAGAGACTAACCAAATTTGACAAACGACAACACGTGTTTGTTTATTATTCACCAATTGTTTCTGCTATCAACTGTTGCTATTATTATTATTATAGCTACAATGCGGAAACTTGAATGTACTGCTAGTATTATGTAGCAAGCAGAAGGAATAGAAATAAAGAAAAAAAGATCGATGCTAACATTCGGAATGCGTGATATCACGCAGATTCTTCTGTCGCACATTTGTAAAGGTTTTAAATAATTTAAATTCATTTCATTGAAAGGATAATTTTGCGTGCGATAATTGTTTACAGAATCTTTTAAAATCAAATACTATTTTATCTCAAAGTATGTGAATTATTGTCAGGAATGAAGTGTGATATTTCTATCTAAATATTTATTTAATATTGGATTGTCATGAAAATTCGTGCCGTTTGGGAAACTTAATTCGTACCGAAAAATTCTGCCCGCTTAGACATTAGCTATCGGAATTAATGTCCAATAATTAAATGATAGAATTTTCCCAAACGGCAAGAATTTTCCAGACAACCAAATACTTATTAATTTGAATTCAGATATGAATAATTATTCTTGATAAATATGTAATATAAACCTTTGTGATATAACCCCTGTATGTAATATATACCTTTAATATATTGTAACAATAACTTTGATTATTCTGATTATTTTTATGATTATCTGATTTTTTTCTTTGATGATTATTTTAATGCTACTTTGATTGTACTTTTTCCTAAATTCTGTTTTGTAATCTTTAATGTCATTATTTCATAGCTGCCAACTGTTCCGCTTTTTTCTTACAACTAAAACCTAATAATAAACTTTGACTTTTTTAATCTCCATAATCTGAGATTAAATAAGTTGAAAAAGGGTATTAAATTTTAGCGGTATCAGAAAATCGTAAATGTTGGCAGCTATGTTATTTTATTTTTCACATTTTCTAGTTTATTTTAGATCAAAACACGAACATAAAATCCTCCGATTTTCTAGAATAATCTACCAAAGAACCTTATTTTATTTTATTTTTTGATTAACGATTTAAATAGCTTTTCAGTGACTTTGTCAAATCCTTACTATCCAATTACCTTTCCACTGGTTATTTTTATTTATTTCTCTTTGTCTTTCCCATCATACTTTAGATCTAACTGAGACCTGGAAAAGTTAACACTTCCTTTGATGACTCTCCTCCTATGCTGTTATTTTTTTTAAATAGCTTAACTTAATATTTATCTTAAAAAGAAACTGGTGTTATCTTAAAAACTGGTGTAATCTAAAAAGAAACATAATGTTGCGAAAACGCAACGTGAGTCTTTAATGTGTTAAGGCTTAACACATTAAAGACTCACGTTGCGTTTTCGCAACATTATGTTTCTTTTTAGATTACACCAGTTTTTAAGATAACACCAGTTTCTTTTTAAGATAAATATTAGCTTTATTTGATGCGAACAGTGCCGAACAATTCGTGGCGGTCAATTGGCAACACTTTCTATTTAACTTTTAATAAATAAATCAAGTTCTTTGCAACCACTATATTTATATAGAAATATTAATGAAATAAAAATAGCATAAATATGCTACTAAATAAACTTAAAAATCTATCTTAAAATTTCTGGTGTAGATTTCTTAATATAGGTATAAAAAAACACAATTCTAAAAGACAAATTCATGCACTGTAGGGTTAAGGGGCTTCCGAGTTATATACAACTTTACGCCCAGTCTATATATGAGTAGAGAGTCTTGTATAAAATTGAGCCGTTGGGAAATGTTAAGATGTAGTATTAACTACAAGATAAAAGAATAATTACAATAAAAAGGATAAATGAAAAGAGATAATAACAAATTTGGAATAAAAAGTGAAGCGAAAGAGATTAAGGATATAGTCTAAAAAATTGCAAGAAAGTGAAATGGTATAGCTGTAGTTATAACTAACTACTAGTTAAAGTAGAAAAAGTAAAAAATAGGGTTCGTAACATGTTCGCGAAACAGCACATAAATGCCAGGTGGTGAAAAAGGCGGGAAGCGCTTAAACACACAAAAGAAGACACTCCAAAAAGTCATACTTTTTTTTTTTTTTTTTTTTTTTTTTTTTTTTTTTTTTTTGGTATAGTTTAGATGTTAAGTTTTAATTAAGAAATTAGGTATTTATAATGTGGAAAAAATTACAAAGTATGAATAAAAGAGAGAAAATTTACAGTTATGATGAGCACTAATGCTCACAGTCAATAATGCAAGAATATTTTGGACGTTTACGGTGATGTGGTTCGAAGGCGTGATAATCCGGCAATTCTGTGATTATTTCATTAAAGAGGTCCTATAGTTTTCTTAATTTTTTTTTTTAGAAAAGTGGTTGATTCATGAAACACCGTGATAAAATACCACTTAGGTTGCTATAATATTAAAGTGGTATGAAACGTAATATTTGTATTTTACTGAGAAAACTAATTCGGTTCTTAACCCTACAGTGCATAGTGTAGCCAATTGGCAACACTTTCTATTTAACTTTTAATAAATAAATCAAGTTCTTTGCAACCACTATATTCATATAGAAATATTAATCCTACAAAAATAACATAAATACGCTACTAAATAAATTAAAAAAAATATCTTAAAAATATCTGGTATCGAAATATATAAGTATAAAAATATAAGTATAAAAAAACGCAATTCTAAAAGAAGAATTCATGCACTGTAGGGTTAATGGGTTAACAAAGCTTGAAATACAGTAAAATCTCGTTACAACGAATCTCTGGAGACCACTGATTAAATTCGCTATAATGAAATATTCGTTAAAGTGAAAATATTTTTATACTGAAATAGAATAACATGACTTTTTTTAACAATCCAAATTATATTCGTTAAATTGAAAAATTCGTTAAATAGAGGTTCGTTGTAACTAGATTCTACTGTATATCATTCCTGTCTTATTATGAATATGCATCATATTCATAAGTAACAAGTCTACTAGATTTTATCACGACTTATATAGGGTAATTCGAAACTGGTGGAACAAACTTCTAGGAGGGATGGGGACGACTTGAAATAATATAGCAATGCAGGGTCGGAAATGCGATCCTAATGAGATAGGGAGGTTGTTAGGGGCTGAATCATCGTGATCGAACATTGACATTCAAAGACTATAAGATTAAAATAAGTCGTGACTTTCGTGATAATGAAGTTCCCCGAAGTTTTCTGTCTAGGTGCCTGGTTCTTACCATCTGTAGTTTTGCACGTTTGAGTAGTCGAACTATAGCTCTGGTGAAAAGCGCCCTCACGCAGATAACCAGCCCCCTCAAACGTGCAACTTTGGATTCTTACTTTTTGAACTTTTGATATCAGTATTTGAAAATAGTAAATTTCGCTTTATTTTACCGCAAACGTTTGTCAATGGATATTTAAAATACAATTTTATCGTATAACTTTAGCACAGACATCACAATACCACACATATATGCTCTTCACGCTCATGAAAACCAAAATTAAACAAGAATGAAAAATAATGCGCAAGCATAGATTATGAAACACTTTCTAACACTTCCACTACTTTAACAAAACTTCAGCTTTTAATAAAGTGAAAGATGATAGCTAAGTAAACAAGGTCAAAGTGAAACTGGGTGCGGAGGCCTACCTCTCGTCTTATGCTAAACTAGCCCTGCCCAACAGATTTGTTTAGCTAATTATACTGAGCATTACTAAATTATACTTTGTAATATTATGCAATAATTACACTATGTAATGCTGAAATACAAATTCTGAAAATACAATTTACCAATCGTACTGAGCAGTACTAAATACTACTATGTGATACTGAGCAATAATACTACCATGTAATAATACTGTAAGATGCTGAAGTAAATAATAATAATGGATAGAAATAAATACTAAATGAAGAATAATGAATGAAGCTAAGTAAACAATTTGGGAAACACATAACACATTTGAAAACCCCAATTTCAGCAATCACCATCTATAATTAGAAAAGTATCCGAATTATTTTGTACAGCCCTGTATATAGTACATAGTATACTCAGTTCAGCTTGAAAACGCATAGCCACTATTAAAAATGCTCAAAAACGCTTAAAATGAAATGTCTTTTCTTTCAAAATTGTGCTTTGCTATAAATACATTGTGATAATAATATCCACGTAAATTATTTCCATGTACATGCCATATTAATCAGGAGACACTCCAGTGAATTTGTAATGAGTCACCTTCCCCACCCTTTTAATATTACAAATTCTATTTAATGAACATTCAAATGTTAAAAATAGGCATAAAATAAGTACTGTAACTCCATATTATGTTCAATGCATACAATGCATGTTATTCTCGTGACATTCAAAATACATGTGAAATTGAATTATGATAAAAAATGTCAACAATGATCTTTACATTATTTTACTAAATAACGTGTACTAGAATGTATTATATATAATTCAATAAGTCTACAAAAATATTTGCAATTCTTAATTTATTACACCCCCATTCACAGTTAATTTTTGAAAGAAATATTTAGACTAAAAATAAAAGTAATCCATACAAATTTGAAAAAAAAAGTATTTTGTTGAATTTTCAAAGAAATTTGAAATAAAAAAAGTTTGAAACCAGAATAATTATATGAACAACCTTTAAAAACGGTGTTGAAATTTATCAACATTGGTGACTAAATGTGTGCAATTTTTTCCTAAATAAAAATTTGTATTATTTTTCTGGGTTCTTTTATGCATTTTACAATTTTTCCCAACTTTCTTGATTACACTAGTTTAAAAAAAAAAAAAAAAAGAAAAAGAAATTGTTCATGAAATGAAACATATGTTATTTATGTAGGCTATGGACGGTAGTTAAAAAAATATATTTTTTATTTTTTGTAGCACGTCACAATTCTAAGATATGAAGATCTTTGTTTTTTATCTACCCACAGTTTTTTAAATACGTTTATCGTTTTATTTTGTAAACAACTGTGTGATTAAAAAGTCTTGTTTTTATATAAAAATGTCATCTAGAGTGTGTAAACTACATCCAAACCGATTTTGTTATGTTTGTGGCAAAATTGTTCAGTTAAATGGCGGTTTTCCTATAGCAAAACCATTGTAAGAAGCCTATTTACGTTATTTTGGATTTCCGGTGTCAAATCAATATAAAAATTGGGTTCCTCATGTGATTTACACTAATTGTAGATTGGTCCTCAGCTCCCAGTATTCAAATAAAAATAGATCACTGAAATTTGGTAAACCAATGATATGGAGAGAGCCAACTAACCACGTGACCGATTGTTACTTTTGTTTAACAAAAACTTTTGGTTTTAACTCAAAAAATAATGATAGCATAAAGTATGCAGACGTTTCATCACTGACTAAGCCGATCCTTCATTCAGAGGATTTACCAGTTCCCACACCACCTGGCAGAAGTGACCAAACTCACACAGATACATGAATTAGTATTACAATGCACGAGCATAGTGACAGTGAACAATCAAGCTCAGATAACTTTATCGATCATGAGTACAGTCCACATTTAATAACTCAGTCTGAACTCAACGATCTTATTAGAGATTTGCAGTTGTCTAAATCAAAAGCGGAATTACTTGGCTCCAGGCTGCAACAGTGGAAATTGCTTCCTCCTAGTACAAAAGTTAGTATTTATAAAGAGATTGTTGAAAATTTATTGCAAAATTATGAGCGTATGGGTGTAAATATGTCACTTAAAATTGATTTTTTGCATTCTCATTTAGATTTTTCCCCAGAAAATCTTGGTGGTATGAGTGATGAACATGATTTAAAAACCACCAAGATTTAAAATCATTTGAGCAAAATTATCAAGGTTTTTGGGACCAAAATATGCTAGGTGACTATTGTTGGTCTGTTGTGAGAGATACAGATGAAAATATTTATAAAAAAAGAGCAAAAATTATGCATTTTTAACTGTCTATTGTTTATTTAGAAAGCAGTTTTTTTGTATAAACCTTCTTAATAAATATTTAAAAAAACTGACGTGCTGGATTTTTTAAAATATTTTTTCCTAGATGTAGATACCCAGAGTAACGTAACCGTATATATTTCATTTCATGAACAAAAGTCATGTAAACTAGTTTTATTTATTGAATGAGTCTTGCATTTCTATTCGCTCTGCTATATGCACATGAAGAAACTTTTACACGTAAAAAAACTACTTAAGGGTATATCGAAATCGTACTGTCTTGAACATATTTGGTCTAAAAAACATTTGACATATCTAATCGAGGTACTACCTACTTTATAAAATCGTAATTAGCATTGGAAAAGTAAATCGGTAAATAGTAAATATCTATGACTCTAGTACAGGCCTACTACACAGTCAATAAATACATGATATATATATATATTACATTTCAAAATTAGATAATACACGACAACAACTCAATTAATGATAATGGGAAAGGGAAAACAGGGAAATGTGTTTTGGTGAGGAATAATGGCTATCTAAAACTGACAAAGATGATAAGCTTGAAGTGTTTCTTATGTATTGTGTTATCCATGGAAAGAAAATTTAGTATCCAAAAATTTTCCATCAAATCTTTATAAGTTACTAAAATGAATTATAAAATTAATATATGTTATCAATTTTAATGCTAAATGTGAGAGTCTCTTCAAGCACTTTGTGAAGATAAAAATGCAATTTATATAACACTTTTGTATAACACAGAGGTAAGTAGGAAAGGAACGAAACTCTTTTTGGCATAAAGGAAAAGTTGTATAGCCTCATACCATTTATAGAATCATGTTAAAAAAACTTGTGACCGAAAATTCACCTCTTTGATAAGTTATAAAATGTGAAATGAATAGTTATTGCTAAGGCTCTGTTAGGATTCACATTATTTTATTTATATTTTTATATAATAAGAAATATATGTCATAGGTTGCGCGCGTGTGTGGGGGGGGGGAGGGGGAAGCATGGTGATTTAAATGATGCTTCGGTGGGGCGTGGCCAATAAAAGGCTGGGAACCAAAGTATTATCACGCTTCACAGAGCTGTCAATATTTACGCTTTTCAGTTACCACTAAAATTTAATAGTAAATTTTTCTTATTATTTAATTAGTTTATTTCATTCACTTTCTTCCAATTATTTGGACTCTATCCTTAATCTCCTTCGCTTTACTTTTTTATTCCAAATTTATTATCATTTCTTTTTTCAATTTCACATCTATCCTTTTCATTGTAATTGTCCCTTTATCTTGCAGTTAATACTACATCTTAACTTTTCTCAACGGCTCAATTTAATACAAGACACTGTTCTCACAATAGAATGGCCGTTAAGTTGTCTGCAACTCGGAAACCCCTTAACCGACATCAACTGTTCGGCAACTGTTCGATATTAAATTAGACAAAAAATTCTATTTGATTTTAATGGTATTAGAAAAGCGTAACAGTTAGCAGCTATGCTTTCCCTTAGTTTGAATGCAAATTTTCATAAACTTCTTACGATTCTTTTTCCACAGTTATTATCTAATCTTAAAACAGAAGATTTCATGAGATTTCCTTAACCCCTTGTGGACGAGCGACACGTATACGTGACGCAAAAGATGCTCAGAATCCTCGATTATTCCCACCAGTAACTGTTTATTGTAAGCTTTGCCTTATTTAATGACAGCATTTTTGCGATTCAATTAAGCGAAAATTTCTGTTTTGAGAAACCGGTGGTAAAAGATTAAAAATTCTGTAAAAGACTCTCGTCGCGAAGGGGTTAACATGACATTTGGCATTTACATGAAAAATCATAAAATAAAAAATAAAATATTATTTAGTAAATTAATACTATTACAATTGCAGAAAATTTTGTATATACATTTTCCTTTACGTGGGTAAAAATAAAAATATATTTAAATGTTAAAGGAAAATAAAATGAAAATGTTAAAAATGTATCACTTGTTGCTACGCTGACGTTAAAATTTATAAAAAAATATAAATTTTAAATTTTCACATAGCTTAAATTTTGAAATACTTCCTGAATTAATTTACTAGGAATAATCGAATGCTGGGAAAATAAATATAAAAGTTGTATACGCTTGAAATTGTTAAAATACGAAAGAGCGAAAGTACATACAGAAGAATGTCGCACAAATACTTGAATTTTCTTGCAGGAATGTTTGGATCAATATTTATTCTAAAAATAAACAAGAATATTCTCCTCAGAAAACACAACATAAGAAATTGAAATAAAAATGTAACAAGAAAGATACATTCTTGTATTTATTTATATTAATAAATCGATTAATATGTTTCGTGAAGAAAAAAATAAAATGAAACACAGAATGTTTTAAACTTTAGACAGAGTCATATTGCATATAATATGAAACTATCAGAGTATATATATATATATATAAAATCAATAAAATATATATATAATCAATAAAAGTTAACCTATTCGCTGCCAACCACGAGTATACTCGTGGTTTTTCAATCTAAAATTACGAATTCGTACCGGAAATTTCGAAAGAAGAATTTTGATATTACGTAATCACGAAACATCTGTAATTAAATAAATTAAATATTGCTATTAGTATTTTCTGGTATGAATTCGAAGTTTCTAAATAACATAAAATTCCGGTAATTTTAAGCCGGCTGTGAACGTGTTAAATACTGTGTTCAGATTTTGTTATGCAAAACTTTAAAATACACAAGAAATATCTGAATGTTAGATTCACCTGTAAATATAAAATACTAAGCAGAGTTGAACATTAATGCTATGGAAATAGATTTAACGCAATTAGTAGAGACTCTTCATAATGTTAAGAAAAAATCAGTCAGAAAAAAAATATAACATGACAGAAATATGTCGGAAAAAAACTTAAATATTCTTTCATCTATGCTTGGATAAATATTTATTATTAAAATAAACAAGAATAACCCCCAAGAAAGCGCAATATATCAAATTGAAAGAGAAATTTAAAAAGAAGGAAATATTTATGTTTCTCTCTATTTATATTTATAATCCGATGTTTTGCAAAGGAAAAAATAAAATAAAACGCAATTGTTTCCTCAGAATATATTAAACATAATATTGGGTTGTTTAGAAAGTTCCTTCCGTTTGGGAAAACAAATTCGTAATGTTCAAATGTTAGACAGTAGCTATCGAAATTAATGTCTAATAATTAAATGCTAGAATTCTCCGGTACGGACCAACTTTCCCAAACAGAAAGAACTTTCCAAATAACCCAAAAGTAAAAGGAAAGTGAGAGTACAAAGTAGGGGTGCAAAAATCTAGGTGCCAATGGGCTGATTCCCACCACTAAATTTTATTAGTATTCTTCGTCAAATTTTATTAGTATACTTTGCCTAAATATTATCAGTATTCTTATTAGGAGAAGAATACTAAAAATTTAGTGGTGGGAATCTGCTCATTGGCGCCTTGATTTTTTATAAAGTCTTACTATTTAATATATGGAAGTTCACTATAAGAATACAAATATAAGGTAACTTTAACTTTTATTTTTAAATATGACAAAAATACGGTAAAGAATGGTTTTATTGTATTTCTATTATGCTAATAAAATTTATTTGAAGTTCTGAAGAACAATTTTTTTTTTAATAATCTATATTAATTAAAAATTTTACAAGTATGATTAACCGACAACCATGCTAAAATAACAATATTTCCATTAACACTAAAAGTAATAGTTCTTTTGTTTTCTACTTTTTCATGCACAAATTCAGTTACGCAGTTCTAAATGTATAGTTAAGAATGGATTGCTAAAATTACAGACATTACATTACAATTACATAAAACATTAAAAACGTATTAAAATTGGACGTTTCGGATTTACATGAAAATCCCTCATCAGCAAAAATGTTTCTTAACGTAAGTCACAATAACTTTTTTTTTTTTAATAGAAAATACAACGCATCAAAATGTCGAGACCAAAGTTACAGTTTAGTTATATTAACACGGAGTATTCATTCAGGATTGCATCTGCTTCGTTAAGAGGTAAATCTGCAATTTTCGTATACCATGCTTCTAAGAAAGTACGAGTTCTGTAGACGCTGCACCTCGATCTGATTACAAAAGATTTAGCAAAATCTGGAAAATGGTCAGTTTTTATTGCATGACCCACTATTTTGGAATTTAAATTTTTATTTTGAAATCCCATTTCTGTGCTTCTTTAGTTTTATCTCAAGTGTTCGACCTGTCTCCCCTATATATATCGCATTGCATTGTTGGCATGGAATACCATAAACTACATCTTTAAACTGAGAACTGGGATATTTATGTTTGAAGTTGCTTAAAAAACTATTTAAAGGTTTCTGTGAGATGAAAGCTGTATGGATACCGAGTGGTTTCAAGAGATGCGAAATCTTTTCTGAAATACATTTGTAATATGGAATTGCTGCGAACTGGTTCATCTTAGTACGTTGGAAAGGGGGAGGGGTATTCATGTATGCTTGTATATGTTCCGAGATTACACGTATACAAAATCTTGTAGGGTAGCCATTCAATTTCAGATCCGATAAAAATTCTCTTTTTTTCAATATTAAAAAGCTCCTCAGTGCTACAGTAGCGTAAAGCTCTAGTAAGGTCTTGATAACTGCGAACTTATGGGATTTAGGAGATTCGGAATTAAAATTGAGATTTTGACCAGAGAATGTTGTTTTTCTGTATACGGAAGTAACAATGGATTCTTCGCATCTCTCGATAAGGATATCGAGGAACGGCAGTCGGTTATCTGTTTCATATTCTATAGTAAATTGTATTGACGAATATATTGAGTTTGCATAGTTTAAAATAATAGGAAGCTTAATATGCAACGATAAAAACTTCATCTACATATCTATGCCAGAATTTAATTGAATGACCTGTATTTTGGAAAATTTTTACTTCGATATATTGCATAACAATTTCGGCAATGATCACCGATAATGGTGACCCCATTGGTGTACCATTTATCTGTTTAAAATATTTTCCATTGAATATAAAACAATTAGATGACATGCAGAAATGAAAGAGGGCTAAAAAAGTTTTTTCATCCACGACCAAACTTGAGCTGTCAACAGGCCAGATTTCATTAATAACTGAACAGGCATAATCTATTGGAATGGATGTAAAGAAGCTAACGACATGCAATGAAGCCATCACACAATCAAGGGGGGATTTAAAGCTTCTAATGTCCTCAAGAAAAGTAAGTGGGGAGTTTAAACTGTAAGCAGATGGTCGACAATGGTTTTAACAAGGACGCAAGATATTTAGAGAGGTTATAAATAGGTGAACGGGTAAAATCAATAATAGGTTACAAAGGTATGCCATTCTTATGTATTTTAGAAAGACCGTAAAAATTAGTAAATAAGTGTCACAGTTATTGTGACTTACGTTAAGAAAACTTTTTGCTGATGAGGGATTTCCATGTAAATCCGAAACGTCCAATTTCAATATGTTTTTAATGTTTTATGTAATTGTAATGTAATGTCTGTCATTTTAATGATTTTAATCTACCCTATATATATAAAATCCTAATGAAACGAATTTGTGAAACGATTTTATGAAACGAATTTATGAAACGATTTTATGAAACGACTGATTAAACGACTGATTATGTTTCAGGGCTATTTTTAATAAAATATTAAACGCTTGATGGTGAAATTAATACCAATTGTCCATAAAAATCCGCGGAAGTCAAAACTGGTAATAGAATTTTGAAATTGGAATTAGTTTTCGAGATATTAATTTTTTTCTAATTTTAATGACATTTCTGTAATGATGACAACTAATTACTGAGTTTTTTTTTTGCGACAAAAAAGGGAAAAAAAATTGAAAAGGATCCCGATAGGGATTATTGATTTCTTTTTATTCGTCATTTTCAAATTGAGATTGAATTTATCGTTTATTTCAATCAATAATGAACACAAGATTGTGATTAAATTATGTTTTTCAGGAAAATGTGAAAAAAAAATCACATTTCTATCTTCAAGATTCAATCGTCTGTCAGCATTTAATTTAATTTATAAGCTGAAAATATTTTGAATAAATTCATCCAAATGACGTCATTTATGTAAACGCAAAAGAAAGGGGGGGAATTAATAGTAATTATTATTTATTGCTATCATTTTGTTATTTTTTTGTAAAATTTAATTAAACGAATTTATAAAATCACTAATTCGGATATTTGAAACGAATCTATAAAATAATAATTGCCCAACTGAACGGAAGGAGAATAAAATATCCTGCTTGGTTTTCTTTCCAATTTTAATGAGAATATGACATCAATTATGGTAAAATGAAATTTACTCCTTTATCTCTTTTATTGGCAGCAAGGAAATAAATGCTCCCTATATACTAAAGAAATACTATTAAAGTTTAAACAAATTAATATTTCAGTAGCTTTACTTTTTAATAATGAATTATATGTTTACACATAAATAACAAAGAGAAGAAAAAACTACAGATAATTAATTAAATTACCATACTCGAAACACACTTAAGGTGTAAATTACGTTATATATTAAAATTATTTTCGTTTCTTTTCCAATTTAGGGGCCTTCGCGAGATACAGTAAGTGACCTTGGCGATGAATTGAAATCCGGCAACATGTTTTCTAACAATCTATTCGCTTTTTGATATACACAAGCAATTATTTCGATATTTATACAATTTATTTAATATAAAGAAGTAATTTATCTATTTTTATGTACAAAAAGAGGTAAATTGAAAGACAATTATAAATAAATTGTATATATACATATAAATACATGTATAAACAAGCATAAAAGTTCGGTGCTTTTCCAGTATATGGGACCTTGACGAAACAGAGAAAATAGCCTTGGCGGAAAAGGAAATTTGGCAACATACTTTCTGTCAACCTATTCACTTTGTCATTTCGTATACAGAAGCATTTTTTCAATATTTATACAATTTGCTTAGCGTCAAAATGTCATTTATCCTATTTTATATATAATCAGAAGTAATTTGTATAGAAAAAAAACAATAATAATATACGTATAATTAAAATACGCATATAAACAAAAAATTCGTCGAATTTATTTCCATGGCTGTTTATGTCATTTGGCAGCCAATCTCACTTTCTGATGCCCGAATTGCGCCAAGCTTCTTAAAAAAGCTTCAAGACTCCTATAATAGAAAAGCACCAAAAGTTCATTGGGTTTGTTTTCATAACTTTTGGCAACAAATCTATGTATATTAACGAATCTATCCCTTTTTGAAGCTCGAATTACGCCAAAGCTAAAAGCAAAGGATCCTATACTGGAAAAATAACCTATTTTCTTATGGACAGTATTCAAGTGACATAACATGGTGAAAAATTATCGCGGATAGCAAATTTGTTTAAATATCTCATCAATTGATGCCGAATAAATGCAGGCAGGCATGCACAAAATGTTTAATTAATTTTGTATGATAAATAATTATTAGAAAATTCGTATATACATATTAATTAAAATAAATAATTTACATATTTAAAATAACATGAAAATATGCATGATGATGCACTAAAATAGAGAGAAAATTAAAACCTGTTACTGAAAATGTCTATAACATAGTACTTTTCAATACCGTGGTTCTTAATGTTACTCACAAGAAGATGGAATTTTTCTTTTCTCATCCTTAAACGCAAAGGAAGAATAGAATACCGATCGTTGTTATAAAAGTCCGAGAGGTAGCCACAATTTAAACCTAACCATTTTATACAAGCTGGTTTTCAAGTTGTAATTGATTTTACTTATCAATCCCGAAAACAGTCGTCAGCTATCGCAACAGCTGTGTATGAGGCTATGATAATCAAAAAATGTCCATTAAAACGTTAAAAGCATCGCAACCCAATTACAGATTTACCAATATTTTTAAAACAAAGCACGCTGTCATGTTTTTAGAAGCCTCGAAGTCTGAGCGGGGGTTGGCGAGCGTAGCTCGCAGGGGGTAGGCCCCCTAGTATATTTATAAATATATTCAGACGTAATATTTTTGTTTACTTCAAAAAAAAAAAAAAAAAAAAAAAAGGATTGCATGCGAAAACCGATATTATGATTTGAGAAAACTGATTAATACATTATAAAAGTTATATTACTCATAAACGTTTCGAAAATTTACAACCAGCAAAAGAAACATTGTCTATATAAATGCCTTTTTAAATCTCGATGATCGATTGGTTTCTCGGGTTTCTAAAGATAAAGGAATGGAATCTTAGATAACTCCGAAGAGGATATATTATATGAAGGGTGTAGATGCAAAATTCACACTCTCCACTTAACCTAGTTTTTAGAAAAATGCAAAAAACTGATAAAACTGATTGTTATTAACAAACATGATTGATTGGCACAATTTTTTTGTGATATATATATGTTGCCATAACAACTACTTGCACATACTTCTAAACCTGTAATAATTTTGGTAAAGCTAGAATTTAAATTTAAATATGGAAAATGTAAGTTTTGCAGCAAACTTTTATTGTAATATTAGTTATAAACCAAAATAGTTATGAATTTAAAAAAAAATCTGAACATTAGTTTTCATTATGTTATTTTGAAGAGTAATAATCAACAAAAATCAAAACGCAAAAAACATTTATTAAAAATAATTTGTGTAAAAATTTTAGTATTAGACATGGTTCAACGTCCTGACTGTCATTAAACTAGTGGAACATTTTCTTACACTTTGATCCCATATACACTATGATAAAGTATTTACTAGTGTAGTTAAAGTATTATATTAAAGTATTTTTTAGTATATTACTATAATCCCATGATCCTTTGCAAGCCTCCCCTGATTGGTTGAATTGGAGAGTGTGAGTTTTGCTGCAAAACAGTTGTTGAATAATGCGAGTTATGCATTAAAACGGATTTTCAGAATTTTGTTTCAGCCTTAATATGTTCATTACTATTACAGTCCGATTCGTCTTAAAAAGACAAACACAGGGATATGAATAACTCAATACCTTAACCCATTATATCCTGAATTAATTTTCCAGCAACTTTTTAACTGTATTTTTACATCATTGGATGAGTTTTGGTGCAGAATAAACATTGGAAAGAGCAAAATAATTTTTATAGTGTTTTAGTGGTTCATTAGGCAACTGTAACCACCATAAATTTTTTACCCTATGATATAATATAAAATAGTAAATTTCAAATAGTAAACTTCAAATAAAATATAGGAAATGTTCACCTGTAGAGTATAGAAAACAATAGAAAATAATAGTACTAAATAAACCACTAAAATTACTCATATGAAGAACAACATGCATGTCAATTCTATTGCAAAATGGATTTCGAATGTAGCGTGGCAAATGTAAAATCTCTACAATGCAAAGAAAGAGGATATGTGCTTGAATTTGCCACCTCCTGCCTGCTGTCAGAAATACACTCTTTGTGCCATTGTGAGTATCGTTAGGAAAAACGGTCATATTACGAATATATAGGTGTTTTATTAAAGTGGTACTTCTAAGTACCGCCAGGATAAAAAGGGATAAAAAAGTGGATAATGTGACTTTTGCATCTGCACCATTCATATATTTAAAAACAAGAACGAAAAATCATGCGTCAAGCATAGATTATGTAACACTTTCCAACGCTTCCAAAATAATTTTACAAATCATACCGTTTAATAAGCTAAAAGATAACATCTAAGTAATCCGAATACTTTTATTCAGCCCTGTATAGGATCTATAGATTTGTATATATACTACATAGGATGTTAAATTTTAGTTCAGTTAGGAAACGCGTAGCACAGTTTAAAATTCTCCGTCTGGAGTTAAATAATACGGAAATGTGTTCGCGAACTTTTGTGCGTCCCTGTAAATGAACGATGACTGCTGTACACACACTATTCTGTAGTAAGCCTCTTGAAATACACCTTAGTGATATATATAAATTTCAATGCGTTTAAAATAGGGAAACATTATTTAAATAAACCGCAGACGATTTTTCTCCATAGACGTAATGTAACAGAATTCTTTTGACTGTCCCAGTAAAGTAACTATAAGTGCTATGCACACCCTATTCCATATTAAGCTTCTTCTAATGCACCTTAGTGATATATATAAATTTCAAAGCGTTTAAAATAGTGAAACATTATTTAAATAAACCGTCAATGATTTTTTCCCCATAGACCGCAATGTAACGGAATTCTTTTGAGTGTCCCTGTAAAAAAACTATCCGTGCTACACACTTCCGTTGAAATAGGGAACATGCTATAGATAACAACTATAACATATAAAAATTGCAGAGCAATCCGAGCATATTTACGGGAGTTAGAGCACGGACAGACGGCAGACGGCCAGACGGCAGACGGCAGACGGCCATACGGCCAGACAAACCGAAGTCATAAACACTTTTCAACTAGGTTGGAAAGTGTTAAAAATGACTTACGTTATTCGTTATATATATATTAATTCGTAGTTATATTATACTTTCGTAGATTAAGAAACATCTTCTATTTTTTTACAGTGTAAGTAAGACTATAAAAGTGGACCTTTCCGCTGACGGATAAAGAAGTTTCCTCTAAAATCTTTTATTAAATTTTTTTTATTGCTTTTATATCTATTCAATATATATAATATTAAGTTCAGTACAATTTGTTAAACAATCACTTTTTTTGGTTTGTAAACTTTGCTATTTTTACAATTCTGCCATTTTTTTCACATTTATCTATTTATTTATTTCACACATATGGATCAAAGGTACCATTTTGATTTCAGTGTCTCTTTACATTAAAAATATTATGATTTATGATGCATTAAAATAAAAATTGTTTCAAATTTTATTCATACTTGAAAAAAGTATTTCGGAAATATATTTGGATATTTTATTCACCTTTTATTTGTTTACTATAAGCAGAGCAAACGAGAGTATCATTTTTATTAGCACTTTCCAACCTAGTTGAAAAGTGCTTATGACTTCGGTTTGTCTGGCCGTATGGCCGTCTGCCGTCTGCCGTCTGGCCGTCTGCCGTCTGGCCGTCTGTCCGTGCTCTAACTCCCGTAAATATGCTCGGATTGCCCTGCAATTTTTATATGTTATAATCGTTATCTATAGCATGTTCCCTATTTCAACGGAAGTGTGTAGCACTGATAGTTTTTTTACAGGGACACTCAAAAGAATTCCGCTACATTGCGGTCTATGCGGAAAAATCATTTGCGGTTTATTTAAATAATGTTTCACTATTTTAAACGTATTGAAATTTATATATATCACTAAGGTGCATTAGAAGAAGCTTAATATGGAATAGGGCGTGCATAGCACTTATACTTACTTTACAGGGACAGTCAAAAGAATTCCGTTACATTACGTCTATGGAG
Source organism: Maratus michaelseni (assembly GCA_963931845.1). Taxonomy (NCBI): domain Eukaryota; kingdom Metazoa; phylum Arthropoda; class Arachnida; order Araneae; family Salticidae; genus Maratus; species Maratus michaelseni. The sequence goes on along the minus strand of OZ007598.1, from coordinate 3,856,599 downwards.
AAAAATCGTCTGCGGTTTATTTAAATAATGTTTCCCTATTTTAAACGCATTGAAATTTATATAAGGTTCATTACAAGAGACTTACTACAGAATATTGTGCGTATAGCAGTCCTCGTTCATTTACAGGGACACACAAAAGAATTCTCTACTGTATGTTTACAATAATTCCTGGAAGTGCGTTTTAAGTTACTGAACGCGATTTTAATTTTAAATCGCTTTTTGTATATTACGTGGTGTGTATAAATTCTGTAGATCCTATACAGGGAAGCAGAAAAGTTCGGGAACACATTTCCGTATTATTTAACTCCAGACGGAGAATTTTAAACTGTGCTACGTGTTTCTTAACTGAACTAAAATTTAGCATCCTATGTAGTATATATACAAATCTATAGATCCTATACAGGGCTGAATAAAAGTATTCGGATTACTTATATGTTATCTTTTAGCTTATTAAAAAGTATGATTCGTAAAATTATTTTGGAAGCGTTGGAAAGTGTTACATAATCTATGCTTGACGCATGATTTTTCGTTCTTGTTTTGATATGTTACGTCTATAAACATTTAAAAAAACATTAAAAACATTTATACATCAATTTGTTCATACTTTATGAAAAAAAAAGTTTAGTATAATAAACATTTTTAAAAATTATTTTGAAATTTTTTATGTTTTTGTAAAGTAATACATACATATATGTGACGATTTAACTGGAGTCACCATACTTTTGTAGACTCCTATTCAAGGCAAGGGAGGTTTCTCCGAGGAGATTTTCAGTCGAGCACCGAGACTTACTTCATTGTGTACGTATAAGCTACAGAGAAGAGGCAGTTCGTTCCAGTTCACACTTTATTCGAAAAATTTAAAGATTAATCGATTAAGCTTTACTCTATTGAAATCTCACTTCATGCACTGCTAATTTTAGGGTCGTGGCGAAACTTGATGATTTAAATTTAAATATAAGAAGACATCTTAGTTAGTACAGGCAGGTATTCTTTAAAATCAATCGGCGGCCAAGGAGAACCTTCGAAGATTTAGGAAGTACATCACTAGTTGCATCCACCACCGAAATCCCGGAACATTCTGCTCTAAACGCGGGAAAAATCCGTATATCATTTCCCGAGCGCGCCAGAATACATTCTATCTAAAAAGCCTCTAGGCCAATCAACGCTCACGGCTTAACTTCTTCGGCGAATTAATATCGAAGTGAACTTACCGAAGCTGGCAAAAGCGCGCCAAAAAATGTTCTAGAACAATCTCGTGCCTTCTACTTCCTTCGAATAAATAAAAGCAGAGAGAAAAGGAGTACATATGTTTTTATCAAGTATGGCAATATGCCAAAATAATTTTTACATTGAGATTAAAATCTTTCAGAATTTGAAAAGTAATATTTTGTCAGGAATCGTAGGGAAATAAAAAATAAAGAAAAGAAATTCATAGGTTGTTATTTCAAAAGAGTAAAATATTTTTAGCTGGGAAATGGGTATTTTTTGAATTATTAGATTCTAGGATGCTTTTTATTTAAAGAAAATAAAAGTGCGTAAATTTAATAGAGCATTCTATCAGTGCCATTTTTTTAAGAGAATGAATTTGGAATAAACTATATATTTCGCTAGATGTAATTTTGACAATCGAATACTGGAGCGAGAAAATAATTTAGAATAATGGGATTTACACAGAATTATAGTCTTAATGAAGTCAACGGCGAAAAAAATTTTTTTTTTTTTTTTTTTTTAAATTTGTTTCATATATATATATGTATATAAGTTTTTTTTCAACTAGGTAAATGTCTGGAGTATCATAGTTGAGATTTATTCCAACAGAGCGAAAAGTGTCGGGACCAGGACTCGAACCTGGGTACTTTGGCTTGCCGTGCCGACGCTCTTCGTACTGAGCTATCCCAACGATATCCTGGCTGGCATAATCCACTCTTATTTGTTGGAAATAGCTGCAAACTGCAGTGGTAATTTCATTCATCAGAGCTATAACTATAGCATTTTCCACAATGAATGTGATATAACACTTAAACTCCTGTATACCATGTAATTAGGTCATAATGAAGTTCATTATGACCTAATTACATGGTATACAGGAGTTTTTTTTCAATTTGTTGAAAGCCGTATCAATCCTTGCTATAGATTTATTACGATTAAGGCTCACTAATATTGATTACTATTAAGAAATACTTAAGCATTTAATTGTCTGTTTATTTTACAGATAAGAGTTTCTTGAACATGATCAATCTTGACAAGCGAGAACTATGGTACTCCGGAAGACATGATAGTCACAGTGATTGTGAGATTGGATTTGGTTGACTCACTTATGTAAGATAATATTAGTCATTTATAATAATGTTCTATAGGATAAATATCACGAGGATATCATTACGTAATTTTTTACTTTTGTGCCATGATTGCAATTAAAGAATAAAAGCAAAAATCATTACGTATTAAGCTATCTAGTAGCGTAATTTTGAAAGTTTAGCTTGTAATATTAATAAGACATATCTTTAAATTGACTATTATTTTGTCTTAAGAACACGCTATCTTATTACATGCGTGTAGCATTGATAGTGTATTTCTAAACGTGTATTATAATAAATCCATTTATGTTTCAAAATTTAGTATAAAAAAACAAAACAATGAAAAGAATTAGCTTAAACCTCTCTAAACCGTTGGTGTTTCTTTTATTTCGGATATATGTTTAACTCTTTAAATTAAAACAATGAAGAAATATCATGCTTCAAGCATAGATTATGAAACGCTTCCCAACACATTCAGAATAATGTATTGATTCATCATTTAATGAGGTGAAAGACGTAAACAATTTGGAAAACGCATAACGCCTTTGAAAACCAATTCCAGCAATTACCATCTGTAGCCCAAAAAATATCTGAATTATTTTGTGCAGACCTGTATGTAATTGACAGAGTTTTATATATAATACATAGAATGCTAAAATTTTCTTCAGTTAGGAAATACACAGCACAATTCAAATTTTCGCTTCTACAATTTCCGTCAATAAACGGAAACGTACTCGAGATCTTTTGATCTGCCCTGTATATGATCTATAGAATTAATACACTCCAAGCAATAGGCAAAATTATTTAAATTTCAAAGGGCCATGACAAGGGATGACCGCCCCAGGAACTCAGCTTTCGCTTTTGAGTATACGTGAAATCCCGGGGGGAAGGTCTATGTAAACAATTTGGAAAACGCATAACACATTTAAAAACTCAATTTCATGAATTACCATCTATAGTCCGAAAAATATCCGAATTCTTTTGTACAGACCTGTATGTGATCTGTAGATTTGTACATATACTACATAGTATGCTAAAATTTAGTTCAATTACAAGGCTGAAAATTATCCTTTAACATGTTTGGTCAATAAACGGAAACGTACTCGAGATCTTTTGAGCTGCACTGCATATGATCTATAAAATTTATACACACCAAGTAATAGTCAAAATGAGTTAAATTTAAAAACGCGTACTACAACTGGAAACGCACTTCCGGCAAATATTGTTAATAGACATTACTGTAACCTAATTATTTTGCGTATCCCTGTAAATGAATGATGAGTGCTTTGCACACCATAGTCCATCGTAAGCCTCTTGTTGTGCATCTCATTAATATATATCAATTTTCATATGTTTAAAATAGTGCAACATCATTAAAATAGACGGTAAACTATTGTTCAAAATAGACAGTAATGTAACGGTATTCTTTTGAGTGTTCCTGTAAACGAACTATAAATGCTACACTTCACTTTCAATATCAAACATGCCATTGTTATCTTCAATAACATATATCAATTGAATGACAATCTAAATATATTTACACGAGATAAAGCACGGACAGAAGGACAGACTGAAGGACAAACTTCAAATATGTTGAAAAGTGTTGCAAAAAAAAAAAAGAGATACTTTTTCAAACGAATAAATTTGGATAAAAAAAAATTTAAAATTTCTGGAAAGTTGTTTTGTCTGTTTTATTTATTTATTTATTTTTTGGTAATACGAGTTTTTCCAAGGTTCGTGCACTTTTACCACATTTGTTGAACAGAATTTTTGTATTTAGTATTTAAATAGCAGAAATTATAGACGCTTCGTTTAATTGCAGGATTTGTAAATATTTTTCTGCATTTAAATAAGGCAAAATATTCTATTAAAAAAATTGCGGTAAAAGCGTACGAACCCTGTTTTCCAAAGGTCTTCAAAAAATGCTCCTTATCCAATTGTCATATTAATAGAGCGCTAAATATTTACATTCGCTCTATTTCAGTAAATAACAATTTTTTTAAATTCCAATAAACCTTAACTTTTGTAATTTGGATAGTTCCTTTTAATTTTTTAATGTAAGTGTAAAACAAGAAAGAAAAATCATGCGTCAAGCATAGATTATGTAACACTTTCCAACGCTTCCAAAATAATTTTACAAATCATACCGTTTAATAAGCTAAAAGATAACATTTAAGTAAACAATTTGGAAAACGCATAACATATTTAAAAACATAATTTCAGGAATTTCCAACATATACAATATTCAGAAAAATATCCGAATACTTTTATTCATCCCTGTATAGGATCTACAGATTTGTATATATACTACATAGGATGCTAAATTTTAGTTCAGTTGGGAAACGCGTAGCGCAGTTTAAAATTCTCCGCCTAGAGTTTCTGTCAATAAGCGGAAATGTGTCCGCGAACTTTTGTGCTTCCCTGAATATGAAATACAGAATTTATACACCACCACTAATAGACAAAAAGCGAGTTAAAATTAAAATCACGTTCAGTAACTTAAAACGCACTTCCAGGAATTATTGTTAACAGACAGTAGAGAATTCTTTTGTGTGTCCCTGTAAATGAACGATGCCTGCTATACACACAATATTCTGTTGTAAGCCTCTTGTAATGCACCTTAGTGATATATATAAATTTCAATGCGTTTAAAATAGTGAAACATTATTTAAATAAACCGCAGACGATTTTCTATAGACGTAATGTAACGGAATCTTTTGACTGTCCCTGTAAAGTAACTATAAGTGCTATGCACACCCTATTCCATATTAAGCTTCTTCTAATGTACCTTAGTGATATATATAAATTTCAATGCGTTTAAAATAGTGAAACATTATTTAAATAAACCGCAAATGATTTTTCCCCATAGACCGGAATGTAACGGAATTCTTTTGAGTGTCCCTGTGAAAAAACTGTAAGTGCTACACACTTTCGTCGAAATAGGGAACATGCTATAGATAACGACAATAACATATAAAAATGGCAGAGCAATCCGAGCATATTTACGGGAGTTAGTGCACGGCTAGACGGCCAGACGGCAGACGGCAGACGGCCATACGGCCATACGGCAGACGGCAGACGGCCATACGGCCAGACAAACCGAAGTCATAAACACTTTTCAACTAGGTTGGAAAGTGTTAAAAAAAGGGACTCCGAAAGGTTAAGAAAATATATGTTTTTTATAATACGTATTCAAAATTACAGGAATATTTTCGGAAGTGTTACAGGTATTTATTGCACTGTAAGCCTGACAAAAATGTGTTCCAAAATTCAACATATTTTTTTCTGCTTTCTTTGATAACACCAAAAATGAAAAGCTTTTTATCTTATTCCATATGATTTTAAATATACCGTGAACAAATAATACTTTGTTTCCTTACTTAGTAAAATAACTAGTAATGTATTTATTTTAATACATAACCTTGTTTAACAAATCTATAACATTCAGAATCCGGTTTTGTATATTACTTACCCATCATACGTAGTATAGGGTAAGTCTTGTAATCGTTTTGAAAATCGAAAAATTTTTTTTGACGGATTTACACGTTTCAGACACTGGAGATTCCGAAAAACATATTTTTAGAAAAAAAATTTTGCCGTCCGTCTGTGTGTCTGTGTGTCTGTGTGTCTGTAAACGCTCTATCTCCCGAAATAATTGAGATAGAGACTTGCAATTTGGTATGTACTTAGTATGTAATAATGGGAAGAAGCCTATTTCATTTCAATAACCTCGATTAATCGGAACAATTTTTTTCGGACTCTCGAAATATTCGTTCTGATGAAAGGTATACAAAAATTTTCGAAATTGTTTATTTTAAGAAATGAATATAAAAGACAATAAAAAAACATAAATTTTGAATAAAGCATGAAGTCGATCGGATAATGAGTTGCCGAGATATTTGAAATCCTATTTTCCACACTCTTCGATTTTTCATGACCCTGTATTTCATCCAAATTTCACTTCAAAGATATATTTTAATTGGAAATTTGACGCTTAATCAGATGCAATAAACCGCTAGTTAATAGGATTATTATTTTTGGAGTTATAAGGAAAAACCTCTTTCAAGCAATTCAGTAATCGAGCCTTTAAAGTTTGTGACGTCATAAAGCCACGATTTTATTTGAATTGCAATGCATTTTATAAGTAGTTTACACATTTTTATTTTAATATTTTACATTATGCATATCCATGATGGGTAAGTATTACGGTGGCCCCCAACGACTAGTTTTTCAGTTGCGTTGCAGAATATATGAAGATTTGCTGTAGCACCTAAATATATTAGTTCATTTTAATATTTCTCTCTAAATATGACATAAATAAGCTATGTTTTAATGATTATTATTCAATCACAGGAAAATATGTTACGAATCGTGTTATATTTAACCGTATTTAATGCGCTTAGTAGTCAATTCAGTGTTACTAATCCGCTTAAATTAATGTTCAGTTATAAACGCATACGTATTATAGCATTTAAATGAATTATATGCTTAAATGCTTGATAATTAATTTCATGTATTAAACGTAAATTTAAAATATGTATAATATTTGAAAAGAAATTAAAACAATTATGTCAGTTTTTTATTTTAATATTAATTACCGAAATTAATGTTTTATATTTTATTTCTAATAATTTCAAATAAATAAAAAATGATACTATCCTGTTTCATTTTATATAAAACAATTTTAAATATGCAATAATACTTTTTTTTAATGAAATCTTAGTGGAACATATCGATAATTACTCTTTAAAAATTGCGAAAATTTTCCTGATACAGTAGAAACTTTTACGAAGATTTAATGCAGCTAAGGCGTTATTCCCGATGTCGGAAACCTTCCTTTTATTTTTGCAAATATTTTGGACAAGCACCTAAAAGAAATGTCAAAAGACAATAGCCTGTCAAGTTTTATCAAAACATTAAATAAAAGAAGCCTTTTTCTGCGAGAAAGGTAATATCTTTTCTGTTAATTTCGAAAAACGATTGTTTTTTGTAAATTTCGACTGGTTGTGACATAAAAATGGATGCTGTGGAAGCGAAACATTTCAGTGTTTGTACGGTCCTTTGAATATTAATATTAGTATCTTTCACCTTATTTATTCTCAGAAAAGAAGATGAATATACTTTTGGAAATTACTGATATTAAAATTCAAGGGTCCGAACAAACGCTGTAAAAAAATCCGCCAATGACAGCCGCGATTTTTGTATCAGAGCATAGGACAGAAGGTAGTGCTTCTAAGCTTATGGATAAATAAAATACTTACAAAAAAATGTATAACTACTATATTTGACTGGATTTTTATAACTTTTTCATCTATATCAGTAAATGTTACTATAAATTTAAGGGGATCAAAAAAGTTTGAAATGACGAAAACTTACGGAAGTTTGGTATTGGATTAGAAACCCTGTAATTAATTTAGACTATTACTTCTTTTAACATTTATTTATTTGTGTTTTAACAAAATAAAATAAATTTGTTTAATTTCAGAAAACAATAACAAAAACTTTAATATTGTATGACAAAATTAATCTTGTGAAACTGCGTGTTATGTTGTCTCTCAATCATATCTGAAAAAAAAAAGTAAGTAATTGAAAAATCTCCAACTATAATAAAGAAGTAAGTTGTGTGTGTGTGTCTGTGTGTTTCTTGGTTATGTTCTGAAGAGACCGCTGCACGCAGAGCTACAAAATTTGGTGGGAAGGTACTTCTATGCATGTTGTAGTTTTGCACCTCAAAGCCAGATTTTGGATTTTTTGAATATATTTTTTAATTTAATTTTTAATGCGATGTTTAGTATTTTTCCCCGTTTCTCTGCGATTTTTCCACATTAGTAACGAGAATCCGGTTCCAATCTTTCAGCCCAATATAGTAAATTTTACCCTCTTTTTTAATAAAGTTTATGCGAAATTCGTGCAGTGATTTTTGAATTTTTGGCGAATTTTTCCCTTTGACACTAAGAAATTTTGCCAGAATGCTTGATTGGTTCGGTGGTTGTGCTTCCATTTCAGTCTCAGATACGCTCAGATACGCTCAGAACCGTCATTTTTTTCTCTGTTTAGCTTGGAGAAAGTTGATAATTCTTTACAGATAAAAAATCATGATTTGAAAAATGCAATTTTTAGTGTTTTTGATGTTTTTCTGCGATTTACCCACGGTTCCAATCTTTTAGCCCAATACATTAAATTTTATCCTCTTTTCAATAAAGTTTATGCGAAATTCATACAGCGATTTTTGAATGTTTAGGAAATTTTTTCCTTCGACACTAAGTAATTTTACACAGAATGCTTAATTGGTTCGGTGGTTGCTTCCCTTTCAACCTCGGATATGCTCAGAATCGTCTCTTTTTTTATTTATTTTTTACTCTTTTTAGCTTGGAGAAAGTTTATAATTCTTTACAGATAAAACAAGAACGAAAAATCATGCGCCAAGCATAGATTATGGAGCACTTTCCAACGCTTCCAAAATAATTTTACAAAACATACCGTTTAAAAAGCTAAAAGATAACATCTAAGTAAACAATTTGGAAAACGCATAACATATTAAAAAACATAATTTCAGGAATTTCGAACAGATACAATATTCGGAAAAGTATCCGAGTACTTTTATTCAACCCTGTATATGATTTATAGATTTGTATATATACTATATAGGATGATAAATTTTAGTTTAGTTAGGAAACGCGTAGCACAGTTTAAAATTCTCCTTCTGGAGTTTCTGTCAATAAACGGAATTGTGTTCTCGAACTTTTGTGCTACCCTGTATATGAAATACAGAATTTATACACACCCAGTAATAGACAAAAAGTGAGTTCAATTGAAAATCGCGTTCAGCAACTTAAAACGCCAGGAATTATTGTTAACAGACAGTAGAGAATTCTTTTGTATGTCCCTGTAAATGAACGATGACTGCTATACACACACTATACTGTAGTAAGCCTCTTGTAATGCACCTTAGTAATATATATAAATTTTAATGCGTTTAAAATAGTGAAACATTATTTAAATAAACCGCAGACGATTTTTCTCCATAGACGTAATGTAACGGAATTCTTTTGACTGTCCCTGCATAGTAACTATAAGTGATATGCACACCCTATTCCATATTAAGCTTCTTCTAATGCACCTTAGTGATATATATAAATTTCAATGCGTTTAAAATAGTGAAACATTATTTAAATAAACCGCAAATAATTTTTCCCCATAGACCGCAATGTAACGGAATTCTTTTGAGTGTCCCTGTAAAAAAAACTATAAGTGCTACACACTTCCGTTGAAATAGGGAACATGCTATAGCTAACGACAATAACATATAAAAATTGCAGAGCAATCCGAGCATATTTACGGGAGTTAGAGCACGGCCAGACGGCCAGACGGCCATACGGTCAGACAAACCGAAGTCATAAGCACTTTTCAACTAGGTTGGAAAGTGCTAAAAACATAATTTTAAAAGGGAAGGGCGGATTATTTATTATCCCGATTTTTTATTAGACTTTTTTATTTTAATTTAATTTTTTATGCGTTTTTTAATATTCCATGTTTTGCAGCGTTTTTTGTTTGAAATGACGTCACAAATCGCCACTACAAGTCAAACACCATTGGAGGGCAGTTGTGATTGGTAGCTGAAAGAATTGTACGCAGAGCTGGAAGTCAACGGACAATTGTGATTGGCAGATAAAAAGGTTGTCAGCTTATTGCAATTCGAACAGCGAGTTGTGAATTTTTATGATTTGTTAATGCGATTTTTAGAGTTTTTTCATGTGTACGTCATTTATGCATTTGGTATCAGAAATTAACAACGATAACTTACTGTTTTTGTATGCAAAAAAAAAAAAAAAAAAGTCATTTTGTTTCTGTTTAGAAAGTTAATGATAATTTTTATTATTTTAACGTCGTTGTTTTATTTCTGTGGGGGGAGAGATGAATGTTCGGTTGTAATTTAAATATGGCGCTTATGCTCTGACAGAAACTCCCTCCTTCCCCCCTGCCTCCAAAATTAGTCCGATTCAAGCGAAACCTTTTCTCAGGTCCCCCAGATGCTGGATAAACTTCGGTATCATTTTTTCAGTCCTTGGTTACCACTATATCTGAACATTAATGACCAGGGAGGGGTATTTTCTCGGGTTCTATGGACCTAATTTCAATGAGAATTACTTCATTCAACTTAACAGGAACTAATTAAGGTATTGATAACTAATTAAGATACAGATTTAGCACCACCTGGAGGTAGAAAATGGAACTAAAAGATTTTTCAGCGCGTGCGCAGCACGCCTGCTATACTGTGTCGTAGGCAACAGGGACACGTGTCGGAGTTTCGATCGGTAAGAGTTTTATTTAGAACTGAGTGCACCCCCTAGCTGTAGGAAATTAAATTAAACAATTTCGTATTTAAATTTTGTCCGCTTCAAACAAAGGCCCCGATTTCAACGACAATTATTTCATTCAACTTAACATGAACTAATTAAGATATAGATAACTCATTAAGTCATAGATTTGGCGCCCCCTGGCGGTAGAAAGCGGAACTAAAAGATTTTCTGCGCATGCACAGAACGCCTTCTATACGTTGTCATAAGCAGCGGGTTCACGTGCCAGAGTTTCGTTCGGAAAGAGGTTTGTTTCGAACAGAGTGCACCCCCTTGCGGTGAACAATGTAACTAAATGATTTTGCATTTAATCTGGGTCCGATTCAAACGAAATCTTTTCTGACATTCTTCCGAGGTCTCCCAGGTACTAAATAAACTTCGTTATCATTTTTTCAGCCCTTCGTTATCACCATTTATGAATATTAATATCCAAATGGTGATTCATTTTCTCGGGCTCTGTGGGTCCGATTTCAACGGGAATCGGTTCATTCAACTTAACATGAACTATTTAAGAAATAGTTAATTATTTAAGATATAGATTTGGTACTTCCTGGCGGTAGAACATGGAACTAACAGACTTTTCGCGCGTGCAAGGCACGCCTTATATACGGTGACGTAAGCAGCAGGAACGATTGCCGGAGTTTCGTTCGGAAATATGTTTATTTAGAACAGAATGCTCCACCTGGTGGTAGAAGCTGGAAGTAAAAGATTTTGCAGCACGTGTCTAGCACGTCTGCTAAACGCGGTATCGTCGGAAGCGGGGACACGTGTCAGATAATTTGTTTAGAACAAAATACATACCCTGGTGGTGGAATTAAAAGATTACCGATTTGATAATCCCAGAAAACGAAAAAGCTTCATTTTCACTCATCCTCAAGTATTAAGAAAAGTATTCGATTATTTGAATTGAAACACACAGTTTATGTTTCTGATTCCGAAAATGCAAATTTTGTGAAAATCCAACGGTAATTGTTTTTTAAATTTTGACCCGACCCGTTTTGAATCAAATCATTCAGACAATTGAGGAGGTCGTATTACATCCATTTACTTCCGCTTCGGGTCCATCTCTCTATTTAATTTCCGAAAGACAAAGAGTTATCAAAAGAGGTGTTTCGTTCAGCGATTTTTAGAGTGATTTCGCGTTTCGTATTATTTTTTGACGGGACCGGGCAACGCCGCTTGGATTTGCTAGTGTATAATAAAAGTTCAAAATTAATTAAATGTGATAAAAATTTTTGTTATTACTTGAAACAAAAAAAAAGTTTGTTTTTCAGGTATAGTTTATAGAGGATTTAACTACGTTTATTTAATTAAAGAAGCGTGTTAATCAGTTAACTTGATCAAAAAATATCTGGAAAAACCAGTAAAAAGCATTATTTCAAACATAACAGAGTTTAAAATTTTGCTTTCCCATGTCTCGCCGATCTGCGCGGCTGAACGTTAACGGCTCATGCCACCGTAATTTTAAGAATTTCTCTTTTGGGCCAACTGTAAAATATTCTTAAAGATTCAAAAAATTATAAAAGTACATTTTATTATTTTTTAACGTAATCAAACTGATTGGTGAAGATATCATACGAATAGACAATTTCAAAATCAAAATGCTCAGGCTATTAACAGAACCCAAAACCTTTAACTTAGATTGCCAGTGCTCTACCTATTGAGCTACCTGGGCCGGGCAGTCGACCCTGTTTATTCCCCGGTTGTCCGCCCAGGTATGTCAATTGGTAGAACGTTGGAAATTTAAGTCAAAGGTCTTCCTTTCAAGACTCGCCCTGGGTATTTCTCTACTCAGTTAGAAAAATTCGGTTCGTATTATAAAAAAAGTAATAAAAATTACATTTTCTTCTCGTCCTTTCAAATATTTTTTTTCAAACCATTTTTAACACTTTCCAACCTAGTTGAAAATTGTTTATGACTTCGGTTTGTCTGCCGTCTGGCCGTATGTCCGTGCTCTAACTCCCGTAAATAGGCTCGGATTTCTCTGCAATTTTTATATGTTATTGTCGTTATCTATAGCATGTTACCTATTTCAACGGAAGTGTGTAGCACTTATAGTTACTTTACAGGGACACTCAAAAGAATTCCGTTACATTACGTCTACGGAGAAAAATCGTCTGCGGTTTATTTAAATAATGTTTCACTATTTTAAACGCATTGAAATTTATATATATCACTAAGGTGCATTACAAGAGGCTTACTACAGAATAGTGTGTGTATAGCAGTCATCGTTCATGTACAGGGATACGCAAAAGAATTCTCTACTGTCTGTTAACAATAATTCCTGGAAGTGTGTTTTAAGTTACGGAACGCGATTTTAAATTTAACTCACTTTTTGTCTATTACGTGGTGTGTATAAATTCTGTATATCATATACAGGGAAGCACAAAAGTTCACGAACACATTTCCGTTTATTGACAGAAACTCCAGAAGGAGAATTTTAAACTGTGCTACGCGTTTCCTAACTGAACTAAAATTTAGCATCCTATGTAGTATACAAATCTATAGATCATATACAGGGCTGAATAAAAGTATTCAGGAATTTTTCCGAATATTGTATATGTTGGAAATTCCTGATATTATGTTTTTAAATATGTTATGCCTTTTCCAACTTGTTTACTTAGATGTTATCTTTCAGCTTATTAAACTGTATGATATGTAAAATTATTTTGGAAGTGTTGGAAATTGTTACATAATCTATGCTTGAAGCATGATTTTTCGTTCTTGTTTTGTTTGTTTTTCAGGCATAATCAAAATGACGATCCCAAAATATGGAACCTGGAGACATAAAAATCGTAACAATTTTGCAATTGGTGCAATATTAGCTAGGGCAAACTAGTGCAATATTAATTTTAAAGCACAATATTATTATTATTTTTTTTTGCAATTTTACAAATGCTTTTTATTTCTATGAAACATAAATAAATAAATACAAAAAGAAGTAATACTCAAATTAATGACAGGCTTCCCGATCCACGATAATCAGTTTTCTTCATTTTAATCACTTATTGAATACGAAAAAAAAAAAGTGAAAGCATTAATTTTATGAACGTTATTTAATGTCACTTAAAGATATACTTGTTGTAATTGCTAAAATAGAAAGATTATAAACAGCAAAATAAGTTTTATTAGACTGTTGACATGTTTGAGCTCCACCTGAGCCATTATCAAAACAAATAAGAATATTCTATAATGTTGCTCGATCTGTGAATTTATTATTTGGAACGTTATGATTTAATTTTTCACGTACTTATTAGGTGTGTTCGTAATTATATAAATACGTAGCATCTATAGTCGTCGTCTGATCCATCCGTCCGTCTGTCCGCATATAACAGCGCAAAAACTACCGAACAAAATGGTTTGAAATTTAATATATATAATCAGCAAAAAATTTTGTCAAGTCATTTCAAATTTTAAGAAAATCGAATCAAAACTTAAAAAGATATTAATAAAAATATTTATTAAGTAATTTGAATTTTTTAAAAATTGGTACTTTCTTCTTGTAGCATCGTCAAGCGACCAAGATGTATCGTCAAGTTACCTGACATGTATCACGTTACAGTCATATATGACGTATATGACATTTTATAAACTCTATCACCAAATTATAGTCACGTTATCCACTCTATTAAATCCTATCATACGTAATTAATTCAGTGATATCCCATAATTCGTAATAATTCTAGGTTGCCATGGATATTACGTCCTATTTAAGATGGAATTCTATTATTTCCGTATTACTGAATTTAAAAACCGAATTTACGTACTAAAATTGTTTAATTATAGCAATCACATACTCTACCGACAGTTTTTTGGATAGATGTTACCGGAGAAATAGATACTAAATGAAAATAAAAAAAAAAACTGCCCAGTTAAACTGAGGGCATTGAGCTCACAGGCTATTCACACTAACTGTATATTATATTCTTATTTGAAAGAATTTGAAATAAGCCCCTCGAAAAAAAAAAGAAATCGACAATATATTAAGGGGGGAGCGATCATCCCCCCGTAACCCCCCTTATAGTTAACTAATGAACCCTTTAAACTAATCAGGGAAGCCTCTAATTACAATGAATGTATATACAAAATTTGTAGAAAGTCGGATAATTCAGCATGAAAAACCCATTTATCTAAATTAAGGGGGGTTAGCGCCCCTTTCCCCATTTTATACTTAACCAATGAACCCCCAAAACTAATCAGGGAAGCGCCTTATCACAATGAACCTATAAACAAAGTTTGACGCAAAACGGTTATTTCTATCGCGTTACGTACATACGTACATACATACAGAACGGGCGGGCACATTAGCTCTCAGGCTTTGATAGCCTGTGAGCTAAAAAAGTGTAAATATGGATTTCAATTTCTGAAATTTTCAAAGCTAGTCTTAATTTTCCCACTTGAATTTTCAGAAAATGTCAACGATAAATAAAACATTGCGAGCTTAAAATGTACTTATTTTATCACGGAAATTAATCATATCATAATAACAGACGATATAATTCATTTCGCTGAAATAATAACAGTACGAACGGACCTCATTTGTCACTTTTGACGTACAATTTCCAATTTGTTAAAATTACGCACGTTATATTTTATGTTTTATTTGGATGTTTATTTCCATGTTTGTGAACATGGAGTAACTCGAGCCGCAATTTTGGCTGCATCGTTACATATTGTCGTTTAGCGAGTTTGTAAATGTTTATTTCTTCTAAATCTATACTAATATTATAAAGTAGTAAAGATTTTTTTAAAAATTTGTTTGTTTGTTTGTTTGTAGGGGGTAATCTCTGGAACTACTGAAGCGACTTTAAAAGTAATTGGGGCAAATTGATGGTGACAATCCGAGCTCCAACATAGGCTATATTTTATGTTGGTGCCACTACCCCCAAGGAGGTGCAGAAGCGAAGAACGTTCTAAAATTTCGATTTTTTTTTATACTGAAGGAGCTAGAAACATGAAATTTGGCATGGTAGTTACTTATAAGATGTAAATGCTCTCTAAGAACAAATTCTAAGAAAATTCGAACTTTAAAAGTTTGAGATGAACGAAAAGCGTTCTAAAAACATTCTAAATTACAATTTCTATGGAATCTCTGGAACTACAGAACCGTTTTCAAAAGTGATGGTGACAAATTAATGGTGACAGTCACTGCTCCAACATAGGCTATATTTTATGTCGGTGCCACTACCCCCAGGGGGGTGCAATAGCAAAAAACGTTCTAAAATTTCGATTTTTTTATACTGAAGGAGCTAGATACATGAAATTTGGCATGAGAGTTACTTAAAAGATGTAAATGCTCTCTAAGAACAAATTCTAAAAAAAATCGAAATTTAATAGAGTGTGATTAACGAAAAGCGTTCTAAAACATTCTAAGTTACAATTTCTGTGGAATCTCTGGAACTACTGAACCGTTTTTAAAAGTGTTGGTAGAAAATTGATGGTGACAGTCCCAGCTCCAACATAGGCGATATTTTATGTCGATGCCATTACCCACAGAGGGGTGCAAGAGCGAAAAACATTCTAAAATTTCGATTTTTTTTTATTGAAGGAGCTAGAAACATGAAATTTGGCATGGTAATTACTTATAACATGTAAATGCTCTCTAAGAACAAATTCTAAAAAAAATCGAAATTTAAAAGGGTGAGATGAACGAAAAGCGGTCTAAAAACATTCTAAATTACAATTTTTATGGAATCTCTGGAACTACAGAACCATTTTCAAAAGTGATTTTGGCAAATTGATTGTAATAGTATCTGCTGAAACATAGGCTATGTTTTCTATCGGTGCCACTACCACAGTGGAGAGGGGGTGCAACAGCGAAAAACGTTCTAAAATTTCGATTTTTTTTTTAATTCTGAAAGAGCTAGAAACAGGAAATTTGGCATGGTAGTTACTTATAAGATGTAAATGCTCTCTAAGAAAAAATTCTAAAAAAATCGAAATGTAAAAGCGTGAAATGAGCGAAAAGCGTTCTAAAAACATTCTAAATTACGATTTCTATGGAATATCTGGCACTACAGAACTCTTTTCAAAATTGATGGTGGCAAATTGATAGTGACAGTCCCTGCTCGAACATAGGCTTTATATTATGTCGGTGCCACTACCACAGTGGAGAGGGGGTGCAACAGCGAAAAACGTTCTAAAATTTTGATTTTTTTTTTATTCTGAAAGAGCTAGAAACAGGAAATTTGGCATGGTAGTTACTTATAAGATGTAAATGCTCTCTAAGAAAAAATTCTAAAAAAATGTAAAAGGGTGAAATGAGCGAAAAGCGTTCTAAAAACATTCTAAATTACGATTTCTATGGAATATCTGGCACTACAGAACTCTTTTCAAAATTGATGGTGGCAAATTGATAGTGACAGTCCCTGCTTGAACATAGGCTTTATATTATGTCGGTGCCACTACCCCCAGGAGAATGCAGACGTGAAAAACGTTCTAAAATTTCGATTTTTTTTATACTTAATGTGTTAGAAACATGAAATTTGGCATGGTAGTTACTTATAAGATGTAAATGCTCTCTAAGAACAAATTCTAAAGAAATTCGAAATTTAGAAGTGTGAGATGAGCGAAAAGCGGTCTAAAAACATTCTAAATTACAATTTCTATGGAATCTCGGGAACTACAGAACCACTTTCAAAAGTGATGTTAACAGTCCTTTTCTGTAACATAGGCTATATTTTATATCGGTGACACTACCACAGGGGAGGGGTGTAAAAGAGCGAAAAACGTTCTAAATTTTCGATTTTTTTATTCTAAAGGAGCTAGAAGCATGAAATTTGGCATGGTACACTGTTAAAAATATCGCGAGAACTTAGCTCTGTTTTTAAAGGCTATCTATTGTCTGACCAATGAGAAAGCTACATAAACGCCCTTGAAGCGTTATCATTGGTCAGAAAATTGATAGCCTTTAAAAACAGAGGTAAGTTTTTACGATATTTTTAACAGTGTAGTTACTTATGTGATGTAAATGCTCTCTAAGAACAAATTCTAAAAAAATTCGAAATGTAAAAGGGTAAGATGAGCGAAAAGCGTTCTAAAAACATTCTAAATTACGATTTCTATGAAATATCTGGAACTTCAGAACCGTTTTCAAAAGTAGTGGTAGCAAATTGATGGTGACAGCTGTAATGTAGTCTATATTTTATGTCGGCGCCTTTACCACAGGGAGGTGCAAGAGCGAAAAACGTTCTAAAATTTCGATTTTTTTTATACTGAAGGAACTAGAAATTTGAAATTTTGCATGATCGTTATTTATAAAATGTAAATGCACTCTAAGAACAAATTCTAAAGAGATTCGAAATTTAGAAGGGTGAGATGAGCGAAAAGAGGTCTAAAAACATTCTAAATTACAATTTCTATGGAATCTCGGGAACTACAGAACCACTTTCAGAAGTGATGGTAACAGTCCCTGCTGTAAGATAGGCTATATTTTATATCGGTGGCACTACCACAGGGGAGGGGGGTGAAAAACGAAAAACGTTCTAACTTTTCGATTTTTTGTTTACATTAGTGTGGCTTAATTAGTAATTTCTGAATTATCTGTGGCAGTAAAATTTGCTCTAATGAAAATAGGTCAACGAATGCCACTTGGCATTTTTCAAGAATTACGCGAGCAAAGAATAATCATGAACATAAAAGAATAAACATGAACTTCATGCATTTTGAAATAAAACATAAACGTGAATCTGAAAATTGAGGCTGAATCAATTTTTATTCAACGACAGCGAATACCTTATTTGTTGACAGAGAAATAAATCTGCACCTATGATATCTGGTATATTGTTGCAAGTTGATTGAATTGAGTGCGATGAAATCATAAAGACATTTTTTTCTATATTGCAAAGCAACTGTATTGATTGTTGCTGAAATAAATCTCCAACTATGATAGCTACGATGCTGTTGCAAGCACATTTAGCAAGGGGATTAAGCTTAAGACGACGAAAACGTGTAGACAATTTCCGATCTGCGACAGTGCTTGCTTTGTTTGTCGAAGAGAAATAAATCTTCAACTGTGATATCTGCGACGTCGTTGCAAACCGATTTAGCAAGCTGATTGCTATGAAAACATGTAGACAATTTGTATTTTGCGAAAGCTATTGCTTTGTTTGTTGACAGAGAAGTAAATCTAAAACTATGATGACCACGATGTTGCTTCAAGCTCATTTAGTATGCCGATTGAGCTGATAAGAACATTGTTAAAATTCCTATTCTGCGACAGTGAATGCTTTATTTGGTGACAGAGTAGCTAAATCTGGACCTGTTATATCTGGGATACTGATGCAAACTGATTGAATTGAACACGATAAAAACATGAAGACAATTTATATCCTGCTTTAGCAAATGGTTGTTTTTTGTTTGTTTGTTTCTACCGAAATAAATATATAGCTGTAATATATAGAAGGCTGTTGCAAGGTGATTTAATAAGTTGTCTGAGTTGAATGCGATGGAAACTTGCAGACAATTTTTATTAAGCGACAGAGAATGCTTTCTTGGTTTACAGAGAAATAAACCTATAACTAATGATATAGAAGAGTATTGCTGCAAGCAGATGTAGCAAGCCGATTGCGATGAATGCGATAAAAGCATGCAGACAATTTCTATTCTGCAAAAGTGTTTGCTTTGTTTGTTGAAAGGGAAATAAATCTGCTAGTATGATAGCTACGATGCTATTACAGGGATATTTAGCATATTGATTTAGTTGAACGCGATGAAAAGATGTAGGCAAATTCTATTTCGCGAACAAAGAAATTAATCTGCAACTATGATAGCTACGAAGTTATTGCAAGCATATTCAGCAATCTAATTGAGATGAATTCATTGAAAACGTGTAGACAATTTCTATTCTGCAAAATTGATTGCATTGTTTGTTGAGAAATAAATAAATCTGCAATTATGATAACTACGACATTGATGCAAACATATTTAGCACGCTTATTGAGCTGAATGCGATAATAACATGTAGACAATTTCTGTTTTGCGACAGCAAATGTTTTATATTTGAAAAAGAAATAAATCTACAACTATGATATATACGATGATGCTGCAAGCAGATTTAGCAAGCTGATTGTGATGAAAACATGTAAACAGTTAGTATTTTGTAAAAGCGAATGCTTTGTTTGTAGATGGATAAATAAATCTACAAGTATATTAAAATGTTACGATGTTGCTGCAATATTACTGAATTATTACGTTGTAGTCACAATAATATTTAAAAAGCTGATTGTAATAAAAACGCGTAGACAATTTCTAATCTGCGACACCGATTACTTTGTTTGTTGATAGAGAAAAAAAAAAATCTAGAACCAGATTTGCAAAAATGTTTAATTGCAAATATCAGCAATGACTTAGAATTTAATTTTATGTTATTAATTACAGATACAACTGCATGTAAAACATTATTGCAGCACTGTATCCGAAACCATCTCCTATCCCATTATTTGAACAAATTTCTGTGCTTGAATATGTAGAACTATAATCAATTACATACAATTAAATTATAATTACTTTGCAGATAATTGCAATTACAAATTTGGCCAGCTCTGTCTAGAACTATGATTTTAATGATGTTTTTGCAAGCTGATTTAGTATGCAGGATTGAGCTGAATGCGATATAAACATTGCAAGATTTCTTACTCTTCAACAGTGAATGCTTTATTTATTGACCGAATAATTAAATCAGAGTTATGAAATCTGGGATTTTTTGCAAGCTAATTTCGCTGAATGTGATGAAACAATGGACAATTTAAACAAATCTCTCTAAAAAATACTGAAGAAATGAGCATTTTCTTCACAAGAATACCTAAGCAAACAACAACAACAACAATAGTCCTTCCGGCCTTATGACAGCAATCTGTCATATATATAAATGTTTTCTTACATTTTACTTATTTAAATCAAACCCCTCTTAATTTTAAAAACTTTCCATATTCATCCGTTTCCCTGTATATTAATAATCCTTTTTCTCTCTGTTTTATTTTCATAATATCTCAGCAGTAATCTAAATGTTAAGTTATACGAATTCATTTCTAGTTCAATAAATAATTCTTTTCATTTAAGCATTCCTTTTTCCGTTACAATAATTGAATAAATAAAAGATAAATAGTAGTTTCTACATCACAGTTAGATATCAAGATTTATTGCAAAAAGGAAATTAAGAACTTTACTTATTACTTTTAAATCTATTTTTATAATTATCCTTATTGTTCATAAAACAATCCACATGTAATTCATTTTCACCCTTTATTCATTTAACCATGAATTGCATCTCTGGATGTAATCAAATTATAGCAATATGTATATAACATAAATATGCCTATTTATAGCTTCTAAAATAAACATAATAATTATTATTCTTTTGATCTCTCATAAATAATCCAAAAATAATTTAACTTCTATTTCAGAGTCATTAATCTTGCAAATGTTGACAGTTCAAATTATAGCAATAAATTATATCCAATAAATATACCTTCATCTCATTTAAAACAACGTTTTCCTTTTCTAACTGTCAAATATATTATCCTTAATGTATGCTTTTTTTTTATGTTTGCTTACTCAGAAAATAACGGTTGTTCTTGCTTTACTCTCAGTAGCATCTTCCAATCAAAATAATGGGTGATGATATCAATTGCTAAATTTAGATCAACATGTCCAAATATGGTAACGTTTCTGGCTCTGAGGCAAATAATTATTTTAATTTACTGGAAATTTCACACCCAGCCAAAAGTATCTTGTCTTTTCGAATTCTAACGCCAAAATAATGTATTGAGTAATGTGTTTTGGCACCAATTTTGTTCGCCAAATAATGTAAATCTCTGGCAATAATGTTATGTGACCACTCACTCTCTCTTTGAATACTCACTGTGTGAGTTGCTTCTTCTGCTGGCTCCTGCTAAGAGAAACCTCTCCTATATTATACTATATGATCATGGAAAAATTAATAAAAGCATTGAATGTCTATTTATGGAGTTTTTTTTAATTGAAATTACGGAACCTGGAAAATATTTATATAATTTAAAAGAGTTTCTTCGCCCTCAACAAATTACACCGTCACAGAATTTGGTGAACGTGCCAGGATTTTTCTCCATAGTTATAAAAAAAAAAAAAAAAAAAACTCTCAACTTCAATAAATGGGAGAGGTGTCTCGCTTTCCAGCGGCTTCTTCTGTCGGGACATAAATCTTCAACCGGCTTCATCATGAAAGATTCTTAAAGTGCCTTCTTCTGCCTGTGTGAATGTCGACGGCCTGTTATCTTTGATGCTGCCACTTCTAAAAGTTCCCAGCTTGTCTGTTCCTAAATAGGAATTTTTCCAACTCATCAGTGCCTAGATTTTCCCAGCTAGTCTGCCTCTAAATAGGAATTTTTCCAACTCACCAGTGCCTAAATTCTCCCGGTCTGTCTGTGCCTAATCGGAATTTTTTCTCCAACTCATCAGTGCCTAAAGTTTTCCTGTTCGTCTGTGTGTATCTGTTCAACTGGCCCTACGTCAACCTGTGTAAAAATAGTCTTCAAATTTTACGTGTGTATGTGACAGATATATAAAAATATGTGTGCACTGCTAATGCTATAATACTCACAATCGTTTATCAGTGCTCCATAATAAGTTAAAATCAGCCATACTTTTCAAGAAAAAGTACTTTGAATGTTGTGAAATATTTTTAAGTTTTTTTCCGTCTGTTTCAAAACTATAGTGAATTAAGACAACATATACAAGTTTACGATTTATTGCTCCGAAATTCTTTTCAAGTAAAAAAAATTGTGTGCATCCTTCTCAAAAGAGTTTAAAAAAATTATTTATTAATTTTCATCAAAGTGTGGAGATTATACGTGACAAATACTAGTTTTGTGTATTAAGTGATACGCTATTTCGGAATCGTCTCCAGTCTTCTCAAAGGTAACTCAAAAAAATTCATGTTTTCGCATGTGTAAAAAAAAATGGTGCAGCGAAAACTTGAACAGCGAAAACTTTCTTCCTTTCAAAATTTCCAGTTTATTCATTTATTATTAAACTAGCTGTTACCCGTGACTTCGTTCACGTATCATTAAAAGAAGAATAAATGCATTAATTAAGCAAAATATTTCATTCCCGATAGTTAGAAACATAAATAATTAACTAACTCTTTATCACATTCCATAGGAGACAATACAGTATTTCTATGTTATAGATGTCTTGACATAACTAAGTTTTAAAAAAGTGAAATTTTGTGACAAATAATCACGAAAAGGAAACTGCAACGAATGAAAAAAGACGGGCCAAATAAAATCGTGAAAATCGGCGAATTATATGAAAACGTATGTCAAGTTTACCTGGTAAACCATTTTACTTTTAACGCCTTTGTGAAACGTTTTAATAGCAATCCTTCAAAGATAATGGAAATAGTATATTCTTTTTCATTAAATTCAATTCTTGTGAATAGGGAACAATTATTGTAGACCTAAATGCCAGGAGCTTAAATTTACCTCCTTGATTTAATCTATAACTGAAAAAAAATCTTTATTTCTAAATGAAAATATGTTAACAGACGATTTTTGTTCTCCAGAATAAATTGATTCATGAAGTTTGAATACGTGAAAATACGTTTTTATTTTTTAAAAATTTTACTGTAATCAAGATTTTTTTTTCTTTCACCATCTATTCAAATTGAAAATAAATTCTTTTATTTTTCAGTTTTAATGAGAAAAAATATAATCCGTTTTATTTCTTCTTTTTTATCCACAAAAATGGAATAATTTAGTTGCCATTTTTAGAGAAACTTCGTTAAAATTTACAAAATAATAATAATAATAATAATAATAATAATAATAATAATATCTCGGTATTTAAATAATTTTTTTAAATTCTGAAAATGTATGACATCCTCGGATGAATGATAACCGGTGTTAAGTAAATCGCGTTGCGTTCGACAATCTGAAAAGAGTAGTTGCGAAATAAAAACAGGTGGTCAGATTTTAATATAATAGATTCGTATTTATTTTCCTTTTCCTAGTAATCATGGTGTGGTTTTTGGCAAAAAACTCTCACCTGTATGTAACTGATATTCATGCTTAGTAATCGGTATAGATAAAAAAAACATTTAAATTTTTCGTTTTAAATATGTCGTGAAACTAATCTACTTTCTATACGTACTGATCCTTGTATTATTAATGTACGGAATTAATTCCCGCTCCTTGTAAAACACATTTGAAAATTCCTGTTTTATTTCAAATATGACGTCACATTTTCCTCAGAGAAATCTCTTTTTAATGCCATAATTCTTGCTAATTTTCTTTTTCTGGCAACCAGGACGAAAATTTTAGCGGAAAACTCACATTTTTATGTAACTGGTACTCAAGCTAATTATTAATCAGTATCGATAAATAATATTTCAGTTTTTCATCTTAAATATTACGTCCATTATCTATCTACTTTCATTATACATTGATATTCATTGTCCTTGTATTATTACGACTATTTGAAAATATATGTTTTATTTATGACGTCATATTTGTCCAAGCCGAGGAGGATCCTTTTCATAGTTCCATGGTCCAAGCGAAATCTATTTTTAAGAATATAATTATTGTTCATTTTTCCTTCTAATTATAACGCAGTTTTTTGACAGAAAAAGATCTTTTTAATGTAACCGATATTCATACTTCATGTATAATAACAAATACTCCATATTTTTGTTTTAAATATCACGGAAATTCATCTTCTTTTGAATTCTTTTTCATTTTCATTTTTCAAGTGAAAATCGTTCAATTGAAAATTAATTGTTGAGGAAAAATTATTTTCCGTATTTTCATTTATTGGCAACGATCAAAGCCCTAGCAACGATAAAGTAAAATTGTTAAATGGTTAAAAATTTAAATAAAAAAGTCGGTATAGTTATATTAGCTGTGCCCAGAGGGTAAAACGCCAGGTATTTTACCATACAAAAGAAAAAAAAAGTGAAGAAAAAACCCAAGATCATTTTATTTCACCAATCAAAACCTATTTGCGATGCATGACGTCATATTTGCCTGTTTCCTATGGTTACGCATATTGAAACCTTGTATTATTATCAAAAACTAAAAAAAGTACGTTTTATATCTAATAATATTATGTAATCTTCTTTTTAATTCTTTAATTTTTTTTTTTAATTTCATTTTCATTTTTCACGTGCAAATTTTCCAATTGAAACTAAATTGTTGAGTAAAAATTATTATTCCGGATTTAAATTAGTTTTGGCAACGATAAAGTATTAGCAACGGTAAAGTAAATTTAACCATTTTAAACTATTATACGAAAAAATGTCCATTTATTCTCTATGAAAATAGCGAAATTTTGAATTATTAAGAAAAATATTTGAATAAAATGAACAAAAACCAGCCTAAATTCATTCGAGGGTTATAATCAACGTATATGCAAAGATACAGGATCATTAAATGCTCCATTTTGACGCTGGCTTCAGCCTAACATTTGCACACAATGAGATTTATAATATTACTAGCTGTTACCCGTGACTTCGTTCACGTAACATTAAAAAAGAATAAATGCATTAATTTAGCAAAACATTTCACTTGATAATTAACAACATATATAATTAACCAAAGCTTTATCACATTTTATAAGAGACCATACGGTATTTCTTTGCTATAGGGGCCTTGACATAACCCAGTCTTAAAAAAGTGAAATTTCATGCCAAATAATATATACAATCGCGAAAATGAAACTGCAACTAATGAAAACAGGAGGACCCAGTAAAATCGTGAAAATCGAGGAATTCCTTTTCGTAAAACGAAAAACAACACTGGCAGAATTCTTCTATACAACAGTGCATTTTAGGTGGTATTTGGTGTACAATTTGTATATGTGTGCATTGCTAAATGGGCATTATTATACTGTATATTTGCATAGACATTTGTTATATATTTCATACTACATTATCTTGTTTATGTATATATTAAATTAAGTGTTTCACGCTAAGTGGTGTAAATAGTGAACAAACTGCTTGTGGATTTTATACATTGATAGATATTTCACAAAGATATAACAATCTGATGCGATTCTAAAATGTAAATAAAGGTTGCTAGAAAGTACTTTAAATTCTGCCCAATTTAACCTCGATATTTTCTCTATCGCGTCAAGAACACTGTTAGCAAATAAATACCGACGACACAAATCTGATTATCTAAATTTACATATTTTTGTTAGTATATATAGGATTATTTTAATTTATTTCATGCGCTTGAAATTTTTTACGCTTTGTCTAGTGTTAGGTGTCGAATAAATGTACTTTCTTGATATTTTATTTTGCCATTTCAATTTACTCTATTTTCCATTCATTCCATTTATGGATATTGATTTAATTTACATATTCGTGTCAAAGAATATTCTTTAAAGTTATTATCAGGATTAGGATAGGATACGATTAGGGTTAGAATTAGGAATAAAAATTGAACGACAATGGCATGGCCGATTCAGGTTTAAAGTATGAACGTATGAACCATCATGAAGCAATAAGAAAATTAGAAAATTATCGGCTAATATTTTTAATATGTTTTACAGTCATAGTTGGCATCAAAGGTGAGCGGGGAAATGATCATCTAAAATACCATTAGGTGTTTACCACGCAAAAAACAAATCTGGTTGCAACAATGTATTTAATTTTGCGCCAAATTTCACTTGATAAAAAAAAAAAAAA
Organism: Maratus michaelseni; assembly: GCA_963931845.1. Classification (NCBI taxonomy): domain Eukaryota; kingdom Metazoa; phylum Arthropoda; class Arachnida; order Araneae; family Salticidae; genus Maratus; species Maratus michaelseni. The sequence continues at coordinate 3,830,281 of OZ007598.1, read as the reverse complement.
AAAAAAAAAAAAAAAAAAAAGCAAATTGACTATGGACTTAATTACAGACCCCTAACCTTGTTATTCTCGAAAATTTTCTACCTATATGTAAAAAAATTCTACTAAATAGAACGCGCTTTCACGTTTATAATGTTATGAATTGGCACGATTGGCTTGTTCAAGTTTACACAATTCGGCTGGAAGAAAAGATTCATTACTTTTTGATTTCTTCTTTGCTTTTGCATTACGCGAATTTGTTGGTAAAATCGATTTTCTTTTCGATAACATTGTTGTTTTTATAGTTTAAAAAATATTGTAATTTTACTTAAACATTGCTTTAAAATCTATGCAATTTTTCTTATCCTACAAGACTTTACAAAAATCTATTATGAAACAACTTTAAAAAAAGCTATATTTAAAAACGACAACAAAGTTTTTCCTATTTTAAAACTAAAAGAAATGTAAAATTAAATTCCGGTTCGAAACGACGATTTACAAATGTGTTTCGATTGTGGGAAAATGATAGAGGGAAAATGCTGTTACTTCGACACAATCATATTAAATCTTTAGCTTTTATGAGAAAAGCAACTTTCTTTTAAAAATTATAGTTATTTTTATTAAGATTTTCTGATTTTCGATACGGATAATTTTGCGATGCATATCATTGACATTTGCCATCCAATATTTTTTTTTAACTTTTTAAAATTTAAATTAAAAATATGGTATCTTTATGTTAGCTGTGTGCAGACGATAAATCACCAACCTATCCCATCATTCGTATTGAATTCATTAAAAATATAAATCTTTCCCTCATTTCATTTAAAACACAGAACTTTAATTTACAACACATACATTTAAAATACATATATTACGTACATTTAAAATAATTCCTTTCATGTCAAAAAGAAAAAAAAAGAGAAATTAATCACAAATAATTTGATAACCCAAGATCATTTTATTTCAGGATCACAACAAATCTGTTTTATTTTTCTATATATGACATCATATTCGCTTGTTTTCCATACTTACTCGTATTTATGCACTTTGTATTATTATCAAAAATTTGAAAACGCACGTTTTGTTTTTAATATGACATCATTTCATATTCTGTTTAATTCTTAAATAATTCATTTCCTTTTCATTTTTCGCGTGCAAATTTTTCACTTGAAAATAAATTGTTGATTAAAAATTATTACTCAGGGGTTTTATTTTATATTGGCTACGATAAAGTATTAGCAACGGTAAAATAAATTTTACCATTTTAAAAGAAGCTGCAAAACCGGGCCCTTTGGGCCAAACCAACCAAACCAACCAACCATTTTAAAATATACGAAAAAATGTCCATTTATTCTCTATGAAAATAATGAAATTTTGAATTATTAAGAAAAATATTGAAATAAAATAAACAAAAAGCATTCTATGTTCATTTGAGGGTTATAATCAACTTATATGCAAAGATACAGGATAATTAAATGCTTCATTTTGACGCTTGCTTCAGCCTAACATTTGCACACAATCAGATTTATAATATTATTAGGATAGGATTAGGATTTCTTTCATTTATTAAATCACATTTAATATCAAGGTAGCTTTCCTATATCTTCGTTTTAAAATTTTAGCTAATGTTACACGAAAACAGCAAGTTAAAATGCAAAGAAACGTTTACAAAAGATTCGTTAATACTGAATTTGAATAAGAAATTCGCCAAATTATTGAGCAATAGCCAAATTGGCTTCATTTATGAAGACTTATTTTGGTCGCCAAATTTGGCGATATTTCGCCAAATGTCGCCAATTTTGGTGCTAACGGATATGAATATATAGTTTTATGCGTATGATTGGGAAAATTATTACAACAATGAAAGAAAATAATTTACGAGTAATCGCGTTAATGTGATGTTTTGTTTCAAAATGTCAGCCACCCTAGAATTTCAAACTGCACTATCTCAGCCATTTTTTAAGATAGAGGTAAACCAAAAAATGCTCTGGAATCCTTGTATCAAGGCCTAAAACGTAATTAAAAAATAAATTTTAATTTTTAATTTTTTTGTATATTTATTTTAGTTTTAAATTTTTAAATGGCCGCCATCTTGAAACAAAATGGCGGACCAAGCTGGCCAACGAACTCGGTCGAGACATTGGTGAGCTTAATACACACAATTAGTTTCATCAAAATCGATTTATAAATACGAGCGTTATCGTATGACATAGGTCAGATATATATGGATATATATCTATATATATAAATCAACATTAGGACAAAGGGTGGTTTTGGGGTCTGGGGGTCATGATAGGTGAAAATATATCGAAATTTTCCGAAACTGCTTTCCTCCGAGCGGCTGCAATAGGTAGCTTTATACTTTTTAGTATTGAAAGCTACCTAAAACTACAATAAATGATAACCGAACCGCTTATTTCAGAGACCCCAAAACAAACAAAGAATTGCTAAATGATTTAATACTATCTGTTTTTTAAATAATTTGTAAACGCTTCGATTGGTGCAGACATTTACTAAAATGCTGTTCTATACACTCGTTTCGGGTCCTTGAAATATTCAATTACTGCAAAAATCCCATAAGCAAAAATCCCATAAGTGCATCCCTTTGCATTTGTATTAAAATTTGTATTATAGAAGCTTTTAAATTTATATTTAAATTTGTATTATAGAAGCTTTTCTATTTATATTTAAATTTGTATATTAAAGTTCTTTAAACTTGTATTTTAGAAAATGTTTCGCCTGTTCATAGCATTATTTTTTAAGCACTCGATTAAGCGCGAATGTTTAGTCACATTTTCTTATAAAGAAAAAACGAAGAGAAGCTTATTTTTAGAACATTAGTAAGATTAAATATAGTTTTGGTACTTCTTAATTGGAGCTATTTTTATTTTATGAATCATATTTTATTTTCGAACTGCATCAACATTCGCGAATTTTTCATCTTGTTTGTGCAAACAAAATAACAAAATTCAGCTCAGGATGCACCTAACTGTAATCACATCAGTGATGGACGGAATAATATTATCAGTAAGACTTCTTCACAAAACCTAATTTCTACTGTGTGTCTGTCGAACCCAAAAATGTATTTATCTTATGCTGCTTTTATAGCTACTACAAAAGTAAATAAAACTGTGTAAATTAAAAATAGCAACGTATATATTTGATTGTTAGGCTAATTATCAGATGGTGGCAGTATACCTAACCAGAGGTGCCAAGCTCTCATTAATATTCCGTAATATGCGGGTTAATTTGACTTAGGTTTAACATGTTTCGCACCAGAAAAATTTTTAAGTAATGAAATAAAATAAATTCCATGTAGAAACCTGAAACTAAATAAATAAAGATTCATCCAAAAAATGTTCTGGTTTGAAGCGTTGTTTAACTTGATTAGATGAAACCGCCTGTTACGGAAGATTAGTAGGTACTTGGCACCTCTGCCTGACATATCATTATTTTTTTTTAAAAAGACACTTAACAAAATATAATCTGCTTACTTACAAAGCATGTGAACGAAAGAGAATTTTCTTTTAATTTAAACAAGAACGAAAAATCATGCGTCAAGCATAGATTATGTAACACTTTCCAACGCATCCAAAATAATTTTACGAATCATACTTTAATAAGCTAAAAGATAACATCTAAGTAATCCGAATACTTTTATTCAGCCCTGTATAGGATCTATAGATTTGTATATATACTACATAGGATGCTAAATTTTAGTTCAGTTAGGAAACACGTCGCACAGTTTAAAATTCTCCGTCAGGAGTTAAATAATACGGAACTTTTGTGCTTCCCTGTATAGGATCTACAGAATTTATACACACCACGTAATATACAAAAAGCGATTTAAAATTAAAATCGCATTCAGTAACTTAAAACGCACTTCCAGGAATTATTGTTAACATACAGTAGAGAATTCTTTTGTGTGTCCCTGTAAATGAACGATGACTGCTATACACACAATATTCTGTAGAAAGTCTCTTGTAATTAACCTTATACAGATTTCAATGCGTTTAAAATAGTGAAACATTATTTAAATAAACCGCAGACGATTTTTCTCAATAGACGTAATGTAACGGAATTCTTTTGACTGTCCCTGTAAAGTAAGTATAAGTGCTATGCACACCCTATTCCATATTAAGCTTCTTCTAATGCACCTTAGTGATATATATAAATTTTAATGCGTTTAAAATAGTGAAACATTATTTAAATAAACCGCAAATGATTTTTCCCCATAGACCGCAATGTAACGGAATTCTTTTGAGTGTCCCTGTAAAAAAACTATAAGTGCTACACACTTCCGTTGAAATAGGGAACATGCTATAGATAACGATTATAACATATAAAAATTGCAGGGCAATCCGAGCATATTTACGGGAGTTAGAGCACGGACAGACGGCAGACGGCAGACGGCCAGACGGCAGACGGCCATACGGCAGACGGCAGACGGCCATACGGCCAGACGGCAGACGGCCATACGGCCAGACAAACCGAAGTCATAAACACTTTTCAACTAGGTTGGAAAGTGTTAAAAACGGTAAAAACAGACATTCTCATCAAACTCTCATTAAAAATACATATTACATTAATGTATAATGAACCCATTTAATACCTAATCATAACAAACTATCCCATTTGTTAAATCTAGCATTAATTCACTCTATTATCATTTTCTCTTTCATTTTACTCATGTTATTTCTAGGTACGCAACAAGCTAAACGTCTCTTCAAAACTTTAATTAAAAATCTGATTCCATCGACCAATAAAACAAGTATTCAGAAAGAATTCACTGAAATTGTGCAGCTTATAATGTATAGTAATCATTCTCGTTTAAGAATATTATATAAAACGTATTAATAACATGAAGAAGAATTTCGATCTTTGGATAAATATTTAAAAGATAATCGTAAAACCGGAAATGAATTTTATTGGTGTTCTTTTGACTTTTTTCTAAAATTATCTGGGTAAATATAGATGAATAATTCAGCTTTTCTTAACCCCTTGGGGACGAGCGACACGTATACGTGACGCATAAGATGCTCAGAATCCTCGATTATTCCCACCAGTTATTTTTTATTGTAAGCTTTGGCTTATTAAATCTTAACATTTCTGCGATTCAATTGGGCGAAAATTTCTGTTTTGAAAAACCGGTGGTAAAATATTAAAAGTTCTGTAAAAGACTCTCGTCGCGAAGGGGTTAATAATTAAATTGTACGTAATGTTACATTTATGATATTTTCTCAAATAAAATATTTTGACAAGAAATAGGTTAAAACTGTTAAATACATTTAACAGTTTTAACTAAACTGTTAAATAAATTTAACAGTTTATTTACTAAAAGTGATTACAGTTAACATAATGGCTTAAAAAAACCTTTTAATAAACAAACCTACTGGTTTCGTACACAAAATCGGTGATATTCACATGATCAGTAATGGTACAGTAAACTATATTCGCAAAATCTTTGAAATATGAACTTGATAAACGAATATCACGAGATATCAGGAATCATGAAAACAAATGATTTAATACAAATGATCATCTGTAAACGTGTTATTTGATTTTTTTTTTCATTTATGAATCATCTCGCGCCAAATTCTAGGTAACTCCATTTTAATTATATTTGGCGCGAAAGGATTCCAAAATATATTCTGTTATATGTTTCTTATATATGTTAATTAGTTTCATTTAAACGTATTTTTGAATATATAGTTAAAATTAACATTGCAAAATGTATTCTTGCCGCTGTTCAATAACTAATTCCTAAACTGTTAATTTTAGAGAAAGAGTTTTAAGATATAAATATTATTAAGCAAAAATGTTTCAGATGTTGTTTTCCATTCTTTGTCGGTAGAAGACAAAGTTGAAAAAAAAATTTTACAAAGTGAAATGCATCTAGACCAGAATTCAAACCTGGGTATTTGGTTATATGAACCAATCCTCTACCACTGAGCTACGCAGATGATATCCAGCCTGATATATGAATGAAACACTCTGTATTTAATGATGAATAATTGGATTGCGACCCTGGTTTCCTATAAAAAAACGTTGTTTGCCTTGGCGTGTATTATCACACCTTACAATTGTGACCATCATTTCAGATGCACCTTTTATATACATAAATAGCAATTCGTTGCTAAATACAATACATTCTCAATTATTTTGCATCTGGTCAACCTAACTACTAATATTATCTACCACTAGCTTACCCGCCCGGCGTTGACCGTGCCAACAACCTTAAATGTACCTGAAATCAGTGTTGAACATTTTTTTATTTTTAAACAAATCTAATGTTGGGGCCCCACTACCTTAGACAGCAAACACTGGGCGTGCCATACACACTCCCATATATTACCGTAAGTCGAGTCGAAAGAGCCATACCCCTTCATGATCCAACCCATAGAACCAGAGATAGAAGCGTCCCTGGTGGTGAAAATCGATAAGCTCTATCTATGTAGAGTCGAATGAGCCATATCCCGTCGTGATCCAGCCCATAGAACCTGATATAGGAAAGCACCCCTTGTGGTGAAAATCCGAACTAAAATCACTCAGCTCTATCGATGTCAAATGGAAATCGCCATACCCCATTGTGATCCAGCCCATAGAAACAGAGATAGGAAAGCACCCCTTGGTGGTGAAATTCAGAACTAAAATAGGTAAGCTCTATTGATGTTGTGTCGAATGAGCCAAACCGTGTCGTGATGTGACCCATAGAACCCGAGTTAGCTGCAAAATACTTTAGTTACATCTTCCACCACCAGGGGGCACAATATGCTCTATACGAACATAACTGAAATCATTAAGGTTATCGATGTCGAGTCGAATGAGGCATACCCCGTCATGATCCAGCCAATAGAACCAGAGATACGAAAGTACCCCTTGGTGGTGAAACTTGGAACTAAAATCGGTAAGCTCTATTGATGTTGAGTCGAATGAGCCAAAGCGTGTCGTAATGTGACCCATAGAACCCGAGTTAGCTGCAAAATCCTTTAGTTACACCTTCCACGCGCAGTGGGCACAATATGTTCTATACGAACATAACTGAATTCATTAAGGTTATCGATGTCGAGTCGAATGGGGCATACCCCGTCATGATCCAGCCCATAGAACCAAAGATACGAAAGCGTCCCTGTGGTGAAAATCCGAACTAAAATCAGTAAGCTCTATTGATGTCGGGTGGAAAGAGCCATACCCCGTCGTGATCCAGCCCATAGAAACAGAGATAGCAAAACACCCCCTGGTGGTGAGAGGAAGTTGATGTAGAATAAATGCGATATTTAATAAAAAGTCGTTCCCACCCCACCCCCATCTCGCCATTTTCGCTAATTATTACAAATATACAAATGTTTCTTAATTACATCAAATGTCCCGATCTGATAATGGGGTTTCCCTATCTACCTATCCTAATCCGCTTTTCCCTATCATAATAGAAAAAAGCATATTTTATCAAAGAATCGCTGGTAAACGTGAATTTCGTCAAAGGTTCGCAAGAAAAACACGAATTTTATCAAATAATCGCTAAAAAAACATGAATTTTGTAAAAGGATCGCTGAAAAAACATGAATCTCGTCAAAAGGCAGCAGAGAAAACACGAATATTGTCAAACGATCATTAAAAAGCAAATTTGATGAAAGGATCACGGAAAAATGCGAATTTCATCAAAGGATCGCGGGGAAAACTCAAATTTCGCCAAAGGATCACAGGAAAAATGTGAATTTCGTCAAAGGATCGCTGAAAAAAAAACACGAATTACGTCGTAGGATCACTGAAAAAACATGAATCTCGGCAAAAGTATGTGGAAAAACACGAATTTCGTTAAAGGATCACAAAAAAAGCAAATTTCGTCAAATGATTGCAGGAAAAACTTGAATTTCATCGAAGGATCGCAGAAAAAATACGAAATTCGTCAAAGGATTGTGGAAAAAATGCAGATTTTGTGAAAGGTTCACAGAAAAAACTTCCGTGAAAGGGTCGCGGAAAAAATGCAACTGTCTTTATTAAAAACAGCACACACACAAACCTCTACACAAACAAACCTATTCTGTCTTCCTGCCTGAGGAAAGCACCGTAATTATAACACCTAGACCTGATTTTTTTATTTCAATTTATATATTTTTATTATTATTAAAACGTGCATACGGAATTCTGGATTCGAGGCTATTCCATGCTCTCCGCCAATCCACAGCAATAAAGCAGACAGCCAATGAGAGCAGGTGTGAATATGGGATGATCCAGGATCCAGCGACAGCAGTTCATGTTCACAGCTGAAAGTGGCTAGCCACAGATTACATTGTTTTGTTTATGTTTGAGTTTTATTTTAAAGAAAAGGTATATATTTTTGGCTAATTGAGGTTCACATAAGTTAGTTTCAATTGTATTCATTCTTTGTATGCGTAATTGCCCCCATATATTATGTGTTTGGTAAGAATATATTTTGCACTTTACTGAATGTTTTCGTAGCGTTAGACATATCAGCTCATGTTCTTAAATGAAACAAACTGTTTTCAAAAACAAATCTTAATGAATCAAATTAATCTTACACTTTATTATAAAATGTACAGTTCTACAATTTATCGCATATTACAACGCTCTTGGGAACTAAAAATGTAGTCCAATAACAGTAACAGAAAGAAAAATTGTAAATAACAATAAACAAATAATCCTAAATTTCACATCATTGAATTAACAAACTCATATATAAGATACAACTTTAAACTGATATGCCTCATCAACTGTTGTCGAAATCAATACATTACATACAAGAAATTAAAACATTCAGTGCAGTGTAGGATGTATTTTTTTCCTCAAAACAATTTAATTTGTAAATATGAAGTTAAAAAAAAATCCCCGTTTTCTCACATATTATGAGTTTTATCAGCAAGTTAAAACGTTACGTAAATATGAATGATTTGCGGAGCTGTTTCTATCAAAAATTCAATAACATCGCCCAAAAACCCTCAACAAAAATAATTATAAAGAGTGTGATGACAACATAAATTTTATACCACATTGCATGTCCGTTCTTGGACGATTCGTATAAAACTCAAAATTTGTCACAAAATAGTGATTTTTTTACAACATGCTTACAAATTAAAATGGTTTATAATTATTTAAAAAAAAACTCGGCCAGAAATAACATTGACTTTACATTTTTAAAGACTTATTCTTTATAATTATTTCGAAACAGCTCTGCAAATCATTCATATTTATTTATTGTTTTACTTTCTGATAAAACTCATTATGTGAGAAACCGGTGATTTTTTTTTTACCTCATACTTACAATCCTCAAAACAAATTATTAAATATGAAGTAAAAAAAAAAAATCACCGTTTTCTCACATATTATGAGTTTTATGAGCAAATTAAACATTAAGTAAATATGAATGATTTGCAGAGCTGTTTCTATCAAAAATTCAATCACATCGCCCAAAAACCCTCAACAAAAATAATTATAAAGAGTGGGATGACAACATAAATTTGCATGTCCGCATTGCATGTCCGTTCTTGGGCGATTCCTATAAAACACAAAATTTGTCACAAAATGGTGATTTTTTTACAACATGCTTACAAATTAAAATGGTTTATAATTATTTTTTAAAAAACTCGGCCAGAAATAACATTGATTTTACATTTTTAACCACTTATTCTTTATAATTATTTTGAAACAGCTCTGCAAATCATTCATATTTATTTATTGTTTTACTTTCTGATAAAACTCATTATGTGAGAAAACAGTGATTTTTTTTTTACCTCATACTTACAATCCTCAAAACAATTTAATTTGTAAATATGAAGTAAAAAATATATAAAAAAAATCACCGTTTTCTCACATATTATGAGTTTTATCAGCAAGTTAAACAATAAGTAAATATGAATGATTTGCGGAGCTGTTTCTATCACTAATTCAATAACATCACCCAAAAACCCCCAACAAAAATAATTACAAAGAGTGGGATGACAACATAAATTTGCATGTCCGCATTGCATGTCCGTTCTTGGGCGATTCTTATAAAACACAAAATTTGTCACAAAATGGTGATTTTTTTACAACATGCTTACAAATTAAAATAGTTTATAATTATTTTAAGAAAAACTCGGCCAGAAATAACATTGCTTTTACATTTTTAAAGACTTATTCTTTATAATTATTTTGAAACAGCTCCGCAAATCATTCATATTTATTTATTGTTTTACTTTCTGATGAAACTCATAATGTGAGAAAACGGTGATTTTTTTTTTACCTCATACAAATCAAATTGTTTTGATGAAAAAATACATCCTACACTTCACTGAATGTTTCAAATTCTTAAACAAAATCATAATATTTAAGAAATATTTACATTACACTGATTTCGACAACAGTTGATGAGGCATATCAGTTTAAAGTTATATCTTATATATATGAGTTCGTTAATTTACAATCTTTCTGTTACAGCTTTTGACTACATTTTTAGCTCCCGAAAACGTTGTAACATGCGATAAATTGTAGAACTGTACATTTTATAGTAAAGTGTAAGATTAATTTGATTCATTAAGATTTGTTATTGAAAACAGTTTGTTTCATTTCAGAACATCAGCAGATATGTGAACGTTTTGAAACCATTCAGTAAAATGCAAGTTATATTCTTACCTAAAACATAATATATGGGGGCAACTAAACATACAAAGAATGAATACAATCAAAACTAACCTACTTTAATCTCAATCAGTCAAAAATATAGTCCTATTCCTTTTCTTTAAAATAAATCTAAAAAATAAACATTGTGCTACGACCATAAACTGTCGTCGCTGGTCGTTAGATCCTGGTTCATGCACCTGCTCTCATTGGCTGGCTGCTTCGTTGTCACGGATGGCGTTGCCGAGGCTATTTCATGGGAGAAGCTTGAAATAGCCTCGAACCCAAAATTCCATATACACGTTTTAATTTTTTAAAAAATCTAAATTAAAATTTAAAAATCCGGTGGTGAGGTACACTTTCCGGTGATAGTATCTACACATGACAAAAATTTCAGAGTCCTAGGTGTTATAATTACGGTAAAAATACTCGGGCAGGCAGTCAGACACATACTCTTTTATAGAGATAGAGATTGTTGACGATAATTTTAATAATTATACTCTTAGTTTTTTCTTTAGTGGCGACTGTAAGTTTCGTATACAGCGTCTGATTTATTCTATTTAATCGTATAAGTTTAAATTCATAAAGTACTACGTATTTAAACACTCATTTAACCCAAAAATTACAAATAGATTAAAATCGCTTGCATTTGACATGGAAAAAATGCTGCTCGCCAAATTGCGTCTTTTTGCGCCAAATACTCGAAAATATTATATTTTTTTACAGATTTTCTACTGGGATTCCGCATCTAAATTTGGCTGATCCTTCATTACGTTCATGAGTTCTATTAGCATTATTTTTTTTTCAAAATATTCTGAGTATGTGCTTTAAAAGAGACCTTCTTTGTTAGAGAGAGTAGCTTCGGATACCAATGCTTTGTATAGTAATCTTTCCTTTATTTAATCGCAGAATTCTTCAATTACAGTGGGTGAACATTTCAATACAAAAATATTAACCACGCTCATTAGGATGCATCAATGTGAGTTTAGACCATTAGTCTAATTAAGTAACGTATATTTGGGAAATACGAATGATGTTTGACTACTGCTCATAAACGCCAAACTGTTTATTTGATTAGTCTAGGTATAAACGATTTATGATTTTGGCCACATTATCATGGGAAGAACGCTGCCAAAGAAGTATCTTGAAGAAAAATAGTTTCTAGAGTTAATATAATTGCGGCATCTTTTAATTAATCTTTTTTTCTGTAAAAACATGGAAAGACTGGGACCGCTTTCATAAAATTGTTATTTCCATGACTTCGGATACATGTGCTTGTTCGTGGTTTGAGTATGAAATGCTATCCTGCTGCGCAATAGATTTTTGTAGGAGAAAAACTGAAAAATTCCATGGACGTGAAATTGCTACAATTGAACACTAATGTCATACATGCTATGAATGATGGGGTATGATATTTTCAGTTGTTACGAGAATTATTTTCTTCTCAACAACAACATTGGCGAGGTAAATAGTTTATTTTTATTCATCTAGTATCTTTAGTCATATATGACTATTTGTCAGAGGTACTCTTGGCTAGTTTTGTGTACAAGCTGCAAAGCCATCTAAAAAAGCGGAAATTAAATGAAAACTTTTCTCCATTAGATTGATATTTCTGTCTTTTCTGAGAATATTACTAGAACCATACAGTCATGAAAACCAACTGTAGAGGAATAGACACTCGATTGGCAGAAGTCATGACTCGACAAGGGAGGACAAGTGATTTAGGGGTGCTTATTTTCTGGGTTGTCGGTTTAGAGGCTACTTTACTCACGCTAAAACACCTACTCGCTAATGGTAATTCTATAGGACAGTTCCTTTTAAACATCGGGTTTGCATTTCGATATTTGTAAACGATTTCTTTTGCATTGGATAGATCAGGTGGATCTCCACAATCGGCAATTTTTACTCTTTCGATTTTGTTTGTGGTTTTGTTTTATGAGGACACTTTCGCTTTCGGAACCGGTTTCGAATAGGAAAGTATCCCCATTAAAAAAAACCATGCAAAATCGAAAAAGAAAAAAGTAGAGATAGACCTCAGCTATCCAATGCTAAAACTAGTCGGATGTGCCAATCTCAAAACTTTCAAAGATCTCACACAGGTTTCGCATACGCTAAAAAGAATCAGCACCAATTTATATCAAGTTTTAACTGAATCTAAAAGTTTTATTAACGACCGTGCATTAGTTCTTGAGATATGACTATTGCTAAAATCGTATAAATCCTACAAAATGCAGCATAGCAGCGCCACCTGTTGGGAGATTTAGACCAAAACCTAATCAACAATAATTTAAGTCAACGTCTAACAGAATCTGAAGTTTGATGAAAATCCGTCCATTAGTTCATGAGATACAGTTAACGTGATAATCATGAAAAAAGTAGCATAGCAGCGCCACCTGTTGAGCTATTTACACCAAAACGTAATCTGCATTTTTTTATGTCAATGACTAACAGAATCTGAGGTTTGATGAAATTCCGAGCATTACTTCTTGAGACATAGCAATCGCAAAAATCAGGAAAAAGGTGGTATAGCAGCGTTACCTGTTGGGAGATATACACCAAAACGTAATCAATGTCTATTTATGTCAAGGTATAACAGAATCTGACGTTTAATGAAATTCCGTACATTAGTTCTTGAGATAGAGCTATCGTGATAATCATGCAAAAAGTAGCATAGCAGCGCCACCTATTGGGATATCTACAACAAAACATAACAGCGTCTATTTATATCAAGGTCTAACTGAATCTGAAGTTTGAAGAAAACAAGTGCATTAGTTCTTGAGATAGAGCTATTGCGGAAATTGCGAAAAATGCAGCATATCATGGCCACTTGCAGAGCGATTTTCATCAAAAAATAAACAGCACCAATGTATATCAGAGATTAACTGAATATAAAGTTTTATTAAATTCGGAGCATTAGTTCTTGAGATAGAGCGCCCACAAAATTTTGGTCACATACAGACAGACAGAGTCACAGACAGAGATTTTCTAAAAACAGTCAAATCGTGTTCAGGACATTCTAAAACGTACAAATCCGTCGGAAACCGGAAGTCGAAAATTTTCATGAGCTTAATACTTTCTTCTTGTAAAGATAGAAGAAAGTAAAAATAGTTTAAAAATATTGAAATAAAAACGAGATATTTTAACCCTTTCTGGCACAGACACATTCTGTTCGTAAAATGAGAAATTACTGCTTGACACCGGAATTTACAAACGTTTTTTTTAGAAAATTAGAACTCCTTATTTTAAGCTTTCATTCTAGAAACAAAATTGTATTGAAATATTGTTGGTGGCGCATGCAAGTTTTTAATTAAAATTAGGTGTGCCCGGAGTGGGATCACTGTGCCGGAAAGGGTTTAAAAGAACTGTACCATGGGATTAACATTAGCGAACGGATTTTTCGCGTGAGTGAAGTAGCCCCTTAATGAAGATGGAAGACTGTCATTCGGAATTCCGCATTTTATTTTGACTCAACGAAACGCTAAATAATAATGTTGGAGATTAGATTTTATCACCTTTTCACAGTATATAATTGCCATGTTTTTTTTTATGATATATGTTTTAACAAAGAACATCATACCGTGCTTAGTTTTTTGGAACTGAGGATATCCTTTTTATTTTGTGAGAAATACATACATGAATCGACGCTTTCAACTTTCTATGAAAACTAACATTAAATATTGCATGCATTTAAATAAAATAAACTTTTCTATAAATAGAATATCTTTATTGTCTGAGTGACACGAAGACTCATACACAGCGCAGTATTACTTTGCTCCATATATAGCTACGGCGGATATTAACACTTTTCGTCAAGCATAACTCAAAATATATTTAACGGATTTCGTTCAAATTTTTACAGCAGGTACCTATAAAGGTGACAACGACGTCTATTTATTACCAAGAATAAATTTCAAACCGTTTGGAAATTATATTAAAAATAGATTAAAAAAGCACAATTAAAGTACATACGTCACGAAAATTTAGTGCGTACGTTATTTTCACCGGCGGGAGATTTTCGTAATCAATCGGATTTCAAAAGTTCATGGAGCATGGAGCAAAAAAATATGCACTCACTAATATTCAGTACAATAAAAGGTACTTTTCGGTTAGCCGGGCGCCAGTGATCTATATACATGTTGTGTGTATAAGATACGCCAGTGATATACATACATACACAGATATGTATATATATATACATATATACACACACACACATATATATATATATTATATACATATATGTATGTATGTATATACATATATATTTATCTATGTATTTGTTCATATATCACTGGCGTCCAGCTAACTGAAAAGTACCCAATAAAATATATTTCAATTTTTTATAAAATGGAACATAAAAGTACAAATATATCAAATGGTATGTAGTATGTGAAATGAAACAATTTTATTATAATCACCTATCGTACAATAAAAATAGCTAATATTCTGCATTCAGAGGGAAAAGTTCCATATCCTGTGCCGGTAGATTTGGCGAGTTATTTTTTGGTGATAAGTGTGTGGTGATAAGTGCGATCTTCAGTCTTTCAGTTACCTTTTCTAAAGTTATGTTTTGCAGATTTAATATTATGTAAACATATGTTTTGTAGTTTTTTTTTTTCTTTTTTTTTTTTTTTTTTTTTTTTTGTATATATATGCTAATTGTAATGGCAGTCGGGAATGAGATTTTTACCTTTTTATCTATGCTTTCGAAAATATTAAAACATTAACCTGGCGATTTTGGTGAGATTTTGCTTCGTGTAGCAACTCGGTAGGGCAGATTCTGTGTTTTTATGTTAAATTAAATATTGTGTGTTTTATAATAAATTAATTACTGTGTGTGTGTTGTATAATAAAATAAGGTAAAGATGTCATATACGCGCCACATTGGCGCGATTGCAACAAAATGGCAATTTTATGCCAAACATGGTAACCCGGTTATTTTTTTTTATGTGTTAATAAGTGTTGATATTTACGATTTATTGTGATATTTATATTGTTATGTTTATTATTTATAACTGTTCATTTATTATTGCATGCTTTTTGTAACGGTACTTCTCTATTATCCCGTCGGCCACTTTTCATAACAAAAACTATCGCCAAACTGTAAAATTAAACGCCAAAAATGCAGTCCCATTTACTTGATGTCAAAAGCATTATACGTGATTGTTATGTCATCAAATAATTCATAAAGTGGTCAACGGTGTCATAAAGTGGTCGACGGGATAATAGAGAAGTACCTTTTGTAACTAATATTCAAAAACAAAGTTTTCGCCAAATTGGCGAGGGGGGGAATCGCGCCAATGTGGTGCGTATATGACATCTGTGCCTAAAATAATTTCTGTGTGCTTAAAATAAAAATTGTGTGTGTTTTATAACATAATAAAATCCAACTAGCATGCTGTTTTAGCAATCTTGGCCTAACGTGTTCTCAAAAACGGGGTTTTCTGGCTAAAATGGCGCAAACAAAATTCACGCAAATCCCAGTGCGCTAGCTACAGCTGTTCCAAAAATATTTATATCAAGCGTATAATGTTTTGCATTTTTATACGGAACACTTCTCCATTTAAAGATTTTAAATGCTATTTACATCAGATATTTTTTTCCTGAGGTTCCCAAAAGTTAATTTAGGTATGTTTTTCGTTCGTTTATTAATTTTTTACAATTTGCTCCCTGACAATAACAATTATTTATCCCAAAAATACCTCTTAGGTTTGTTAAATATGTTTGTTTATGTATTTTCATTACTTATTAAAATTTCGAAAATGGCGATAAAATTTTATTTTAGCATCGTATTTATGTTTTTAAGATGGTTCAAAAACATGGTTTAATAAAAGTACGTTTGTAAACATTTGAAAAACATGTTTTTCCATTCTCTGGAAAAATTTGGTAAGATGCTCAAGTAGATGCTTTTAGTAAGATGCTTTTTTTAAAGTAGATGCTTCGGTAAGATGCTTTTAGCACCATGTTTAATTTTTTCGCCAATTGCGCCAACTGGCACAGGATACGGAACTTTTCCCCATTCAGATACACAGGCAAAAAAGCTTGTCTCAAACAACAATAAAGCTAGCTGCAACATTGTTTTAACTCTATAACAGTTACAATAATATTAAATGCTCAGATTGGCTTTGGGCCCGATTACGGTAGTTTCCCCTGGAAAAAACTGTAGAAGTCTTTTACATTTGTTTCGAATGAAGCTCGGTGAACAAAGTATTAATTAATAATATAAACAACACTAACATAAACATGGAAGCAAAAGTTTGAATTCAAATTATTTGTTAATCTTTCCCCCTCCCACCAACTCTTCAAAAAAATAAGAAAAATGAAAAGAAAGTTACAGCATTGAATTTAAAATGGCGTTAAGCTACGCTTTCTGACTTAAGCAATTAACTGCAAACCCGATTATGAAACTTTCACTTAACTATAACATGTACCTAATAGCCCTGAGGGTACTTCCCAGTTATACGGACCTTTAGGCTTTTTTAAAAAGCTTGACACAATTCGGGTTTAAGAAGTTGAGATTTATTGCCAAATTATATAAACAACTATGAAACTAAAACTGATGAATTATTTTGTTGGTTTACGCATGTATTTTTAAAAATTGCATCTGATTACACTTATTAGATGAATTACTTCTGTTTGTATTTAATAACGGTAAACGGCTTCTGTATATTGAATGAATTGTGAAACTATTGGGAAGAGGTAGAGAGACAAGTAAGCAAACGGGTAGACAGACGGATAGTGAGACGGGTAGTGACAGAGATAGGCTAACGGGTTGCGAAACGAATAGGTAGACGGGTAGCGAGACAGGTAAAAAAAGGGTTGACAGAGCGGTACCGAGATGGGTAGAGAGACGAGTAGTGAGACCGATATACAGGCATGTAGAGTGAAGGTTGAGAGAAGGGTTGCGTGGTGGATAGAGAGACGGGCAGACAGAAGAGCACAGAGACGAGTTGACAGACGGGTAGAGAGAGGAGTATGTACACAGGCAGACGTGTCGAGAGACTGGTAATTAAACGGGAAGCAAGACAGGTAGAAAGACGGATTGACAGATGGATAGCGAGACAGGTGAAGAGTTGTGTAGAGTTTGGGTATAGGAAAAAAATTAATTCAAATGTAAATATTTGTCACAAGGAAAATGTTGCAACAATGAAATTAAATTTTACGTAACTTTAAAAAGCTTGGCGCTTTATAAGATCAAGCAAAAAAAAAAAAAAAAAGGATTATTTGCCAAATGTTATAAAAACAAATCTGATGGACGGTACTTCTTTTCTATTTGTTTAACAGTGTATATGGATTTATGTATGATATTTTGTAATGCTATTATTTAATTTTCTCTTTTTCATTATGTCGTAATTGTTAATCCTACGTTCTTAACAATATCACTCAGACTAATCCCTTTGAGGGAAATCGTAGTTTTACTTTCAAAATAAAAGGTGAAACACTGCATTTTTTTTTACTTAGCATTTCTTTAAATAACACTCTAACAAAGAAATAGCTTTTCTCAGTGTTTCACAAAAGTATTTTTTTAATTACTTATAATTCTTTTATAACTGTATATTAATGTCCTTTTTCTAGAGAAGATACAATAAAATAGCATTTATGCAGACATATTTATGGGAAAGGGACTTTTATAAAGATTTATGTTCAGATTATATTTAAGCTTCGTTCCTATATTTATAACCAATAAAGACAAAAATTCCTAATTCCATCAACATAACAATGAAATGGTTTGTATTTTCAGAGTTTTTCAGAATTATTCGATATCGCGAGAGCTGTGGTTTAGCTCTGCAATGAATAAACCATAGATAATATGCTAAAGATTCATAAATACTGATAAGGTGATAGACAAAGTTAGAAGAATGATACATGAATTTAGACACCAAGTGCATAATGGGTTTTTATTGGTCTATATATGAAGACGTACTTCTCTTGTAATTCAAACGTAGCTTAATTTTTTGAGCTATTTACATAAAAATTCTCATTCCAAAAATTATTAACAATTACTTAGTTAAGCTCAGTGACGCAGCTTAGGTGGTTGGATTCAGAGGCACTAGATACCACTTTTTTCTAAGAGTTTTTCTTCGCTTTATTTAATCGAAAAAAAAAATCTGGAATTTAAGCCGAAGTTTCCTGTACTAAAATAGTCATACTCTGAGCTTCTGCATGGGGCACATTTGAACAAGCATGGAGCTCTTTTTAACAAATAATCATTTCAATGTAAGACAGACATAAACAAAACATATACACATATTTTTGCTTAAACAGATATGGGCAAATACTTTTCTACGTATATAGTTAATGTAGTTAACATCAAAGCCAAAATTTATTCCATTTGGAAGTTTCCAATGTTTATTAGAAATAGCAACAAGTACATTGCCCGTTCTGTTCCTCCTGATAACAATGGTGTAGAAAACTTAAAAATAATATAATTAAAAGGAACGGGCCACTTGTCTTCATGGTCTGGGAAGAAAATTTTGTAACAACCCTCCTTCTTTTTCAGGTAATTTACAATGCATTTTTCTGCTTCATTGTTTTTCTCTTCTACTTGTCCAACATAATGGAGAATCCTTTTTTCCCTTGCAATATTTACTAAAATGAAGTCATTAATTTTAATATCAGCAACATCGATTTGTTCTATTTCAATACCTTCATCGTTTTCTGCATGATGAAATGACTCATTATTATCACTCTCTAATAAAAAATCTGCAGACATATCATTGCTGCTAGTCTCAAAATCTTTTTCATGATATGACTTTTTTAGGATTTCGTTCATCTCACGAAACCCTATTACTCCCGCTCCGTTGTCTGTCTGTCACAGAGCCATTCTCAAAAACTATGTAACTTTCAGAGTTGAAACTTTGTGTATGTAGATGAATACTAGCTATGAAGAGCTCAAAATATTAAAATTTGAAAAATTCGTATTATTTTAATAAATAGAGATAAAAAACCAAAATTCTAACAGCCTTTTCATATTAAATTTAAACATTTTTCGTTATAGCTGATGCCAAAAATTAAAAATCCACGATGAAATTCTTTCCACAATAATTTATTTTCTATCAGACGATTTCCACGTGAAAAATGAAAATGAAATAAAAAGTTTCACCAATTGAAAAAAAGATAAATATGAAATAAAATTGATTGACGTCATAGTCGTAATAATACGTAAAATGTCTAAGATTTCTCAATAATACAAGGAGTATGAGCATGTGTATGTACACAAAGCAGATTAATATCACGTCATTAGAGAATTAAAAAGAAAATCTTACGTCATATAGGAAGTTTAACTAATTTTTCAAATGTTTGAGAATAATACAAAGTGAGTATCTATATGAGTAATACAGAATAGTAAATATATGAGTTTGAGAAACATATTGAATCGTGATAAAAATCCGATTGTGGAAATATTCGCATATTTTAACATTTTCAAGGTGTACAATTTGTTTAATTTTGAAATTATTTTTTAAAATATCGCATTTAGTCCACATGATAGATATTGTTATGACAGAATATAATAGAGGGCTTCGCCCGCTATCGGGCTGGTTTAGATAAAACGAAAAAATAAAGGATAAAATGTTTTGAAAGGAATATTAAACGAAACCCTTTGAGCGATCTTCAATCACATTTACCCACTTGTTTACAGATCCTGTGCTTCAACTTCTTTGAAACTAAAATATAGATAAAATGCTTAAGTGATACAAAGAGGAACACAAAGGTATATAAAAATCTTTTAATGATCGACATATGTTTCAGCGCTGATATCTTATATATAATATGAGCGCTGAAGCATAGTCGGTCATTAAAAGGTTTTAATAAGGCTTTTATGTTCCTCTTTGTATCACTTAAGCATTTTATCTATATTTTATTTATAATTAGTGATCTTATTCTTTGAAACTATTTTAGTTCTATTTCCTATAATTTTTCAATACTTTTAGCTTCAATGCGATTTTTTTTGGGAGTGGATGTTAAAATCCTAGCTTTACCTTTATTTCTCCATTTAGATGTTTTACGAGGTGAAGCTATCGTGTAAGGTCGGACCGATTCTGGTATTAGAGTAGTAGCAACAGTGTCATTAACTTTAGAAGTACTTGCTTTTGGTTCTAAATTTGTATCAATGCAGGTATTTTTTGGGGCACTCACCCGCAGCAGTATAAGAAAGATTAGCTGCGGTCTGCATAACTTTAATGGTGTTCAAAGAATTTGCTACAGATTCAACCTTTGTAACATAAGGTGTATTATCTAATACTGGCCTGTCAGTTACTTTAGAGGATTCAAAATCATCATCCTTGAAAATAGTATCAAAAGTCCATCATATACCTGTTTTTTCAAAGCCTCCAATAATATTCATTAGAGTAAATGGCAGATCAAACGCTTCATGAATCATGCCTGGGCGATTATATACTGAAATTGTTGTACCAGGATTACTAAGTAACCAGCTATTCTGCTTTTAATCAAGTTTCGTTTTGAAAGGACCGAGTACTGATACATCTAACGGCTGCAGTCTATGTGTGGAGAGAGGTGGAAATGTACACAAAACAATGCCATTTTTAGGTAGCTTTCAATACAAAAAAGTATAAAGCAACCTGTTGCAGCCTTTCATAGGAAATCAATTCCGGAAAATTTCGATATATTTTCACCGATCATGACCCCCAGACCTCAAAACCACCCTCCGTTCAAATGTTGATTTATATATATATATATATATATATATATCTGATCTATGTCATACGATAACGCTCGTATTTAAAAATTAATTTTCATGAAACTAATTGTGTGTATTAAGCTCACCAATGCCTCGACCGAGTTCGTTGGCCAGCTTGGTCCGCCATCTTGTTTCAAGATGGCGTCTTTTCAAAATTTTAAAACTAAAATAAATATACAAAAAAGTTAAAAATTCAAATTTATTTTCTAATTAAGTCATAGGCCTTGATACAAGGATTCCAGAGCATTTTTTGTTTTACCTCTATCTTAAAAAATGGCTGAGATAGAGCAGTTTGAAATTCTAGGGGTGGCTGACATTTTGAAACAAGACAGCACATTACAAAGAAGTCCTTCCGGCCTGTACCGGGTGGAAAAGGTAGCTTTCCTATATCTTCGTTTTAAAATTTTAGCTAATGTTACACGAAAACAGAAAGTTAAAATGCAAAGAAACGTTTACAAAAGATTCGTTAATACTGAATTTGTATAAGAAATTCGCCAAATTATTGAGCAATAGCCAAATTGGCTTCATTTATGAAGACTTATTTTGGTCAACAAATTTGGCGATATTTCGCCAAATGTCGCCAATTTTGGCGAGAATTCGGCACTAACGGATATGAATAAATACGTATGATTGGGAAAATTATTACAACAATGAAAGAAAATAATTTGCGAGTAATCGCGTTAATGTGCTGTTTTGTTTCAAAATGTCAACCACCCTAGAATTTCAAACTGCTCTATCTTAGCCATTTTTTAAGATAGAGGTAAACCAAAAAATGCTCTGGATTGTATAAAGGCCTAATACGTAATTAAAATATAAATTTGAATTTTTAACTTTTTTGTATATTTATTTTAGTTTTAAATTTTTAAATGGCCGCCATCTTGAAACAAAAGGGCGGACCAAGCTGGCCAACGAACTCGGTCGAGACATTGGTGAGCTTAATACACACAATTGGCTTAATCGAAATTGATTTATAAATACGAGCGTTATCGTATGACATAGGTCAGATATATATATATATATAAATCAACATTTGAACGGAGGGTGGTTTTGGGGTCTGGGGGTCATGATCGGTGAAAATATATCGAAATTTTCCGGAACTGCTTTCCTCCGAACGGCTGCAATAGGTAGCTTTATACTTTTTTGTATTGAAAGCTACCTAAAACACCAACGATTAATTTATGAGCTTTAGTGAACGCGATTTCTCGCAAATTATTTTCTTTCATTGTTGTAATCTTTTTCCCAATCATACTCATAAAACTATATATTCATATCCAAATTCTCGCCTAACTTGGCGACATTTGACGAAATATCGCCAAATTAGGCGACCAAAATAAGTTTTCTCAAATGAAGCCGACTTGGCTATAGCTCAATAATTTAACGAATTTCTTATTCAAATTCAGTATTAACGAATTTTTGTAAACGGTTTCTTTATATTTTAGCTTGCTGTTTTCGAGTAACAGTTAAAATTTTAAAACGAAGATATAGGAAAGCTACCTTTTCCTCCCGGTACAAGCCGGAAGGACTTTTTCAAATTAGCATAATCATAAGTTCTAACATTTAAAATTATATAAATGATAGTCAATATAATTCATAAATACATATTAATTTTGAAAGTCACTTTAATTTAGACAATAAGGGGCAGTTTGGAACCTGTTCAAAACTACACCATTAGATTTGTTCAAATCTGACCCTTATGCAACCATATTGGAAAAGTAGGCTTATATATGTTATAAAGATTTTTAATCAAGATTTGTAAGATAAGAAATAAATAATAAAGATAAGAAAAAGATGTAATAAAGATAAGAAAAGCATAAATCTACTAACTAATATGTCACTAACTATGAGCAGCAGAAGACAATAACACAGGAATCAGAAGCTTACAAAAAGTAATTTAAAAGTTTAAACAAAAGATGTCAAAACACATAATCACTATTCATGACTGTACTAAAACTACAATGTGGTAAAAAGCATGTGACACATTTGTAAGTTAGTGTTGATAACATTACTTCTGAAGAATAGGAAAAAATATGGTCACTGTTCAAAACTACCCCCAGTTCAAATGTGCCCCCCTCTCCCCTACTACAATGGACTGGCTGATTTTAAAATTCAATAACTTTCAAACGGTGACAGATATTAAAAAAAATTCTTGCAGGAGAGTAATGTATGATATCACGAGTTTTTTTTACTGGGATTCCTGATTTTAGTTCGAATTATCAGCAATAGATGGCGCTGCGAGCAATAGACATACAATCGAGACAAAAGCAGAAATCACCCAGCATTAATGCGAATGAAAGAGGTTCAATACATGAAGTAGGGTCTTATCTACTATATATATAAAACACAAACGGAAATTTCGTTCCGTTCCTTTATAACCCGAGTTCCACTGAATGGATTTTGATGGAACTTGCGTTTTTCAATAGATAATTTTTCAGGGAAGGTTTTAGTATATAACATATTGTTTTACGTACATTAGTTACAGAATTATGATAGAAAGTTCTGTAATTTTGGCCGAAAAGGTTACCATTGCTAATTTTTTGGCGACCATTATTGTTGCAGAAAGAAATGAAAAGGCTATGCATCTCGAAAAATAAAAGAAAAACTGTTTTGCTAATTTATTTTTTTAAAAAAAGGAGAATGAAAAGAAAAAAAGAGAAAAAGAGTTTTGATGAGAGATAATATTATAAAACGAAAATATTTAATTTAAACATGATTAGGAATGTTCGTAATGCTTAAAAAATTTTTCAAGGTGCAAGATTGCTATTGAAAAAAAAATTTGGCGATTTATCTTTTGTTTTTGGCGATTTTGATTTTACTTTTGACCCCAAACAATTTGATTTTTTGGTGATTTTGATTTTACTTTTGACCCCAAACAATTTGATTGTAAGCCAAAAGGTGTTTTTTTTTTTGTTTCAGAAATAATTGAAATGGCTATACATCTGGAAAAATAAAAGTGAAAACTGTTACTAATTTTATTTTAAAAAAAAAGAAAAAAAAAAAAAACAGTTTTGATGAGAGATTTTAAGCTAAAAGGTGTTTTTTCAAGCGTACGACAGCATTTTTGCAGCTTTTTTTTTTTCTTTTTTGGCACTTTTCGGTTAGCCGGACGCCAGTGATAGATATGTACATGTATATATACACACATATAGATATGCACATATATCTACACAAATACATATATATACACTTATATGTATGAATATATACATATATATATATATATATATATATATATGTGTGTGTGTGTATGTATATATATTTATATATGTACATATATCACTGGCGCCCGGCTAACCGAAAAGTAACTTTTTTATTAAAATGCAAACTATATTAATGGCAATATACTTCTATTTACTTCTACATATATGAAATTTCGTTCCGGCTGCTGATAACTCGAGTTCTGCTGAATGGATTTTCGTAGAACTTAAACTGTAAGGTAATTTTTCAGGAAACGTTTTATTGTATAACATATCGTTTTACGTAGCTTAGTTATAGAATTATTATGAGAAGTTCTACAATCAGATCAATCCGATTATGAAAGATTAGCCTTTTAAAACGATTTTGCCGAATGAATTTCGATGGAACCTACACTGTTAGATAATTTTCTAGGGAATGTTTTATTATATAACATATCATTCTACGTTGTTTAGTTCTAGAATTATAGGGGGAAATTCGAAAATCGGGTGACAATTTTTTTATCAAATATTAGCCCTTTCAATATTTGATTCCGATTATGAAAGGTTAGCCTTCTGAAAAAGTTCTACTGGACGTATTTTGAGGAAAATTGTATTGTTAGTTAGTTAGATGCTATTTCAGGAATGTTTATAGTGTACTACATATTGTTCTACGTTGTTTAGTCAAACAGTTATGTGTGAAGGTTATATAGTCAGATGAACCCAATTCCGAAAGATTAGCCTTTTTGAAAGTTTTAACTGGGCGTATTTTTTGCGAAATGCATTGTTAAGTAGATAATTTGTAAGGATGATTTTAGTATATTTCATATCGTCCTGTTAGTTTTAGAATTATGTGGAAAAGTCCTATAATCAAATGAAGCCGATTATAAAGGATTAGCGTTTATAAAAACTTCTACCGAATGGATTTTGTTAGTTAATTTGTTTGCAATGTTAGTTCGATAATTTTTAGTGATGGTTTTAGTATATTGCATATAGTTTTATCATTCTTTGGCAAACCCTAACTGTAAATGATGAAATAAAAGAGTTGGTCCTTGCCAGCTAAAATTTTGACTGCACATTAGAAAATATAATAGCGTAATGACGTCCTTTTTCAGTAATGTGGAACGATATTCC
This sequence comes from Maratus michaelseni, assembly GCA_963931845.1. NCBI lineage: Eukaryota > Metazoa > Arthropoda > Arachnida > Araneae > Salticidae > Maratus > Maratus michaelseni. Next base: position 3,804,688 of record OZ007598.1, on the reverse strand, counting down.
AGGTAAATATACAGATTGCTTTCAAATACAAGGTCAAATAAAACGCTAAATTTCGTTTGATTCAAGGTTCATTTGTTGAAACCGACCAGCGCAGCAGGCGTAGCTTGCTAGTTCACCAATAAAATCTTATCCAGAATCGGGCCCTAAGAACAATATTGTGTTAGCGAATGAGACCCACTTCATGTATTGAGTCTCTTTCTTTCGCATTAATGCTGAGTTATTTTAGTTTTGGCCTGGATTGCACTCCAATCACTCGCAGCGTGCAAAAATCCTGCAAAAATTTTTTAAATATCTGTCACCGTTTAGTAGCTATTTTATTTAAAAATTAGTCAGTACATTTTAGGGCACCCTGTATGATACTAATTATATAAAATGTAAAAGATAAAAGATAAATTAAGAAACAGCTGTCTTTGTTTACAGTGTCGGCAGTAGTTTTCACAGTTTACCACCACTAAAAGTTTTCGTACTGTTTTTACAAAAAGAATAAACATTATTATCAAAAATTGGATTTTCAAGAGTATATCTTTATAGGTGAATGAATTTTTGAATTCAAAATATACGTTATAAACAAGGCTAAATTAAATTTAAAACATCAAAAAACCTTACTGCGTAAATAGCGAACTAAAAAATCCCGATACATAGATAAATTGGTTACTTATAGCTTAATTATTTCTCATCAACGTGAAACTATTTTTTATATGACTTACTTATTTTTTTTTATTTACTTGTATTTATGACTTTTAAGTTTATTACTTTTAAATGCTAAAGGTGTAAAATTAACAACTATAATATAAATTAAAATAACTTTTATTAGTTGTTTTACATGTTTCGACTCTTTCCGAGTCATTTTCAAAAACAAAATGAGAATATTCTTAATTTTGAAAATTAAATTTTGAAAATGACTCGGAAAGAGTCGAAACATGTAAAACAACTAATAAAAGTTATTTTAATTTATATTATAGTTGTTAATTTTACACCTTTAGCATTTAAAAGTAATATACTATTACAAGGTGTTATAATTTATTATATTGTTATATAGACTTTTAAGTTGTGTTTAATCGTTAGTTCCCATCCATAAACACTGTTTTGATGACGCCTATAGATGTCTATGGAGGTTAGAGTCACGGTTAAGCTAGAGATCCTACCTACACAACTTTCAGGTTGTGTAATATTTAAACGGAGCTACTGACTGTAAAATAGTCTTGGAAACATCGTCTTCATTTCACCTATCCAACGATATACCACTCAAAATGGTGCGTAAAATTTTTGTTGGTCTCTACCGCTATTTTGCATTTTAAGGTCGCCATTTTGAATTTATGAAAACAAAACCTAGCCTATAACCATCGGGCGGTTAAGACAAATTGATAAAGATCTCATTCATTAAAATCCATCCAGCCGTTTGGATGTTTCGAGGGTATAAATAAATCCACATATCCACCCACATACATACCCGGATACGCGTCTAACACATAAAAGAATGAATTTTTTGCAAAGAAGATTTAAGAAAATGATTAAAATAGGCACTTCTCCAGATTTCGGGCTATGCTAAAATTTAAAAAAAAAAAGTCATCGAGGTAGTCTTTATCATTTATAATACATCCAAATTTCTCTTAATCACTTGCTAAATCAACTGGAATTATAAAAAAAATATGTAGTTATATTCCAAAAATCAAATTTCTCGCTGTATCTATAAATGTCATCAGATGAAAATACAGTTTTCCCGATAATTATTAATGCAAATGTAGATACTCAATGAATGGAACATAATTAGAATATGTTGCCAAAAGTCATTCCTCAAATATTTGAATATGGTAATAGTATTAAGCGATACAATTAATGAACTGCACATATCTGTATCGGATTGCATTAAATTTTTAACAATAATGGTATGGGTATAATTTTAATTAAAGATAATTCTAAAATCGAAAATGATTTTCTGTCTTAGCTACTCAGTGCATAAATTAATTCTGTCATTAAGGAAATTATTTATATTTTTTTCGCGCTGTACGAGTAAAGCTGCTATCAGATTCAACAACTTTTAGAGCAATTTTGGCGTCAACTGTTTATTTGAGCCGATTTTTACGAGAAATTGCCTCAACACCCACTGTGATAGCGATCAACAACATCCCCAATTTTTTAGGCATGATTGTAAAAACTCGTTCCTAGCAGCAACTTTTCATCCAATTTCTGCTTCAATAACCCAATCAGAGATAGGCGTTTTGGAACGTTAACGAAAGAGCGATAAACAGGTAATAGTAATAACCGGATTTTCCTCCAATTAAAAAAAAAATCTATTTAGTAAGTTCACTAGTTGTGTTTTGGAAGACCGCGGTCATCAACAAATTCTGAAAATAAAGTGAAGCTATTTGGCCAATTCTTAGGAATTCATTGTTTCATGTTACCAGCGTTTCCTGTGCCAGAACAGCCACCACTTTCAATATAGGCGTTAATTTTATAAAATGTTGATTGTTATATTCCCGTTTCATAATTCAAAATGAAGGATGTATTAATAAAAAGTTGTATTATAATTAAATTGTGCGTACAATTTTTGGGACCACCCTCCATTAAAAGGGAAAATATTTACGTTTTTTATAGGAAAGACTTTATGTTTTCTATAACAAAGAAGAATTATTTTCTAAAACTCTCATAATCTTCAAGTATTTCTTATTAAACAAACAGAAAGTTTCTTACAAAATTTTATTTATTTATTACACTCTTTTATTACATTCAACTTGTGTTTTTGTATGTAAAGATGGAAATTTGTAATAAATTTTTATCTCACTTGCTGATTTGTTAAAATTATAAAAATTATGTACAAAAGTGTCTTTCCAATGATCATACAACATTTTGATATTTTTATACCTTAATTATAAATCAATAACTTAATTTTAAGGCATTTTACCGATATATGCTAAATCACCCAAAAATATGCTCTTCAATTACAACTGTAACCGATTTATGATCATCATCAAACTTAAAGCAGAGGAATAGGATTAAAGATGAGACCTGAAAAAAGTTTGCTATTTATTTATTTGGTACTTCTCCATTATCCCGTCAACCATTTTCGGTAAAAAAGACTATCGCCAAATTATTCGCTAAATAGCGCCCAGTAAGCAAATGAAAGAATGTTGTTATTGGAATCTCAAAAATAAATAAATAATTAAATAAATAAAATAATAATGATAATAATGATAATAATAATAATAATAATAATAAACAAGAAATTAGGAAAAGCCCCATTCACTAAAGTATCATTTATCAGTAACTTTAAACAATAAAACTTACAATATATTAAGGAGAAGAGAAACAAAAATAATCTTCGATATTTATTTATTTACATTATTTTTCTTAATTATCCCTCTCGACTGTTGAATAAATGTTTGTGACGTAAGTTGAAATTGATCTATTGTGTGTAACTACGCATGACAACATCTAATCTCTATAATAAAACCGTATGTCATGTGACTGTCCTCAACAGTTCCGGGATGCCGCTTCACTGTTTCATATGCCAGGCAGCCATTTTTATTCAAAATTATTTTTTCTAATAAAATTGCATAAAAGTTACATTTTTAGAAAGATCGTTCAAAATAAATTAATATTTGAGAGATGACTTACGTTCAATTATGTATACATTCTGCAATAACTTCAGTTTCAATTAGGTTCGCTGTTCAAATTCTCTATCCATGAAAGTAAACAACAACAAAAAAAAAAGATTCATTCGTTATGAACGTTTAAAATATTAAACCATGAATTTTTGGACCGCTGCCTGGTGTAAAAAAAAATAATCAGCACCAGTGAGACAGTCAAAGTTTACCATAATTCTGTTCCATACAACTCAACTTCCTTCGGATCTTTTCTTGATGTAAGTTGAACTCCGTGGTTGAACTCATGTAATAATATTTAATGGATCAAATTTCGAAACAAATTGTCAGCTTTTATTTTTCGTGTGTATTAATTAGAAACGATATTTTAATTTTGAAATCAAATGTTTTGATTTATGATAATATTTCTTATTTATCTATTTTCTATTTTAAAGAAAAATGTGAACGTCATGTATTTTAAATTGGAACAGCTGTCACGGACGCACCAGGGTTGGCGGAATTTTTGTTTTGCGCCATTTTGGCGAGAAAATCCCATTTTCAGGTACCTATTAGAGATTACTAAAACAGCATATACTTTTTATTTTATTATGAAATAGTTTATTTTATATTAAAAACACACACACAATGATTAATTTATTATAAAGTGGGTTAAGCGGTTTTTGTCAAGAAAGATGAAATACATAACAACAAAAAATATGCGAAATGCCACCACGATCGCAAAAGTTCTTGATTTGTCTATTAGATTTTTCCGGTTTGGCGAAGGATTAAGGAAAAAAATAAATTATGAATAAAAATAATTTGTTACAATGCTTAACATACATTTAAGGGCGACCAAACTGGTCGCCAGTGGCGGCTAGTTTTAAAAATGTTTTTTTCTCTTTTAATATAATGGTGTCGAAGACATAATTTTTATTTTAATTAATGAAATAACTAATAAATCCGTAAAACATCATTAAAATTACATTAAACATTGAATTGAAAATCACTTAATGAGATAACAGGTACGTGTAACGGATTTGACGTCAAGTGATTGTGCAGCCACGTGCAAGAATTTTAGGCATTAAATCCTATAGTTTGGTCCTATAGATTTTGTTTTGCTTTTTAATGGAAAGTGGTTGACGGGATAATGGAGAAATACCATTTATTTTTATCTTAAACTGAAAAATATTCCTTTCATACTAACATATCACCGATTGTGCCATATCTTTTATGGGTAAGGTGGGAAACTAATATAAGAATATGAATATCGCTGAAATTCCCACACACCGGAATAAAATGATAGAATATAGGATTTCTCATTTCTGCATTGGAGTTCTAAATTTGTCAAGCCGGCAGGAAAGTGCATTTCATTTCGAAATATTCTCGTAACTGCTTTACATTTTCGGAAGAATTCGAAAGTGAAAATGTGTTTGCATAAATATGTACTTTATCTTCTTCAAATATTTCTATCTTTATTGAATGTAGTCGAGTGAGTGAACTTTAGATAACTTTATGTATGAACTATGTATTTCAAAAGTTTCTTTTCATATTAATTGTTAATTCGAAGAAAGAAGGTCAAGAAAGATGAAAAAGAATACTAATTAAATTACTTCACTTTACCTCTAGTAATAATACGTATATATTTTGATAATTCGTTGCCTTCGAGTGATAAGATTCTAACTGACAAAATTAGCTAAAATGACATAACATAATTGTTTATGTCTAATTGTTTATGTTATCTAATCTTGGGAAAGGTAAAATATTCCTAAAATACATCAAAAACTTTCTATTACAATCGTGGCATTTATCAAAACATTATCTTTATATAATCCATGTGTTCGAAAGATATACCGGGTTTCCGAAAGAGGTTGGAATGATTTGAAAGAATCATAACTCAAAAAATAATTGAGTAAATGCAATTATTTTTTTTTCAAAGTACTCGTCAAATATCCAAGATTTGTTAGATGTAGCTGTTTTAAAATCGTGACATTCAAACGATGCGCAGAATCGATAATCGGAAAATACAACTCGCACCACACTTTCACAATTTTGACTTTTTTCTTAGGTTATTTGTGTACATAGTGGATCCTTTCCTACGAAATCGAAGATGCTGAAGGACTTTCTAATTGACATTTTTACCATAACTCCAATAGTTTTAGACTTATACGCTTTCCACCCCGGAATCATCCAAGAAATTGCGAATGCGTCGTGCGATTTGCATTTACATATCATCGATTCTGCGCATTGTCTGAACGTTACGACTTTAAAACAGCTACATCTAACAAATCTTGGATATTTGACGAATACCTTGAAAAGAAAATAATTGCATTTACTTAATTATTTTTAGAGTTATGATTCTTTCAAATCAGTCAAACCCTTTTTCGGACACCCGGTATATTTTTTTAAGCAGTCATAGGACTTTTAAATCGGTTTAAAAGAAAACAAGTGGGTAAGTGTGATCGAAGATCGCACAAAGGGTTTTGTTTAATATTCCTTTCATAACACTTTATTCTTTCTTTAATAAATCCAAATAAATTTCATTTAGCAAAAAAAAAATCATGTTTTTTATAAAGTAAAAATTTACCGGTCTATTTTTCTCGTTTTTTCGAATTTCTAAACCAGCCCGATAGCGAGCGAAGCCCGCTATTATACTCTGTCATAATAATATCTGTCATGTGGACTAAATGCGATATTTAAAAAAAATAATTTCAAAATTAAACATGTTGTACACTTTCAAAATGTTAAAATATGCGAATATTTCCATAATCGGGTTTTTATCATGATTCAATACATTCCTCAAACTCATAAATTTACTCTATTTACTCTATCATATATTAACTATACTTACAATTTCATATCTCATAGCATATCAATCTCATATCATCATATAATCAATCTCTTCATATAATCAATCTCTATCATATATTAACTATACTTACTATTATCATATATTAACCGTATTACTCACATTGATACTCGCTTTGTATTATTCTCAAACATTTGAAAAATCTATTAAACTTCCGATATGACGTCAAATTAATTTTATTTTTAATTCTCTAATGACGTGATATTAATCTGCTTTGTGTACATACACATACTCATACTCCTTGTATTATTGAGAAATCTTTGAAAATTTCGTTTTATTATCAATATGTCGTCAATCATTTTTATTTCATATTAATCTTTTTTTCAATTGGTGAAACTTTTTATTTCATTTTCATTTTTCACGTGGAAATCGTCTTATAGAAAATTAGTTATTGTAGAAAAAATTTCATCGTGGATTTTTAATTTTTGGCATCTGCTATAACGAAAAATGTTTAAATTTAATATGAAAAGGCTGTTAGAATTTTGGTTTTTTATCTCTATTTATTAAAATAATACGATTTTTTCAAATTTTAATATTTTGAGCTTCAATGCAGGTATTCAGTTATATATACTCAAAGTTTTAACTCTGTAAGTTATATAGGTTCTGAGAACGACTCTGTGACGGACAGACAACGGAGCGGGAGTAATAGGGTTTCGTGAGATGAACGAAACCCTAAAAATGACAATTTTCTACATTTAATATCTTAATATATATATAATTTTAAAACACAATTTTTGGAGAAATAAAAGAAGCTCTTTTATTCCAGATATATATAAAATTAGAATTAATAATTATAGGGAGTTTCAAATTGTCAGGTATTTGTCGAGCCGAAAATTGTCATAACAGTTTACGCGCAGGATAAAAAAAGACATTTTACATCTATAATAAAACTGGTGACTAATTATACTTTATATTATAATAAATATGTTTAACCTAAATAAATTAGTATTTAAAGCATTTTTATATTGTTAATACAAATTCTTATTTAGCTTATGCAAAATCAATAACAATATTTTTTTTATCAATTAAGAAGAAAATATAAGTTCAAAGTATACAGACTAAAATAAAATGAAATTTTATTCTCTGAATCTCTATATTCTATTTATATTCTGAAAATTTTAGGAAAAAAAATATTAAAAAGATTTTGAGCTATCCTGCGCGTTATGTCCAAAATCTCATATTCAGAAAACATCAAAATTTTATTATTAAACTTATTTACATTTTGGGTGTTGTACATTTTGTGGTATAACTCTTGTAATTGTCGGAATTATTTAACGCGGTTTGTTTTATAATGTTCAGAAAAGATTATCTTTTACTATATATTTTTTTTTCAAAAAATCGAATTCTTAAAGTTTAAAATCCTATGACTTCTTAATTTTATAGTACGATAAAATAAAAAATTCTTGTCGACTTCTTATTAAAACTTACATATTAGTTAGTATTTAATGATTTGATTTACTACATAATCATAATGTTAAATTGAACATTCGTTTATTCTGCGATCATTTTCTTAATGATTATTCTCATGTAATTTCGGTTTGCATGCAATTTAAATGACTGTTGAAACTTTTAATTAGAAATCTTATTCTATTGAACAATGTAACAAACAATCCGAAAGACTTCATTGAATCTCCCTAATAAATAATGTATGGTAATCATTATATTTCGAAAACATTAAATAAAGTGTTTAAAAATCAAGAAGAATTTCGGTCTAGGATAAATATTTAAAAGGTAATTGTGAAAACGTAAGTGTATTTAATAGTGGTTCTTGAAGATTCTTTTAAAATAATTCTGGATAAATTTAAATGGTTAAGTAAGCTCCTTTTTAATGCGTCTATTATAATGTTATATTTTAGGTGCTGACACAAATCAAATATTTGCCCTGAAAAAAAAATCTAATGGGTAATGATAATATGTATTTACTTATTTTAGAGTATAATATTTAACCCCATTGACGGACAGTAGGAACAAGTGAAGTTCGAAAATTGACACTATATGTTTTTGTAATTTTTAGAATATTAGAAGTATAGTTTTACTCTTTCTGCTTCAATAAACTTAATTTTGATTAATTCAGCACCTTTAATTAGGTTGCACTACTCCCTTCACAACCACATCAGGGTGGCTAATGGTCAAGGAAAAATAGAGTAAAAAAAAAGTGATAAACACCAGTATATTCTCATAGAAAAATGTATGTTGATTATTCGATCAAATAATCAATTAGAATTTTTCTATAAGAATATATTGGTAAATCTTTTTACTGTATTTTTCCCTGACCACTAGCCACTCTGCACGTGCATGCTGAAGCTGCAACTCGTATAACAGGTGGAAAACGAACTTCAACCTAAAAAATTGTTTCCAAAACATGACACTGGGCTTCTACTTGTACGCTGGTAAATGCACATTTGTGCTGCTATAGCCGTAGTGTCTAAAAACGACCGTTTCGTTTTGGACGACTATTGCCGTCATGCTACATAGTGAACTTCGATTTGACGGCTATAGCCACAAGTGTCCGTCAACGTGGTGTTAAATAAACATAACAGAAAAATACAATTTTAGAAACAGAGATTCTATGTCTTAATTGTCTGAGTGCAACGAAGACTCATACACAGCGCAGTATTACTTTGCCCCATATATAGCTACGATGAATATTAAAACCTTTCGTCAAGCATAACTCAAAAAATATTTAACGGATTTCGTTCAAATTTTTACAGCAGGTACCTATAAAGGTGACAACGACGTCTATTTATTACCAAGAATAAGTGTCAAACCGTTTGGAAATTATATTTAAAAAATAGATAAAAAAGCACAATTAAAGTACATACGTCACTAAAATTTAGTACATACGTCATTTTCACCGGCGGAGATTTTCGTAAATAATAAGATTTTAAAAGTTCATGGAGCAAAAAAATATGCACGCACAATACAATAAAATATCAGTACAATAAAACATATTTCCATTTATTAAAAATGGAAAATTAATCTGGATTTTTTTCTGTTTGAAAGAAAAAAATCCGCAATAACTTTGTATTAGAGATTTGGCGCAAATCTCAACATTGGCAGCTTTTTATTTCGCGTGTGTAAATGGGAATCAATTCTATGATGTTTAAATAAAAGATTTTGATTTGCGACATTATTTCTTTTTATTTTCTTCTTAGTATTTTAAATGGAATTAGTGAAAGGCATGTATTTTAAATTAAATGAGTGGAAGACGTTGGCGCGATTTTTTCCCCCACCAATTTGGCGAAAACTTTGTTTTTGAATTTTAGTCACAAATATCAGGTAATAGCACGTGATTTTTTATTTCAATATAAAAATAAAATAACGTAATAAACGTAACTTCTAATATTTTAAAAAAGGAAATAAAAATAAATAAATAATAGTTTGATATCAATAAATATTGACATACATATAAAAATAATCTATAGAATTAAAATAAAAAATAAAAGTAAATAAACACAACAAACAGTTTTTGCCAAATTGGCAGGGGGAAAATCGCGCCAACGTGGTGAGTATATGACATCTTCGCCGGGAGTTTTACCCTTTTATCTGTTCTTTTGGAAATATCAAAAAATTAAAAAATACTTATATCAGGCGTTTTATGTTTTGCATTTTTATACGGACCACTTCTCCATTTTAAGATTTTAAAAGTTATTTATAATTCCCACAAGTTATTTTCGGTAATCTGTTAGTTCGCTTATTAACTGTTTACAATTTGCCCCCCCCCCCCCCCCCCTGACAACAACAATTATTTATCACAAAAATGTCTCTTAGTTTTGTTATATATGTTTGTTATGTATTTTCATTAAAATATCGAAAATGGCGATAAAATTTTATTTTAGCATCGTACTTATATTTTTAAGATGACGCAAAAACATGGTTTAATAAATGTATATTTGTAAATACTTGAAAAACATATTTTTCCTCTCTCTAGGAAATTTTGGTAAGATGCTAAAACTGCCTTTTAGCACCATTTTTAATTTTTTTCGCCAATCGTGCCAACCAGCACATGATACAGAACTTTTCCCCATTCAGATACACAAACAAGGTTGGTCTCAAACAAGAGTAATGCTAGCAACAATATTGTTTTAACTCTATAAGAGTTACAAACAATAATGATATTAAATTCTCCGATTAGCTTTGGGCCCGTTTACGGAAGTTCCTCCTAGAAAAAAAAAACTGTGGAAGAAGTCTTTTACATTTGTTTCGAATGAAGCTCGGTCATAATAATACAAACAACACTAATATTAACATGGAGGTAATACTTTGAATTTAAGTGTAAATATTTGGAACCCCCCCCCCCCCACTCGCCCTCAAAAAAAAAGTAAAAGGAAGTTACAGAAATGAATTTAAAATGGCGTTAAGCCACGCTTTCTGACATAAGCAATTGCTGCGAACTCTATTACGAAACTTTCACTTAACTTAATAACATGTATATTGTAGCCCTTAGGGTACTTTTCCTTCCCAGTTATACGGACCTTGGGGCTTTTTTAAAAAGCTTAACGCAGTTCGGTTTTAATAAGTTCAGATTTACTGCCAAATGACATAAACTACAATGAAAATAAACCTGATGAATTATTATGCTGGTATATGTATGTATTTAAAAAAATTGCATCTGATTACAGTTATTAGATAAATTACTTCTGTTTGCATTTAATAACAGATGAACAGCTTCTGTATACTAAATTGTTTAAATATTGGGAAGGTGGCGAGATGTACAGAGACGTGTAAACGAACGGGTAGAGACGGATAGCGACATAGATAAGCTAACGGGTAGAGAAACGAATAGACAGACGGGTACTGAGACAAAAGAGGGTTGACAGAGGGGTAGGGAGATGGGTACAGACACGAGTAACCAGGCCGGTAGACAGACATGTAGAGGGAAAGGTTGCGAGACGGGTAGCGTGGTGAATAGAGAGACGAGTACAGAGATGAGTACAGCGACGAGTTGACAGACGGGTAGAGAGAGGGGGTATATAGACAGACAGACGTGTCGAGAGACGGATAGTGAAACGGGAAGCGAGACAGTTAGAGAGACGGATTGACAGATGGGTAGCGAGACGCTTAAAGATGCGGTGGAAAACACATGGATAGTGAGACGGGTATACAGACGAGTAGAGAGGCAGTCGACAGATGGGTACGGAGAGAAATACAGTATAGACACACGGCTAGACATAAAAGTAGTTAGACAGCGATGGTTAGAAAAACAGATAAATGGGTAGAGAGACCAGTAGGGAAATATACGACATGTAGCGAGACGTGTAAAGAGACAGTCAATCGGGTATGGAGATGGGTAGAAGAACGGATACGGAAACAAACAGATTGTAGAGAGAGACAGACAGACAGGCAGAAGAAAAGTCTGAGGTTTGAAGTAGTAAAAGCGCAGGGGGTAGAGTCTTCTAGAAAACAATCAAGAAGTATTATCTTTGAAATATGTGTATTTTTTTCAATTTGATTTTTACAGAAGTCATTGAAAGATTTTTTATATTACTTTAGTAGGAATTTAGGCTACAGTTTCGTAATCAGGTTTGTAGTAAAGCTTGTTATCAATGTGGTTTGAAGTGTATGAGTTTCTATAAATAGTTATACAAATAAACAAGGAGGAAAATTTTTAAATTCAAATGTAAAAATTTGTCACAAAGAAAATGTTTCAACAATGAAATTAAATTTGCGTTAAACTACGCTTGATAAAATACGCTCTCGGCTGCAAATCTGATTACGTGACTTTAAAAAGCTTGGCGTTTTAAAAAAAATCCGACTTTTTTTTGTTGTTGTTGTTGTTTGTTTGTTTGTTTGTTTTTTAAATTTTTGAGCTATTCCAACTTAAGAAAATGAGATTATTTGCCAAATTATATATATATATATATATATATATGAAAACATAACAGTATATATGAATTTATATATGATATTTTGTAAGTCTATCATTTAATTTGCTCTTTTTCACACATTGTATCTTCTTTATATCGTAATTGTTAACCCTATGTTCTGAGAAATATCACTCAGACTAATCCCTGTGAGGGAAGTCCTAGTTGTCTGAGTGCAACGAAGACTCATACACAGCACAGTATTACTTTGCCCCATATATAGCTACGATGGATATTAAAACCTTTCGTCAAGCATAACTCAAAAAATATTTAACGGATTTCGTTCAATTTTTTACAGCAGGTACCTATAAAGGTGACAACGTCGTCTATTTATTACCAAGAATAAATGTCACACCGTTTTTAAATTATATTAAAAAAAATAGATAAAAAAGCACAATTAAAGTACATACGTCACGAAATTTTGTGCGTACGTCATTTTCACCGGCGGGAGATTTTCGTAGACAATCGGAATTGAAAAGTTCATGGAGTACATGGAGCAAAAAAATATGCACGCACTAATATTCAGCACAATAAAATATATTTCAATTTAGTAGAAATCGAAAATTAATCTGGATTTTTTTCTGTTTGAAAGAAAAACCCCGCTAGACATGGTATTAGAGATTTGCCGCAAATCTCAGCAATAGCAGCTTTTTTTATTTCGCGTGTGTAAATAAAAAAAAATAAATCTTTGGTGTTTAAATAAAAGGTTTCGATTTATGGCATTATTTTTTTTCTCTTTTTAGCATTTTAAATGGGTTTAATGAAAGGCATATATTTTTAATTAAATGAGTGAAAGGTTTATATTTAAATGAAATGAATTCAATATGAAAATGTTATAGGAACAATATTTGGCGATTTATCAACTGCGCCAGGATAACATAAAAGTACCAATATATAAAACGGTATGTAGTATGTGAAATGAAACAATTATATTATAATCGGCCATCGTACAAGAAAAAAAACTAATATTCTGCATTCAGAGGGAAAAATCCATCTCCTGTGCCGTAAGATTTGTCGAGTTCTTTTTTGGTGATAAGTTTTTCTATGTGATTGTTGGGATCTGCAGGATTTGGTTTACTTTTTCTAAATCTTATTTTTTTGCAGATGTAGTATTATGTAATTATATTTTTTTACAGATATTTTTCTATTTTGTATATTTGGCATTCTATTTTGTGTATTTTCTATTTGGCATTTGGAAAAGAGATTTTTACCTTTTTATCTGTGCCTTCGGAAATATTAAAAAATAAAAAAAGATTTACTTATATCAAGCGTGTAATGTTATGTTTTGCATTTTTTATACGGACCACTTCTCCATTTTTAGATTTTAAATGCTATTTATTATTTACTAGCCGTTTATTAATTGCTTACAATTTACCCCCCTGACAATAAAAATTATTTATCAAAAATGCCTCTTAGGTCTGTTAAATAAGTTTGTTTATGTATTTTCATTACTTATTAAAATATCGAATATGGTGATAAAATTTTATTTTAGCATCGTGCTTAAATTTTTAAGATGGTGCAAAAACATGTTTTAATAAACGTATGTTTGTAAATATTTGAAAAACATGTTTTACCGCTCTCTTGAAAAATTTTGTAAGATGCTAAAACTACCTCTTGGCAACATTTTAAATTTTTTTCGCCAACCGACATTGGATACGAAACTTTTCCCCATTCAGATACACAGGCAAGGCTGGTCTCAAACAAGAGTAAAGCTAGCAACAATATTGTTTTAACTCTATAAGAGTTACAATAATGGTATTAAATGCTCCGATTTGCTTTGGGCCCAATTACGAAAGTTTCTCCTAAAAAAACTGTAGAAGAAGTCTTTTACATTTGTTTCAAATGAAGCTCAGTCTACAAGGTATTAGTTAATAATACAAACAACACTAATAGCATGGAGGCAAAAGTTTTAATTTAAATATATATATTTGAAACCCTTCCCCCCCTACCCCCACCAAAAAAAAAAGAAAAGAAAAGAAAGTTACAGTAATAAATTTAAAATGGCGTTAAGCCACGCTTTCTGACATAAGCAATTGGCTGCAAACGCGATAACGAAACTTTCACTTAACATAATAACATGTAGCTAATATAGCCCTCAGGGTACTTTGCAGTAATACAGACCTTGTGGTTTTTTTAAAAAAGCTTGAGACAATTCAGTTTTAAGAAGTTGAGATTTACTGTCAAATGATATAAACAACTATGAACACAAAACTGATGAATTATTATTTAGGTTTATGTATGTATTTAAAAAAAATTGCGTCTGATTACACTTATTAGATAAATTACTTCTGTTTGCATTTAATAACTGATAAACGGCTTCTGTATATTAAATATTGGGAAGAGGTGGCGAGAGGTAGAAAGACGAGTAAACAAACGGGTAGACAGACGGGTAGAGAGACGAGTAGCGACATAGGTAGGCTGACGGGTAGCGAAACGAATAGACAGACGGCTAGAGAGAAAGGTAAAAATAGGGTTGACAGAGGGGTAGCGAGATGGGTCACGAGACGGGTAGCGACACCGGTAGACAGGAATGTAGCGAGAACGGTTGCGAGACGCGTAGCGTGGTAGATAAAGAGACGAGTAGAGAAATGAGTACAGAGACGAGTTGACTGACGGGTAATGAGATTGGTAGCGAGTCGGGTGCAAAAACAGACGGATAGTGAGACGGGTATACAGACGAGTAGAGAGACAGTAGATGGGTACGGAGATGGGTAAGAAGATGGGTATTGAGGCGGATAGCCAGAGGGGTAGAGAGGCGTATAGCCAAATGGGTAGAGCGACTGATATACAAGTTGTGAGACAGATAGACAAATGGGTAGCGAAGTGGATAGAGACACGGCTAGACATACAAGTAGTTAGACGGATAGACAGACGGTTAGATAAATAGTTTGGCGGGTAGTGAGACCGGTAGAGAAATATAGAGACAAGTAGAGAGACGTGTAGAGAGATAGACAATCGGTTAGAGAGACGGGCAGAAGAACGGATAGGGAAACAGACAGATTGTGGAGAGACAAACAGACAGGCACAAGAAAAGTCTGCGGATTGGCGCAGTAAAGACTCAGGAGCAGAGCCTCCTAGAGAATAATCAAGAAGTATCTGTTAAGCTTAACTTTGAAATATATATAATTTTCAATTTTGCCGATATGGAGATTTAATGTAAAAGTTATTTTACAGAAGTCATCGAACGATTTTTGTATACTTTAATAGTAATTTAGACTATAATTTTGCAATCTGGTTTGTAGCAAAGCATGCTATCAACGTGGTTTGAAGTGTAAGAGTTACTATAAACAGTTATACAAATAATAGATATGTAATCAAGGAAGAAAATTTTTTAATTCACACATAAAAAAAGGTGCAACAATGAAATTAAATTTGCGTTAAGCCACGCTTGATAGAATAATCTATTGGCTGCAAATCCAATTACGTAACTTTAAAAAGCTTGGCGTTTTAAAATATCCGGGTTTTTTTTCCACGTTTTGCGCAATACGCGCTTAAGAAAATGAGATTCTTTGCCACATGTTAAAAAAAATTATGACAACACATCTGATGAATGGTACTTCTTTTCTATTTTTTTTAACAGTGTATATGAATTTATGTATGATATTTTGTAATTCTATCATTTAATTTGCTCTTTTTCTTTATATTGTAATTGTTAACCCTATGTTCTCAGCAGTATCACACAGACTAATCCCTTTGAGGGAAGTCCTAGTTAATTATAAGTTGTAGTTACATAACCAGCTAAATGTCTTTTCATAACTTTAATTAGAATCTGATTTTATCGTCCAATGAAGCAAATAATACGAAAGTGAGACTGCTGAATATATAATGTACGTAATAATTGAAGTCTGAGAATATTAAATAAAGCGTATTAATAATAGGAAAAGAATTTTCAATGCTCAGTATAAATTTATTCAGTGTCATTAAAATTGGATTGACATATATTTGAATATTAAGCAAAATCTGAAGATGGCAGAGTAAAATTAACATATGAAATTATTGTTTTATAAGAATTAGATTTATCAAAACATAATCTCCTTATAATTCATGTAAATAAAAGATAATTTTCATTTAATTGTTTAATAGAAAAAAAAATTCGGGTCCAATTTTTGTAGAACTTTAATATTAATTATTTTATAATAGGATGATCAAGCTGTGCCCGCGGTTCACTAGAGCTACCAATATTTTAGACTATTACTTTTCTGTATAAATAACATAAACTTTACGATTAAAGAAAGCGAAGTTTTTATTCGGAAATTTTGGTGGTAACAATGCAAACTGAAATATCTGAAATTAATGTCTGACACTTAAGCGTCTGAAACGGATAGTTCACTTTATGAAAGTGTCTGAATTTTTCAGACATTTGAAATGTCTGAAATATTGCCATTTTTTACCCGGGCGAAAAAAATTGAAAAAGAAGTTAACAGATAGCAGCAGTAGCGCTTATTGAAGCACTTTGATTTCATTATACAGGAGAATCAGTATTTTTGCCAATGCGAGCCTCGAACCACAGATCCAAGGATTAGAAAACTAACGCCCTTAACGATTGCGCCATTCGCACTACTGGATGTTGTCATTTTGATTGCTTGTAATTTCATGATTGCGTGCTGGCTGCGTGTTGATATTCTTATAAGAAAGATTGTAATTTATCGGCGTTGTTATAGTAAAACTTGTTAATTTTAATTAATGAGGTTAATATATTACAAGGGTTTTTCTATGGTTAATGGATATTTAGAATGTAATTTGATTAATATAATTTATTACAGAAATTTTCTTTGCTGAATAAATGGTTAAAACATGATTTTATTCATTTGTTGATCAGAAAATTGGAAATTTTGAAGAGTACTTTGTCAGTTAGAGATTGTGGTTATGATTGTAAAACTTTACGATTTATGTGGGGAGAGGAGATATGAATTATACATATTTTCATAGATTGTTATCAATACATTTCCTAAATAAAAATCCGCAAATCCACCCTGGATTTTTTTTTATGCTTGTGTTCAAAAATTTGTCACAAACGTTTGGTTCAAAGCAGTTTTGCATTCAAGCTTAATTCATTCCTCCCAACTGGGTTTTGAAATTTAAATGTGATTAGTAAAAATATAAGATTTAATCTTCCAAGTGACTGCAGAATGATTATGTATTACACATTAGCAGAAGAAGTAACTGCGCATTTTTTGTCAGCGAATATTTTTTGTCAGTTTTCATACCTGAAATCCTTTCAAAAGACAATTTTAATTTATGTATTTTAATGTTATGATTTTTTTATTTTAGCTTAGGAGATCGGAGCCTCCTGACAAAAAATAAAAACACAGTTTCATTTATTTATATTTCTTTATTTCTTCTTTTTATTTATTTATTTATATGTTGTTAAAACAATATGTATTCAAATATTTTATTTCTTAATTGTTAAATTTTAAATCACTTCTAAGTTAAAAATTGTTTGAGCAAGGATCTCTAACACAAAAATCATGATTTAGCTTACTTATAGTTTTAATAATATGTGTCGCCTCTGTGAACAGTTTTCGAATATTTCCATGCTTTAATGTATAATTTTGGCATTCGATATTAATAAATATTTAATGGACGGAAAAGTATTTTAAACAACATTCTCTGATATTGCTGGTATATTACAGTGGCACGATTGTATCGCAATCATTCCGCATATACCATTATATCAAATCAGCGCAGTAATCAATGGGCAGAGTCTGGAAAAAGGGGGGGGGGTGAAATTTTTTTGATGTTGCAAATTTACAGCTTTTCTTTTACCCTTCTATTTAAAGGAGATATAAATATAGACAGAAGAAAGCAAATCCCCACTGTCATAAAACTTTTGATTGTAAAATTATAAAATTCTTGAATGTAATAAATGATGTTATTCGTATTGAAATATTATGAAGTCTAGACGAGGCTCAAGACATTGCTAGGAGGAATTCAGCCCATCCTGATTGCGGCCCTGTATCAAATTCAGACACTTAATTGTCTTAATTTCTAAATGTCTTATTTTCAGACATATTATTATTAAGACATTTTTCTCAGTTCTTTTATACCCTGATCATAAAGTCAGACCCCTATGATGTCTGAAATTTCCAAACTTTAAATCTTTTCCAAACCTTAATTAAAAGTCTGATTCTATAGACCAATGAAACAAATAGTACGCCAAACTCTGTTGAATATATAATGTACACGTAATCATTGCCGTTTGAAAATATTAGTGTACTAATAACATAAAGAGGAATTTTCAAATCTCAATATGTATTATAATCTCAAAATTTATTCAGTGTTGTATTACAAATCATCTTTACATAAATCTGAATAAACTAATTTTGAAGACGGAGGAACATAACTAGAATATGTGAGAATTGTCTTAAAAGAATTAGATTTATAACCGAAATTTTGGTGGCAAACGATTTTTATCAAAAAAGTTTGGAGTACCCTATTATATAAACTCACTTCAATCCTAAGTCCATTTTCGTTCATAACTTGTTGGGCGCGTTCACAGACCGAACCCCGAGTTACTTAGGGTAACACATCGGTAACCCGAAGCGTTCAGAGACCGGTATCACGTGACTTTTTGCAGGTTTTCCGTTACGTTCAGAGCCAAAAATTACCCAGACTTCGGGTAACCCAATTTTATCTGGAGAATTTTGTTGGGTAAAGTGATCACGTTGTTGGGAAATCTGATTTGTTTGTTTGCTTTATATCTAACTTCAACTGTTAACTGTTATTCATTATGACTCCTACTGTACAATTGAGTCCTGACTACTTGATTGGTCTACCATTAACAAGACTATGATATAATTAGCCAATGTCGGCTATGATGGTTCTTGCAATGTTCGTACAATCAAAATGTAATGGTAGATTGGTTGACGGAAGTGTTTGATTGTAAACATACCCATAACTTTACCCAAAAGTGTTCACAGCTGTTTTAACCCAATTTTACCCTGAGAAAATCAGATGACATCATTCCCAATTATACGCGTAACCCGCGTTTCGGTCCCTGAACGTGCTTTAACCCCTTAATCGTCGTGCCCGAGACATTCACGGGCAGTGTAGGCGACGTCTGTTTTATTCAGAATGTTTCATTCCCACCAGTTTTTAAAAATAGTATAATTGGGTTTATTCTTGCATTGCTTTATCTGGCTATTAAATAAGCCGAATATTTCTACTTAAAAAAACTGGTGGTAATCAAGCAATCTTAATTATTAAAAAGTAGCTTACACTTAAAGAGCGCGACGATTAAGGAGTTAACAGTAGTGAAGATATTTTGACAAAATTCGCTACAGACTGCTCGCTGTATGAATTGTAAGGATATTGTAAGGCTTTCATTAGAGCATCTTTACTACTATTAAAGTTATGAACGAAAACGCGACTTCGGATCGGAGTGAGACGCTCTGTAATTTTGACTCAATAAATAGATTTCGGACCCTGGTTTGTGCTATACAATAAATTATTGTTACAGTGTCCTGTACAACTCTTAAAGTTTGTGCCATGAATACGGGATTGCCCTATATATTTTTTCAAAGACTGAACTTTTTGAAAGTTTAAAAGTCCTTATGACTCCTTAATATAGTAAAGTTTCTCGAGTTTGGGATCTTTAAATGAAGTGTACTAATAATAGGAAGAAGGATTTCAGACTCTGAATGTAAATTTAACGCGTATAATAAATAAAATTGCGCGCCCTAAATTTGACGAATAAACTAAATCTAGGGAAAGGGGGGATTATAATAAACATATGAGAATTTTGTATTATAAGATTTGTAATGAATAATGAATAAAAACTTGGTTGGATAATTATACACAAAAAACAACGTTTAAACGCACAATATCAAACTGCAGCATTATAAACAGATGTGGGTTTCGTGAGTAACTTGGATTCACATCATCAGTGTCATTAAATGCAAAAATTACTGACAGGCAGGTATAACAGTTTTTCATAAGTTAAAAAGTCTTCACTTAGTTTTAATTATCTTGCCAATACTTTTCCCGTTGCGATCAAACTCCTTTGCATCCACACATTGCCGGGTTTTTTCCCTCATTTAATCAGACACTACGCATTTTATGCAAGCTTCTGTGTGCAACTGCATGCGGATAGTATTTCTTCTGACATTTTATTTTTGGCATCTTGCTTTATTTAAATTTTTCGGTAAATGTGTGGCGCGACATAATAAATAAACTGATTATGGTATGTAATACGGCGGTGGTGATGATCTTTTGCAAGCAGTTCTGTTTTATAGAAGAGAAATTCTATTGTTTTTCACCGTCCAATGTAGCATGTGGCTATTAACTCGGGAGAAGTCGCGCATACTCAGATAATGAATGGTTTTTACATTGACACCAATAAATACAATTAATAATCGTCACCTTATTCAGTCTGAGACAATTGTTACAAATTCTATGATAATGTAAACTGTAGATTACTTTTCGAAATATAGTGGTGACAATTGTAAAAACCGTACGCAACCTGGGGTATGTCATACCCCGTGCGACTGCTCCCGGGTTAATCAAGGTTATAAATATGTTTCTTATATTGTTTTAATATTCAACGTTTCTAAGTTTCAATATTAAAGACGTTATATAATTTTAAATAAAATTAAGAAAAGCTAACGCTGTTTTGAACTCTTTAATCGGCTGGTACAATGACACATTCCACTGCGTATTACTCTGCTCTGGTCCGAGTTTAAGCTACCTCCACGGTTGTCAACTACCTCCGTGGTTGTCAACTACATCCTACCAACTACAAATGTAGCTTTCCTACATCTTCCTTTTAAAATTTTAGCTAATTTTACTTGAAAACAGCAAGCTAAAATGCAAAGAAACCGTTTACAAAAGATTCGTTAATACTGAATTTGAATAAGGAATTCCGAATTATTCAGTTATAGCCAAGTTGACTTCATTTATGAAGACTTATTTTGGTCGCCAAATTTGGCGATATTTCAACAAATGTCGCCAAGTTTGGCGAGAATTTGGTGCTAACGGATATGATACATATTTTATGCGTATAATTAGTAAAATGATTACAACAATGAAAGAGAATAATTTGCGAGAAATCGCGTTTTCTAAAACTCATAAATTAATCGTTGGATTTTTGTAATGTGCTGTCTTGTTTCAAAATGAGTTGACGATGGCTCACTACATCATTTAATAGATCTTAAAGAGCTGTTATGAAAATTCTACATTACTTCAACACCAGATAACCATTTGGTCAGCATTTCCAAACACGACAAAAATCTGCTCTCCAAATGCTTGCTAGCGCGTTTTGTTAACCGCGCGTAGGGTTACTGACAAAGACGTAACGAGCGCGCGATCTAATGAGTGAGAGTCAAATTTAAGCTAAGCGAATGAGGTGCGAGGGAGAAGATTTAACACGAAAGAATCCCCATAGTGACCGCGCATTGATTTTGAAATGAAAAATACCCAGCGCGCGAAGCAAAGCATGGAATAATTTTTTTTTTTAAATGGCTTTTAAAAACATTCGAATTGACACAAGCGTCTCTCAGAATTTTATAGATTGGGAAGTTGATAAAAGTTACGAATGAACTTAAAGTTTTAGATTAAGATTTGGAATAAGATAATTGTTAATATACGGGTTATTACTTTTAAAAGGACATTAAATAAGAATAAATATTATTAAGAATTAAGGAAATAATGACTATGTCAGAAGTTAGATTAATTTAAAGGAATAATGCGAAATAAATGCGAAGGAAATAAAATTTTTATATAACATATATATGGATATATATATATAAATCAACATTTGAACGGAGGGTGATTTTGGGGTCTGGCGGTCATGATCGGTGAAAATATACCGAAATTTTCCGGAATTGCTTTCCTCCGAATGGCTGCAATAGGTAGCTTTATACTTTTTTGCATTGAAAGCTTCCTAAAAGACATAAAACAAAGTGGAAAATCCAAATGTCAGCAAACAACACATCTATAGACCATCATGTACGAGCAACTAATAAGATTAGGCCGGAAGTGATGCACTATGACATACTAAATAGACCCAGAAAGGTGAGATGTAAGATACACTCGAAAAAACGTTGACCAGGGAGTTACCAAATTTATGAATACAAACTGCTTCAAAGAAGTCTAAATCTAATGGAGTGTTACATTTCTAAATAATAGTGGCCGAATCGAAGTGGGTATTGTGTCCCTCACCCTAACATTGACAAGCAGTAGAGGATTTTGGTAATTCCTTTTTCTTAACATATTTTTTATCTTCATTGATTCTGTAACGGAGTAGTCGTTTAGTTTGTCCTATAGAGCACAAACCACATTGACATTGGATATTGTAAATACCCCAAAAGTTTTTATGTGGAATCTTAACTTTTAACGGTGAAAAAGTTAGTTTATTAACTGGATTAAAGACAGCTTCATAATCATAATTGCTTAAAATATTAACTATTCTGAAGCTAATTCTATTATAAAATGGTAAAATGATGAGGTTAAAGAGTTATAACATTTGCAAAACACATTCTCCATGTGATCCGTGTAAACGATAGATAATGTTTTCTATTATTTTTATAGACAGAATGATAAAAAAGATGCTGGTTCAATTCTTATTGAACTTATGTATTAATTACTGTATAATGATTTGATTTTTAATCATTATGTTAAATTGAAGATTCATTCATTCTGCGATCCTTTTCTTAATGATTTTACTTATGTAAGCTCTAGTTACATAACAAGTTAAATGTCTTTTCAAAACTTTAATTAGAAATCTGATTATATCGACCAACGAAACAAGTAGTCCGAAAGACCTCATTAAAACTGCTTAATATATAAAGTATGGTAATTATTATTGTTTGAAAATATCAAATGTACCATTTTAAAAATATGATGATGAATTTCGATCTATCAATAAATATGTAGAAGGTAATTGTAAAATTGAAATACATTTTTTGTTGCTCTTGAAAATTCTTTTAAAATGATTTGCCTAATTTATATGATTAATTTGACCTGTTTTTAATCTATAAATTTTAATGTAACATTTTTGGGGCTGATACAGATAAAATATTTTTTGAAGTAATAGCTTTTATCTTTAATGAGTTTCTGTTTCTATTTATTGTAGAAAACAGTAAGTTTAAAATTATCATTCTAAAACAAAATCTCATATTATACAGAGATTGTGTATCTTAAATTTCTCGTCCATCTGTATGCGGTTCCTTACTTAAATCATAACATTCATGTTTCTAAGTAGGTTTTCAACTAACTCTTTTAATTTGATTGTCACCTATTACACCTCAAATTGTCATATTTGGTAGGAATTACTTTTTTTACACAAGATAGAATTGCATTTTTGTTATGAGTAGAGTGATTTTAGGGGTTCGATGCCACATGCGCGCTTGCACGGTGCAAAAGGAGTGCCGTGCAGGTTGTGCCAAGTTGAGGAGCGTGCCCACACGCTGTTTAATGGGTCATAACTTTGTAATTTTTCTTTCTTTTCAAAGTGTGATTAATTGGAAATAATGAGTGGACCAAGATTAACTTTTGGAAAAAGAAAATTTCTTTTAACAGACTATTGTAAGTATGAAAATGTAGCAGAAATACAAAAAACATATCGCAGGCAGTTTCAGACAGATCCACCTATGCGAATTACAATTCATAGGATAAAAGATAAGTTTGAAACCAATGGATGTTGACAGACAGCGTTTCGGAACCGCAATTATTCAAGAATGCGCCACAACACCAAATGAAATGTTTTTTTTAAATTTGTGAATCAATAGCGCACCCTTGTAAGCAGCATATTGATAATTATTCGTAATAATTTTATCGGTAATAATTTTGTACATCTGCGGTAGAAGGAAAAGTTATACATTTTATGTAGATTCTTTTGTATACTAATTAAATATTAGTAGATTCTTTAAGTATTAATTATATGCGATTAAGAACTGGAGTTATAATCATTCAAAGTGGTATACATTTTTCTGAAGCACCCTGTATACAAAAAGAAATACAAATAAATCTAAGTAATATAGATTCTCACTTCTTTGACACTTGGTCCACCAAATAGTAATATTACCAACCACGGATCGCGATGGTCTTAATTTCTCTTTTAGCGGGCGGTGCATAGGCATTGCACATTTTGGGTCTGATGCTGTCTGTGTTTTAGGAAATGTAACTGAAAAGGAAAGAAATGTACTATAATTGTATAAAATAAATTAAAATATATTTTGTAGGCGATGTTTTATGCAGCACATATTTTACCAAAAAAACTAATTTATTTTTTTACTTGAATTATTATAATGTGTGTGTGCGTGTTGTATACATATACCGATTACCATAAGTGAAACCATCGGCGTGTTGTAACACAACAGATTACACAAGCAACACTGTAGTAAAGTTTTTATCGTAGTTAATGTATTTATCTGATAATTCTTGTAATATTATTAATTATAAAAATACGATAGTATCAATACTTTAAAAATAATTTTAACACTACTGCAACTTATTGTCTAAAATAGGTATTTAGAACATTGTAAGGTATTGACTACTCCGTGAGTAGGGAATGTGTGAATGAGATCAGGGCTACACTACATACCGGGCTTGCTCATTCATTATGATGACGTCACAAAAGGTGGCTGACTAGGAGGAAAGACATACAGCGATTGGCACAAAACGATGGGCGCGTTGCTTTGGACCAATCGCTGGTCGCGGTCAGCCACCATTTGTGACGTTTTGAGAGTGAATGAGCAAGCCTTGTATCTAGTGTTGCCTTGATGAGATCGTTTTGTCCATTAACCGACTATGTGCGTACAATTTATAAAGGCTCTCTATCTTTCTTTAACTTTCGATGGACAGCTGAATCCCTGAAATTGTGAGTCGCCGTGTAATTTCAATTATGCAAATTTTCTGGAGCTGGTCGATCGACACTGAAGTATATAAGCAGCGAATTTTGACTTGAGTTCAGAGCTCAGGGGAGTTAGAGTAGACTTGACCTGGGAAGTTTAATATTGCGACTTAGATTGAGATTGAGATTTAGCCTTGAGAACTCGCATCGAGTCTCAGGATTAAGAATAGGCCTTAGTATTTTTATACGGGAGTTTTATGCTGTTGTAGATTGATTTTCAAGACTGTACCAGCGTTCAGTAAAAGCTGGAGGATAAGAGTATTGGAGAAAAATAAATATTTAGTCTTAAAGTGCTCCCTCAGAGATGAAGCCCTGCTTTGGCTCGAAAACATTGGAAGATTTTTAGTCACGGATGATTCGAAAAGATTCGAACAAACGTGTGTAGAGTTGACAAAAGCTTTTTTAAATAAAAGTAATACTACTGCACTCAGGCGGGAATTCTACTGCAAAAGACAATCTGTTCATGAAAAAGCATCAGCTTTCTTTTTGCGGAAATTACAGGTTAAAAATAAATTGGCTCTGGATTTAAACCATACGGAGCTGATGGATATTCTGCTTCCTCTTTACTCAGTATCAATCCAGGACTATATTGAACTGCGTGCCCCAGCGAATACAGCTGAACTTTATCAACTCTTAATCAAATATGAAGCACGACATGAGGCGGATCACCAAAGACTGAGAACCACGCAAGAATTCAATGAGGGGGATAGGTTTAGGAATAATGGTTATAATGGTCGTAATGTTCGTGGTCCAGTTAATTATGGGGAGAGGCAGAATTTGTAAAGAGGTAATGGTGGATTCAGAAATTATGGTCAGAATTATAATAACGAGTCAAGAAGAAATGAGGGGGTGAATGGTCGAAATAGAAATGGTTTGGATAGGAGGAGTGATATTAATCAGAGGCAGACTAGTTCGTCCAGGGTTGGACAGTTGATGGTTGAAGAAAAGGTCGTTCAGCGAAAAGAGAGACAGTCTTTTGGTGGTAACAATCGTCAGCAGGGGTTAAACTGGTAGGTGGCTGTTGTGCGGAAGGTCAGCAGTCACGGGTTAATTCTTCAAAGCCTTCTGTGATTGATTTAAACGCAATAATAGTTAACCCAGTGGAATTACATGAGTTGCTAATAGTTTTGAGTGGTATAGTGGTAAAAAGTGTTCTGGATACGGGTGCGGACAAGAGTTTTATATCATTTGAGGTGTATAAGAAATATTTTTCATATAAAAGGTTGCAACATGTTAATTTAGTGGTTCAGTCGGCGCAAGGAATAAAATGTAGTATAAAAGGTTTGGTAGATTTGGAGGAAGAAATACGGTCGGTTAAAGCGCGGTGGCAATTTTTGGTATTAGATGGATTGAAGGCACATTGTATTATTGGAGTTGACTTTATGAAGGATAGAGGGATGAGCTTAGATTTCTTTACACGTACGTTAGAAGTAAATAATGATGAGAAAACTTGTTCAAACGAGTCCTCATCACTCTCAATTGATTTGTTGGAATCTGGGTTAACAAAGAGGGAGATAAGTAAATTCAATAAATTTTTAGAGGATTTTCGAGAAGTATTTTCAGATAAACCTGGACTAACACACGTTTCATGGCATGGAATTAATACCGGTTCACATGCACCAATGGCAAGCAAACCATATCGTTATGATAAAATTAAACAACAAATCATTAACTATCACATTGAGAAAATGCTCCGCGACGATATTATTATGCCTATCGAGTCTCCATATGCATCACCAGTAGTATTGTGTCGAAAAAACAGTGGGAAAAGCATTGAAGATCCTGAGGCGTGGCGATTCGCGATAGATTACCGGAAATTAAATTCGATCACCCAATATCCGCAATATCCAATTCCTGTTATAGATGACATTTTAGCTAATATTCAAAGTACCAAATTCATGTCGACACTTGATTTAACGTCCGGTTACTTCCAAATAGGCATGAAGCCGGAAGATATACCTAAAACAGCGTTCATAACAAATAATGGGTGTTTTGCATTTAAGCGAATGAGTTTTGGATTATCGGGGGCGCGAGCCACATTTCAGAAGGCGATGGATACCATTTTGAAACCTCTTCTTGGTTTCGGAGTTCTGGTATACCTCGACGATATTATAATCATGTCTGAAACATTTGAGGAACATATAAATTTATTACGTAAAGTTTTCACATTGCTTAGAAACGCGGGTCTCACAGTTAAATTAGAAAAGTGCAAATTTCTCCGAAAAGAATTGAAATATGTCGGTGTTCGAATAACACAAGAGGGAATACCAACCGACAAACAGAAGACGGATGCGATTGCAACAATGGAACCTCCGAAGAATGCGAAACAAGTAGCAACATTTTTGGGTATGGTAGCGTGGTTCCAAAAGTTCATACCGCATTTTTCTGAGATTTGCGAACCTCTATATGCTTTAAAGTGCAAAAGGGTGAAATTTGTTTGGTCGAAAGCGGCGCAAAGCGCTTTTGAACATTTTAAAAATGCTCTAATTTCTTCACCGGTTTTGTCTCATCCCGATTACTCTTCACAATTTGAATTATACTGTGACGCTAGCGCAGTCGGAATTGGTGCGATGTTAGCTCAGAAAGGTCGCCCCATAGCTTTTGCGTCCCGAATTTTAAATGCAGCGGAGCGTAACTATTCCATTACTGAACGCGAATGTCTTGCTGTAATTTGGGCTTTGAACAAATTTAGATGTTTCTTCTGTGAATCCCGGTCAAAGTTGTCACGGATCACTCTGCTTTAACAAAGTTAACGCACGGTAAAGGTTTATCTTCGAGAATGGTGCGATGGTGTCTAAAGTTAGCTGAGTTTAATATTGAAATTGAGCATAGGGCAGGAAAGGAAAACGCAGTAGTAGATGCGTTATCGAGGAATCCCCAGGAGGGTGCTGAAATAGCTGAGGAGGTTAAGGTTTGTGTTTTGTCGTCGTTGGTTTTGAAATCGAGAGAGCAACTTGTAGAGGAACAGAAAAAGGATGAGGAATTCGGTCAATTGTATAGAT
The DNA here is from genome assembly GCA_963931845.1 of Maratus michaelseni. Lineage (NCBI taxonomy): Eukaryota > Metazoa > Arthropoda > Arachnida > Araneae > Salticidae > Maratus > Maratus michaelseni. The sequence continues at coordinate 3,776,525 of OZ007598.1, read as the reverse complement.
ATGTAGTAGATGCTGACATGGTACAAAGCGCGGACTCGCATATGTTCCAAAATTGGTCCCGGAATTTCAAAATTATCGATGGTCTTCTGTTTTATTCAAAAACTGTAAATTCTCGTGGTGAGTTAAGAGTTTATATTCCAGCTTCTCTTCGTAAGGCCATCTTGCACGAATTCCATGACAATCCTTTAGCAGGTCACCTAGGTGTCAGGAAAACATACGCTAGATTATGTGACTTCTGCTACTTCCCTAAAATGCGGGAAGCAGTGCGCGCCTATGTCTCCAGCTGCGACACATGCCAAAAATATAATTACAAAAATATAAGACCAGCTGGCAAACTAATTTCAATTAAAAAGTCCTTTCCCCTAGAATGTATCGGAGTTGATTTTATTGGTCCTTATCCCTTAACCGGAAATAGATATAGATTTGTATTAGTAATTGTAGATTATTTTAGTAAATGGGTTGAGTTTGTCCCCCTCAGAAAAGCTTCAGGGAAAATTGTAGCTAACGCTTTATTTAACTGTTTTATTTCGAAATATGGTGCACCATCCCAGGTAATTAGTGATCACGGTCCCTGTTTTATATCCGAAATTTTTAAAGAATTGTGCACACAGCTGGAGATATCTCATTCTTTTACAGTTCCATACCGGCCACAGTCCAATATGGCTGAGAGGGTCAATAGAACCCTCATTCAAATGATTTCTTCCTTTATCGGCGCTCATCATTCAAACTGGGACCAATTCTTGCAGCATTTTGCCTATGCTTTGCGTACGGCAGTTCACGAATCCACTGGAAAAACCCCTGCAGAGTTGTTTTTGGGGCGGAAAATCATTACTCCTTTTCAACAATTGATTAAAATTTCGGGAAATGAAAATGAATATATGATTCAGGACATCGATAAGTTGGTTAAGGAAGCACAGGTAAAAATGGGAAAGGCTCAGAAACAGCAAGCTTTGTATTATAATATGCGTCGGAGGGAGTTGGAAATTAAAGTTGGTGATTTTGTGTTGTTAGAAAAACATTGGTTGAGTTCTAGTCGGCAAAAACGAGTCGCTAAGTTTGGACCGAAGTTTGAGGGACCGTACAAAGTATTGGGAGTCAGAGGTAATAATTTGGTTATTAATTTGGACGGTTGTCATACCACGGTAAACTTGGATCAGGTTAGAATTTATAAATTTAGGGACACGAGCTCAAATGGTTCTCATACGTCGGACGGTGAGTCCCTTATGCCCCCATCAAACGCCTCTAATTCTTCTGACATAATTCTTCTGCAAGGAACTCTTCTAATGAGAATAGTGACGACATACGCACGAAAATGAAACAGAAATTTCCTCAAGTCAACCGAGACAAGGTTAACCAAGTAGCTGAACAAACGCTGCCGAAAGTGATCCATAAATACGGAAAGATACAGCATTCTCATACAATTTCAACTGGTAGTTCTAATCCTCCAAACAAAAAAGTCATGCAGAATCCGCCTACGTCACATCGACCGCAACAAAAGAGACTTATCAAAGTCTTCGACAGACAGTCCTGCTAAGAGAGAACGGCAAAGCACTCGATCAATAGATTTCCACCAATCCAATAGCCAGGCACCTCAGACGTCATCACATCATCAATGGCGAGGTAATGAAAAAAAGCGAAGCACGGACACTCTTCCCCCAACAACGAAACGATATCGAAGAATTGGTAAAAAGCGAACGCTAATTTCAACGTCAGTATCGGGAGCACCAAGAAAAAGAACGCCGAACTATCAACGAGACCTGCCTAGTAACTATCGAATGGACTCGCCGAGCACTCATCGAAGAGACAATCCAGTCAGCCCGCCTAGAAGTTATCGAATAGAACCGCCGAGCAATCATCGAAGCTACACTCCAGTAAGCCCGCCGAGACATCGTCGAGTGGAACCTACAAGAAGTCGTCGAGTGGAAACTACACGAGCTTCAACCAACAGTGGCCTCTCCTTACCGGTCTGAATCAGAACGGAGTTTCATCCAAGGTTTTTGGAGACGCCGACAGAGTTCCTCTATGAGCCTACAAGCTTCCAGTTCATCTTCACTATAAAATCAGGTGACGACGTTCCATTTTTATTACTTTCATTATAAAGTACCTTTATTAATGTCAACAAGTTCATTGGACGGTGCAAAGCAGCTGAACTGTTTTTAGTTACCTTTTGACCATTTTTTGGATTTTTGTATCTCGGCTTCACAAGTGCTGCTTTTCACTTTTGTTCAAAATTTTTGTCAAAATTTAAGTTATGATGTCGGAGAACATCTTTTGAGATTCACTGCTTTCATGTTCAAGAGATTGTTAAATTGCTTGTCTAATTGTTCTATAAGTGTTCTGTGAATATTCTATGTATAAATTATGTATATATTATGTGTATGATTGTTCTATATGTTGAATTTGAAATATGAATTTAGTATTATGGGTTTTTTACACGCGCCGCGGATAGGCGTGCACGTGTTTTGCGGTCAAGAGTTCCCCTTGACACGCGTGTTCTATTTCACTTTACTAACATTTTTACCAAATCTAACTTTCTCCCTTCGGTCGTGTTCGTGGTCGTTATCGCTTTAGTGTTGCATGTTGGGTTTTCGCAAGTTATGTAGTTTTAAAAGTGTTGTTGGTTCTGCACTAGTTATGAAGTTTTAAGTGTTGTTCGTTATACATTAGTTATGAAGTTACTTATTAGTTCTGTTGTTGTTAATTATGAATATTGTTAGTGTATTTCATAGTTATGACGTAAAATTGTATGTATGTAGATAATGAAGTTTGTTCCAGGAAGTAAACCTTCTTTAAGCAGATAATCTATTTATAAAAGTTTTTTTATATTTTAGTTCTCAAGAAGAAGAATTGTGTCTTGAAGAAATTTGTAATGTATATTTATACCTTTATATTTTATAAAAGAAAATTGTTTCACTTTCACAGCTCTGATAGCTGTTAGTTTTTGACCATTGTAATTGAGCGAGTCATCTACATTGAATTTCGGGGATGTGAGTTTTTGGCAATTTGGGAATTTTTAGGAAAGCTACTTTATTTCTTTGACAGATAGTTTTGTAGTGACGTTCTACTTTGCAATTTGTTTTGGCACTTCATGGAATTTTGAAGGTAAAGTTGCGTATTTATTTTTTTTTGGCAATCTGTGAATTTTGTGAGGAAAATTTTGTGAGATTCTTCTGCATGATACCAGGGCTACACTACATACCGAGCTTGCTCATTCATTATGATGACGTCACAAAAGGTGGCTGACTAGGAGGAAAGACATACAGCGATTGGCACAAAACGATGGGCGCGTTGCTTTGGACCAATCGCTGGTCGCGGTCAGCCACCATTTGTGACGTTTTGAGAGTGAATGAGCAAGCCTTGTATCTAGTGTTGCCTTGATGATACTGCACATTTACAGGAGGTTATGATGAAAGTGTCGTCGATCTGACCAGTTTTTGCGTGATGGGTTAAAAGTACAAAATTTACATTTGGATTCAACATTTAAATTTACCCGTCACATGTTGTGTTCATTTTTGACTCAAATTTTTTTAAAGAAAAAGACGATGGTCTGCATTCCACCACTGCTTTTTCTTTCACAATTTCCGGGAGGGGTTGTAAGGTATTGACTACTCCGTGAGTAGGCAATGTGTGAATGAGATCGTTTTGTCCATTAACCGACTATGTGCGTACAAGTTATAAAGGCTCTCTATCTTTCTTTAACTTTCGATGGACAGCTGAATGCCTGAAATTGTGAGTCGCCGTGTAATTTCAATTATGCAAATTTTCTGGAGCTGGTCGATCGACACTGAAGTATATAAGCAGCGAATTTTGACTTGAGTTCAGAGCTCAGGGAAGCTAGAGTAGACTTGGCCTGGGAAGTTTAATATTGCGACTTAGATTGAGATTTAGCCTTGAGAACTCGCATCGAGTCTCAGGATTAAGAATAGGCCTTAGTATTTTTATACGGGAGTTTTATGCTGTTGTAGATTGATTTTCAAGACTGTACCAGCGTTCAGTAAAAGCTGGAGGATAAGAGTATTGGATCGTGATTATATATTTAAAAAGGTTAAGGTTCAATGATATTGTTTCAGTTTTGTTAAAGCTACAAGTTGTTAGCAGGAACTCTTTAGTTAATTTAAACTTTTAGGAAAATTTCGTGAAGCTCGCTCAAACCCCTTCTAATTGTGTTAATAAACCAGTTTTTGGTTTTAAAACAGTTGTACTTATTTCCTCGTGCTCTACCACACCAGCGGACATTTTAATATGGCCGCTACAACATTACTAAAATAGTTGTTATACCATAATGTGCCATACCACTTTTAAGTTATATCAATCAGCCAACCTTTCCAAATGCTAAAATTAAAAAAAAAAATTATGTTTCACAGTTCCATTAATATAATATGTAAATATTTAAGTTGTCTTGTGAAACAAACATAGCATAAATTTTCGACTTATTTATTGAGAAATTATCATTCCTAAATCTTCTAACAGTTGGATACTTAAATCCATACCACATCTACGAACATAACTTGAACAATTTATGATATATTCTCATACAATTTTTGCAATCCAGACAAATAGTGAAATTCAACTTTATCCATCTCCTGAACAAAATTTCAGGTCACTGCTAGATTTATATATTTAATATAATCTTACCTTTGCGACCGCACTTTTCATGTCCGCATAAATAGCATTCGCTGAGCTATATTCTTAATTATAAGTGGCATATTTCAAGAGAGTGTCCTGGGTTCACTCCTTTTTATTTTATTTGTTAATAACGTTCTGAGTTCATTACATACTTCCCTTGACCTTTTTGCGTACCACACGTCTATTTTGGGTTACGTCTGCGTACGACACGCTATACAGGGACTTACAAACACACTTTGATACATTTATGAACTGGTGTTACCTGTGGCGTCTCCGGCTTTTTGGATACCAGTAATTTAGTACAGAAAATGCTGTTTTGTATAATCGGAGCATTTTGCGATTTAAAACAACATAATTTTCTCTAAAAAATTACTGGTGTGCAAAAAGCCGGAGACTTGGCAACTCTGAACTGGTGTGGAAAAATTATTTCCGTGTATCGCGTATAAGTGAGAGATCAGTATATTAATAATATTAATATCCCTTGGTCTCATAATGCTATGTACTTGGGGGTCATTCTTGACCAAATATTAACACATTCGACTCCTCAGGGGAAAATTGCCGGAGCTTCCGTTGCTTTTAAACCCCTGTTACATAGCCCTGCCCTTGCAATCTGTAACAAACTACTCGTTTATTATTCATGCGTTTTGCCTATAATGACATATGTCCAATCTGGGACTTCACATTCAATACAACCAAGACTAATATCAGTAGACTACATAACAAAAATCTTAGAATTGTTTGCAATGATTACCGTCTTTTAACAAATTCTACCATTGTAAGAGACCTTTAGAAGACCACTTTTAGGAAGAAAGTAATACTTGTAATTTTCCAACTGGACGAAAAACGTCCGGGTCAGGATTCGAACCTGGGATCTCTTGGCTGAAGCTGCCATGCTCTACCAACTGAGCCATTCCGGTCGAATATGGAGGGCATAATTCATCCAGTTAACCTTATTGATTATAGCATCTGGTCTGATATCTGAATCAGCGCAACAGAATAAATCGCAGGTAATTTGGATCTCCAGTAAACGCTGGATACGTGAACATGAATACGTGGTCACATATCTCCAGTAAACGCTGGATACGTGACCACGTATCCAAATTACCTGTGATTTGTTCTGTTGAGCTGATTCAGATATAAGACCAGATGCTATGATCAATAAGGTTAACTGGATGAATTATGCCCTCCAGATTCGACCGGAAAGGGTCAGTTGGTAGAGCATGGCAGCTTCAGCCAAGAGATCCCAGGTTCGAATCCTGACCCGGACATTTTTCGTCCAGTTGGAAAATTACAACTCATATGATTTCTTTACAAATTTGAATAATTGTGTCAAAATTAATCTAAAGTAATAGATTTGTCAAAAAGTCTATGATAAAATTCATAATCTTCCACACGAAATTGTTGCAGAACTACCCGACTAAGACTCTTTCGAGCCAGATTATTGAAAGCGCAGTAAATACGCAATGATATGGATGTTGAGTAAGCCTTGAGGTCCTCACAAATTGCTATTTTTTTCCTTCTCTCTTTTCTTTGTATTAAAAAAAGAATAAAATAACTATTACATTGTAGCAAAACAAAAAAAAAAAAAAAAAAAAAAAAAACTGCTCTGAAAAGTATCTTTGTTTTTTAAAGTTCTGTGGGCTTTTGCCATCTTCTGTCTATCTATATTGTTCTTGGCACTGTTTTAAACTAGTGCTCAATATTATTTTTTTCCTTTTTCATTTATCTCAAATTTTTAAATTTTTATTACTCTTACTTTTTAAAGTTACTGTTCTACCATAATTTTAGTTCTGTTATTTCATTGATATCCTTAAGTAGTTTCATAACTACAACTAAACTTTATCCCATTGACTACATCTATTGTAAGGCATCTCAAAAGAGTAGGAGTAAAGTTGACTTCCACTCGGAAGCCCCTCAAAATGTGCCCACACATCTGAGCTTTTTTCAAGTTTTAGATTTCCAGACACTCTTTAGGGGCTTTGCATATGTAATGTTATCACTTTAGGAGGGAGGGAACGGTCTGACATTTAATATCGTAAGATAGCTCTAAGGGAGGGTGGATATGTCTTTTAATATCGTTATCATTTAGGTAGATTTGGTAAGAAATACTACCTATTACATTCTCACCTAAGTTGGAATTTTTGAAACATTTTTGCACATCTACATCGATCCTGACTCCCAGAACCCAAAACCACGCCCAATTCAAAGCTTTATCTATCTATCTATCTATCTATCTATGTCATTTTTTTGTACACGATAACTCCCATAATTATGCACAAATCTCTTCCAAACTGATACATATAATCAAGGTTCATAAAATCTCGGTCAAGTTCGTTAATGGGCAAACTCGAATCAAGAGGGGGGAATGGGGGGGGGCTTCTTGTGAAAACAGAAAACCCCCATAATTTCTTAATTATAATACGTATCGAATCCGTTTCAAGTTATTATTACTTCTAGGAAAAGGGCCAAAAATTTATGTATGACAAATTTTTGATATCATTAAAAATGGCCCCAAGGGAGGAGGGAAAGGGGGGATTTCTAATAAAAAAAATTCATAACTTCGTTAATTCAGACGATATCAAATCCGCTTAAATTTATTATAAATTCTATTAATATTATCTAAAACTTTTATAATGACAAGTTTTTTATAGAACCAACCCTTATAGTAAAAAAAAAAAAAAAATTAAAATAAAAAAAATCCCTGCCGGCTCCACCTGCAAACAAGTTACGTTTCGAAGTGGGCGTTTCCAAATGCCGCATCATGGCAAAAAGGTCATTTCTTCCACAATTCCCAACAAACAGGCGCCCCACCGTCTGCGTCTTCGAAATCTACCTGTGTCTGTAGGCCGAGCCGTCAGGGATATTTAGTGATATTTTATTCACTTCTTCTTTTCATTTGAATACATAAAGTATACGAATAATAAATGAATAAACCATATCTGTATATCACTGTGTAAACGTATAAAAAGGAAAAACAAGGAAAAAATTGTAAAAATAGAAAGAATGTTATTACACATTGATAACGATATCATTAATACAGGGGAGGGGGTTGAGGAATGATAACGTATGATATCGTAAAGCGGGTAGGGGATCCAAAACTACCAAAATATTGATAACATTATATATGTACCACCCCTTACCTTCATTACGTCTAGAGGTTGCGGCGCTGCAGCTATTAAAGAAGTACAGGTTTCAATTGCTGGATTATTTTGTCATACACCTGTCAAAGAAAATAATAAAATAAAATAAAATGAGATGTAGTTATATTTTAACGTAGTTTTATGAACTTCTGATACCAAAATATCGCTGTGAAAAAAAGAAAGAATTTTCTAAAAATGAGATATAATATGAATCATTGAAAATATGCATTTCTCCAGATTTCGGTCAATACGAAAATTTTATAAATACTTCATTTACGTTTCCTAGAACGTTTGAACAATATCAAAATGTTTTCTTAATCACTAGCTTAGATAAACTAATAAAATAAGCAAACATATAATTATATTCTCCAAACATCTCATTGCTCACTTTAACAGTAATTGCGTCGCATGAAAATATAGTTTTTTACGCTAATTATTCATGCAAATGTAAATGTTCATTGGAGGGAATATAATGACAAGATGTTTGCAAAAGCCATTTCTCTAATATGAGAATATGACAATAAATATTCGATAGAATTAATGAACTGCACATATTTGTATCGGAGTATCGGATAACATGAAAATTTTAACAATAATAGGAAAACGAATTTTATGATAATAATGAAGATTTATTGATTAATTTTTCGACATTGATTGTTAATTTAATCCATTGTTCATTGGATAAATCATTGTATACTATCACTTGGACATTTAGGCTATTTGTTGTTACAGAGTTAGAGCATTTACTGGTGTGTCTGTAAACCTCTAAATCCAGAACAAATTGAGATAGAGACTTGAAATTTGGTATGTACTTAGTATGTAATAATGGGAAGAATCCTACTGAATTTCAGTAACCTCGATTATACGGAACTATTTTTTTTTCGGACTCACAAAATATTCGTTCTGATATAAATTATATAAACATTTTCGAAATTGTTTATTTTAAGCAGTAAATATAAAAGACAATAAAAAAAACAAATTTTGCATAAATAATTAAGTCGATCGGATAATGAGTTGCTGCGATATTTGTAATCCTATTTCCCACACTTTTCAGTTTTCTCCTGACCCTGTATTTCATCCAAATTTCAATTCAAAGATATATTTCAATTGGAAAAGAGACGCTTCATCCGAAGCAGTAAACCGTTAGTTAATAGGATTATCAATTTTGGAATTATAAGGTTGTTTCTTTTACGCAATTCAGTAATAGAGAATTTAAAGTTTATGACGTCATCAAGCCACGATTTTATTCGAATTTCAATGCATTTTATAAATAGTTTACACATTTTTTTACTTTCTTCTGTCTTTACAAGAAGAAAGTATTGGATTCATGAAAATTTTCGACTTCCGGTTTTCAACGTATTTATACGTTTTAGAAGGTCCTGAACACAATTTCACTATTTTTAGAAAATGTCTGTCTGTGACTCTGTCTGTCTGTATGTGACAAAAATTTTGTGGGCGCTCTATCTCAAGAACTAATGCTCGGAATTTAATAAAACTTTAGATTCAGTTAGTCCCTCATATAAATTTGTGCTGATTAGTTTTTGATAAAAATCGCCCGGCAGGTGGCGCTGCTATGCAGATTTTTCGCGATTTCCGCAATAGCTCTATCTCAAGAACTAATGCTCGGAATTAAATAAGACTTTATATTCAGTTAGTCTCTGATATAAATTGGTGCTGATTAGTTTTTGGTGAAAATCACCCAGCAGGTGGCGTTTCTATGCAGCATTTTGAAGGATTTACACGATTTTAGCGATAGTCATATCTCAAGAAATAATGCACGGAATTTAATAAAACTTGAGTTTCAGTTAGACCTTGATATAAATGGGTGCTGATTCTTTTTAGTGTATGCGAAACCTGTGTGAGATAGAAGAAAATTTTGGGATTGGCACATCCGACTAGTTTTTAGGTGCGTTCGTAATTATATAAATACGTAGCACCTATTGTCGTCGCTTGGTCCGTCCGTCCGTCTGTCCGTCCGTCCGCATATAACAACGCAAAAACTACCCAACCGAATGGTTTGAAATTTTAGATATATTATCTTTGCAGAAATTTGTCGAGACATTTCAAGATTTATGAAAATCGAATCAAAACTTTACGAAATATTAATAAAAATATTTATTAAGAAATGTGAATTATTGTTTAAAAAATCGGTGCTTTTTTGTTATAGGAGCTTCCGAGGTTTAATCGTCAAGCGACCGAGACACTTATTTTATGACAGAAATGAATCTGCAGACGATATAATTCATTTCACAGAATTAAAAATCAAGAAGATCTGAATATTGATATAACTAGCTATAGCACGAACGCACCTCATTTGTCACGTTTGACATACAATTTCCAACTTGTTTTTATATATATTTTATATTATACATATCCATGATGGGTAAGTATTTCGGTGGCCCCTAACGACTAGTTACTTTAGTATTAATTTTTTTCGAAGGATTACTTAAAGTGAAAAGAGAAATGACTATCTATAAGATGAATATAACAATTTAATAAATAACCAAGTAAGATTAAACGAATTGTATGACAGTTTTCATAATTCATATATAGTTTTTGAACTGAGACAATATATATTCCCTTTTCAATTTTATGGAACATTACACAATAAAATTTGACTTTATGTTAGCAGCTAATACAGAAGTCATTTTCTAAAGTCTGTATAGAAATTGATAGTACAATGATAGTCTTTCGTTATTTAAAGCATGAAAACACTTTAGCATGTCTTATATTCTCGGAATCGTAGACACAAAATTCTCATTTATTTAAATTGTTTTCTTAGAGAATATACATGTTTACTCTAGAATCAACTAAGCCTTTCATGCACTCCGAATTCAGTTCCATCTGACCTATACATGTTTTATTTGCTCATCGAAACACTATCATGAATATTTACAGTTGAATGAATATAAAATTTTCAGTGTAAACAAATCTTTATCTCAGTATTGATGATATCGCATTATCAGTTATAATACCTGCACAAATGGTTCGGCCGGCACACTGTCGTGTTGCAGCTGAAGACAAGGGAGAAATCGCAGGGGAAATAGAGGATTTTTTCTAAATAACCAACTTTTTATCTGAGTATTGATGGTATCGCATTATCAGTTATAATACCACCTGCACAAATGGTTTGGACTACACACAATCGTGCTGCAGCTGTAGACAAGGGAGAAATCACAGAGGAAATAGCGAATTTGTTCTAAATAACCAACTTCTTATCTGAGTATGGATGGTATCGCATTATCAGATAGCACCTGCACAAATGGTTTGGACTACGCACAGTCGTGCTGCAGCGGTAGACAAGGGAGAAACTGCAAGGAAAATAGAGAATTTGTCCAAAATAACCAACTTCTTATCTGAGTATTGATGGTATCGCATTATCAGTTATAATACCACCTGCACAAATGGCTTGGACTACACACTGTTGTGCTGCAGCTGAAGACAAGGGAGAAATCGCAGGGGAAGTAGGGGATTTGTTCTAACTAACCAACCTGTTATCCGAGTATTGATGGTATCGCATAATCAGTTATAATACCACCTGCACAAATGGTTTGGACTACAGACAGTCGTGCTGCAGCTGAATACAAGGGAAAAACAGCAAGAGAAAAATAGAGGTTTTGTCCTAAATAACAAAATAGTAATATTGATTAATGAAATTCAGGTTTTACCATGAGGCTTTATTATCTCATAATCTTTATTCAGAAATTATACGAATCTGTTTTATTTACCCTCATTTTCTATCAATAGTAGGTGGGCAAGATATATGCGAGTAAAAATGGCATGGATAAATACACTACGTGACATTGAAAATGCAACAGCAAGAAGGAGGAGTCAGAAAGTGATGAAACTCGGCAAACAGAGAGAGACAGCAACGAGCAATAAGTGATCTTTATTTCGAAGTGATACTTATAATGCAGAGTGAGAACAGCGTCAGCTCAGTAGGATGTAGGACCACCGTGGACGGCGATACCCCCAGCAACACGGTCCAGGCACAGAGTCAATGAGAGTACGAATGACGTCCTGAGGAATTGCTCTCCATTCCCTGTCAACCATTTGCGGCAGTTCGTCTTCTGAACGTGGCATTGGCAGGATCTTCAAATGGCGTCCAATCACATCCCAAATGTGTTCAATTGGTGAGAGATCAGGAGAGTACGCTGGCCAGGGAAGAATCTCTACACCTTGCAGTGCACGTTGACTGATGCGAGCAGTGTGCGGTCAGGCCTTACCCTGCTGATAAAGGGCAATGGGCACTCCCTAAAGGTAGGGAAGTGCCACCGGCCGCAGCACATCATTCACGTATCTTTGGGCCGTCATAGTGCCCTGAACAAGAAATAGAGGTGACCTGGAATCGTATGCAATTGCGCCCCAAACCATGATCCCACGTTGTCACGCGGTTGGACGTTCCACAATTGCTGCCGGATTGGACATGTGTCCACGTCAGTCTTCATTCTTAATGGACACTATGAGTGAAGGCCACTAGCAACCAATCGATGGGAAATGATTCTTGTCGATATGGGAACAACCAGGGTAGCTTGAACATGCTGCAGAAGGGAGGTAGAATTGGCTTGCGGGTTCGCCACCACTTGTCGGCGGATGCTGCGCGTACTGAGGTCCACCACGCGTACTGAGGTCTCTCTGGCTGCACCGGCACCCCCCCAAACTTACCACATTTCCTTGTTCCAACCATCTTCGCCACAGCCGGTGCACTGTGGACGCATCCAGGTGTGTATCAGCTGCAATGTGCCGTATAGACCAACCTACCCTTCTCAGTCCAATCACCATGCCCCTCGTAAAAGCGTCTGTCTGCTGTAACTGCCTCCGTTAACGGTGGCCTGGTATTATCTGCTATTACACGTGTCCTCTGAGACAAGAAGAAATTTTCTAGGATGATTTCCCTAGCAGAAGTAACGGGACGAATATTGCCCATTCAGCAAGTTCCTTCCCTAATATCTCATTCAACGTGCGCTGTAGAGCTACACATTTCACATCGTTTGAATAACTCGGTGACGTGCCTCTACCCTAAAATTTTCATAAATTTCTGGTCATTCCCTCTTGGTGTTGCATTTTCAATGTCGCGTAGTGTATATCTGTCAGTTACTTTTTTAGGCTGTATTTCTTTACAGAGTATCTCAAAAATATCCGTACAAATGTTAATGGGTTACAAGACAAAAACGTTTTGTTACAGTAAACCATTTTATGGTATCATTATACTACCATTACTGTCACCATCTGCATTGCTATCATTATCTATTACTGTCTTTATCTACCATTACTGTCATTGCCTACATTAAATATTGATGTTAAAGAACGATTGTCTAAAAATCTATATAACCTTCAGATATTTCGTATTCAACACAAGAAAGTTTCTTATGCATTTTTTCCCTCTTAAACTGAAATAATGGTATTTTCGTACTAAGATATTACTTAAAATAAAGTGCCATATTTTAATGCATAAGGCAGGAAACTAATACAAGAATATAAATTTCGCAAAAATTTCTACATAACGGAATAAAATGATAGAATATATGATTTCTCATTTGAAGATTGATATTTTAAATCTGTCAAGTTAGCAGTAAACTACATTACATTTCGACGTATTCTCGTAACTGCTTTATATTTTCGATGGATTTGGAACATGAAAATGTGTTTGCATAAAATGTACTTTATCTTCTTCAAGTATTCGTGTATTTAGAGGATATAGTCTACTGAGTAAAATCTAGATATATTTACGTATAAACGAAGTATTTCAGAAAAAAAGGTATTAATTTTTTATGTAATTGTTTTTTTAATGCAAATTAAATCAAAACTACAAGGATCGTAGAGTACATTACGACAAACATTTTTTGTATAAGAAACAGGATCCGTAAACCAATTATTAACTCAAAAATCCAGTCTACCCTACTTTCATCCGAGCATAACTATTATTCACAACTTTAACCAAAATAATGATATTTTAAAGACCAAACTTACATTGCTGTTTTTGAAATGCAACGGCATCAAGAAAAGTACTAAAAATGTAGATTATTTCGGTTAGTGAGACCGTATGAATACTTAATTACATTCAGAAATATGAGGTGTTAATTTTAGTGTTAATTGGCGGTATATCGTTGCCATTTTTACCACGTCTTATGATATCGTAACGTTTCACAAATAGAAAGGTGTTTGTTGAAAATGTCGTTAAAACATCTTCCATATAGTTATAAACAAATATCCGGGATAGGATTGGACTGAGATACTCAGTATTTTTGATTAAATAAATGACGCAAGATCCTGGTTTCCTATAGAAAATTTGTTTGTTGTAGTGCTTCTACCATCCCTTAAATTTTGAACGATCAGTTCTTAATCATCTAGTATCTATCTATCTATATATATAAAAGCCGTTCTTGGTATGTATGTATGTTCCTTATACAAATCTACAGTTTTTGTCCGATTGGAACGAAACTTTATGTACATATACTTTAGAACACGAGTAAAATTACTGTCAACTTTAAAAATTTCTCAGACCATTTTTTTACCACTTTTTTCAAACATTTCCCATAGTTTATCATTACAGAAATCCATTTTTTTCCTCAATTTCTAATTCAATTTCTTTCCCGTTGCCATTCAAAGGAACTGCGTATGGGCAAAATTTTTATAAACCAATTTCAGATTACTTGAAATCTGAAAGTGACGTCAATTTTGTCAGTTGTGATTTTTTTCGCATATTACAAAGATTACTATAAATGCTTTAAACGACATAGTACATATAGTTAAATGTGTTTGGAGAAAAATAAATAACTTACCTCCTAATTTTACAAAGGCAAACTGTTTCTACTGGTTTGTTAATATTAAAGTAAATTTTCTAAGAAATAAAAACATTTTGTTTTGCGCATTCAAACTTTATGATTCAATTTATTCAACATAATCAAAAATCGTCTGTCAAATATTGACATTTAGCAATCTTTACATCGTAACTTTTTTCAGCTTGAGCCTCAACCAAGGAGGCATATTTAAATTCCTTGGATGTAGGTGGACAGTAGATGTCCTATTAATAAAAATTGAATTTAAAGAAAACAATACGGTATTTTCCATTATTTTTGCTTTAAAAATGGGTGTTAAAACAAATGAGATTAAAAGTAAAATGGTTTATCAGGGAAAAAAATTAAATGCATTTTTTTAAATATAAAACATTTATTTTAATTTAACAAAATAATATATTTTTTATATGTTTGACAACGGCGCGAAATTTTCATTTCACTAGCTTCGAAATTATTATCTAATTCTTAAGAGAACACTTTATTTTTGAAAAATAATGTTTTGCATCAAAAATCACATAATTTCAAAACGCAATTTTAGCAAATTCAGTTTAAATTGCATTGTGATTATAATTTCTTAGTTAAATTTAGTATTTAATAATATTAATTTTTTTTTAATTTTTCTTTGAGTACAATAATATTGAATATCTTTAAGCGATTTTATGGTTTAAATAGATAATGTGCAATGTAACGTCACACACTCAAGTAAAGGCGTATTTCTCAACTAATTTTAGGCGAAAAGAACAATTCTTGCAGATTTAGTAATTAATAATGTATTATTTCCTATACATAATATAATGTATTCCAAATACTTGAAAATTACCGGAAAGTTAACGAAACTTTAAGCTATTTAGCTCAATGTTTTGTCTACGTTAAATTGAGTAAACACGCAACAAACCATTTTGCTTTTCAGAGTGTCAGAGGAAAATCTACCGCGGTGAAAGTGTCGTCATATTTTAAATCATGTGCCGGTTTTCATTCATAAAATATTAGTATTTTATAGCAATTACACAAAGTAGTGTAATTTTCATGTATTGGTCGCCAAAGTATAAGTTTAACATCCTTTTACCGTACAATTTTCCAGAATATTAAATTACTTTAAAATTACTTTAAAATCCATAAGACCGAATACATAAAATCCGATATATAAATTGAAATACGCTTTTCAAACGAATAACATTGAGAGTACATTTATTTTATTCGACCTCATAAAAATTGAATGTGCTATGTTTAGAAATAAATGTCTTTACTTTATAAAGATCAAACAAGTTAATCTTTCGTAATTGGATTGGACACGAATTAAAAAATATACATGCTTTAAAATTACTTTAAAATCCATAAAAAATCAGTAAATTGAGATAAACTTTTCAACTACATTTGAAAGTGCATTTTTTTCGAATTGATAGTTTAAAAATGAAATTATGCGATATTTAGAAGTTACAAATATGCAGTTCAAGCAAAATTTAATGGTTAGGTCGATGCTACCGTCCATATGATGGCGACATTACTCACGGATGTGTTTTTGTTTTATAATATAGATAGATGCCATATGAAAGCGAATTTCGCAAAATCTTACGACATTTGGTAATTTTTTTTTCAATGTCATTAAAATCGTATATTTTTATATTGTACTAGCGAACCTCCCTCGCTTTGCTTCGGGTTAACCTTGAAAACCTTCATCTCTTTGTGTTTTCTGTAGACCTTTTTAATGTGTACAATAATTATTACATTATTTTGATAAATCTTGTAGGATTCAGCCTGCGTTTGCAATGTATAAGCGGAAAAAATGAAATTATTTACGACATCACATTTAAAACCTCAAAAATAACAGTATTTCTCCACTATTTAATGGATGTTATTATACATATAAACCTTCCTCTTGAATCACTCTATCTATTAAAAAAACCGCATCAAAATCCGTTGCGTAGTTTTAAAGGTTTAAGCGTACATAGGGATATAGGGACAGAAAAATCGACTTTGTTTTACACTATGTAGTGATGCGCAAAGAAAACGTGCATTCTCATTTATAAAGTTTAAAACTATTACTATGGTTGAGTACTATAAGTTAAAGTAACGCTTATGAGTTAAAGTAACGCTTTTTTTTCTAATTGTCTTTTTTATCGATTTATGGTTCAGTATGTACAAATCATATTGTCGTCATTGTTATTGTCTTATTATTGTATTTTAATTTATGTTAACCCGGGCAAAGCCGGGTGGATCTGCTAGTATGTTAATAAAATTTACGTGACAGGGTTAAATTTATAAAGTTATGCAAATGGGTTCGTAATGGTGCAGAAAAAGTATTATTGTACAAGCTTGTGTTAATAACATTCGTTCGAAAGTTATGAGGAAATGTACAGAAAACTAAAATTATCCGGATTCCACGTATGCATAAACCATATCAGGAAACCAAAAATTACATTTTTAAAGAATTGTTTTATTAATTTGAATCTTATTTATTCGTTGAAATCACCCGTAAAAATTTATGTTTAATTAGAATTTTTAATTCTACATTTTGATATTTCACCAATTCCAGAATCACTGTATTTCTGTATTCTTAAATTGTACAAGAATTGGAAAAATTCCCTTATATTTTAGAATTTATAACTGGACGGTAAATTGTTTAATTGAAAAAAAAAAAGTAAAGTAGAATATTGTTAACAGATGTTTTAAGTGTGATTAAAAAAGAATGACAGGAAAAAATCAAATATACACCCAGTTTCCTACTTTGGCGAAACAATTAACTTTATTGGACAGATTAAGCTATTACCTTTAAGTATATCTATTTACTGTACTTAATTTCCATTCACCGTTTGTAAAAGTGATCTTATTTTTAACGGTGTAGCTTTTTACTAAAAAAAAAATCAATTTTCTTGAAATTTATGTTTTACAAGCTGGCGTTTATTTAAGGTTACTCCAATTATCCGGATTTCTTCATATCCGGATTGTGCCATGAACACATGCAATACACATTAATACAGATTTACACATTAATCTATAGTTGAAAGTTTACTGCATATTAAAGAAACATACAACGAATTGTATAACCTCCTTGGTTTAAAATTGGTTTAAAAAGTAAAAAAAAAGACTGTAAATCACCATATACGAAAGAAATGACTCAAATATTAGCAGAGATGTGCTGAGTTCATAGAACTTCTTATAGTTTAGAAATATCAAATTGACATTTTTGTGAGTCCTAAACATTTTGAAGTACTGAGTACACGTTGAAATATGTTTATATAAGTATAGGGAAAAACAATTTTTTCGTTTATAAGAATTTTTTTAGTTTTATAAGTTTTACGAATGCAGTGGGAACATAAATTACTTAAGCAACTTTGTGACTGAATATTTCGTAAAACAGTATTTGTAAGGTAGTTGAACAGCTAATTAGTAACATGATATTCTATATTTGCGGACATACTTTTTACCGCAGTGCTCAAGTTCCAGATTGAATTGGTTACGGAGGTTTTACTCCATGGCTACCACGAGCATCAGATTCTTCAACCCCTTGAATCCAGAATATAGTTTAGCTACAAATCTGGTATAGATTCCTCAACTTCCAAAAAATCCATATCTGAATTGAAATCATCAATCAACTTGTTTGATTTATCTGAACATGCTCATAAAACCATGAGAAAACATATTTACTGAAGATGCATTCACAGAGTAATAAAGATAGGATAGGAAATTTGTAAAATATTTAAACTTTGTGTGTTTCAATATATTTTAAGCATGTGTACCCTCATGTTTGGCTGTATAACAACACATAAAAAATAATTCTTTTTGTCCAACTAATCTACGACCACTTGTATACTGGATGATTAAGAACTGATCGTTCAAAATTTAAGGGATGGTAGAAGCACTACAACAAACAAATTTTCTATAGGAAACCAGGATCTTGCTAACCAGGATACTAATTAGCTGTTCAACTACCTTACAAATACTGTTTTACGAAATATTCAGTCACAAAGTTGCTTAAGTAATTTATGTTCCCACTGCATTCGTAAAACTTATAAAACTAAAAAAATTCTTATAAACGAAAAAATTGTTTTTCCCTATACTTATATAAACATATTTCAACGTGTACTCAGTACTTCAAAATGTTTAGGACTGACAAAAATGTCAATTTGATATTTCTAAACTATAAGAAGTTCTATGAACTCAGCACATCTCTGCTAAAATTTGAGTCATTTCTTTCGTATATGGTGATTTACAGTCTTTTTTTTTACTTTTTAAACCAATTTTAAACCAAGGAGGTTATACAATTCGTTGTATGTTTCTTTAATATGCAGTAAACTTTCAACTATAGATTAGTGTGTAAATCTGTATTAATGTGTATTGCATGTGTTCATTGCACAATCCGGATATGAAGGAATCCGGATAATTGGAGTAACCTTAAATAAACGCCAGCTTGTAAAACATAAATTTCAAGAAAATTGATTTTTTTTTTAGTAAAAAGCTACACCGTTAAAAATAAGATCACTTTTACAAACGGTGAATGGAAATTAAGTACAGTAAATAGATATACTTAAAGGTATTAGCTTAATCTGTCCAATAAAGTTAATTGTTTCGCCAAAGTGGGAAACTGGGTGTATATTTGATTTTTTCCTATCATTCTTTTTTAATCACACTTAAAACATCTGTTAACAATATTCTACTTTACTTTTTTTTTTCAATTAAACAATTTACCGTCCAGTTATAAATTCTAAAATATAAGGGAATTTTTCCAATTCTTGTACAATTTAAGAATACAGAAATACAGTGATTCTGGAATTGGTGAAATATCAAAATGTAGAATTAAAAATTCTAATTAAACATAAATTTTTACGGGTGATTTCAACGAATAAATAAGATTCAAATTAATAAAACAATTCTTTAAAAATGCAATTTTTGGCTTCCTGATATGGTTTATGCATACGTGGAATCCGGATAATTTTAGTTTTCTGTACATTTCCTCATAACTTTCGAACGAATGTTATTAACACAAGCTTGTACAATAATACTTTTTCTGCATCATTACGAACCCATTTGCATAACTTTATAAATTTAACCCTGTCACGTGAATTTTATTAACATACTAGCAGAACCACCCGGCTTTGCCCGGGTTAACATAAATTAAAATACATTAATAAGACAATAACAATAACGACAATATGATTTGTACATACTGAACCATAAATCGATAAAAAAGACAATTAGAAAAAAAAAGCGTTACTTTAACTCATAAGCGTTACTTTAACTTATAGTACTCAACCATAGTAATAGTTTTAAACTTTATAAATGAGAATGCACGTTTTCTTTGTGCATCACTACATAGTATAAAACAAAGTCGCTTTTTCTGTCCCTATATCCCTATGTACGCTTAAATCTTTAAAACTACGCAACGGATTTTGATGCGGTTTTTTTAATAGATAGAGTGATTCAAGAGGAAGGTTTATATGTATAATAACATCCATTAAATAGTGGAGAAATACTGTTATTTTTGAGGTTTTTAATGTGATGTCGTAAATAATTTCATTTTTTCCGCTTATACATTGCAAACGCAGGCTGAACCCTACAAGATTTATCAAAATAATGTACTAATTATTGTACACATTAAAAAGGTCTACAGAAAACACAAAGAGATGAAGGTTTTCAAGGTTAACCCGAAGCAAAGCGAGGGAGGTTCGCTAGTACAATATAAAAATATACGATTTTAATGACATTGAAAAAAAAATTACCAAATGTCGTAAGATTTTGCGAAATTCGCTTTCATATGGCATCTATCTATATTATAAAACAAAAACACATCCGTGAGTAATGTCGCCATCATATGGACGGTAGCATCGACCTAACCATTAAATTTTGCTTGAACTGCATATTTGTAACTTCTAAATATCGCATAATTTCATTTTTAAACTATCAATTCGAAAAAAATGCACTTTCAAATGTAGTTGAAAAGTTTATCTCAATTTACTGATTTTTTATGGATTTTAAAGTAATTTTAAAGCATGTATATTTTTTAATTCGTGTCCAATCCAATTACGAAAGATTAACTTGTTTGATCTTTATAAAGTAAAGACATTTATTTCTAAACATAGCACATTCAATTTTTATGAGGTCGAATAAAATAAATGTACTCTCAATGTTATTCGTTTGAAAAGCGTATTTCAATTTATATATCGGATTTTATGTATTCGGTCTTATGGATTTTAAAGTAATTTTAAAGTAATTTAATATTCTGGAAAATTGTACGGTAAAAGGATGTTAAACTTATACTTTGGCGACCAATACATGAAAATTACACTACTTTGTGTAATTGCTATAAAATACTAATATTTTATGAATGAAAACCGGCACTTGATTTAAAATATGACGACACTTTCACCGCGGTAGATTTTCCTCTGACACTCTGAAAAGCAAAATGGTTTGTTGCGTGTTTACTCAATTTAACGTAGACAAAACATTGAGCTAAATAGCTTAAAGTTTCGTTAACTTTCCGGTAATTTTCAAGTATTTGGAATACATTATATTATGTATAGGAAATAATACATTATTAATTACTAAATCTGCAAGAATTGTTCTTTTCGCCTAAAATTAGTTGAGAAATACGCCTTTACTTGAGTGTGTGACGTTACATTGCACATTATCTATTTAAACCATAAAATCGCTTAAAGATATTCAATATTATTGTACTCAAAGAAAAATTTAAAAAAAGTAATATTATTAAATACTAAATTTAACTAAGAAATTATAATCACAATGCATTTTAAACTGAATTTGCTAAAATTGCGTTTTGAAATTATGTGATTTTTGATGCAAAACATTATTTTTCAAAAATAAAGTGTTCTCTTAAGAATTGGATAATAATTTCGAAGCTAGTGAAATGAAAATTTCGCCCCGTTGTCAAACATATAAAAAATATATTATTTTTGTTAAATTAAAATAAATGTTTTATATTTAAAAAAATGCATTTAATTTTTTCCCTGATAAACCATTTTACTTTTAATCTCATTTGTTTTAACACCCATTTTTAAAGCAAAAATAATGGAAAATACCGTATTGTTTTCTTTAAATTCAATTTTTATTAATAGGACATCTACTGTCCACCTACATCCAAGGAATTTAAATATGCCTCCTTGGTTGAGGCTCAAGCTGAAAAAAGTTACAATGTAAAGATTGCTAAATGTCAATATTTGACAGACGATTTTTGATTATGTTGAATAAATTGAATCATAAAGTTTGAATGCGCAAAACAAAATGTTTTTATTTCTTAGAAAATTTACTTTAATATTAACAAACCAGTAGAAACAGTTTGCCTTTGTAAAATTAGGAGGTAAGTTATTTATTTTTCTCCAAACACATTTAAATATATGTACTATGTCGTTTAAAGCATTTATAGTAATCTTTGTAATATGCGAAAAAAATCACAACTGACAAAATTGACGTCACTTTCAGATTTCAAGTAATCTGAAATTGGTTTATAAAAATTTTGCCCATACGCAGTTCCTTTGAATGGCAACGGGAAAGAAATTGAATTAGAAATTGAGGGAAAAAAATAAATTTCTGTAATGATAAACTATGTGAAATGTTTAAAAAAAAGTGGTAAAAAAATGGTCTGAGAAATTTTTAAAGTAGACAGTAATTTTACTCATTTTCTAAAGTATATGTACATCAAGTTTCGTTCCAATCGGACAAAAACTGTAGATTTGTATAAGGAACATACATACATACCAAGAACGGCTTTTATATATATAGATATAATTGACCATTGCAGAAGCTTATTGTGAAGATTAGAGCGTAATTCGTTCGTGGAACTGAATTTAAGGGGATCCGGGACACAAAAATCTTCATATTTTTGAAAAATATTTTATTGTATTAAACAATTCTCTGTTTTTATCCACTTAAAATGACGTTTAAATCATGTTTCTATCTTAAATAGAACAGGATATATCAATTTTTTGTTTTAAAAATCTAGCTTTCAAGTAGTAGTAGTCATGGAAACGTTTTTGCGTTTTTCTGCATGATGGGTTTTTCACACATTCACGTCTTTAACCTTTCTTTGCATGAGTTTTTCTTTTACAACTGTGTTTTTTTATACATATATTAAATATTAGACACAAGAAATTTTAAGACAGATTTTTAAGTTTTCAGCAACATAGTTCACGGGAAATTTACTGGATTAATATTTCTATATAAATATAGTGGTGGCGAAGAAATTGATTTATTTATTAAAAGTTAAATAAAAAGTGATGGAAATTTCCATCACTATACAATTAAGGGTTAAATCGTTATACGTCAAAAACAGTTAAAGATAAATGGTTCAAACTTGGCAAACTTGGAACATGTCTTTTTCAGTTATTTTACTTTAATTTGGATTCAGCAAATTTGAAGAAATATTTACTTTTGAAAATATGATTTTTTTAAGTTAAATTTTTTTAAAAGTTTTTACTTTAAATATTTTTAATTTTTTTTAAATAATATTTTTTTTAAATGCTGAATCAAAATTAAAATTTATATATTTTTGTTTATTTAAATGAAAAAAAAATAAATTCTACAAATAATATTTGGAGTTATAACGATTTTAAATTACCCCACTTTTTTAATAAATTTTAAATTAAAAAAATTTGTTAAAAATTTATGAGAAGTTTTATCATGTGATTTTGTTTACAAATGATATGATTAACCATCACAAAAAAAAAAAAAAAAAAAAAAAAAAAAAAAAAAAAAAAAAAAAATTGAACTCAATAAATATATATATTTTTTTTAATGTAGCCTGGACCCCCTTAATTTGCGCAGTTTCTCAACACGGCGCAACTAAATAGATATCGAAGAAGAAAAATTAAATAAAACTGACAATTATGTAGAACATACATTTGGAACTATGTGCCGTTTTTAGCTACATTGTTCAAAAAAACATTTTGAGCACTTAATGTCCAGTGTATTTATCTGAGTTGAAATTTAAACAATTCAAAATATTAAAAATAAATACATGTCTTGCCTGATAAATAAAAGTTTGGAAAATTATCTGTGAATCTCATTGAACAAGTTATGTAAGTTTAATTATTTAATATTTACGTGCACTCATAGAAATACTGCTTGTATTTAAATTACATAAATTTATTAATAATTGTATGTAATAATTGCATTAATTTGCTAATATTGTTTAAATTAATAATTACATATTAATAGTTAATTTACATTAATAATTATTTATAATACTGGGTTGAGAAAAAAATAATTTCGTTTTTTCTCAATAGATGGCTTTAGTGGCTCTAGTAATGCTTATTCAATGAAGCCATACTATAGACCGTTTGAAAGGTAATAGTCCATAGAACATTCTAGATATAAAGGTAGCGTTATTTGTTTAATCAGTCAAAAGTTATTGCTCTTTGAAAATGAAGATTCCAGAAGATCATTTTCGACATATTTTGATTTTCTATTTCCGAAAAGGAAAAAATGCAGCGCAGTCTCATCGAAAATTGTGCGGTGTTTATGGTGATCAGTGCTTAAGTCAACGCCAGTGTCAGAATTGTTTTGCTTGTTCTCGTTCCGGAAATTTCGATATTAAAGATGAACCTCGTCCTGGCCGGCCAATCGTTGAAAAAGTCGATGAAATTCTTAACAAAATCGAGATAGACCGACATACGTCATCTCGCGACATCGCTATGGAACTAAATATCGATCAAAAACAGTTTTGAACCATTTACATAAGATTGGATACCAAAAGAAGCTCGATATTTGGGTTCCTCATGAATTAACCGCGAAAAATTTAATGAACCGAGTTTCCATTTGTGAATCGTTGCTGAAACGAAACGAAATCGAGCCATTTTTGAAACGAATGATTACGGGCAATGAAAAGTTGATCACGTACGACAATAATGTGCGAAAAAGATCGTGGTCGAAGCCCGGAGAAGCTTCACAAACGGTGGCAAACCCGGATTGAAGAACAAAGATTGAAGATCCCCAGGGAAGGTGATGCTGAGTGTTTGGTGGGATTGGAAAGGCATTGTTCATCATGAGTCTCTCGAACCTGGCCAAACCATCAATTCGACTCTCTATTGTCAACAACTAATGCGATTGAAGCAGGCAATTAAAAAAAAGCGGCCAGAATTGATCAATAGGAAAGGCGTTGTCTACCATCACGACAACGCCAGACCACATACATTTTTAGTGACTCGGCAAAAATTAAGAGAGCTTGCCTGGCAAGTTTTGATGCATCCACCGTATAGCCCGGACCTTGCCCCGTCCGACTGCCATTTGCTCCGATCTCTGCAGAACTCTCTTAATGGTGTAAAGCTGGTTTCAAAAGAGGTTTGTGAAAATCACTTGGTACAGTTTTTTCGCCCAGAAATCTCAGAAGTTCTACAGTGACGGAATTATGGTTTTACCGAAAAAGTGGCAAACAGTCATCGATCAAAATGGCACATATATCATTGATTAGTGTTAGAAATTTATATGAATAAATTCTCTTTGAAAAACATGAAAGAAAACGAAATTACTTTTTCCTCAACCCAATATATAGATTGAAGAATATAAATACACGCCTCGAACTCACTTCTCTACCAAAATTCGATTCTTACAGAAATTTTACTACGTACCACTGCATTAATACATGTAATATTTGTAAATGTAATATAATGTAATATTTAAATTTCAATTCGCACTTAGCTGAAATGTTGAAATGATTACTGCATTAATTTACAAGAAACAATATAATGCTAGGAAAAAAAATATAATATAAATAACTAAATAAAATTGAACAAACTCCAAAATTAAAAAAAATCAACGAGTGAAAAAATATGCAGAGGGGTGTCGCAGAAATACTTAAATTTTCTTGAATGAATGCTTGGATCAATATTTATTCTAAAAATAAACAAGAATATTCTCTTCAGAAAACGCAACATATGAAATTGAAATAGAAATTTAAAAAGAAGGAAATATTCATGTTTTCATTTGTATTCATAATTCGATGTTTCGTAAAGGAAAAAATAAAACAAGACACTGTTGTTGACTCAGAATTTTTTAAACATGACAGTACGACGTTTTACTACATAATATATGAAACTTCGTTGTAAGAGATGAAAAGGATACCTAACTTTAATGTTTCTTTCTACGTATGACAACAATACACTGAACGATAGTTTTACTTTCCCATCATACATAGTATAGGGTAAGTCTTGTAATCGTTTTGCAATTTTTAAATTGTAAAATCGTTTTGAAATTTCGAAAAATTGAAATTTTTTTGACAGATTTACACGTTTCAGACACTGAAGATACCGAAAAACATATTTTTTAGAAAAAAAAAATTGCCGTCCGTCTGTCTGTGTGTGAGTTTGTGTGTCTGCGTGTGTGTGTGTAAACGCTCTATCTCCCGAACAAATTGAGATAAAGACTTGAAATTTGGTCTGTACTTAATATGTAATAATGTGAAGAAGCTTATTGAATTTCAGTCACCTCGATTATCCGTGCGACGAAGGGGGCACACGTGGAAGTTCATTGACAAGGGTCATGAAACTTTTTGAGTCTATCTAACCATTTATGTTATTAATTTTAATCTATCTTTATTATTTTATGAGTTATTAAACATCAAAATGGGTCCGGGACTTTATAAACACCCTGTACTTTAGTAAATATACTAATATATGTAAGTAAAAATTCATCAATATGAAGAATTTCAAGCGTTATTTAATTAACATGTTTTAAATTCAGTGTTGCCATCAGGAAACTGAAATTTTCGTTTTGTTTTTCTTAGTATGCTGTTAGAGACTTGTTATTCGAGTGCGGTGATTTGTTTATTTAAACGATGTTTATATTTTCTTTATAAAGCAAGAAGGATGTAAACTACAGTTTTTATGTCATTTTACACTAAAGATATTGAATATATATTTTGGAACTTCGTTGCCTCGGAATGAAAAACTACTAACTGAGAATGAAGACTGAGAACTGACTGAGAAAGAAGACTGAGAACTGACTGAAAAGAAGAAAAAGATTTCTAATTAAATTAATTCGTTTTACCAATAGTGACGTTACGGATATATTTTGTTAATCCATTGTCTTGGAATCAGAACGTTCTAACTGACGACGTTATGTGCTGAATATCCTTTTATTTCTCTAGAATTTTACCTGAAATTGTGGGGATTATTGCAAAAGATGGCAAATTTGACAAATTTCAAAATGCAGTGTTGCCTATACAGAAGTGAAATTTTCATAATGATTTTTGCAAGAGAAAGAGTTTGAGGTTGTTAGATGTTTATCATGCTAAGAAGCGGATTGTTAATTAAAACAATGCTCATATTATCCTCATATGTAAAGAAAGAAGAAAAAGATTACTAATTAAATTAAATCGTTTTACCAATAGTGATGTTACGGATATATTTTGTTAATTCGTTGTCTTGGAATCACAAAGTTCTAACTGATAAAATTAGTAAATATCAGATGACATCACCTACTGAATCTCCTTGCACTTGTCTACAATTCCAGCTGAAATTCTAGGCAGAGTATTTCAAGTGTTGGCGGATTAGACAAATTTCAAAATATACTGTTACCTTTAGAGCAGTGAAACATTCATTTTCGTTTTTGCAAAAGAAAGTTTGATGTTGTTAGATGCTTATTATTCTTATGTCAAGAAAGAAGAAAAAGATTACTAATTAAATTAAATCGTTTTACCATTAGTGATGTTACTGATATATTTTGTTAATTCGTTGTCTTGGAATCACAAGGTTCTAAGTGATAAAATTAGTAAATATCAGATGACATCACCTACTGAATCTCTTTGCACTTGTGTACAATTCCAGCTGAAATTCTAGGCAGAGTATTTCAAGAGCTGGCGGATTGGACAAATTTCAAAATATACTGTTACCTTTAGAGCAGTGAAACATTCATTTTCGTTTTTGCAAAAGAAAGTTTGATGTTGTTAGATGCTTATCATTCTTATGTCAAGAAAGAAGAAAAAGATTACTAATTAAATTAAATCGTTTTACCATTAGTGATGTTACGGATATATTTTGTTAATTCGTTGTCTTGGAATCACAAGGTTCTAAGTGATAAAATTAATAAATATCAGATGACATCACCTACTGAATCTCTTTGCACTTGTGTACAATTCCAGCTGAAATTCTAGGCAGAGTATTTCAAGAGCTGGCGGATTGGACAAATTTCAAAATATACTGTTACCTTTAGAGCAGTGAAACATTCATTTTCGTTTTTGCAAAAGACAGTTTGATGTTGTTAGATGCTTATCATTCTTATGTCAAGAAAGAAGAAAAAGATTACTAATTAAATTAAATCGTTTTACCATTAGTGATGTTACGGATATATTTTGTTAATTCGTTGTCTTGGAATCACAAGGTTCTAAGTGATAAAATTAGTAAATATCAGATGACATCACCTACTGAATCTCTTTGCACTTGTCTACAATTCCAGCTGAAATTCTAGGCAGAGTATTTCAAGAGTTGGCGAATTGGACAAATTTCAAAATATACTGTTACCTTTACAGCAGTGAAACATTCATTTTCGTTTTTGCAAAAGAGAGTTTGATGTTGTTAGATGCTTATCATTCTTATGTCAAGAAAGAAGAAAAAGATTACTAATTAAATTAAATCGTTTTACCATTAGTGATGTTACGGATATATTTTGTTAATTCGTTGTCTTGGAATCACAAGTTTCTAAGTGATAAAATTAGTAAATATCAGATGACATCACCTACTGAATCTCTTTGCACTTGTCTACAATTCCAGCTGAAATTCTAGGCAGAGTATTTCAAGAGTTGGCGGATTGGACAAATTTCAAAATATACTGTTACCTTTAGAGCAGTGAAACATTCATTTTCGTGTTTGCAAAAGAGAGTTTGATGTTGTTAGATGCTTATTATTCTTATGTCAAGAAAGAAGAAAAAGATTACTAATTAAATTAAATCGTTTTACCATTAGTGATGTTAATGATATATTTTGTTAATTCGTTGTCTTGGAATCACAAGGTTCTAAGTGATAAAATTAGTAAATATCAGATGACATCACCTACTGAATCTCTTTGCACTTGTCTACAATTCCAGCTGAAATTCTAGGCAGAGTATTTCAAGAGTTGGCGGATTGAACAAATTTCAAAATAAACTGTTACCTTTACAGCAGTGAAACATTCATTTTCGTTTTTGCAAAAGAGAGTTTGATGTTGTTAGATGCTTATCATTCTTATGTCAAGAAAGAAGAAAAAGATTACTAATTAAATTAAATCGTTTTACCATTAGTGATGTTACGGATATATTTTGTTAATTCGTTGTCTTGGAATCACAAGGTTCTAAGTGATAAAATTAGTAAATATCAGATGACATCACCTACTAAATCTCTTTGCACTTGTCTACAATTCCAGCTGAAATTCTAGGCAAAGTATTTCAAGAGTTGGCGGATTGGACAAATTTCAAAATATACTGTTACCTTTAGAGCAGTGAAACATTCATTTTCGTTTTTGCAAAAGAGAGTTTGATGTTGTCAGATGCTTATCATTCTTATGTCAAGAAAGAAGAAAATGATTACTAATTATCGTTTTACCATTAGTGATGTTACGGATATATTTTGTTAATTCGTTGTCTTGGAATCACAAGGTTCTAAGTGATAAAATTAATAAATATCAGATGACATCACCTACGGAATCTCTTTGCAATTTGTCTACAATTCCAGCTGAAATTCTAGGCAGAGTATTTCAAGAGTTGGCGGATCGGACAAAGTTCAAAATATACTGTTACCTTTAGAGCAGTGAAACATTCATTTTCGTGATTGCAAAAGAGAGTTTGATGTTGTTAGATGCTTATCATTCTTATGTCAAGAAAGAAGAAAAAGATTACTAATTAAATTAAATCGTTTTACCATTAGTGATGTTACGGATATATTTTGTTAATTCGTTGTCATGGAATCACAAGGTTCTAAGTGATAAAATTAGTAAATATCAGATGACATCACCTACTGAATCTCTTTGCAATTTGTCTACAATTCCAGCTGAAATTCTAGGCAGAGTATTTCAAGAGTTGGCGGATTGGACAAATTTCAAAATATACTGTTACCTTTAGAGCAGTGAAACATTCATTTTCGTGTTTGCAAAAGAGAGTTTGATGTTGTTAGATGCTTATCATTCTTATGTCAAGAAAGAAGAAAAAGATTACTAATTATCGTTTTACCATTAGTGATGTTACGGATATATTTTGTTAATTCATTGTCTTGGAATCACAAGGTTCTAAGTGATAAAATTAATAAATATCAGATGACATCACCTACGGAATCTCTTTGCAATTTGTCTACAATTCCAGCTGAAATTCTAGGCAGAGTATTTCAAGAGTTGGCGGATCGGACAAAGTTCAAAATATACTGTTACCTTTAGAGCAGTGAAACATTCATTTTCGTTTTTGCAAGAGAAAGTTTGATGTTGTTAGATGCTTATCATTCTTATGTCAAGAAAGAAGAAAAAGATTACTAATTAAATTAAATCGTTTTACCATTAGTGATGTTACGGATATATTTTGTTAATTCGTTGTCTTGGAATCACAAGGTTCTAAGTGATAAAATTAGTAAATATCAGATGACATCACCTACTGAATCTCTTTGCACTTGTCTACAATTCCAGCTGAAATTCTAGGCAGAGTATTTCAAGAGTTGGCGTATTGGACAAATTTCAAAATATACTGTTACCTTTACAGCAGTGAAACATTCATTTTCGTTTTTGCAAAAGAGAGTTTGATGTTGTTAGATGCTTATCATTCTTATGTCAAGAAAGAAGAAAAAGATTACTAATTAAATTAAATCGTTTTACCATTAGTGATGTTACGGATATATTTTGTTAATTCGTTGTCTTGGAATCACAAGGTTCTAAGTGATAAAATTAGTAAATATCAGATGACATCACCTACTGAATCTCTTTGCAATTTGTCTACAATTCCAGCTGAAATTCTCGGCAGAGTATTTCAAGAGTTGGCGGATTGGACAAATTTCAAAATATACTGTTACCTTTAGAGCAGTGAAACATTAATTTTCGTTTTTGCAAAAGAAAGTTTGATGTTGTTAGATGCTTATCATTCTTATGTCAAGAAAGAAGAAAAAGATTACTAATTATCGTTTTACCATTAGTGATGTTACGGATATATTTTGTTAATTCGTTGTCTTGGAATCACAAGGTTCTAAGTGATAAAATTAATAAATATCAGATGACATCACCTACTGAATCTCTTTGCACTTGTGTACAATTCCAGCTGAAATTCTAGGCAGAGTATTTCAAGAGCTGGCGGATTGGACAAATTTCAAAATATACTGTTACCTTTAGAGCAGTGAAACATTCATTTTCGTTTTTGCAAAAGAAAGTTTGATGTTGTTAGATGCTTATCATTCTTATGTCAAGAAAGAAGAAAAAGATTACTAATTAAATTAAATCGTTTTACCATTAGTGATGTTACTGATATATTTTGTTAATTCGTTGTCTTGGAATCACAAGGTTCTAAGTGATAAAATTAGTAAATATCAGATGACATCACCTACTGAATCTCTTTGCACTTGTGTACAATTCCAGCTGAAATTCTAGGCAGAGTATTTCAAGAGCTGGCGGATTGGACAAATTTCAAAATATACTGTTACCTTTAGAGCAGTGAAACATTCATTTTCGTTTTTGCAAAAGAAAGTTTGATGTTGTTAGATGCTTATCATTCTTATGTCAAGAAAGAAGAAAAAGATTACTAATTAAATTAAATCGTTTTACCATTAGTGATGTTACGGATATATTTTGTTAATTCGTTGTCTTGGAATCACAAGGTTCTAAGTGATAAAATTAATAAATATCAGATGACATCACCTACTGAATCTCTTTGCACTTGTGTACAATTCCAGCTGAAATTCTAGGCAGAGTATTTCAAGAGCTGGCGGATTGGACAAATTTCAAAATATACTGTTACCTTTAGAGCAGTGAAACATTCATTTTCGTTTTTGCAAAAGACAGTTTGATGTTGTTAGATGCTTATCATTCTTATGTCAAGAAAGAAGAAAAAGATTACTAATTAAATTAAATCGTTTTACCATTAGTGATGTTACGGATATATTTTGTTAATTCGTTGTCTTGGAATCACAAGGTTCTAAGTGATAAAATTAGTAAATATCAGATGACATCACCTACTGAATCTCTTTGCACTTGTCTACAATTCCAGCTGAAATTCTAGGCAGAGTATTTCAAGAGTTGGCGAATTGGACAAATTTCAAAATATACTGTTACCTTTACAGCAGTGAAACATTCATTTTCGTTTTTGCAAAAGAGAGTTTGATGTTGTTAGATGCTTATCATTCTTATGTCAAGAAAGAAGAAAAAGATTACTAATTAAATTAAATCGTTTTACCATTAGTGATGTTACGGATATATTTTGTTAATTCGTTGTCTTGGAATCACAAGGTTCTAAGTGATAAAATTAGTAAATATCAGATGACATCACCTACTGAATCTCTTTGCAATTTGTCTACAATTCCAGCTGAAATTCTCGGCAGAGTATTTCAAGAGTTGGCGGATTGGACAAATTTCAAAATATACTGTTACCTTTAGAGCAGTGAAACATTCATTTTCGTTTTTGCAAAAGAGAGTTTGATGTTGTTAGATGCTTATCATTCTTATGTCAAGAAAGAAGAAAAAGATTACTAATTATCGTTTTACCATTAGTGATGTTACGGATATATTTTGTTAATTCGTTGTCTTGGAATCACAAGTTTCTAAGTGATAAAATTAGTAAATATCAGATGACATCACCTACTGAATCTCTTTGCACTTGTCTACAATTCCAGCTGAAATTCTAGGCAGAGTATTTCAAGAGTTGGCGGATTGGACAAATTTCAAAATATACTGTTACCTTTAGAGCAGTGAAACATTCATTTTCGTGTTTGCAAAAGAGAGTTTGATGTTGTTAGATGCTTATTATTCTTATGTCAAGAAAGAAGAAAAAGATTACTAATTAAATTAAATCGTTTTACCATTAGTGATGTTAATGATATATTTTGTTAATTCGTTGTCTTGGAATCACAAGGTTCTAAGTGATAAAATTAGTAAATATCAGATGACATCACCTACTGAATCTCTTTGCACTTGTCTACAATTCCAGCTGAAATTCTAGGCAGAGTATTTCAAGAGTTGGCGGATTGAACAAATTTCAAAATAAACTGTTACCTTTACAGCAGTGAAACATTCATTTTCGTTTTTGCAAAAGAGAGTTTGATGTTGTTAGATGCTTATCATTCTTATGTCAAGAAAGAAGAAAAAGATTACTAATTAAATTAAATCGTTTTACCATTAGTGATGTTACGGATATATTTTGTTAATTCGTTGTCTTGGAATCACAAGGTTCTAAGTGATAAAATTAGTAAATATCAGATGACATCACCTACTCAATCTCTTTGCACTTGTCTACAATTCCAGCTGAAATTCTAGGCAGAGTATTTCAAGAGTTGGCGGATTGAACAAATTTCAAAATATACTGTTACCTTTAGAGCAGTGAAACATTCATTTTCGTTTTTGCAAAAGAGAGTTTGATGTTGTCAGATGCTTATCATTCTTATGTCAAGAAAGAAGAAAAAGATTACTAATTATCGTTTTACCATTAGTGATGTTACGGATATATTTTGTTAATTCGTTGTCTTGGAATCACAAGGTTCTAAGTGATAAAATTAATAAATATCAGATGACATCACCTACGGAATCTCTTTGCAATTTGTCTACAATTCCAGCTGAAATTCTAGGCAGAGTATTTCAAGAGTTGGCGGATCGGACAAAGTTCAAAATATACTGTTACCTTTAGAGCAGTGAAACATTCATTTTCGTGATTGCAAAAGAGAGTTTGATGTTGTTAGATGCTTATCATTCTTATGTCAAGAAAGAAGAAAAAGATTACTAATTAAATTAAATCGTTTTACCATTAGTGATGTTACGGATATATTTTGTTAATTCGTTGTCATGGAATCACAAGGTTCTAAGTGATAAAATTAGTAAATATCAGATGACATCACCTACTGAATCTCTTTGCAATTTGTCTACAATTCCAGCTGAAATTCTAGGCAGAGTATTTCAAGAGTTGGCGGATTGGACAAATTTCAAAATATACTGTTACCTTTAGAGCAGTGAAACATTCATTTTCGTGTTTGCAAAAGAGAGTTTGATGTTGTTAGATGCTTATCATTCTTATGTCAAGAAAGAAGAAAAAGATTACTAATTAAATTAAATCGTTTTACCATTAGTGATGTTACGGATATATTTTGTTAATTCGTTGTCTTGGAATCACAAGGTTCTAAGTGATAAAATTAGTAAATATCAGATGTCATCACCTACTGAATCTCTTTGCAATTTGTCTACAATTCCAGCTGAAATTCTAGGCAGAGTATTTCAAGAGTTGGCGGATTGGACAAATTTCAAAATATACTGTTACCTTTAGAGCAGTGAAACATTCATTTTCGTTTTTGCAAAAGACAGTTTGATGTTGTTAGATGCTTATCATTCTTATGTCAAGAAAGAAGAAAAAGATTACTAATTATCGTTTTACCATTAGTGATGTTACGGATATATTTTGTTAATTCATTGTCTTGGAATCACAAGGTTCTAAGTGATAAAATTAATAAATATCAGATGACATCACCTACGGAATCTCTTTGCAATTTGTCTACAATTCCAGCTGAAATTCTAGGCAGAGTATTTCAAGAGTTGGCGGATCGGACAAAGTTCAAAATATACTGTTACCTTTAGAGCAGTGAAACATTCATTTTCGTTTTTGCAAGAGAAAGTTTGATGTTGTTAGATGCTTATCATTCTTATGTCAAGAAAGAAGAAAAAGATTACTAATTAAATTAAATCGTTTTACCATTAGTGATGTTACGGATATATTTTGTTAATTCGTTGTCTTGGAATCACAAGGTTCTAAGTGATAAAATTAGTAAATATCAGATGACATCACCTACTGAATCTCTTTGCACTTGTCTACAATTCCAGCTGAAATTCTAGGCAGAGTATTTCAAGAGTTGGCGTATTGGACAAATTTCAAAATATACTGTTACCTTTACAGCAGTGAAACATTCATTTTCGTTTTTGCAAAAGAGAGTTTGATGTTGTTAGATGCTTATCATTCTTATGTCAAGAAAGAAGAAAAATATTACTAATTAAATTAAATCGTTTTACCATTAGTGATGTTACGGATATATTTTGTTAATTCGTTGTCTTGGAATCACAAGGTTCTAAGTGATAAAATTAGTAAATATCAGATGACATCACCTACTGAATCTCTTTGCAATTTGTCTACAATTCCAGCTGAAATTCTCGGCAGAGTATTTCAAGAGTTGGCGGATTGGACAAATTTCAAAATATACTGTTACCTTTAGAGCAGTGAAACATTAATTTTCGTTTTTGCAAAAGAAAGTTTGATGTTGTTAGATGCTTATCATTCTTATGTCAAGAAAGAAGAAAAAGATTACTAATTATCGTTTTACCATTAGTGATGTTACGGATATATTTTGTTAATTCGTTGTCTTGGAATCACAAGGTTCTAAGTGATAAAATTAATAAATATCAGATGACATCACCTACTGAATCTCTTTGCACTTGTGTACAATTCCAGCTGAAATTCTAGGCAGAGTATTTCAAGAGCTGGCGGATTGGACAAATTTCAAAATATACTGTTACCTTTAGAGCAGTGAAACATTCATTTTCGTTTTTGCAAAAGAAAGTTTGATGTTGTTAGATGCTTATCATTCTTATGTCAAGAAAGAAGAAAAAGATTACTAATTAAATTAAATCGTTTTACCATTAGTGATGTTACGGATATATTTTGTTAATTCGTTGTCTTGGAATCGCAAGGTTCTAAGTGATAAAATTAGTAAATATCAGATGACATCACCTACTGAATCTCTTTGCACTTGTCTACAATTCCAGCTGAAATTCTAGGCAGAGTATTTCAAGAGTTGGCGGATTGGACAAATTTCAAAATATACTGTTACCTTTACAGCAGTGAAACATTCATTTTCGTTTTTGCAAAAGAGAGTTTGATGTTGTTAGATGCTTATCATTCTTATGTCAAGAAAGAAGAAAAAGATTACTAATTAAATTAAATCGTTTTACCATTAGTGATGTTACGGATATATTTTGTTAATTCGTTGTCTTGGAATCACAAGGTTCTAAGTGATAAAATTAGTAAATATCAGATGACATCACCTACTGAATCTCTTTGCAATTTGTCTACAATTCCAGCTGAAATTCTAGGCAGAGTATTTCAAGAGTTGGCGGATTGGACAAATTTCAAAATATACTGTTACCTTTAGAGCAGTGAAACATTCATTTTCGTTTTTGCAAAAGAGAGTTTGATGTTGTTAGATGCTTATCATTCTTATGTCAAGAAAGAAGAAAAAGATTACTAATTATCGTTTTACCATTAGTGATGTTACGGATATATTTTGTTAATTCGTTGTCTTGGAATCACAAGGTTCTAAGTGATAAAATTAATAAATATCAGATGACATCACCTACGGAATCTCTTTGCAATTTGTCTACAATTCCAGCTGAAATTCTAGGCAGAGTATTTCAAGAGTTGGCGGATCGGACAAAGTTCAAAATATACTGTTACCTTTAGAGTAGTGAAACATTCATTTTCCTTTTTGCAAAAGAGAGTTTGATGTTGTTAGATACTTATCATTCTTATGTCAAGAAAGAAGAAAAAGATTACTAATTAAATTAAATCGTTTTACCATTAGTGATGTTACGGATATATTTTGTTAATTCGTTGTCTTGGAATCACAAGTTTCTAAGTGATAAAATTAGTAAATATCAGATGACATCACCTACTGAATCTCTTTGCACTTGTCTACAATTCCAGCTGAAATTCTAGGCAGAGTATTTCAAGAGTTGGCGGATTGGACAAATTTCAAAATATACTGTTACCTTTAGAGCAGTGAAACATTCATTTTCGTGTTTGCAAAAGAGAGTTTGATGTTGTTAGATGCTTATCATTCTTATGTCAAGAAAGAAGAAAAAGATTACTAATTAAATTAAATCGTTTTACCATTAGTGATGTTACGGATATATTTTGTTAATTCGTTGTCTTGGAATCACAAGGTTCTAAGTGATAAAATTAGTAAATATCAGATGACATCACCTACTGAATCTCTTTGCAATTTGTCTACAATTCCAGCTGAAATTCTAGGCAGAGTATTTCAAGAGTTGGCGGATTTGACAAATTTCAAAATATACTGTTACCTTTAGAGCAGTGAAACATTCATTTTCGTTTTTGCAAAAGAGAGTTTGATGTTGTTAGATGCTTATCATTCTTATGTCAAGAAAGAAGAAAAAGATTACTAATTAAATTAAATCGTTTTACCATTAGTGATGTTTCGGATATATTTTGTTAATTCGTTGTCTTGGAATCATAAGTTTCTAAGTGATAAAATTAGTAAATATCAGATGACATCACCTACTGAATCTCTTTGCACTTGTCTACAATTCCAGCTGAAATTCTAGGCAGAGTATTTCAGAGTTGGCGGATTGGACAAATTTCAAAATATTCTGTTACCTTTAGAGCAGTGAAACATTCATTTTCGTTTTTGCAAAAGAGAGTTTGATGTTGTTAGATGCTTATCATTCTATAGAAGCGGATTGTTAATTAAAATAATGTTCATATTATACTTATAAGTCAAGAAAGAAGGAAAAGATTGCTAATTAATTCGTTTTACCACTACTTATGCTACGTATATATTTTGATAATGCATTGTGTTGGAAAAACAAGGTTCTAACTGACAAAATTAGCAAAAATCAGATGGCATAATATACGGAATACCTTTGCATTTGTCTACAATTCCAGCTGATAATCTAGTGAGGATTTAAAAAGTCAACGAATTTGTCAAATTTCAAAATTCAGTGCTGCGTATAGAGAAGTGAAATTATCATTTTGTTTTAGGTAACGTGTTTGATTTTGTTAGAGACTTTTCCATCCATGGTAGCGTATTTTTAGTTAAAACAAATGTACAAATTACTCTTTTAAATTAAGAAAGAAAAAATACGTTACCAATTAACTTACTTCGTTTTACCACCAGTGAGATTAAGTATGTATTTTGCGACTTCTTTGTTTTGGAATGACAAGGTTTTTACTGACAAAATTGGTTCAAATAATGTAACATCATCTGCTGATTGTTCTTGCACATGTCTTCAAATCGAATTGATATTCTGGTGAGAATTTCAAAAGGTACCTAGTTTGACAAGTTTCAAAATGCAGTATTTCCTATAGGAAAATGAAACTTCTTTTTTTGGTTGATCAAATGAACTGCCGAAGACAGTTAGAACCTCCGCATTCCAATGCAGCAACTTTTTATTTAACACAATGTTATCTGTACATGGTATTATCTAACTTTGTTTTGTGAAGTATTAAAGCGGAATAATCCGTTTTGTTCGCTCTCCGTGATAAAAAAGTAAAAAAAAAATTATAATTTAACAAATTACAATAACCCTTGGAAAAATGTTCGGAAAGCTAAAAAAAAACTCTACTTTCGTGTTATAGCGGCCCCCACAGTTATGATTATGCCAAGGTTGCAGTTATGATTTCGCCAAGATCATCGCAAAGCTTATATATGCATCTTATATACATATATATATATATTCCCGACACTCCTATATGTGCCATATACGTCATTCTAAACATATTATTTACTTCTTATATGTCGTATTTACATCATATACACATGTCATATATATACATTATTATATGCATCATATATGACTATACTTTGGCCACATACGTCAAGAAATGTTATATATATATCATATAATTATTATAATGTCATACATGCTTTATAATTTGGCGATAAATCTTGGTCGCTTGGCGATTCATCCTTGGGAGCCGCTATAACACGAAAGTACCAAATTTACAATGTATTAATGAAAACAGAAACAATTAAAGTTTTAAACCACGTTTTTTGCTTTATAAGAAGACGATTTCTCATCCGACGTCAATTTTTGAATTCGGCTTTTTTTCATATCTGATAATTTGCATCTATCCTTTCTTTTAATTTTAACATTTTTGTAACGATTTTATGCATTTCTATTGCCTATTCAAATAAAAATCCTTCTAAAGTTACAGAATTTCGTTAAAATGTTTTCTAAAGTTACAGAACTTTGTTAAAAACGCTTAAAAAGGCTTAAAAGAAAATAAAGTTACGACTTCAAGAGGTCCATTCTCGACCGAAAACAACAACCATTTTCCTAATGGTTAAAAAATCAAAATTCTGATATATTCAACTGAAATGAAATCAAGGAGATACGGCATACCATAATCTGTAATCCTTCTTTATAAAATTTAATTTCGACTATGTGTCTCACAAAATAATGTTCTTATCTTGTCTTTATAGCAATTACATAAGTAAATAACACTGTAACTACATATAGAAAATGAGTGTATTAAAAGTCACACTGCATAAATTTGATGATTAAGATAATTCTACGGACGGGAAATATTACTAACATATCAAAATTTTATCTTATAATGGTCAAATTTATCACAACATAATATTTTTACAGTTCATGGAGCGAAAGATAATTTTTTTATAGGCCAAAAAAAAGAAAAAATCTGATCGAATAGTTATTGAAATTTCATATTAGTTAGTAGGGTGAAACTCCCAGTTATTGACACCTAACCAGTAACTGACACTGCAGCAGAAATGTAACTCAAATAAGCATTCTCTTGTAAAATTCTACAAAATAATATCATCTAGTGGTAACGTATTTGTCTTAACTCTTATAACTTATTTTTCAGCTATTGGTTTTTCAAAAAAGGGATGGTGTCAGTTACTGGAGATATTGACCATACTTATGACAAAAATTAATTTTTAGTAATAAAAAATATAATTTTTCAAAATTTTGTCAACAGTAATTTTTTAATGTATCTTTACTGTACTTCCAAAAACAAAGATAAGTATAAAATATATTTAAAACTTTGTAATAGTGATTTGAATAAGAAAAAATCCTTAAAGCGTCAGTTACTGGGGGGTTTCTCCCTATACAATGATTAGATTTTCTACCTTATCATCATGTTAAATCAAGCTTTCATTCACGCAGTGATCATTTTGCGAATACGTTTTCTTATGTAATTTCTATTTACATACCAAGTTAAATGCCTCTGCAAAATTTTAATTAGAAATCTTATTCTATCGACAAATGAAACAAACAATCAGTTCGAAAGACTTCATTGCAAGTGCTTAATATATAATATAAGGTAATTAGAGTTTGAAAACATTAAGTAAAGGGATTTAAAAGCAGGAAGGAGAATTCGGATAAATCGATAAGTATTTCAAAGGTAATTTTAAAACCGTAATTAAATTTCATAGTAGTTCTTAGAGATCCTTCTTAAATTAGCTGGCTAAATTTAGATGATGAAGTTATACCCTTTTTAATATGTATATATTATAATGTTATATATAGTACAAACTTTAAGGAGTGATAAAGGACACTATAACAATCATTTATTGTACTGGAAATCAGGGTCACAAATTAATTTATTGAGTCAAAATTACAGGGTGTCTCACTCCAATCCGAAATCGCCTTTTCGTTCATAGCTTTAATAGTAGTGAAGACATTTTAACAAAATTCGCAACAGACTCATTTTTGTATGAATTGTAAGGATATTGTAAGGATTTTATTGAAGTATCTCCATTACTGTTAAAGTTATGAACGAAAATGTGACTTCGGATTGGAGTGAAACACAGGGCCCGACTAGCAAGTTTTTGTGCCCAGGGCATTTTCACCTTTTCGTGCCACCTTATATGTTGATTTACTGATACTAGCTTTTTTTTTACATATTGCTGCTTATTTGAAAAGTGTCAACTCAAAAAATTACGGTTTCCGGAAAATTATTAAAAAATGGTTCCAGGAATAAAAATAATTTTTTTTTATTTATTGAAATGTGCTTTTAACCACAGATTGAGATATATTTGTGTCATTTTATCGTATTAATATCTCAAATATCACATTTTTTTCAATTGTGTCACTTTTCGAATAAATGTGCAATATGATAAAATTGAATGACTTGATAAATACAGTCACATCAATTACTAGAAAATAAGGATAAGAAGTCTACTTATTCATGATGTTTTTGATATTACATGATAAAACCAAACTGATACCGAGTACAAACAAAAGTCCTAAAAGAAATAAAAACGTTGGCATAATTGTAATATTATCTTTAATGGAAAATTAGATGAAATTATGAAAAATTTCGTGCCCCTCATAAATTTTGTGCCCAGGGCATGGGTCCCGGGTGCCCATGCGATAGTCAGGGCCGAAAGAAACGTCCTGTAATTTTGACTATACATGTGGATTTCTGATTCTGGTTTCCTATAAAACAAATGATTGTTACAGTGTAGTGTACCAATCCTTAAGTTTGTAACATGAATTCGGGATTATTACTGGTGTTGACACAGATATAATATTTGCCAAGAAAAGAAGTTCTAACTGGCAATGAGATTTAAATTATGAAAAGTTATTTAGCTGATTATGTAACTAGAACTGATATAAACAAAATGATTTAGAAAATAATCATACAGAGAGCGAATGTTACATTAAATAAATCTCATTATTTTTTATGATTAGGTAGCGAATAAATCGATTGGATACTAACTAATTACCAGCTAAGTGTCTTTTCAAATATTCTCTTATTTTAGAGTGTGATGTTTAAAAAACATAAAAATACAATTTTATAAACAAAGATTGTATGTCTTACTTAAGTAATATGTTTTCATATAGTATCTAAAATTTAAAGATACACAGACAGATTATAAATTATTTACGAGAAAGTGGAGAATAGTGTTACGAAAATAAAATATCACATTTAATCAGACATAATAGTTACATAAAATACAACTAAAACATTAAAAACATTTAAAATTACGGTGTCGCGTCAATTCGTCTCGCACAATTCATCGCAGAACAATTCATCGCACACAATTCATCGCAGCGTCAATTCGTCGCGGCAACTCATCGCAGCGTCAATTCGTCGCGACGTCAATTCGTCGCAACGAAAATGTTTTTGAAGTCTATGATGATAAAATAAAGATAATTTAGTAAAATTATTTAATGATAATTTTTTTAGATATAATTGCATGTAAATTGTTAGTTATAATTCTCTATTTCTAAGAAACTAGGTTCTATTAAACATTTTTACCAAATTGTCTTTATTTTATCATCACAGCCTTCAAAAACATTTTCGTTGCGACGAATTGACGTCGCGAGGAATTGACACCACGACAAAT
Organism: Maratus michaelseni; assembly: GCA_963931845.1. NCBI lineage: Eukaryota > Metazoa > Arthropoda > Arachnida > Araneae > Salticidae > Maratus > Maratus michaelseni. The sequence continues at coordinate 3,734,711 of OZ007598.1, read as the reverse complement.
TCACGCTGCGATTAATTGACGCTGCGACGAATTGACCCTGCGATGAGTTGACGCTGCGATGAATTGTGCGCGATGAATTGTTCCGCGATGAATTGTGCACGACGAATTGACGCAGAATCAAAAATTAGTGCAAATGTTTCAGGCTATAATTTAGCCCCTCATCAGAGCAACTACGTACGTTGACCAGAGAATTTTCAACCATGTTTACAGTTATTAAAGTTAACCAGTTAAAATTTGAAAAAAATTGACGAACTTCCATTAGAGCAAGATCGTGTACTCAGGTGGAACAGCACAAGATTCATTAATTGGCAAAGTCTGTTTACGAGTGAACCAACCCTCAAGAAATACTCTACTATTAACGTTATTGCAGCTGGATCTGATTACTGCGATACTTGCGAAATCCGGAATATGGTCAGTATCCAAAGAATGCTGTAGTAGTTTTGACTAAAGGCTACCAGATTTATAGGCATGTTTATGTTCGGGGAATGGCGCAAGTACGACCCGTTTCACCAACATAGACTGAGTCACAGACCCCTGTAATAATAGTGTTACAACTTACCGGAAAGAACTAACACTATTAATCTATGAATTTGAACAATACATAATCTCTTTATAATAAAATCCACCAGAACGAAAGATTTCTTTTACTCTTTAAAGACGTAAAAAAGAAAACGTCTGGTCGATTCCTTACTAAAAGTATATATTAGTTAGTATGCAATCGATTTATTCGCTACCTAATCCTAAAAAGCAATGTGATTTATTTAATGCGCTCTCTGTATGATCCTTTTCTAAATCTTTTCGCTCATAAGTTCTAATTACATAATTAGCTAAATGTCTTTTCATAACTTTAATTAAAAATTTGAGTCTATTGAATAATGAAACAAATGGTGCGAAAACCGTCATTGAAACTGCAGAATATATAATGTAGGTAATCATTGAAGAATGAGAATATCAAGTAAAGCGTACCAATAAAAGGAGGAAGAATTTCGAACACTCAATATATATTTATTCAGTGTAATAAAAATAACATTGCATACATTTGACAATTAAACTAATTCTGAATACGGGATAGTATAACTAACATATGAGGATAATGTCTTATAAGAATTAGATTTTATACTTCTTTTTAATTGCTAAAATGTATAAAATAAATTAAATTATAAACATTAAAATAGGTTTTATTAGACTATTGACATATGTTTCAGCCCAATCTGAGCCATTATCAAAAGAAACAAAAATCTTTAAATACACGGTCTATGAAATTATTTGAAACGCAATTATTTAATTTTTCACTTGCTTATTTAAAAAAATAAGCACGTTATTTTTATTTTTTACTTGCATGTTTATGTCTACATTTGTAACCATGGAGTAACTCAAGCCGCAATTTTGGTAAATTAAATTCTGCTGCATCGTTACATATTGTATTTTTACGTGGTACAATCTCTATGGTTTTTCTTATAATGGATGGATAGTATAGATTGGAGAGAAAAATTAATTTACTTTCATTGAAATTTATCATTAGATTTATCAAAACATAATATCTTTATAATCCATGTACTTAAACGATAAGTTTCTTTTATTTTTTCAATTAAAAATCCTGACCACCATTCTGCACATCATACAAATCCATTCAACACACACACACACACACACACACACATATATATATATATATATATATATATATATATATATATTACATGTTTAAGCGATTGTTCTTATAAATTAACATTTAAATTCCACATAATTTTCATAGCATTTTGTATATATTCAACAATGACAATTGCCGATATGTACGTTTATTTCTTTTCCTGTTTATATTTTATATAAATATGAACACTTCTTACAAACTTAAAATATTATTCTCTTTTCTATTGGCAAAATACATTTCATGAGAAAATTGATAGGGTTCCAAGCATATAAATCATTTTGTAAATATTTTGGCAATCACACAATTGAGAGAGATCATAAAAATGCCATCTTTATGAGAAAAATCTGTGCGTAAAACTATATGGATATTTTATGAAGTGTAATGGCGTGATACATAAATCAGAGAGTCGTTTTATATTGCTATTTATACATTCTATAGTAACCTTTAGCACCTTTGCTGAAATGCAATATATCATAAAGCCTTTTTTATTTACACAAAATTTCAAATTAAAACCGAGTGATTTTGTTTATAAATTTTGGAAAAAGAACAAAAAATTCTTTTGATATTCTTTTGATAAATAGATTAATATCTTATAGTTTTAATATGCTTGTTTAATAAAATTATTAAACTAACTATCTAATATATTTTCAATAAAACATCATTAATAAATGTTAGTAAAAAATATTTACGTATTTAGAATATAGCCTACAATTTTGCTCGAATTATCCTGCAGTAATAAATTAAAGTTTTATTTTCATAAATTTAAAATGTTCATTTAAGTATCTGCGAAAAGGTTGCAAATGTAACGGGCAGATAATTGAATTTAGAGTTCAGCATCGAGTCGGATTACCCAAATTTACCCAAAACCTATCCGACCCGACACGTGGGTCGTATCGTCGGGTTGACGCTTTTTTCTCGTTGTGGGTCATGTTCGGGTCGTGTTGACTTCAATTCATTGAGGTTAAGGTCAGTTTCGCGATGTTTTTTCACTCTTTTAGGTCTGGTTCGGGTTGACCTGGTTTTAAAAAAAAAAGCCATGAATATTTTTAAAATGAAAAAAACAACTATATATTTGAATATTAATAAGTGCATATTTATACAAAACTAGTCATTGGGAACCATCGTAATATTTACACATTATGGATATGCATAATATAAGATATGAAAATAAAACATGTGTAAACTATTTATAAAATATATTGCAATTCGAATGAAATCCTGGCTTCATGACGTCATAAACTTTAAATACTCCATTACTGAATTGCGTAAATGAAACATCCTTATAACTCCAAAAATAATAATCATATTAACTTGCGGTTTACTGCGTCGGATTAAGCGTCTCATTTCCAATTAAACTATATCTTTGAATTGAAATTTGAATGAAATACAGGGTCATGAAAAATCGGATTACAAATATCTCGGCAACTCATTATCCGATCGACTTCCTTCTTTATGCAAAATTTATGTGTTTTTATCATTTTTTATATTAACTCCTAAAAATAAACAATTTCGATAATTTTTATATACCTTTTATCACAACTAATATTTCGAGAGTCCGAAAAAAATAGGTCCGAAAAATCGAGTTTACTGAAATTCAATAAGCTTCTTTCCATTATTACATACTAAGTACATCCCAAATTTCAAGTCTCTATCGCAATTTGTTCGGGAGATAGAGCGTTTACAGACACACAGACACACACACACACACACAGGTTGGCAAGACGTGCAAACTCAGGACTTTGTGTGTACACCGCCAATTAAGGACTTCAAAAATAACAGACTTAAAAGTTTATTTTCGGTGAATAACTATTACTTATACTCCATTAAATCTGAATCAACTTTTGATTTTTGTTAAAATTTCAAAATTTCCCAATATGTATTTCCGCAATGTAAATGGGGACATTGATACACACCTATATACACAGTGAACTCGATACACACAATGAATTCAGGACTTCATTATTTTACAATCAATTGAGGACATTTACGGTTATGATACACACAATCAACCCCGGACATTCTGAAAAAGTTTTATGCTACTGCATTATTTACACGTTGCTCATTTATGAGTGTAAAAAAATATATTTCAACATTTAATCTTTAAATTCATTTTAATGTTTTTTTTATCTTATTTTATGTACATAAGAAAAATATATTGGAATCGCGAAAATATTCGACTTCCGGTGTTTATTTTCGGTGAATAACTATTATTTATACTCTATTAAATCTGAATCAACTTTAATTTTTGAGAAAATTTCAAAATTTCACAAAATGTATTTTCTCAATGTAAATGGGGGCATTGATACATATCTACATGCACAGTGAACTCGATACACACAATCAATTCAGGACTTCATTATTTTACAATCAATTGAGGACATTTACTGTTATGATACACACAATCAACACCGGACATTCTGAAAAAGTTTTATGCTAAAGTTTTATACGTTGTTCGTTACTGTATTACACGTTGTTCATTTATAAGTTAAAAAATATATTTCAGCATTTAATCATTAAATTCATTTACTTTTTTCTTTACTTTTTTTATGTACATAAGAAGAAAATATTAGAAACGCGAAAATTTTCGACTTCCGGTTTTTGACGGATTTATACGTTTTGGTATATCCTTAACACAATTTAACTATTTTTGGAAAATTTTCTGTCTGTCTGCTGTAGATCTGTGGGTCTTTGTGTGTGTCTGTGTGTGACAGAAATATTTGCAGCATCGCTAGTGCAAAAACTAATGGACAGAATTTCAGGAAATTTTATATTTAGTTGCAACTTAATATAAATTGTAGCTGATTAGATTTTGGTGAATATCGCTGAACAGGTGGCGCTGTTGTTCCACTTTTTCCAGAATTTTTGGGATTGGCAGATCTCGGCTTCTATTGTATGGAATTGCACAACATTTTGCATACAAGGTACTTACAATTAAAAAAAAACATTGCTGCAATTTTTGTGCGCATAAGTTACTAGGGGTGCTGCTATACTGTTTTTTTTCTATCATTTTTGCGATAGTCAAATCAAGGCTTGGAATTACATTGCATGGAATTACACAAAAAATAACATACGAAATGCTCATTATAAGAAATGACATTTGTGTTTATATATATCCTTATAATTCTGCACTACTGTAATACACTGCACTACTACAAAACTGTTTTTCCATAATTACTGAGATGCACACATCTCTACATCTATTTGGAAAAATTACATGAAATTTAATAAACGAATTATTTATCATAAGAAAGTAAGCTCATTCATTTTTTTAGGTATGTATCAGATTATGTATACTCAAGAGGGGGTGCTCTCAAATATGTTTTTAAATTAATAACTCAAATATGTTTCTAAATTAATATATTAGATTTATATAGAGAAAAGTATTGTTATAACCATAACATACTACATTGAATAAGCAATACATCTAATTCTTTAAATTAATACATAATTATCATGAATAACATAAAAAAATGTTTATAAAAGTTATTTTAAAATGAGAAAATAGCTACACTTAAAAAAAAAAAAAAAAAAAAAAACGTTATTATTATTTTTTTTAAATGACAAAAATATATATTAAAATAAATTTTTTGTACTATAAAAATGTTTTGTTTCTAATTACGTGAATGAAATCTTTTTTTTTTCTTTACTTTCGAAAAGTCGAAAATAAAAAAAAAATTACGGACGCATAAGTTTTTGTTTGTTTAGTATTATTTATTAGACTAATATAACAAAAATTAACATAACAAAATTAGTTTTTCGGTATTTGTATCTGTAATACGTTAAACATCAGTAAATGATGACGCTTTGCAATTCGCAAAGTGAGAAAATAACAAATGCGGGTGAGCAAGGACGTAATTCACGCAGCAAGCGAAAGCGGTATTCGCACCGGCAACGAAAGACGTAATAAACTTTGTCAATCGATGGCCTAATGCAGAATACACACCGACAAGCGAGGACATATTACACACCGAACAGTAAGAACAAACGCACACCGGCAAACAGAGACGTAATACACACCGACAATCGAAGCCGTAATACACATCGGCAATCTAGGACGTAATACACACCGGCAAGCCAGGACATAATACACACCGGAGAGCGAGGACGTAACACATACCGGCAAGCCAGGACGTAAAACACACCGGCAAGCGAGTACGAAATACACAAATTTAACTTTTATGAACAATTAATTCTTAAAAAAAAACAAGAATATTTTGAATATTTTTTTTCAAATAAAAACGATATATGACTATCTTATTTTTGTCCCCTTCCTCACTTCCAAAGGGAGAGGGGGATGCAAAATTCGAAAAATCCTGAAATTGGTTTTTAGCTATCCATGTTTGTAATAATTTAAGAAAATAGTCTTATGAATCTCTACTTTCTTTAAAATACGAAAAGATATTAAAAAATCTTGTTTCTAATATCCTGGCAATCTAGGACGTAATACACGCCGGCAAGCCAGGACATAATACACACCGGAGAGCGAGGACGTAATACATACCTGCAAGCCAGGACGTAATACATACCTGCAAGCCAGGACGTAAAACACACCGGCAAGCGAAGACGATATACACAAATTTAACTTTTATGAACAATTAATTCTTTAAAAAAAAAAAAAAAAAAAAAAAAAAAATCTTATGAATATTTTTAAAAAAATAAAAAACGGTATATGAAAATCTTATTTTTGTCCCCTTCCTCACTTCCAGAGGGAGGGGGGATGCAAAATTCTAAAATTCCTGAAATTGGTTTTTAGTTATCCATGTTTGTAATAATTTAAGAAACCAGTCTTATGAATCTCTACTTTCTTTAAAATACGAAAAGATATTAAAAAATCTTGTTTCTGCCCCCCCCCCCGTCCCTTTGGAGGAGGGATACTGAAAATTCTAGGATTTGATTTTTGAATATTCCTCCTTGCGATATTTTAAACCAAAAAATATATGAATATCATTTCTTAATTGAAATATAATGAAAAATGTAAAAAGCTGTATCCCCCCCCCCCTCTACACTCTCGTTGGAGCGCAAATTTTGAAATTTTCAGAAATTAGTTTTTGGGTATATGTCTCCGTAATAATAATATAAGTAAGAAACTTATGAATTCTATTTTTTGTTTTAAATACGAAACGATACATAAAAATCGCGTTTTCGTCTCCAGCCCCTCTTTTGGGGAAAGAAATTTAAAAATTCCAGAAATTGGATTTTAGATATTCGTGTTTGGAATATTTAAAAGCAAAAATAATTGAAATTTCAATTTAAATTGTAATATATAGAAATATTAAGAGTAATTTGAAAATTGTGATTTTGCCCCCCCCCCCTCTCCTTTGGGGAGGGATTTTGAAAATTCCAAGAAATGAATTTTATGTAATCCTCTTTGTGATACTGTAAACCAAGAATCTTATGAATATATTTTTATAAAATAGAAACAATAGTACTGACACATCCCCCCCTTGTGGAGGGGCAAATTTTAAAAATTTCAAAAATTAGTTTTTCGGTATTTGTGTCTGTAATACGTTAAACATCAGTGAATGATGACGCTTTGCATTTCGAAAAGTGAGAAAGTAACAAATACTGATAAGCAAGGACGTAATTCACGCAGCAAGCGAAAACGGTATACGCGCCGGCAACGAAAGACATAATAAACACCGTCAATCGATGGCCTAATGCAGATTAGCAAGCCAGGGCTTAATACACACCGACAAGCGAGGACATATTACACACCGACAATCGAAGACGTAATACACATCGGCAATCCAGGACGTAATACATACCGGCAAGTCAGGACTAAAACACACCGACAAGCGAGGACGAAATACACAACTCTATCACAATTTTAACTTTTATGAACAATTAATTCTTCAAAATAAATCAAGAATCTTATGAATAATTATATTTTTGTCATTTTCCTCACTTCGTGAGGGGGTGGGGGGTGATGCAAAATTCTAAAAATCCTGAAATTGGTTTTTAGCTTTCCATGTTTGTAATAATTTAAGAAAACAGTCTTATGAATCTCTACTTTCTTTAAAATATGAAAATATATTAAAAAATCTTGTTTCTGCCCCCCCGTCCCCGTCCCTTTGGAGGAGGGATACTGAAAATTCTAGGATTTGATTTTTAAACATTCCTCCTTGCGATATTTTAAACCAAAAAATTTATGAATATCATTTCTTAATTGAAATATAATGAAAGCTGTATCCCCCCCCCCCTCTACACTCTCGTTGGAGCGCAAATTTTGAAATTTTCAGAAATTAGTGTTTTGGTATTTGTCTCCGTAATAAAAATATAAGTAAGAAGCTTATGAATTCTATTTTTTGTTTGAAATACGAAACGATACATAAAAATCGCATTTTCGTCTCCAGCCTCTCTTTTGGGAAAAGAAATTTAAAAATTCCAGAAATTGGATTTTAGATATTCGTGTTTGGAATATTTAAAAGCAAAAATAATTGAAATTTCAATTTAAATTGTAATATATAGAAATATTAAGAGTAATTTGAAAATTGTGATTTTGCCCCCCCCCCCTCTCCTTTGGGGAGGGATTTTGAAAATTCCAAGAAATGAATTTTATGTAATCCTCCTTGTGATATTGTAAACCAAGAATCTTATGAATATATTATTATAAAATAGAAACAATAGTACTGACACATCCCCCCCTTGTGGAGGGGCAAATTTTAAAAATTTCAGAAATTAGTTTTTCGGTATTTGTATCTGTAATACGTTAAACATCAGTGAATGATGACGCTTTGCATATTTATTTTAATTCTTAAAAAAAAAAAACAAGAATATTTTGATTTTTTTTTTTTTCAAATAAAAAACGATATATGACTATCTTATTTTTGTCCCCTTCCTCACTTCCAAAGCGCGGGGGGGGGGGGGGGGGGTGATGCAAAATTCTAAAAATCCTGAAATTGGTTTTTAGCTTTCCATGTTTGTAATAATTTAAGGGAAGAGTCTTATGAATGTCTACTTTCTTCAAAATACGAAAATATATGTGAAAATCTTGTTTCTCCACACGTTCCTTTGGAGGCGGGATATTGAAAATTCTACCAATTGATCTTTAGGTATTCCTCCTTGCAGTATTTTAAACCAAGAAATTTATGAATATAATTTCTTAATTGAAATATAATGAAAAATGTAAAAAGCTGTATCCCTAACTCGTTGAAGTGCGAATTTTGAAATTTTCTGAAATTTGTTTTTTATTATTTGTCTGCGTAATAATTTACTTATGAATTCTATCTTTTGTTTGAAATACGAAAGGACACATGAGCATCGCGTTTTTGTCCCCAGCCCCTCCTTTGGGGAAAGAAATTTGAAAATTCCAGAAATTGGTTTTTAGATATTCGTGTTCGGAATACTTTAACGCAAAAATGATTGAAATTTCAATTTAAATTGTAATATACAGAAGTATTAAGAGTGATTTGAAAATTACGATTTTGCTACCCCCCCCCCCTCCCTCTCCCTTCGGGGAGGAATTTTGAAAATTCCAAGAATTGATTTTTATGTATTCCTCCCTGTGATATTGCAAACCAAGAATCTTATGAATATCTTTTTATAAAATAGAAACAATAGTATTGCACCCTTCCCCCCCTTGTGGAGGGGCAAATTTTAAAATTTTCAGAAATTAGTTTTTCGATATTTGTATCTGTAATACGTTAAACATGAGTAAATGAGGGCGCTTTGCAATTCGCAAAGTGAGAAACTAGCAAATACATGTAAGCAAGGACGTAATTCACGCAGCAAGCGAAAACGGTATACGCACCGGGAATGAAAGACGTATTAAACACCGTCAGTCGACGGCCTAATGCAGATTAGCAAGTCAGAGCGTAATACACACCGACAAGCGAGATCATATTACACACCGAAAAGTAAGAGAAAACGCACACCGGCAAACAGAGACGTAATACACACCGACAACCGAAGACGTAATACACATCTGCAATCCAGGACGTAATACACGCCAGCAAGTCAGGACATAATACACAACTCTACCACAATTTTAACTTTTATGAAAATTTAATTCTTCAAAATAAATCAAGAATCTTCTGAATAATTATATTTTCTTTCAAATAAAAAACGATATATGAAAATCTTGTTTTTGTTCCCTTCCCCACTTCGCGGGGGGTGGGGTCAAAATTAAAAAATTCCAGAAATTGGTTTTTAGCTATCCATGTTTGTAATAATTTAAGGCATGAGTTTTATGCATCTCTTTTTCCTTTAAAATAGGAAAATATATGTGAAAATCTTGTTTCTGCCCCACTTCTCTTGGAGGGGGAATATTGAAAATTCTAGGAATTGATTTTTAGGTATTCCGCCTTGCTATATTTTAAACCAAGAAATTTATGAATATCATTTTTTAATTCAAATATAAAGAAAAAATGTAAAAAGCTGTATTGCCCCCCCCCCCCCCCTCCTTCGTTGTAGTGCGAATTTTGGAATTTCCAGAAATTAGTGCTTTGGTATTTGTTTTCGTAATAATTTAAAGCAAGAAGCTTATGAATTCTACTTTTTGTTTGAAATACGAAACGATACATGAAAATCGCGTTTTCGTCCCCAGTCCCTCTTTTGGGGAAAGAAATTTGAAAATTACAGAAATTGGTTTTCAAATATTTGTGTTTGTAATACTCTAAAGCAAAAATGATTGAAATTTCGAGTTAAATTGAACTATTAATTGTAATTTGATAATCGCCCCCCCCCTCCCTCTTCTTTCGGTGAGGAATTTTGAAAATTCCCAGAATTGATTTTTAGGTATTCCTCCTTGTAATAGTGTAAACCAAGAATCTTATGAATATCTTTTTATAAATTGAAATATGTTCATGTTTTTCTTTTCGCAAATCAGGCTTCAAACAAAATCCAAGATGTGTGATATATTTTTTCACACTTAGATAAGGAAGCTTATTTAAACTGCTTGTAAGCAGACATGCTCGAAGCAATGTGTTTGTTTTCACTTTCTTCTTTTTATCAAAGATATTTTTGGAGCGGCCTGATTTGACATTATGTGGGGTGGGGATGGGGACAGGAAGACTAATGATTTCTAATAACTTTTCACGAATACCATGTTCTCGTCGTATTCGTTAATAACATTTTTTCAACAAGCCCTTGAAATAATGCTTAGCGTTTAATCTGTTAACAAAATAAAAATGTCAAATGCCTTAATATTTGTGCTGTGTCACGTGTCATCTGTTTGACATTTTATAATCAAACATAAATTCTCAATTCTATCGTAGCTTTGAGGCCCTACCTAGGCACAGTATTATTTTGGAGGCCTCCCAAATAATATTATAAATAAGCTCGAACCTCAACACATATTTGGCCCTCTACTTTTCACATTTACTAAAGCTAAAATGTATATAAATAGTATAAGTTTTTTTAGCCTAAAATTCAAACTTATTTTTGATAAATCAATATGATTATAGAGGGAAAATAGTCTTGCATCTGAATATTAAAAGCTGTCATTAAATTCTTTTCTTCCCCTATTTATCGAAAACACAGCTATTTATTTTTTTTTAAATTTATAAATATGTTCTACAAATTTACATCTTAAACACAAATTAAAGTAAGGGGTTTAATTTGATTTATTTTTTAATTTTAATTATCACTAATAAATAAGAGACAAACTCAAAGTGGATCCACCTCATATAATTTCCAAGGAGTATGGCACCATTAATTTAAACAAGAAATCTTTGCCTAATATATTTTTTTTAATTAAAAAACTTTCTGCAAATTATCACATAAATTGTAATATTTTTCTGCTATTAAATAAGGTGAAAAATTCTATACGAAAATTTTGGTAGAACTGTACGTAACCTGTAACTTGTATATAAAAAGTATCAGTGGAAAGTAATAATAATAAAAAATATCTGTAGGTTTCTATATGATAGAAAAACCATCAAAAAATAAATGTAAACTTAAGTAATAAAACAAATTAAGGAGTAACACCGCTTTAACCTTCCAAAATTTCAAAACCACTTTTTTGTTTTTTAAAGTACTCTTTATACACATAGAAATCTTATTTTATTGGCTATAAATTTCTATAGAAAGTGAAGGGGTAATTTTGAGGTTATAGAAGTAGAGAGTGCCGCAGCAAGTGAACAGCAATAAAAACTTTACTTTTTTTCCCCTCCATAACGGCAATTTTCAAAATCAGTGGACACTCTATCTCCACCAATTTTCAATCAACAAACTTTATCTTTTTGGAAATTAATCGTGAAGTATTTTTCTAGGGAAATGCGTTGGATGTGACGATTTATTAAGAGATATTATATTTTACAGATATTATATATTATAGTTATAATATTATAACTATAATTCTATATTATTCGATAATATTATTCGATAATATTATTCGATTATATTATTCGATATATTTAATACCGATTGCTCGCTTTTTTTATAACTGTAATGCAACAGAAATTTTGGTTGAAAATTTACATTTTACCAAAAATGCATATATATATCTTATCTAACTATATACTATCTTATCTAACTATATCTATATCTTATTTTTATCTAACGAAAAGGGATTTCCGTCAAATTAACTTTTCACACGTATTTGCTCTATTTGAGCATGCGTAAACTTAAATCTAGAAGCTAACCATTTTTAGAGTACACTCGAATGGGAAAAGGGTGGCCGAGTGGTGTCAGGCGGGTTTTTTCTCTGTTCCGATCATCGTGTCGGTTCGACCCCCGCTACGGACGGATTGTTTTTTCTTATTTTATTGGCAATAATTCATTTTAATAATGCCATACTTAATTCAGGAGGAAAAGTTACATAATTTGTATTTTTTTTTATTCGCATGCTTTACAATTAAAATTTAACACCCAAGAATATTTTATTTTAATTAATAAATTTATATTAAAAGTATTTAAATTAAAAGATCGTGCATGTAATTATCGATTAAATAAATTGAACAGGTCTAAAACTTTAATTATATTTGGTATGACCTTTATCAAGATGTCATATATATAATAAGATAAGTATGTAATTCTTTTTCGTAAAAAAAGGAAAAAAAAGGAGAGAAAAAAAAAGGAGAGAAAAAAAAAAAGAAGGAAAAATATTCATACAGGAATTCTAAATTATCTTGATATCCATGATCTAACCATTAAACAATGTGTGAAAATAGAAAGTGCAAATTCAAGTAATTAAAAAACATGTATCGTAATCGTTAGGAGCAAACAGCAAATTTTAAATTCTGGGTTTTAGAATCAGACTAATAAAAATTAATTTAATGAAAAATTTTAAAGCTCGTGTAGTTAATTAAAAAAAATAGAAATACTAAATATTGTTATTTTTTCAAAACATTGGGGCTGTGGTAAATAAAATTTAACAACCGCCAATATTTTTTTAATTACTTACTTTATATTATAAAAATATTTATAAAAATATTTAAATTAAAAATTTTGCATGTTGATACATATTAAATAAAGAACTAATTATTAAAGATAAATTAATTTTGAGACTGTAGTAAGTAAAAATAAATCATTCAATTAATATTTTTAGTTAAATTCGTGCTAAATTAATTCGAGTATAATAGAATGTAAATTAGAAGCTTAAAATATCTAACTACATAAATTGAGTAGGGTGGACTGACAACAAAATCTATCGTTATATATAGGAATCGCTTACACAATATAACAATTCATAAAATTTTCAATACCTAATTAATTTAAAAGCAGCTAATTAAAAATACAAGCATATTTCTAAAGGAGTTTTCAAGTTATTTACCGCCAAATCTTGACGGGTACTATCTAGTACATATTTAAAAACTCTTATGTATTTCACTTGCTTTTGGACTTTTATTATGTTGTTCTAGATCAAGTGTATGATGATTTATCCTGTCCCCCACTAGCCCTTCTTTTTTCAAAACGGTCCCTCCCATCATCAGTCAAGTCGCCATTTTTTACTATATAAAATTAAAAAATATATTTTTTCTTCTTTAATATTATGTAGTATAATAAATTATTGTAAATGAATTTTTATAAATAATTCATATTTCTTTTAAAACAATTTCCGAAACAACCTTAAATTCCAAGGCTGTGGGTGCCATTCCTAATGGTGTTACCCATTAAAGTACTTAAATGTTGTAAACAGGTATCTAAAATGATTGAAAAAACTTTTTGTATAATAATTGAATTTTAATCTTAAAATAAAGTTCAGGTTACATTAACATTTAAGGCCTATTTAAGGATATACCTACAAGGAAAAATGGAAAACTGTTTTATTCACTCATATTAAAAAGTTATTTGATTTGAATATTTTAATCAAAGCTGAATTTAGAACTCTGTGTAAGAATAGAAATTGGTAGAATAAACTTTATACGGCATAAGGAATATTCCTTTTTTAAGTCATTTTATTCAAAACAGTTATTTTGCGAATTACGCACACGATTTCATGAAAATTGAACCAAATTTTCGTGAAATTTCAACGTTTTTAAAGAAAATGTACATATCCGAAATAACATATAATATTGATACTTATGCTAATATTAATAAAATTATGCTTGTTTCAAGTTTTTAAAGTGTCTAATTTTTAAGACTATTTATTTTATATTATTGAAAGGGTATGAGACTTGTTTTTAATAACAAGTCATTTTAAGAAAACACTATTTCTCTAAATATCTAAAAACATAATAACGCAAAATGGTTAAGGGTCCTCTTCACGCACTTGAAAACACCCGCTCGCTAATGTTAATCCTATGGAGCATTATTTTTTATATTTGCCATAACTTTTATATATTTGACACATACACGGGAGTACTGGCTCTGAGCCAGGCTCCTCTGGCCGGCCCTTAAAGACGTTCTAGTAAATTCTAACTGTTGATTTTTTTTTATTAGTTATTTTAATTTAAAATTTATACGTAAAATAAAAAATCCCTGATGTCTCGGCCTTCAGGCACATTTAGATTTCGAAGACGCGGACCATAGAGCACCTGTTTATTGAGAATTCCAGAGGAAGGACCTTTTTGCCATGATGCGGCAGTTGGGATCACCCTATTCGAAATCTACTTGCCCCTGTAGGCGGAGCCGGCAGGGATTTTTTAGCTTTTAATCTTTTTTTTTTTTTTTTTGTAAGATTTGATTCTATAAAATACTTGTCAATATAAAAGTTGTAGATAGTATTAAGAATATTTGTAATAAATTTAAGCTGATTTGATATCTTATGAACTGACGAAGTTATGACTTTTTTTCTTCTTAAACTCCTATCCCGCCCCCTCCCCCTTGATGCCATTTTTGATGATATTAAAACTTTGTCATGCATAAATTTTTGGCCCTTTTCCTAGAAATAATAATAACTTAAAAATCGATATGTATATATGTATAATAATTAAGAAGTTATGTTTTTTTTTCTGTTTTCTATAAAAAAAAAAAAAAAAAAAAATCCCCCCCCCCTCATTGGTTCAATTTTCCCCATTAACGAACTTGAACGAGATTTTATGCATCAGTTTGGAAGAGATTTGGGGAGAATTATGAAAGTAATCGTGTCCATAAAAAAGTTATATTGATAGCTAGACAGATATATATAAAGTTTTTAACTGGGAGGAGGTTTTGTGTTCAAAATTGTGGAAGTTGTTGTGCCCATAAAAAAGTGATATAGATAGATAGATAGATAAATAGATAAAGTTTTGAACTGCGGTTGGTTTTGGGTTCTAGGAGTCATTATCGGCGTAGATCTGTAAAAAGGTTTCAGAAATTCCAACATGTTGATAATGTAATAGGTAGTTTTTCTTACAAAATCTACTTCTTTTTCTGGTATTTTATTTAAAAACCACGACCGAAACTGGGCCCGCTAGGTGAACCGGGTCCTGGTAATTTGTACCGGCACTACTCCCCTCTGTACGGCCTGGTCATACTTAAATCAAAATATTATTTTGGTTAAATATTACAATTGTTTACTGCAATACTTTTTATTACATTTAAAAGTTAAATTCTTATGAAAATCGATTTTCTAAGATATTTAATAGAAAAGTTTGACTACTTTTAATTATTTGTCATAAAATCAACATTAAAACTGTTATTGATTCATATTTAAAGGAGAAAAGAATATTCTAAAATTAAATATATATTCTGCAATGGAATATTAAAAGCAAGAGGAACGGTAATGCATCAACGCATAATAAAATAAATTAAATAAAAAATATATTATTTAATAATGTTAAAAAAAAAACCCTGCACTTTAAACTTGGAGTATTGACACACCTGTCCTACTGACTGTGACTCTTATTCATCTCAGCGGAATTTCACGCGACGCACCTTTTACCAGATTTCACTGACCAGCCAGATGTTGTCAGCAGGAACTTAGACAAAGGACTGAGAGGGTGTGCAAATCGCTTTAGATAATAAATAGCGTCCCTTTAACATCTGCTAAAATTCGGGGATATTTTCAAGTAGTAAATAAATGCTTGATATTGTGTTGTTTCTTTTTTTACCTTTACAGAATAATTCTTTAAATACCTTTTAAAGATTTTTTTCTTTTAATTTCTTTAAAAGAAGAAAGAAAAAGAAAATAGATATCATAATCTTTTATTTATTTATTTATTTTAGAAAATGCATATAAATTTTACTATAATTGCTCATTAAAAAAAAAATGTTTTATTTTTTATTTTTGTTAAGCTGATATCAACAATTTTGCATATATATGCATTGAATATTTATAGATACTGCTTAAACTTTGTGTCACAGTTAGGAAATAATTTTCAAACACAATAATAAATGTTTCTGATATTTTAATTCAGATTGCATAAAACTAAAGATTATTATTATTATTATTTGTATATAACAATAATTATCTATCATATAAAATTTGTTAAGTATCTCTTACATCAGTTGTCAAGCGAACCATCAAAATAATATGATAACCATCAGTTAGCAATATACAAAGATATATCTAATATACAAACAGGAAAAAATGTCGACTAGATTAAGAATACATGAATGTTTTATATACATAGTAACATTGGAGCAAAAACGTTTTTTGGGGTCAAAAGAAATTATAAATAAAAAAAAATTCCTAAAAAATACATTCCTTTTACTAAATGAAAACAGTTTTTTTTTTTTTTTTTTTTTTTTTAATAATGTATCAGAAAATTCTTTCAATCTGTGGAAAAGTAGCATGGCAGAAACTTTTTTACAGGTACAAAGTAAAGTTTTCGAAAATATTACATCTTTTAAGGAATTCCTAGACGATAGTAATCGAGAAATAAATATTTAATGTAATTTTCGAAAAACATATGATATAAAAGCAGAAAAAAGTATTATTTTTTTATGTCGCAATTTTAACCCTATTAATATAATATCTGCTAGGACAATTAACCCCTTAACAATGGGAGGTTATTTGACACCATAAACTAAAAATAGGCACAATACACCACTTTTTCCGTACTAAAATATTTGCTTTATGTAATTGAATGCAATGTCTGCCGATTAATAAATAAAAGATTGCGTTTAAAATTTACTGGTGTGAAAAAGCTTTTAGTAACAAAACAAGCAAACTCTTCTTGCCCGAACTGAGTTCGGGCTTCACTGTTAAGTGGTTAAACCGAACCTAAGTAGTCACAGGGCCAGATTAAGACATGGACTCACGGGGTACTGGTCTAAGGCTCATAAACTTGGAGGGCCCCAAATCTATATACTTTAACTCTATCGACAGAGGATATTGAACTGGACCTAAGTGATCATAGAGCCAGATTAAGGCAACGGCATACATGGCACTGGTATAGGACCTCATAAGTTTGTGTGTGTGGATGGGGGGGGGGGGGGGTGGAGAGATCCAAATCAGTAGATAAATAATTGTAAAAGTAAGTAGGTAAAACATTGACTGTTATGATTAACCCGTAATTCCCGTTGTTGAACGTCTAAGCTTGTATAACTTCATAATGCATAATATATTGACATCGGAAGTTACTGGTTAATCACGTCTGAAAATTCATGAAAAGTCTGATCATGAAAATCCCGTCTGAATATTTACCCAATCACACAGGCATTTAAAAGTTATAAGAGTATTCTCATGTATTTTCTTTTTACCCTGCAACTTGTAACGCACATCTTTCTAACACATTTACAAAGACATTTTTATATATAAAACTGTGCAATTTTTAGGTATTACTATTTAGGGTGTCATGAATGTGAATAGCGGAAAATTTAAAAGAGTAGATTGAAAACTTCTTTTTATAAATTTATTTTGGAAAGGAGGGGGAGGGTGAGTACCAAAATCCATGCTTGTTCGGGTGAAAAATTATCATAGTTTCGGCACTGCAAGCCAACGGTGAACCAATTGAACAAAATATTCCAGAAGTATAAATTATATTTTCGCAGTGAAGAGAGGATGAAGTAGGGGGAAAGGATTATCTCACAATTGGGGGGGGGGAGATGGATTTTTCGTTAATTTATTTACGTCTCAAACAATTAAAAAAGTTGGAAATTGTGCGTTAAACGTGATATATGAGGTGCGTTCGTCTTATAACTAGTTTCACAATGTAAAAAAAAAAAAAAAAAAAAAAATCATCCTCATTATTTCAGTGAAATGAATTATGTCGTCTGCTAGAAGCGAAATGAGCATGCTTTTTTTTTTTTTTTCTCCCTTGTTATGTATGCCACGTTTACAAATGCGAATTTTTTTTCACCATGGAGATCTTACTTTGCGAATGATTACCTCCATGGCTTAGTATTTTTATGACTCATAATGAACGAATCTCCTATGTTTATTGACTCTAATGGATTGAGATATTCGGTTAACCTGATTTTCACTGAAGTTATCTCAGAATCTATACATTGTTGAATGTAACTCATTCTCAAGCAAACAATTTTTCTGAACGAGCTTTCTAAAAATGTATCTTTTGTGTGAATTTTATTCGATTAAATAATTTTGAATAAAAATGGCCGCTTGCCATATGAAAAAAAAAGTGGTTAGCCCGTATTTGTTTTCCTCAGCCCCATGACTTGCGCTTTTATTATATAGATTACATATGAATATGATAGGATTTAACAGAATAAAGAAAACTTTCATTAATAACTTTTTAAGTTTTGATTCGATTTTCCTAAAATTTGAAATGACTCGACAAAATTCTGCATCGATTATATATATTAAATTGCAAATTATTTGGTTGGGTAGTTTTTGCGCTGTTATATGCGGACAAATGGACGGACGTACGGACGGACCAGACGACGACTATAGGTGCTACGTATTTATATAATTACGAACGCACCTAGCTAAAAACAAAAAATATATCACATTTAAAAAGAAACATTCGTTATTAAAATAATGATACATGATATTTTCACAATATTTTATTATTAACAAAATTGCTTTGATATAGTGAAAATAGTCTTTTATTTAAATTTCTAATGATAATATATATTTTTCTTGTTAAAAATAGTTTGTAACATTTGGAGATCAGTAACATTTTTATAAGAATTGTATTTTGAAGAGCTCAATATATATTAATACATTTTTATTGATAGATAGAAATTGTACTAAAATAAAATAAAATACACTGAAAGTAACAAAATATTAAACTTTTATGTATAAAAATTTTCTCACTCTCTCTCATTATTATTATTTTCTTTTTATATGGACTTTAAGAATCCTTGTATTTCTTTGATATAAAGTACAAGAACCAGAAAAATATATATGCAATATTTTACTAGTAAATGTTTATTATTATTATTATTATTATTACTAATAATAATGTTCAGAAAATTTAAAATAGTTGCAATAATTCCAGAACATAAAAATCTCATAGCGGAATAAACAGAATGGTGCACTCAGAAAAAAACACAACGTAAACTGAAGTAGTACTGTTTGCTCGACAAATGTTACGACACTATACAGCGCTAAATATGCCTAGAATAACATCTAATTCCAGTACTGAAATTACCTGATCTATCTTTTAATATGTTAAACTAATATTTTCAATTTTAAAATTTCGACAATATGGGAATATGATTCATTTATTTATTTTGGTAATAATGAAAAAATCAAAGAAAAGCAGCCTTAATGAACATTCTTAATATTTTTCTAATTATTATAGTCTTTAAATTTGTTGATTTATGTTTTAAAAAGATTGTAAGTATGTTTTAAGTTCGTCTGTAGGCAGAAATATGTATTAATTTATTGGTGAAATTTATTAATTAATATATAGGTTATATACTGAGTATTTAAAAATTTGTCACAGCGTTTCTGTTTTTGAACGGCTTAAAGTGGCTCTCAAAGGACCAAATTGACTGAAAGCTTATAATTCAATATTGTATCTATACATGCATGATATAGTGAGTAGCACTCCACATTGTAAAACTATCTTTTCTCAATATTTGCTTCAAGCATACTTTTCTCTTAATTTTCCATAATGGACCACACTGAAAAAAAAATCTAGTTTCTTATTTTGTAATTAAAGTAACAAATATTTTGGAAAATATCGTCAAATTTGCATTTACAATAGAATTTTTTAACATGACAATTACGAAATGATGGTCATCTGCGAGCAATATGCTATAATTGAAGATTTATTAAATGTGTAAAAAATGTATGAAATCTTTTCTATTTTTTGGTATGTAAATGCTATTACCTGATACATTTAATATGTGAAACAAGGTTATGAATATAATAGAAATTTTATGTGGTTGAGCTGGTAAAAATTAATCATTTAAATTTTCTCTAAATGTGGTCAGGATTTCGTTTGGCTGGTTGCTTTATTCTCAAAAGTTAAATTTTGTTACAAGGCTAAAAGTGTAATTAAATTTAAATCTATTTCTATAATAATTCAAATCTCCTTCAAAACATATATAGTCCCCTGTTGCTGTTTAAATAATATATATATTTTTTTAATCAAAAGTAAAATATTATTATAAACAACAATAGTTTTTATTTCTAATATTTTATTGAACTGTAATGCATAAAATATATTAATTTCAACCATAAATGTTTTTTATATAACTCGATGACTCTAATAGCAAAGATTTTGTTTGAGATGATGCGGCTTATTTAAATAAATCATGCGTATAATTTTTGTTTGAAGTGTGCTCAATTATATATATATTTGAGCATTACCGTATCATCTCAAACAAAATCTCTCTCTCTCTCTCTCTCTCTATATATATATATATATATATATATATATATATATATATACATTATATATATATATACATATAACATAAAGTTTTTTTTTTTCAGACTAAAAGTGAGACATCTTGCTGCACTATGAAAAGTACCTAATTGAATATTAAACACAATAAATTATTTTGTAAGGTTTTAACTGACATTCAGTATTATAGTTTATTCTCAGCTATATATTTAGCTAACTATACATTTGTAGTAACTCCTCTATACCGACCCGATAAAAGATGGTGAGTGGTAGCGAGATCGGATCGTTGGCACAGAGAATTTCTCGCATAAATTAGAAAATAGAATTTTATTGTATAACAATGTTAATTCTAATGAAAAATATATACAAGACGTCAATACAGCATTTAATTATTTTTCGTGAGTCAATCGCTTATAAATTAATGACCTCTTGACTCCAAGTGTAACTGAAACAAACAAAAGTCTCTAAACATTTCAGACAGTCGTGACTACAAAACAAAGTTCATTCGGACCAAGGCTCGTCCGTTCCTTCTCTTCGGAAGATCTACTAATGCTCGTTAATTCTCAGTCTAAGAACTCTCACTCTCGCACTTGGTGTGCTTTTTCACTTCGCTGGGATTTTCAGCGGATACCTGCTGTATCAATTCTAGAGGTCGGACCTCACTAGCGCTTACACCACGCTGAGTTAGAAACTGACGTTTCCTTTTCCCTTCTCCAGGGAGTCAACACTCTCCTTTTCGATCTCTCCAAAAACTGTCCTCTCTCACTTTTTCATTCTCGCAGGAGAACTTCTTCTGGGGGCGGGGGCTTTGTCGAGGCGGGCCCCTCGAAACTCTCCAGCCTCTTAGCAGCCTTGAGATCCCTCTGTTTCGTTTTCACTAAGTCCGTCATTGGACGTTCTAAGACAAAGGGCAAAGTTTCGGGCGCAAACATAAAAATCGTGTGCAGAGATCGCTTCTCTCGCAGATGAACTCTTTCCCACGAACTCGGCAAGGATCAAAGCATAAGACCCCTTTTTGGGTAACGCCTTACCACTTCATCACTGTCCGAACTTTCCGCTCACAGTATAATAGAATTCGGCGTCTGCTAGTCTTCAAGGCAAAAATAGCGAGGGAAGGTATGCAGTTAAGTGTACTCACAGGAAATGCTAGAATGACACATAGTGCAGCTGGATGTCGAAGCTCAATTCTTTACAGCACCTCCTCCTCAAACGATTCTTAAGGGTGAAACACTAAGAATCTCTAAGAGTCGGATAAAGAATTGCAAGCTCAAATTACATCAGAGTGGCAAGAAATAAAACATACATGAATAAGATAATACTACCTTCCTTTTTTTTCCGCGCTCTGATAAGAAATCATGAACATATAATGAAATAAAACACAGTGAAATAAAAAATAAAAAATCTTAAAATAATTATATACAAAAGTTTATCAAGAAATCTCCTTAAACTCGACTCAGACAATCAACATGCGGAATGTCTTTGCCTGCGCGATGAGAAATGGCATAATTATAAGGTTGCAGAGCTAAGGACCACCTTAATAATCTGGGATTATTTCCAGAATTTCTTTTTAGAAACACCAAAGGATTGTGATCGGTTTCGATAGAAAAGTTTTGTCCATCAATATAATGCCTTAACTTTTTTATCGCAAAAATAATCCCTGCACACTCTCTTTCAGTGGCGCAGAAACTTTTCTCACTATCAGTAAATTTTCGACTTAAATATATTATGGGGTGCTCTTCCGATCCCTCTCTTTGAGCCAAAACCACGCCAATACCTAAGTCACTAGCATCAGTTTGTACTATGAATTCTTTCTGAAAATTAGGAGCGTAAAGCACCGGTTCTTCAGTAAGTTTCATTTTCAAAGTCTCAAAGGCTTTTCCCATTTCGTCGCTCCATGCAATCTTTTCTTTTTTATTTTTCCCTTTAAGCGCCCTCGTTAATGGTTCTACAATCACTGCATAATCTTTTATGTACCGGGAATAATATCCAGCCATTCCCAAACATCTACGAATTTCAGTTTTCGATTTCGGAACCGGTAATTCCTTAATTGCCCTTACTTTCGCCTCAGCTGGCCTCCGTCTACCCTCACCTACAATATGCCCAAGATATTTTACGGTTTTCTGAGCGAACTTGCATTTCGCCAATTTGATTTTTAGTTTCGCGTCATTAACCCTTTTTAATACTATTTCTAGATGACGCATATTGTCCTCCCAACTATCTGAAAAAATCGCCATATCATCTAGATACGGTAAACAGAATTCCTCAGGTGCGTTTATTTCCCGCGTTAAGATATCTGCTAACTCCACCCGTTTTCTGTAAGGCTTTACTAAACTCAAGTGAGAAATCTGGGATTTCTGTCGCCTCCCAGGAACATTCACAATATAATTCGTTTCCGTAATTATTGAGTCATTTCTTCCCGGCCCTACCCGACTATCTGACATTTTAATTGGCTTTCTGGTAGTTAAAACTAAAACCTCATCTTTCACATTAAGCTTCCGTTTTACCGCCTTTCTGTCAAACCAAAATTTCCCCTTTTCTCGTTTTTCTGACACATTTTCAACGGCTAAAACTCGACCTCTTTTTAACCTGTTCGTGAGATTAAACACACATCCCTTCACGAATTTATTTTCCTCCGTTTCTCTTATCCATTCTCCAAATACTAACGCTTTCAAGAGTTTTCTAACTTTTCGATGCCAACATGCAATACTATCGCTTATCGAATCTCTCATCTCAACACAGAACCGTTTTAGAAATGCGGTCGCTAAATCATTCATCAAACTTCTCCCGAAGTCAAAGTATCCTGACACATTTCCTTTAACTTTCCCTTTCCCTAAGTGTAATGACACTTTTTCAAGGCATGCACCAAAAATATCTGCCTGATAAGGCAATGGGACAAGCACCTGCTTCCCCACATTCACGCGATTGTCTCTGGCTTTTGCCACTATCAAAGAATCTCCCGCATTACAACGCGTTTCTTCAAATTCCCCTTTTCCTCTAATCTCTTCGAGATATGGATACCTGTCATTTTCCATTTTACTAACCCCTCTTTCAATGTTTGCTAAGATCGAAGATTCCTCACATATCGGCAAAGGCGATAATCCCTTATCTACACTGACCAGTTCAGTAGGGCTTTCTAGATTTTCACCCTCTAGTTTTGAATTCAACGCTTCCGCTTCACTGCACTCGCGAAAAATTCCCCCTTCTCTTTCTTTTACTGAATTCAAAGTTTCCGTTTCAACATTCCCGCTAGAAATATCCACTTCTTTTCCTTCCTCGGAAATCAAAGTTTCCGCTTCAACATTTCCGCTAGAAATTTCTTTTTCCCCCTCGGAAATCATAATTTGTTTATTTACCGGATTCGGAGCTGGGCCACCCTTTTCTCTCGTTTGAGCTCGTGTCAAAACTGCATTCATCAATTCGGGTTTTTTCTTCGCCTGTTCTAACAATTTTTGAGTGTGATTACCCAACAAATAGTAAAACATATCTGAATCTTTATTGTTAACTCCCGCTGTCGTTTCAATAACCCCCACGCCTTCAATTTCTAAAGTGACCTCTGCTATAGGTAAACAGTATAATTTACTGTCCAGCGGAGTCTTAATCCATACGTGATCTCCATTCAATTTATCTTGACTGACCAAGTCGTATGCGATGATGTCAATTTCACTCCCAGTGTCAGTTAAAGCAGTTGTCTGAATTCCATTCACTAACACTTTACTCAAATAAGGGGAGAAGGTTTTTTCAAGTGTCGGTTTACTTATTAAGTGACCGACCCGCGCAACATCTCTCTTTTTAATTTCCGGACAATCTACTCTGTAGTGACCGCTTTGAAAACACGCGTAACACTTGACTTCTCGCCTTTTTTCGTAAACCCTTTCCCTTTCTTTATGATCATCGCGATCCCTCCAGTTAAAGTTAGTCTCCGGATTTCTGTTACCGTTTCGCCCATTTTCAAAAGTCCTGGGTCTTTCAAATTTCTTCTCTAAAGGGAGTTTCGGATTCCAAGTTTTTTTAGACGGGCGCTTGATTGCCTCGTACGCATCTAAAAGCCTTACTAATTCTTCGGGATCTTTAATCTCCGCCCAGTTATCTATAAAATGTTCGCGCATTTCTGGAGACGCTCTCCGTTTGATTTGGTCCGTGACAAGCAAATTTTTCAAACCCTCAAAATCCGAAACTTGTAAGCATGACAGCCATCCTTCTAAAAAACTATTAAGTTCAAAGATCAGGTCCTTCCAAACTGAATTAGGATTTCGGGGATGCTGACTAAATTTTTGTCTGTACGTCTCTGCATTCAAACGATATCGTTCTAACAATTTTTCTTTCACATATTGAAAATCATCAATTTTGTCTTCGGGTTCTCTCAAAATTAACTCGGCCATTCCCACAGGTAATAATGATAGTAAATTCGTCACCAACTCATCCGAATTTAGATTACATTTTTTTGCCTGTCTCTCGAATAAATTCACAAACAACGAAATATCCGAATTCTTTTCATCAAAGCGATGCATAATTGTTTTTAGGGGTAAATGATTCGTTCTAACTGAGATGCTACTGGATGCGGTACTCCGGTCATCTGACTCTTGTGTCGCTTTTAACCTAGCTAACTCATGTTCGCGTTCTTTTTCTTTTTCTGCTTTCTCCCACAATCTATCTTTCTCTTTATTCTCTGCCAATAATCTATTTTCCCTATCTTTTTCTATAAGTTTAATTTGTGCTAAAGCTAGCTCTTTCTCAAATCCCTCTGACGACTCTATTTTTTTTATAATTTTCGGTACAGTATCATTTTCCTCTAAAATGACCTCAAATTCGTAAGCTAACGTTTGCAAATCAGCTTTCCTAAAATATTTAAGCTCCGACATTTTTAAAGTATAAAATTAGAAATTATCTTTCCCACAAATATGAAACAATACAATAAGATTAAATCAAATCCTACCAAGTGCGTCAAAATATTACCAAAATATACGCTCATAAAAAGTACGCATAACAATAATATATAAGAAATATGCAACATATGAAATTAAGCAACCCTATCCTATCGTCCACATTCACCTTGGTATTTGGTTATAAAATACATATGGGATCAATTTCACACAAAACAACAATTTCAAATTCAAAAAGTACAGTAAAAATATTTTAAATTGCAAAAGTCTCATTCAATTCCTTTTTTTTTTTTTCAATCAATGGTGGTCTTAATCTCTGCATCCACTCTTAAAAAATTTAGAATAATTCACAAAAAACATATAAAATCAACTCTGTTATCGTAAAATATGAAATGCGTTCAATACTTTTTTTTTTCAATGAACTCTCATTTATAGATTCAGCTAAAATTTTGTAACACTGCACAACTCTCAGTTTGCAATAAATTAATTCAACAATAATTTAATTTTTAACTACAAAATTTGTCTATTAAATAAGTTACAGTAATCTCGGAAGTATCTCATCATACTTTTTTTTTTTCTACCGGAAAAATTTCTCAAAATATTTACTCTCACAAAAATTAACATACAACTTTTTTTTTTTTTTTGAAGCCTACAACACCTATACAAACAATAATAACAATTAAAGCCACTCTGAGTATAAAAAGAGCTTACCTCCATTACTAAGAGTCTTTCAGGGCGTCAGAAGCACAGACTTCAGAGATTCTCAGGAGCACAGACGGGGTTCTCTGTCACACTTTTCGGATGGGGGAACACTCTCCAGAATTCTTGGTAGATTTCTCTTTCTGATGGGGGAACACTCTCCAGAATTCTTGGTAGATTACTCTTTCTGATGCTGTGTTGATCCACAGGGGTGTCTAAGGAGACTCAGGTCACAAGTCACAAGGAGACTCTTTCTTGGAGCACTTTGATGATTTAAATTTCAGAGTCCACTCTTTGTCTTTAGAGAATGTCATTAATTTTTGCTAATTAATCCATCACCGCAAGCCACCAGTTGTAGTAACTCCTCTATACTGACCCGATAAAAGATGGTGAGTGGTAGCGAGATCGGATCGTTGGCACAGAGAATTTCTCGCATAAATTAGAAAATAGAATTTTATTGTATAACAATGTTAATTCTAATGAAAAATATATACAAGACGTCAATACAGCATTTAATTATTTTTCGTGAGTCAATCGCTTATAAATTAATGACCTCTTGACTCCAAGTGTAACTGAAACAAACAAAAGTCTCTAAACATTTCAGACAGTCGTGACTACAAAACAAAGTTCATTCGGACCAAGGCTCGTCCGTTCCTTCTCTTCGGAAGATCTACTAATGCTCGTTAATTCTCAGTCTAAGAACTCTCACTCTCGCACTTGGTGTGCTTTTTCACTTCGCTGGGATTTTCAGCGGATACCTGCTGTATCAATTCTAGAGGTCGGACCTCACTAGCGCTTACACCACGCTGAGTTAGAAACTGACGTTTCCTTTTCCCTTCTCCAGGGAGTCAACACTCTCCTTTTCGATCTCTCCAAAAACTGTCCTCTCTCACTTTTTCATTCTCGCAGGAGAACTTCTTCTAGGGGCGGGGGCTTTGTCGAGGCGGGCCCCTCGAAACTCTCCAGCCTCTTAGCAGCCTTGAGATCCCTCTGTTTCGTTTTCACTAAGTCCGTCATTGGACGTTCTAAGACAAAGGGCAAAGTTTCGGGCGCAAACCTAAAAATCGTGTGCAGAGATCGCTTCTCTCGCAGATGAACTCTTTCCCACGAACTCGGCAAGGATCAAAGCATAAGACCCCTTTTTGGGTAACGCCTTACCACTTCATCACTGTCCGAACCTTCCGCTCACAGTATAATAGAATTCGGCGTCTGCTAGTCTTCAAGGCAAAAATAGCGAGGGAAGGTATGCAGTTAAGTGTACTCACAGGAAATGCTAGAATGACACATAGTGCAGCTGGATGTCGAAGCTCAATTCTTTACACATTTAATACGGTACATTTTCTTTCATTATTGAAGGATTGTTTATTACTGCATAAATAAAATTCATGAATAAATGTGAATTTCATTCACAATTATTTAGGAATTTGATTTTGACAATCCATAGGAAAAATCAACACAGAAGGATTTAAATTATTCGAGAGTAATTATTTATGTGTCATGTTTTATTCATTTTATTGTTTAAT
Organism: Maratus michaelseni; assembly: GCA_963931845.1. Taxonomy (NCBI): domain Eukaryota; kingdom Metazoa; phylum Arthropoda; class Arachnida; order Araneae; family Salticidae; genus Maratus; species Maratus michaelseni. The sequence goes on along the minus strand of OZ007598.1, from coordinate 3,706,891 downwards.
TTTTAACCATTTCAATACTTTATTCTTTTAATTAAAAAATACATCCAAAATTCTCATTGTGAAAAATATAATAAAAAGTAAAAGTCACGGAACCATCTACAATATCACATACACAAAAAACAAAAAAAGATTTTTACATATGTCACTCTCTTGGATAAAATTTTAAGCTTATTTTAGCCTGAAGCAGATTCTCCCCACTCCCCACTGGACACGAACCTGAAAGTCTATTCATTAAAGAATTTTAAGGAAAGCATTTAGAGAAAAACTGGATTATCCACTTTATTCCTGGTATAGGGAAAGGGGATGCTGCATTTTCATTTGCCATTTCCGCAATGGTGTATATTTGGTTATCAGTAGAAAAACTTCTTCAACCTGCAAAATGTACTTTAATTTAAATATTGTATGCCTAATCTACTAGAATGAACTGGATGTAAAAACTCTGTATTTTATTAATTTTTTTTTTTAATGTGTTGTTTGAAACACAAACAAAGAATAAAGTTATAAATAAAAATATTACTTATTACTACACCCTTCAATTAGCATAACTACCCATTTTTATGAATTTTCTATGATTAGTTTCTAGAATCTTTAATATTCAAACTGGAGTTGCGGTGGGATTCTGGGGGCGGTCACAAAAACGAAATCTGTTTTCATGTTTAGATTGAATACGAACTTTATAAACATTTTTTTAAGGGAAACAAGTGTCATATAAGAAAAGTACTAAATAAATCAATTACATATTCCATCGAATACACAACTAGTTTGTGTTCCATTGAAATATTAATATACATTGAAATTGGTCTAAAACAATGAATTTTTCATAGTACAAATCTTCAAAAACTGTAACAAAATTCCCAGTTTGAAATTGAAAGCTAATCGGTCTGCTATTAAATATTCAGTGGGGTACAAGTTATGTATTCTTCTCCATAAAAAAATTTACAATACAAATATTTTAAATATATATATAATGATTATAAAGATGCAAAACTTAGAAATTCTGTTTATTTATTTATTTATAAAAAATAATATTTTATGTAAAATTTAGATAAAATTACTAAACAAATTTATATAAACTTTATATAGTTAATATTTATTTAATATAAAATATTGTACTGGGATACTTAACATATTAATATAATATTTTCTTTATTCGTCCCTTTCTTTTATTTACTTATTTATTTATTTTAAACACTCATTGAAAATTATTTTATTGATTTTAAATTCAAGTTTGATGTTAATGATATTAATGTATACTGAAATAATAAAAGAAAGAAAATAAATCAAATAAAGGGATAAAATGGACTTAAAATATAATCCCAGTTTTGTTTGTCTATTACAAATAATATTGTTTATCTACATATATGTCGCGTACAGAAATTTGATTCAATATGCCCACTTTGACAGCATTTTCTTAAACACCCCCTTCCTATTCGAAACATGGAAAAAACTATTCAGTTTCACAATTAAAGAATAAGAGCACTTGCCGATTCCATGTGTTTATGAATAAAAAGGAATTCATTTATAAAAATTTGTGTTTCGCAAGTAATTTTTCTACGTACCTTTTCGCTTAACTTTTCATTAAATAAACATCATTCTGCATTCAAAAAAAATTTTTTTTTATGTGTAAACAAATTCAGTTATTTCCCTTTTTTCTTTCTTTTTTCTTAACCCATTTCTCAGATGAGATTCGAACTCAGCAGTGGAGTATCAAGTATTTTGAATCCGTGGAGGAGGGAGCCAGAAAATGAACTAAATTGTTCCCCAAATTAGAATAAAACTCAGATTTCGGGGTGATTGACTAAAGCTTTTCTGCCCCTAGATTACTATACTATCATGGTTCCAAAAGAGAAGTATCCCCATAAAATAAACCTGCAAACAAAATCGAAAAATTAAAAAGTGGCGATTATAGAAATTAATCTTAATTATCAAATACAAAAAAAAATATATATTGCTTCAAAATATTAAAATGCAAACGAGATATTTTAACGCTGTTCTCAAATTCAAGCTCGCTACTTTATGACATATTTTTTAATTCATGTTTGTGCGGAAACGCATGAAACTAGCAGGTGTTATTATTCAGAAACTATGTAATTGGAAAATATTTCCCAGTTTTTGTTAAAGGCAGAACATTTTGTAGAAAATGCTGTCAAATTCGACCTTTTGAACCAAGTTATTGCTGCGCTTGCCCAAGCCTGGAAAAGAATGCGTTGCCACGTGACACGAATAGCTTATAACGAGAAGTAATTTATTTTTCAAAAAATGGAAAACTTATTTCGTTTCCAAATTGCTTCAATAGTCAGGCATGTCAATTTCATGCCTTTGCGTTGAAATATACGTCTTAAAATGTGTCAGAAAGTTTCGCTTTGCTGAGCAGGTCATTTGAGAACCACCTTAAAAGAATTGTTCTATAGAATTAACATTAGCGAGCGAAGGTTTTCGTGTGAGTGAAGTAACCTTTTAATCAAAAAACACAGCTCTATAAAACTTGATGGCACTTCTGTGAAGGTGCAGCTGGTTGCTAAAAGATAATAAAAAAATAATCAATAAACAACAAAAAGGAATATTTCTTCGCCTCACTTATTAAACAGGTCAGTATTGGTTTTATTACTTTCAATAAACTTGTTCATTTTCGTCTTAATTTATAAAAAGCGGCGTGTCTCAAAAAATAAATAAATAAATAAATAAAAATAAATAAATAAATAGATCAGAAATTAATATATAGTGTATGTCTCATTTAATGAAACAATCATTACACAGTTTAAATGAAGTATAATGGGAAAAAAAAAACTCTTCAAGAGCAATCAGATAATTGTTAAACTGGATTTATCTCTAATTTTGATTTAGTTTCTATTGGTGAAATTATTATATAACTTCGAAATCTACCTGTGAATGTTAGGTCTAGCCGGCAGGGATTTTAATTTATTTATTCTTTCTAGAAGTAACTTTTGGAAGTGAAACTTTTGTTTTATAATTTCGTTTATTTTTATAATAAAAACAATTTTGATTACTTTTAAACGCTAACAATTTTAATATAACCAAGATCTTAACGGGCTAAGTTTTTCTTAGTGTTGCCAGGTGCATTGGAATAGAGTTCTATGGGGTCATGGGGGCTTGAGCCCCACCAATAATTTCAAAGATGGATTCTTTTTATATGCGTCTTTTATATTCTTTTTCTGTTGTTACAGAGATAAACGACATTAGATTTTTGTTGTTGTTGTTGTTCTCTTTAAGTTATATGTATATTTTTATATTAAAGTAAAATATTAATCTTTTGAATTCGTATAGTCAAATGGCCATATAAAACACAGAAGGGAAAAAAAAAACAGAATCCGAAAGGAGATGTTATTCAAAGTCAACTTACGTTGTGATTTTATTATAAACGATTCGCAAATAGCAGCCAGTATATACTTTTTATAAACAGAACTATACATTAAAAATTTTACATTGTCATAACGTTTTATTCAACTTGTGATTTATTTAACTATATATAAATCTGTTTAATTTCTTTTTAAAGGGAAATTAAGAACCAACATTAAGGCTGTTCTCAAATCCAAATTGGCTACTTTCTGTCAAATATTTTAATTCATTTTTGTTCGCAAACGTATGAAATTGGCAGTTGCTCTTATTAAGAGACTATGTTATCAAGCTGGTTTCTTCGTTTTTTGGTAAAGGCCCACAATCTTTCAGAAAATCTGTCAAAATTGGCTCTCTGAAAAGAATACCTGAACTGATAGCGAAAAAAGGAAAAATATCGAAAAAAAAACTGTTTACTTTCAAAACACGTCAATAATCATAACCTGTAAGTATAATGATTTTATGTTCAAACATCAATCAGAAAATTTCTTAGAAAGTTTGTTGAGCAGGGAAAAATATTTCTTTGAGAACTGTCTTACATTGGTAATCAATCTATATTACACACATATACGTATTTGTGTGGGAAATAGTTACATTCGAGTTCAGCCCCATCAATAATTTTCAAAACTCTGCGCCTATGGCCAGGTGTCCCGCATAAATCGGGGCTCCAATTCCTCTGGACACAGAATATTTAGCTATCTTTAATTGCTGATAAATCTGCTGTTATATAAAGCGAAGAAATTTACTTTAAAATACTGGTGTCAAAAGCATTTGGAGCCCCGATTTACGTGAGACACCTGACAACACTAGTTTTCTTAGTATTTATTAGAAAAATAATTTAAACTATTACCATATGCGAAAAAGTAGAAAACAAAAATTTAAATATATATTTTTTTATATCAATTTATGACAATGTCTCGTTGAAAACCAGACATTACCATTGTAATTGTATTTTGTAAAGTAGTTGCTGTGCCGTCTTCCACGATTTAAATCCATTAATATCAGAGTCCTTATTTTTTGTTGTTGTGCAATTCGTCGCATTTTAAATTATATATCTGAATGTCTATCAAAGAAAAGCTATTATGATACTTTGTTCAATTTTTTCAGATATATCTTCTATATATTTTTCTATTTTTATTTATTTTTTATTAATTTTTTGCTGTTAAAAAAATGAGGCAACGTTCATTACAATTATTCTAACACATATAGATATACTATATAATATTTTTAAATAAATGTTTTTTCCTACTATCATGTTTTCAAAATGATTAATTACACCATCAAAATCTTGTTTGACTTTTTTATTGTTATTTATTATTATTATTATTAGTAGTAGTAGTATTATTATTTCTGTTTCAATACGGAACGTAATAGTTAAGACAAATTTAACAGCTGTGAAATGAAGTATTTTAAAATATACATGTTTTTCGAATAAAGTAGAAAAGAAAAAGTAAACAATTATAAAATTGCAACTATTTGGGACATCCAAACTTTGCGGGCTGCCTCGAAACTTGGCCATGTAGAAATGCATAATCTTTTGAACAACGTTGGAAACTGGCATAAAAAAAAGAGCACATTGCTCATTTCTGAAATAATTTTTGTTCAGAAACATGTAATATTTTCGTGATATCTCTTACTCAGAAACTCTAAATCGAATAGTTAATCCATTTTTCTACAAAGGCAGTGGTCTTTTAAAAAATGCTGCGAAAATTGACGTTTTGAATCAAATTTCTCTAGGAGTTTTCAATTTTTTTTAAAAATTCCATTTCATATTATGAAAGATAAAGAAAAGTATACACTCAGTCAAGCAATAAATAAATGATAATAAAAAAAAAATACTATTTTTTTTTCTCATTCTGTTGCACAGAATGGTCGATTAATATTTATACGCTGTATGTAGGGGCAGGGGCCATCATTCAATAAAAATGGGAAATTATCTCTTTCAAACGCATACTCGCTAGTTTTGAATTATTCTTTTGCTTTTTTTTTTCCTTTAGCAGAGGATGAATAATACACTTCTGCATTTAAATGCACAACGAGTCATGAAAATGTCACAATTTAAAATATTTCGAAGCGTCTCAATGATATGACAAAAATTTCACGTATTCTACCCAACAATTTAGTATGTCTGTGGATAAGCCATTTGTAAATATAATAAAATTTCCTTCAATCTGGAAAACGTTTAAAACTGTTGGAAATCTTTAGTCTACCTTATCTCCCTGCTTAATGATCGCTTTGACAGCTTGACTGATCATTTAGTGACCGCAGTAAGAAAACGGATCCTTTGAACTCACCTTTCCTGCTTTTTCGAAGAATTTTTCAGTAGAAACTATTTTGGTTTTATCGGAAGCTCCAGAAACAAGAAATTGGGACCGGGACCAATATTAGTTCGGATATGCAGCTATTCTGATTTTAAATAAAGAATTTAAATAGGATTAACGTCAACTTGAGATAAATTATTTCATTTATGTATTTTCATTTATTTCAGCTGTTTCCAAACAGAAACTTTAATATCGATAAGTTTCGATTCATTATCCATTATCTTCAAAGTCACCGTCTTCTTTTTCAAAAGTCTCATTTTCAGATTGTTATTTAAAATATTAATTTTATCTTTCTTAAAATTTTAATTGAAATCAAAATTTAAAAATTTTAAATCTGGTACTCTAAATCATCCGAATCACTTTCTATATCAAATTCTGTATTAAATTGTATTTAAAAGATTCCAATATAATATTATTTGCAGAAGATCTTCAAAAATCCCTATAATAAGGTTTTATTTTATTTTATTTTATTTATATTTAATATGGCAATAGCAATCCACAAGTTACAGAAATCGATAAAGAAGGAAAAGACAGTAATATTAGAATATATAAAATAACAAAATTCCACCATCAAATAAACCATTAGAATCGTTGAGAGTAACATAAAGAACTTTATTAGCTTTTAACCAAAAAATAAAAACAAAAATAATAATAAAATGCATTATTTAGATACGGTTTGCTACAGAGTAAGGTAAAATGAGGTCATTTCTTTCGATCTTTTAATACGACTCTCTTCAAAATAATTATCACTCTTTCTATATCATTGAAATATTTTTTTTTCATTATTACAATTAAAATATCCCTAATTTTTCAGACAATCTTAAGTTTAAATATGTAAGCTTGTTTTTAATGATAATCTGTGTAAAATTTATCTAAAATATAAACTGCAGCTTAATTTTTTTGAATAAACTAAATCATTGCCCCTCCCTTCTTTTTTCCTTGTTTACCTAAAAACTATTCATAGATGAATATTTACTCAATATATGCGTGTACAAATACTGAAGCTAATCGATTAATAATATCTCTGAATAAACCTGTTTAAGTAAAATTAAAAGGGACAAGTGTCCGCCCCCTTACACTACACCGAGGGATCCGAAATTTAATTCGGAAGCCTCATTATCGAATTTATGCGTATACAAAATTGAAAGGTAATCGGTTAGTTATGTTGAGAAATAAACGTGTTTAAGCAAAATAAAGAGGAAGCCCCCCCCCTCCTCACCTTCTTTTCACTTATTTTCCCTATTAACTATTCAGTAAAGAATCTTTACTCAATATATGCGTGCACAATATTTTTAGGTAATCTGTTAATAATATCGATGAATAAACGTGTTTAAGTAAAATTAAAAGGGCAAATTTCCCCCATTGCATTATACCGCGGGACCCCAAAATTTAATTCTGGAAACATCTTTATCGAATTTATGCAGAGACAAAATTGAAAGCTAATCGGTAAATAATGTTGAGAAATAAACATGTTTAAGCAAAATTAAAAGGAAGCAACCCCCCCCCCTCCCCCTTCTTTTCACCTAGTTTCCGTAAAAACTATCCATGAAACATACTATATGATGGGGCCCGAAATTTAATTCTGGAAACATCATTATCGAATTTATAGGTACACAAAATTGGAAGCTAATCAATTAGTTATGTTGAGAAATAAACGTGTTTAAGAAAAACTAAGAGGAAGGACCCTCCCCTCCTCCTTCTTTTCACCTAGTTTTCATAAAAACTATCCAAATAATTATAAATAACTTATCATTAAATTAAATTAACCATTTTACGTTGCGATTACTCTTTGCAAAAAATCAAAAAATAATAAATCTAAAAAAAGGAAAGAAATCGACGTAGCCCCAAACTATGTGGTGTTCTAAGAACTACTTGAGAAAATACGTGCAAAAAAAGGCCCAAATTACTATAAAATACTAGAACGTAGTAAATAGTATTTTCCTCCCCTCGTTTCGAAACCTGTTTAACAGCTTTCCCTCCTAAATCTGGTAACATGTAATTTTACTGTACAAATGGGGACCTACCATTTTCGACCATACACACTCGTCTCTGCGATACACATTTGTGCTATCAACTTTACTATAAAATACCCGCAAATGAGGACCTACAAAAAAATTGCTCCTGTTAATGTCTTTATACTAAAAATGCATCACTTAACAATAAAAACGCAAAATAAAAAAAATTTCTAACCCAGGACGTCCTGGGTTGAGTGTGCGTCCTGGGTTTGAAGGTGTGTATACATATAGAAGTCCCCGATTCACACCCTTTGCCAACACACACAGGCAGACAGACACACGGACGGCAAAATATTTTTTTCTAAAAATATGTTTTTCGGAATCTCCAGTGTCTGAAACGTGTAAATCCGTCAAAAAAAAATTTTCGATTTTCAAAACGATTACAAGACTTACCCTATACTACGTATGATGGGGAAGTAAAAAGATAAATTTGATATTAGAGATGTAATTGTAAACTGCTTCCCATACTTGTATTAAAATATGGATTAATTTTCTTTCACTTCGGATTCTGGTTTGAATATTTCTGTTTGGGATTGACAATTTTTTTTCAGTGCTTGGATTGGGTTTCAGGTTGAATTTAAGCAGAAATTTCGGGTTCGGGTCAGGTGCACCTCGAATCGTGCAGGAGTCTGTCTCACTGAAGCCTCAACTTTAAAATTTGTAGTTAAAAAAGTGTGTAGCAAATTTTATTTCTGAAGGTTACATTTATACTATTGTTAAACTCGTCTAACAGTGTTTGTTCTGTTAAAAACATACCGTAAAATACGGATATTGTGCTGGACTACTTTCACAATTTCAGCACTTTTACGGAGTTTGTTTCTTTAACTAGATTTTCAGCAATGTCATGTGCAAGGACATTCTCAAATTCATGTTTGCTAATTTGTCGGTACACGAAATTTTCATTTACAGAAAAAAACTAGCCAATCCCAAAACTTTCTTCTATCTCACACAGACACTACAAAGATTCAACACCGATTTATATCAAGGTCTAACTGAATCTAAAGTTTTATTATATTCCGTGCATTAGTCCTTGAGATTTGCTAAAATCGTGTAAATCTTGCAAAATGCAGCATAGCAGCGCCACCTGTTGGGAGATATAGACTAAAAGCTAATCAACAACAACTTATGTCATCATCTAACTGAACCTGAAGTTTGATGTAAATCCGTGCATTAGGTCTTGAGGTATAGTTATTGTGATAATAATGAAAAAAGTATCATAGCAGCGCCACCTGTTGGGCAATTTACACCTAAACGTAAGCAGCATCTATTTATGTCAAGGCCTAACAGAATCTGAAGTTTGATGAAATTCCGTGCATTAGTTCTCGAGATATAGCTATCGTAAATATCGAGAAAAAAGTAGTATAGCAGCGCCACCTGTTGGGAAAATTACCCCAAAGCGTAAGCAGCATCTATTTATGTCAAGGTATAACGGAATCTGAAGTTTGATGAAAATAAGTGCATTAGTTCTTGAGATGGAGCTATTCCGGAAATCGCAAAAAATGCAGCATAGCAGCGCCACCTGTCGGGCGATTTTCACCAAAACCTTATCAGCACCCATTTATATCAGGGACTAACTGAAAAATTTTTTTAATTAAATTTCGTGCATTAGTTCTTGAGATAGAGCGCCCACAAACTTTTTGTCACATACAGACAAACAGACAGACAGAAGTCACAGACAGACATTTTCTAAAAATAGTCAAATCGTGTTCAGGACCTTCAAAAAGGTATAAATCCGTCGAAAACCGGAAGTCGAAAATTTTCATGAATCCAATACTTTTTTCTGATAAAGATAGAACAAAGTAAAAATAAGGTAATTATATTGACAACCTGATTGCAATTGCTATTTCCATATTTTTACGGAATTTTGCAATGATACTTGAAAATTTATGCATCCAAAACGATAATTTTTATGTTGCTGACGCATGTATTGGATACACAAGGTTATTCAATCAGTGTACGTCTGCTGCAAGTATGACAATCAACGCTGCCTATAATTGTTTAACCCCTTGGGGACGAGCGACACGTATACGTGCCGCATAAGATGCTCAGAATCCTCGATTATTCCCACCAGTTACTTTTTATCGTAAGCTTTGCCTGCGATTCCATTAGCCGATAATTTCTGTTTTGAAAAACCAATTGCAAAAGATTAAAAAGTCTGTAAAGGACACTCGTCGCGAAGGGGTTAAGCAATAAAATAGACAGTCGCTAATTGGTTTAAATTAATAATCAAACATAATTGGTTCTAAAGACCGCAAGCAAGCATCTTTGCTTTGTTTTTTAGAATCTTAATTTTTACCAGACAGTAGATAAATAAGGAATTTAGTGTAAATGATAAGGTAAGCGAGAAAAGTTTAAAATGCGAGATAAAACATAAGATCCAATTCTCTGTTTCACAGTTGCCAAATCTCACAATTTTTGAATACCACAATTTTCTAGTAAAAATTTTCGCTTTATTTAATCGCAGAATTCTGCGATTAAACATTATTAGAAAATTTTCAAAAGTAGAGAGACTTGGCAACTACGCTGCTTCCGTTAAAAAATTTTAAAGTGTTAATTTGTATAATTACACAGAAATTGCGCTCAGCAAATCATTTATCTGTTCTGTAATAGAGAACCAAAGAGAATAATTTTGAAAAAAAAAAACAGTTATAAATGAAAAATTTTGTCTTAAGTTAAATTCTAAATAACTCTTCTTTCCATAAAAGCTATTTTTGATTAAACTAATTCTATGCAAACTATGCGATCTCTTCAAAAATATTAAAAAAAAAAAATTCCTGCGAAGTATAAAAAGTTTCCTTTAAGCTAAATATATTGACTTCCTTTAAAGAGAATGCGAAAATGTCATTTGTTTCTGTAGTGTAATTGTAATATATAGGGTCATTCCATCTCAAATCAACACAGCTAAAAACCTGACCAGTTCAGAATTTTATGATATTAAGCTCAGTTGTTAGGATCATAGAGAAATGAATAAATAGCATTTAAAAATCATTTTTTAAGATATGAAAGGTCAAATGTCAAAATGTTTGAATTTGAAGTTAAAATGTTTACAAATATGTGTATGTAATATATCACACGAAAGCCCAAATCACACTCTTTCGAACGACACTGAAAGTAAGTCCCTGTGCCAATTAGATAATCAAATATGAATATATTTGTAATGCAAGAAATGCAAAAATTTACGATTTTTGTCCATCTATGAAGCTAATTATCTCCAAAACCAAGAGAGATACAAACTTATCACGGAGTGTTTATTCATTTCTCTATGATCCTAACAATTGGGCTTAAAATCATACAATTCTGAGGTGGTAGGTAAAAAATTTCACTTTTTTGTGTTGATTTCACATGCATGACACTATATTTACCTAAAAAAATAGGAGAAATATTTTCAACAAAGGTAGTAAAGAAATATTTGACACTACTATCTTTATCAAGTTTTTAATGAAAAAACAGAATCATATTCTAACGATAATATTTTATCTGAAAAATAAAAGAATTTGAAAGAAATTACAGTAGAATTAATTAATAACATATTTAAGGGTTTTTTTTTCTTTACGTACGTTATGTACCATAAGATTATGTAAATCTTAAATATGGAATAATGTGCACGTAGTTCTAAAAAAGTATTTAAACAGATGACATATTAATGTCAAAACAATGCGCAGTATAGTACGATAGAATGCCTATATTACGTACTGTGTCATTAATTAAACATTCATATAAATGTTTATCTAATCTAGTTAACTGTTTACAATATAGGCATTATATCTATAGATGTTACAGCATAACTGTCCGATAATTATTATTAATCTCTATGGACACCATATGCCATCGCTCAATGGTAATGCTGAAGTAATTTCTAAAACATAGTTAGTACGAAATTTAAGCCCATTCCTGCTCAATCATTTATATTTCAAAAAATTTATAAGTGAGTCTTTAATCCGTTTTCATTCTTTAGAGACAGTATTTAATCAATAGAAACCTAAATAATATTATGGGTCTAAAATATATTTCTAATTAAGGGGTCTTGTACCTTTTAAACTCTCCGAAAATCAACGAAAACTTTCAAACTTTGAATTAGTGTATCTTCAAAACTTTTTTGTGTAAAAGCATGAAATTTTGACTGTTGATTAAGCAGATTGTACTTTTTGAACTAATACCATTAGAAACTGACTAGTCTTTTACATAATTTGAGCATTGTTGAAAATAAAGTTGCTCTTTTTTTTACTCCATAAGTCATTGCGCGCATATCTTGAGAACGTATGACTGGATTGCTATGAAATTTGATGTTTACAATAAGCACATATGTAATTTAAAAATGACCTACTCTTTGTTCAAAATTATTTCATTAACCATGTAAAAAATTTCAAAATTTTACATCTTTTAATGAATAAAAATAGTCATAATTAAAAATCTTATCGTTGTAAATGTATCAAAGTAGACCATTTTAAACACGCATATGCGCTTATTATCTATCTCAAATTTCATAGCAATCCATGCATACGTTCTCAAGACATCATGCGCGCAATGACTTACGGAGTAGAAAAAAAGCTATTTTAATTTCAACAATGCACAAATTGAGTAAAATATTAGTCAGTTGCTAATAGTATTATCCTAAAAAGCACAATCTATTTAATTAATAATCAAAATTTTATGTTTATACGTATAAAGGTTTTGAAAATACACTAATTCAAACTTTGATTGTATTTCTCGATTTTCATCGCGCTAAAAAGGTACAAGACTCCTTAAATTAAACAAAAATTTATCCATTATATTTACTCTAAACAGGTATGAAAATTAGCAAATGGTTGTGTTTTAAAACATTCAGCAATAAAATCATAATTCTTCTAGACTTTATAACATTTTAATTTCAAATCTAAGGAAAATATTGTTTAATTAATTCTCCAGAATTACTATCTACATTAAAATTTCCCGCCAACATTTATATTCGGCATTAAATGCACATGAACCTAATACATGATCAATGAAACCGGAATTTTATAAGCTATATCTTTTAAAAAACCAGTAAAGCGAGTTATTTTTCAGTAACGAATTTGTAATGCAAGCTTTTTATTTTTTCTATCTATAATAGAAGAAAGTATTGTAATCGAAATTTTTTTCGACTTCCGGTTTTCGACGGATTTACACGTTTTAATGATCAGAGATTCCGAAAAACATGTTTTTACAAAATGTCTGCACTGTAAACACAAACGTCTGAAATTCAGTTAAAAAAGTGTCTTAAATGGATGGTCACATTTTAAGTGAAAAAAAAGTGTCTTATTTTTTAAGACACCTTTTTGCATCTGAAGTTAAGACATTGGAAACGTCTTAAAACGCCGGCCATTTTTAAAACACTTGATATGTCTTAAAAAGACGCCATTTTTAATACACTTCAAATGTCTTAAAAAGCCGCAATTTTTTAGACATTCAAAACATCTAAAATGCTGCCATTTTTAAGACATTTGAAATGTCTTAAAAAGCCGCCATTTTTTACACATTTGAAACATCTAAAATGCTGCCATTTTTAAGGCACTAGAAACATCTTACATGATTTTTTTTCTCTTATTTACACTGGCTGATTGACAGCAGGCTAAAACTTAGACTTACAATCAAGCTTTAAAGCAAAATAAATGGTTGCCAATCATGGAAGACTATTACAACTGTACGATTTCCGCTAGATGTCAGCACCAAAGAACATTGAAAGAGACTATGCTTGAATTCCAACTTTACGTCAGACATTAAATAAATAAAAAAAACATTCTATAAACTTTAAACTATTCCTAGAACTCTAGTTCTTATTATGTTTAAAATATTCTGTTATTAATTTACTGTAATATGTGTTATTAATTTTCTTTCATTTATTTCTTAGATTTGCGAAAGTATGCGACCCTGCTTTTTTCTGCGGGACAGTAATGTAAAAGTTCATTCTGTTATGGTTCTGTGTTATTCTGAACGTAAATTCTGATTGTTTGTAAAGATTATAAATTCTCATTCGCAGTCACATTCTACTTTATTAAAAATGTGAAAAGGATCAAATTCTCAAGTTTTAATTATTGTGAAATTATGCCTTAATTCTTCAAGTTTAATACACATGGTTAATTCTAAGAAAATGCTTCTGGTTTAGCGCATAATAAAAAATCTTCTGTTCTTCAAATCGTGCGTGGAATGCAAATTCAAAGTGTGATCAGTGAAACACTAAAATCATAGAATATAATCTAGATGATTCTTCATAAAGTCAACGATTATTCCTCATTTATTATTTACCGTGTGATTCATTATTAGATTCAATTCAATTGGTACAAGAAAATTCATCCTGGAATCGAACACCCGACTCAAATCAACTCAACTTTAATTAAGAAACTATACAAAAAGTTTGGTCCGTCGAGCCGGAGCCATGAGCTTCTACGTGGAATCCGTTCTTAAACAGTAGTTTCTATCTGTGCTAGATTTTTTAAAAAAGGTAAAATTATTATAGGTATTGATTCTTTGGGTTTATGCTTTTATATTTTAGTGAATGTGGTATTATAGTATATTTTATGTGTAGTATTTTGATTACGAATTTTCATAATCTGATTCAGTTTTATAGTGCTTATTTGTAAATATTAAATATGACTAAGCAATCGAAACAAGAGCTTTATTTTGAAAGGATATGTAAAGAAATAGATTTATTTAAAAATAAAGTTAACGAGTCTAAATCTGATGAACAAGCAAAAATTAAAATATTGAAATCGAAAGTAATACCGTATGAAAATATTCTCGCGCAAGCTTTTGAAAAACTGTCGCCCAAAGAAAATGATGATAATGTAGATGCGTATTTGAAGTATCAAGAAATAATATGCGATTTGTTAGTGGAATTAGAAGAAAAAACTAAGGTCAATTGTCAACCCGAAATTCATTTGAATTCTCAAGTTAAACAGACTTCCTTGGTAAAATTACCGAAGTTTGATCTTTCGCATTTTTATGGCGAGAAAGAACATTGAATTTCATTCAAAGAGTTATTTAAGTCGACGATATTAGAGAATGAAGATTTGTCAAATATTGAGAAATTGCAATATTTACATTCTTCAGTCCGTGGAAATGCGGCAAAATTAATTCGCGGATTTGCATTAAAGGACGAAAATTTGAATCAATGTTGGGAGTTGTTATGTGAGAGATTCGACAACAAAAGACAACTGGCATTAAGCCAAATAAATAAAATATTTTCTGTTAAAATTCTCAAAGCTAATAATTCAAAATCTTTATTAGAATTACTAGATACTTGTAATGAGTCAATTCGTAATTTGAAAACATTGGGGTTAGAGTCTAATGCGTTGAGTGATTTGATGGTTATAAATTTCATGTTAACTAAGTTAGAACAGCCGATTCAACAGCGATGGGAATTGATGTTAGACAATAATAAATTACCGGACCTAGATTCATTTCGAAAATTTATCGAACGTGAAGCTAGGAGTGTAGAAGAATCAAAATTCATTAGAGTAGAAAATAAATCCAATTTTGTAAAAAGGCCTCCAGATTCTAACAGAGGAGCCACTAAAACTAACCTAGTAAACAGCGCATTTGTTAGGAATAGTAATAATTGTGTAGTATGCAATCAAAATCATGCGGTATTCAAATGTTCCGTTTTTAATTCCAAACCAGTAAAGCAGAGGTGGAAAATTGTTGAATTAAACAAATTATGTCAAAAATGTTTACGTCAAAATCACAAAGTGGAAAATTGTAGAATAAATGTGAACTGTAAAAATTGTTCACAAAAACATCATACATTATTACATGTGTATACAACTGTTCAAACCAGTCAGGAGGTTGTGAATAATAATGTGCCAGGCACTTCTGTGTCTAATGGCGCGCGGTGTCAGTCATCTATGCAAAATTATAACATCTTATTATCTACCGCTCTGATTAATGTGAAATCTAGCACAGGTAATGTCATTCAGTGTAGAGCACTTGTTGACAATGCTTCTCAAAGGAGTTTGATTTCAAAATCGTGTTGTAGAAAGTTAGGTCTTCCCTTGAGAACTACAATTCATAAAATATCAGGAATCAATAATTTAGTCGCAGAGACAGCTCTTCAGGAAGTTTCTTTAACATTTTCTCCGCATATTAATAACGAAATTTTTCAGTTAGATGCTTTAGTTGTTAATCAGATCACAACAAATTTACCAAACTTTCTGATTACTAATAAGTATTGGCCTCATATTGAAGGATTAAATCTGGCAGATCCCAATTTCCATGTGTCCGATTCCATTGATATACTCATAGGTGCGGATTTGTTTGCTAACATAAAAATCGGAGAGTCCATTCTAGGTCCTGAGGAAACACCGAGTGCTGTTAATACGAAACTGAGTTGGGTATTATCTGGAGTAATTTATTCGAATCATTCAAATCACAATTCTTCTGTTAGTTGTCATGTTACGTCGAAAATAAATT
Organism: Maratus michaelseni; assembly: GCA_963931845.1. Lineage (NCBI taxonomy): Eukaryota > Metazoa > Arthropoda > Arachnida > Araneae > Salticidae > Maratus > Maratus michaelseni. The sequence continues at coordinate 3,690,777 of OZ007598.1, read as the reverse complement.
ATCAATTGCAAAAATTTTGGGAACTCGAATCAATTCCTAGTTATGATCCAGTTTCGCTAGTAGAAGATAATTATGTAAAAACAGTATCATGCACGGAATCAGGAAGATATATCGTGGATCTTCCATTTAAATCTAAACCTGTTCTCGGAAATTCTAAATCTCAAGCTTTAAAGCGTTTCAATTCCTTAGAAAATAAACTTCAAGGAAATCCCGTACTTAAGGAACAATATTCGTCATTCATGAAAGAGTATATTGAGTTGGGACACATGGAGCTCGTACCAGCCTCAGAAATTTCAAATCCAGATCCTTTTTATCTCCCCACCACGGGGTAATAAGAGAGGATAGTTTGTACAACTCGACTTCGGGTAGTATTCGATGCATCCGCAATTGGTTCAGAAGGTCGCTCGTTAAATGATTATTTGGAGATAGGGCCGAAATTACAACCGGATATTTTTCAGTTATTATTAAAATTCAGAATGCATCCAATAGGCTTAAGTGCGGACATCGAAAAAATGTTCAGGCAAATTCTTATCAATCCAAAACATGTAGATTATCAACGTATTTTATGGCGGTTCGATCCTAAAGAAAACATTCAAACCTATCGGTTGTTAACAGTAACCTATAGTACTGCTTGTGCACCATTTTTGGCAATTAGAACTTTAAATCAGTTAGCAATAGATAACGAACAAACTTTTAAAAGGGCTTCTAAAATCATTCGCGACAATATATACGTCGATTATTTGTTGTCGGGTTCAGATTCCACAGAAAATGCTCAATCTTTAATTACGGAGCTTATTAGTGTGATGAAAGGCGGAGGCTTTAATTTCCGAAAATGGACCTCAAATGATCCTGAAGTACTCGCTCATTTACCAGATGAGCGTAAAGCTTCAGCACAAACTGTAATCAAAGAAGATAAAGCTGTTAAAATTCTGGGTTTGCTCAGGGATTCATCAAATGACATGCTCAAAATTAAGTTTAGGGAGTTCAAAGACGTTAAAAATAAAAGAGATCTTCTATCAGTGGTATCAACAATCTTCGATCCTCTAGGTTTTCTCTCCCCTATAAATATTAGTTTAAAAATAATGCTACAAAACCTTTGGAAGGAAAAATCTCTTGGGATGAGGAAATCCCAAATTCAATCTTAATTAGTTGGAATCAATTTTTGGCAGAAATTCATTTGTTAGAATATTCAAATTCCCCGGTATACTAACTCATACCATAAAAAAGACTGCTAAATTCAATTACATGGATTTTGTGACGGTTCAGGAAAAGCTTACGCTGCTGTCGCTTATTTACGAGTAATAACTCCTAACGAAATATTCGTCAATTTACTTGCTGCAAAAACAAAGGTAAATCCCATAAAGCCACAAACTCTACCACGCATTGAACTTTTCGCCGCTCTTTTATTAGCAAAACTATGCTCAACTATCGTCGATACGTTATCTACGAGCATAAATACTGTATTTTTATGGTCAGATTCCCGAATAGTACTCTGCTGGCTAAAATCGCCCCTTTAAAGGGTAATCAGTTTGTATTAAATAGAGTACGTCAAGTGCAAACATTATTGCCTTCAGCCGAATGGAACCATGTTCCAAGAATGCTAAATCCTGCTGATGTAGCCTCCAGGGGTATTCCACCGCGAAAACTCCTCAATAATCAGATGTGGTGGCATGGGCCTCCATGGCGGTCGTCAAAAGAACCAATTCCAATCCCCTTATACAGTCCTATCGCTGAATTAGATCAAAAAGCTAACTCTGTCAGTAACATAACAAAAATAAATGTCTTACCAGACTTTATTCTAAAATTTTCAAGCTTTAATAGATTAGTACGCGTAATGGGATGGTGTTTCCGATTTATTCATAATTCTAGACATAATTCTACAAGAAAGATCGGAAATCTAAGTGCACAAGAAATGTCTAGTTCTACCATTTCTATAGTGAGAATAATTCAAAATTATGAATTTCATGCAGAAATTAAATTATTAAATGAAAATAAATCTTTGCTAAGCAATAGCAAATTGCGATCGTTGAATATCTTCTTAGATTCAGCTGATATATTAAGAGTGGTCGGTCGTCTATCACAACATGAATCATTCAGTTTCGAAAGAAAGTATCCTATTCTTCTTCCTAAAAACAGTGTTGTTACTAAATTGTTAATAAAGGATGTACACGAAAGAAATTTACATGCAGGCAGTTTACATGCAGGTACAGTTAGTGCTTTCTACAATTCGCCAGAATTACTGGTTTGTAGATGGTCGTTCAACAGTCCGACAAGAGCTCCACAAATGTGTGCTTTGTAAACGCCTTAAGGCACAAGCCTGCCAACAAATGATGGGAAACCTTCCCGTTGAAAGAATCACTCCAATTCATTTATTTTTCAAGGTGGGCTTAGACTTTGCTGGTCCCTTTTTGACCAAACCAAATATCCCAAGAACAAAAATCAAGCTTAAAATCTTATATAGCAGCGTTTGTCTGTATGTGCACTAAAGCAGTTCATCTTGAACTTGACTTATCTGTACAAGCCTTGCTAGCAGCTTTCGAACGCTTCATCGCACGCAGAGGTTTGCCCTCTGATGTCTTTTCGGATAATGCAAAAAATTTTATTGGTCCGTCCAATCAATTGAAGCAATTATTCAAATACTTGAAGGAAAGAGACTTTCAAGAATTTCTTTCCACCCAAAAATTTAATTGGAATTTCATCTCTCCATATGCACCACACTTTGGTGGTCTATGGGAAGCAGCTGTGAAACTCACAAAAACTCATCTTGTGAGATCTTGTAAATCAAGCGTACTCAATTTTGAAGAGCTCACTACTTCACTTTGTCAGATAGAAAGCCGCATAAATTCCAGACCGTTAACTCCGATGTCTTCAGATCCTTCTGATCCTTGTGCCTTAACGCCGGGTCATTTTCTAATAGGAGCACCTCTTCTTGGCATTCCAGAATCATCAAATTATCCTAAAATATCGTTAAATGCCCGCTGGCGTTTAATAGAAAAAGCAAAAAATCAATTTTGGGGCAGGTGGTCCAGCGAATATTTACAACATCTTCAACAGCGTCCAAAATGGACTACTCCACGTGCTTCGAGAAGGCGATTTGGTAATAGTTCACGAACAATTACAGCCCATGAAATGGTAATTGGGTCAAATTCTAAAGACTTATCCTGGAACAGATAATCTTGAGCGGGTTGTCCTGATTAAGACAGTTGACAGTGACATCAAGCGTCCTATATCAAAGGTGTCCCCTCTCCTGCCGAGGGCGGACGATGTACGATTTTAACTGTAAGTCTTGTCGCTAGATGTCAGCACCAAAGAACATTGAAAGAGACTATGCTTGAATTCCAACTTTACGTCAGACATTAAATAAATAAAAAAACATTCTATAAACTTTAAATTATTCCTAGAACTCTAATTCTTATTATGTTTAAAATATTCTGTTATTAATATACTGTAATATGTGTTATTAATTTTCTTTCATTTATTTCTTAGATTTGTGAAAGTATGCGACCCTGCTTTTTTCTGCGGGACGGTAATGTAAAAGTTCATTCTGTTATGATTCTGTGTTATTCTGAACGTAAATTCTGATTGTTTGTAAGCAGAGTTGCCAAGTCTCCGGCTTTTTGAACACCAGTAATTGTTTAGAGAAAATGTTGTTCTTTTAAATCGCAAAATGCTCCGATTCAATAAAACAACATTTTCTGTACTAAATTACTGGTATCCAAAATGCCGGAGACTTGGCAGGTCTGTTTGTAAGGATTATAAATTCTCATTCGAAGTCACTTTCTACTTTATTAAAAATGTGAAAAGGATCAAATTCTCAAGTTTTAATTATCGTGAAATTATGCCTTAATTCTTCAAGTTTAATACACATGGTTAATTCTAAGAAAATGCTTCTGGTTTAGCGCAGAATAAAAAATCTTCTGTTCTTCAAATCGTGCGTGGAATGCAAATTCAAAGTGTGATTAGTGAAACACTAATATCATAGAATATAATCTAGATGATTCTTCATAAAGTCAACGATTATTCCTCATTTATTATTTACCATGTGATTCATTATTAGATTCAATAATTGGTACAAGAAATTCATCCTGGAATCGAACACCCGACTCAAATCAGAGGTACGTAGATTCTTTTGATTTATTTTATTCAGTAATAAAAACGCAAAAAATTCTTAAACTTTAATTCCGAAACTATACAACAACAGTCTGCATTATACTGTTATAATTTTTTTCTACTGTAGCAAGCCATGTGCAATATTCCCAAGTATATTTTTTAAATACTGTTAACCTTTTATATTAATTTTAATTATGAGAACATTACCTATTAAGCAAAGAATTTTTTTTCAAAGTTACAATTTTAAATGAATCTATTTTGATTCTTACATATCTGTAGTAGCACATTATTTTTTAGGAAGGACCCAATCTGCGAAGGGTATTCATATCCTATCCTTCTAGGAATTAAAATTATTTTTAAAAAGTTACAATCTTCTTTAAGTACTGTCAAAAAACGCTTTTTCCTGATCAAAATCCAAAACTAACATATTTATCAGCATTTTTACACTGAAAAAAAAAATGCTGGCAATATGGGTGTCCCCCCCACACACACACACTCATCTTTTCCATGTATTGTTTTCTTATTTTTTTCTTCTTATTTTAACCTGGGACATATTTTAAAGACTTTGAGCACTAAGTATTATCTTTTTGCTGACTTATATCACTGTTTTAATATCATTATTATACAATCAATTCTGTCATACACATGTAAGGTACAAATATAATTTTTTGGTCATGTATATCACGGATATAATTTTAGTCATTTGCCTAGAGAAAAATATTTTTCAAAAAATTATAACAAAGGTAGATTTTATTTTTTTATCTAACCTTTAATCAATTTAATTTATTATTCAGTATTTCCATACAGGACTTTGTATATCCATTTATTTGAATTTGAAAATACCTACAAATTTAAATTATGAATATATATTTTTTTATTTTCCAACAAGTTTAGTTGTATTTTCTGCATCTATTTAAAGATTTTTGTTTATTGAATGTAATCACTAAGCTTCTCCCCCCCCCCTCCTACAGATCTAGAAATTTTTTATGTAACCAAGTAGATTATACCAGATTTTTGGTATATTGTATGATAACATATCATTACAGGATTTCCCACCACTTGTCAGAATTTCCACTGACGCCCTCAGTATACATGTAGTATAGTCGTTCATTTGCGCAGTAATCTTTACTTTACTAATATATATATATCAATTTCTGTTTTTAAATTTATCCGAGAAAGTGCAGTAGATGGTTTTCCTTTTGCTATGTCTGACTTATGCTCCCTTATGCGGTCTTGTAATTTCCTAGTTGTCATACCTATGTATGTAAATACTTCATTTTTATTTTTACATTTAAATGGGATGATATAAATTCCTGCTTTTTCATGCATATCTGTGGAGTCAATTTTTCTGGTCTGTCAAATGATTTCATATTTTAATTGATACACAAAGGTGAATTTTGTTATAATTTTAGAATAATTTTTCTATACATTTAATGACTTCTGGGGATATAATATATATTCTATATATTTAATGACTTCTATATATTTAATGACGATTCTGGATACATAATGGAACGATTCAATTTGAAGAAAAAATTCAAAACAGAAAGAATGAGGCTGGATAGGGAAATTATCAATAGTAGGTTTCTAGAATTCTGCAAGGAGCTCAGGGTTGTCCCCACATTTTTTGAGGAATCGTAATAAAGTAATTCAGGAAGAAATTTCTGAGATCGGATATAAATTAGACAGTATATATTAGGCATATATTAGAAGCAAGTTTAAACTGATTGATCTTTTGACCAGGAAAGTAAGGGACTCATACAGTGAATTGTCGCGGGTATTAGATAACAGGGATTTTGATGAATTTTTGCGTTTGGTTATTTACGGGAAAATCAATCGACTTAAGGACAAGAAATCCTATAAAGGGCTACAGCAAAAACCAATACCATATGTTAACCTCACCAATAAGAAAATAGATGGAAAACTGCATAATTTTCTAAGTATGGGACCTAAACAGATGTTTCAGAGAAAAATAGATATCAAAAGTGTGATAACGAACTGTGAAAAGATCATTAACATTATACCCACTAATAAAAAAGAGGAAGTTAGAAACTTGTTATTCAATAATGTTCAGAAATATTTAAAAATACCTAGGGTAACGAACGATAAAGATCTAAGTGTAATCAAGCAAATTAAAAATAATCAGGAGGTCACAATCATACAAACGGATAAATCAAATAAACTTGCAATATTACCTACTGCACATTACATTGTCAAAATGGAGAATTGTATTAGTGAAATGAATTGCTTAAAACTGAAAAAAGATCCAAACTTAACGATTAACAGAAAAACACAAGAAATAATAAAACATGGTAATTGGCCTAGTGAAATAAAAGTTAAACTTATGATTAACAAAACCGCAACTACCCGCTTAATAGGACGTTTGACAGACCATAAACCTGATCTCCCTCTCAGACCTATTGTTTCAAAATATTCAGCACCAACCTATTCAATCGAGAAAGCATTTGTACCAGTGGCGTAGCCAGGGTGAGGTTCCAGATGTTTTGGATACCACTAATTTTGTAAAGTTTTCTTTGACTGATCTAATCGGAGAATTTTCTGCGACAATCAATGCGAAGAAAACTTTACATTATTACTGGTAGCCAGAGCATTTGGACCCCGTCTCTGGCTACGCCACTGATTTGTACCACTACTAAAAGTAATGTTACCCCCCACTAAATATGCAATCAACTCTACCATAGATTTAATCAAACGAATCAAATATATTAAAATTGAAGACAATACTATACTTGCAAGTTTTGATATCAAGTCATTATACCCCTCAATTAATGTACAAGAAGTCCGAAATATTATTGAAGATCAAATCAGCAATAACCCAGTGTATGACGACAACATTAAAAATACTCTTATATCAAGTTTAAATTTAATTACTAATAACAATATTTTCATTTTTAACGGAAATTATTATAAGCAACAGAAGTAGCCCCTATGGGCTCCCCCATCTCCGGTTTATTAGCTGAACTAAAACAGAGACCCTTAGAAGAACAGATTATCTCCACAACAGATTAAAAACCTGATTTATGGATCAGATATGTCGACGACATACTCATAATTTGGAAGTATGGAATCTCAAATCTGGAAAACATTTTAAAACATGCCAATAGTTTAGACAACAGAATACAGTTTATAATGGAAATAGAGAAAAATGGGTCATTGCCTTTTCTGGATGTTGAACTAATTAAGTATAACTTAACACATTGTTTAGACAGAAATATTTACAGGAAACCATGCCGATCCAATAATACAATATCTAATAGCAGTATATTACCATTTAATTATAAGAAAGCAGCATATAATGTTTATGTCAGAAGGGCAGTTAACGTTATGTTCACAAAATTATATAAACACAGAATTAACCACGATTAAGAAAATTGCAACTCAGAATGCGTGAACTCAATGAAACTTATTAACTCAATAACAACAAGAACTCAATGAAAATTATTAACCAAGTAATTTATGAATTTAATAACAGAAAGATAATAGCCAAGAATAAAACACAAGTTCCAAAGTTTTGTAGTATAGATTATATCCCCCAACTTTATGAAAGAATCCGGTATGCTTTAAAGGAATGTGACATAACATTAATTGCCAAACCTCCAACAAAATTACAAAATCTAGTACACAGAAAAATTGACCCCATAGATATGCATGAAAAAGCAGGAATTTATATCATCACATTTAAATGTAAAAATAACTAGTCGGATGTGCCAATCCCAAAACTTTCTTCTATCTCAGTCATGTTAATACTTCAAAATTCGTTATCACATCGCCAATGAAATCAATATTTTTCGTTATTCTGTTGTACGTCAGCTGCTTTCGAATCATCGGGTTACTGGGATGCGATCAACTGATGTATAATACTAAACTACGAAAAGTCCTTCAGGTCTGAACCGACAGGAACAGATAGCCTCCCTATTTCTTGGTTTTTCGATTTTAGCTAATTTTACTATATAACACGAAGGTAAAATGCGTGGAACCTAATTAAAGAAGATTCAATCCCAGTTCTCGTCAACATTGAATTTGAATGAGAATATCGCCAAATTAGTCCTCTACAGCCAAGTTGGCTTCATTTATGACAACCTATTTTGGTCGCCAAATTCGGCGATATTTCGCCAACTGTCGCCAAGTTTGGCGAGAATTTGACGTTGGCGAATATAAATATATAGTGATAAGCATATAATAGAATTAATTGTTACAACAATGAAAGAAAATTTGCCGAAACCATGTTAACTAAAACTCATAAATTAAACCCGTTTATGGATGAATTCTGCTGTCTTGTTTGAAGATGTCAGTCACCCTAAAATTTCAAACCGCTATATCTCAGGCATTTTTTAAGATAGAGGCAAAACAAAAATTGTTCCGGATTCTTCGGATCAAGGCCGAACATTTAACGAAAAAAACTTTTAGGATTTCTAATTTTTTTGCACATCCTTTTGAATTTGAAATTGAATTTGGCTATTTTGACCTTTTGAATTTGGCTATCACAGTGCCCCCTTTCGTCGAAATATCCCCAAATTCTGATAGAACCTGCTTGCCATAGCCAAAAACATAGAAAAAAAATGTGGTTCAATTTGAAGCATAACTTCATACACTTTTCGATGATACAATAGTGAAATAGGAACAAAAATATCGACCGCAGCGCCCCCTTTCGTCGAAATATCCCCAAATTCTGATAGAACCTGCTTGCCATAGCCAAAAACATAGAAAAAAAATGTGGTTCAATTTGAAGCATAACTTCATACACTTTTCGATGATACAATAGTGAAATAGGAACAAAAATATCGACCGCAGCGCCCCCTTTCGTCGAAATATCCCCAAATTCTGATAGAACCTGCTTGCCATAGCCAAAAACATAGAAAAAAAATCTGGTTCAATTTGAAGTATAACTTCATACACTTTTAGATGGTACAATAGTGAAAATGGAACAAAAATATCGATCGCAGCGCCCCCTTTCGTCGAAATATCCCCAAATTCTGATAGAACCTGCTTGCCATAGCCAAAAACATAAAAAAAACCTGGTTCAATTTGAAGCATAACTTCATACACTTTTAGATGGTACAATAGTGAAAATGGAACAAAAATATCGATCGCAGCGCCCCCTTTCATCAAAATATCCCCAAATTCTGATAGAACCTGCTTGCTATAGCCGAAAGCATAGAAAAAAAATCTGGTCCAATTTGAAGCATAACTTCATGCACTTTTCGATGATACAATAGTGAAAATGGAACAAAAATATCGATCGCAGCGCCCCCTTTCGTCGAAATAAACCCAAATTCTGATAGAACCTGCTTGCCATAGCCGAAAGCATAGACAAAAAATCTGGTCCAATTTGAAGCATAACTTCATACACTTTTCGATGATACAATAGTGAAAATGGAACAAAAATATCGATCGCAGCGCCCCTTTCGTCGAAATATCCCCAAATTCTGATAGAATCTGCTTGCCATAGAAGAAAACATAGAAAACAAATCTGGTTCAATTTGAAGCATAACTTCATACACTTTTAGATGGTACAATAGTGAAAATGGAACAAAAATATCGATCGCAGCGCCCCCTTTCGTCGAAATATCCCCACATTCTGATAGAATCTGCTTGCCATAGCCAAAAACATAGAAAAAAAATGTGGTTCAATTTGAAGCATAACTTCATACACTTTTCGATGGTACAAAAAAGACACACACAGACGGACAGACGGACAGACGGACAGACGGACGGACGGACAGACGGACAGACAGACATTTTGTAAAAACATGTTTTTCGGAATCTCTGACCCCTAAAACGTGTAAATCCGTCGAAAAACGGGAGTCGAAAAAAATTTCGATTACAATACTTTCTTCTATTATAGATAGAAGAAAGTAAAATTGAAGTATTTACATACATAGGTATGACAACTAGGAAATTACAAGACCGCATAAGGGAGCATAAGTCAGATATAGCAAAAGGAAAACCATCTACTGCACTTTCTTGGCTAAATTTAGAAACAGAAATTGATATATATTGTAGTGAAGTAATGATTATCGCGCAAATGAACGACTATACTACATGTATACTGAGGGAGTCAGTGGAAATCCTGACAAGTGGTGGGAAATCCTGTAATGATATGTTATCATACAATATACCAAAAATCTGGTATAATCTACTTGGTGTTAATGGTACATTTGGGTTGGAATAATTCACCTCTCTCAATAGACTAGTCCATCCCCTTCCCCCCCCTTCTCCATATGGGGTTTCGCCTTCGGCTATTTAAACAGCTTACATTACGGAGGTTACAGAAATTTTTCTCATTTCCACCCTTTGATGATGGCCAGGTTCTGGTCAAAAGCGCTCGGGATTCCGTTCCGACGAATGTTTTTAACATCTTAAAATGGTTTTAATGTTTTAGAACCTTTTTATTTTTACACCTATTTTAGTGATCCACAAATTGTGATCCATTTTAAATGTTTTCATATTTTAATAAATTATTTATGTTTGATAGTTTAAATACCAGAAAGTTTTCTACATCAGTAGGAGGGGTGGGGGAAGCTTAATGATTACATTCAATAAACAAAAATCTTTAAATAGATGCAGAAATTATAACTGAACTTGTTGGAAAACAAAAAACAAAAGACTTGAAAGGTATTTATCGTGTTGTACACGTGATTTGAAAACTAATATCGTATCTTACAAATATATAATATAAATTATGTGACGTTATTAAAACTAAGATATAAGAAAACATAAAGGTAAAACTCAATTTTATTTTTTTAAATATTTTCTTTTAGAATCCAACGAGCTGTTGTATTTATTATATTTGTGAATGCATTACGCCGTCATGTAATAACGCCGTCCATATCTCTTATGGTCATTACTGCACCTGCTTGCCCTGCCCTCCCTCCCTTCTCAATTGAGATTTGATCAACAACACTAACGTTATGTTTTAATTTAAGACATTTTACCATATTAAGACACTGGCCACAGAAACCCTATTGGTTCATTTCTACCACCAGTCAATTAAGACACACAAGTGTCTTAAATTAAGGTATCTATTATGTCTAAGCTCTATATTAAGACACTAGCTGTTACCCGTGACTTCGTTCACGTAACATTAAAAAAAAGAGAATAAATGCATTAATCAAGCAAAATATTTCCCCACCGATAATTAAAAACGTAAATAATTAACTAACTCTTTATCCTATTTCATATGAGAAAATACGGTATTTCTTTGTTATAGGGGCCTTGGCATAGCTCAGTTTTAAAAAAGTTCAATTTGTCAAAAAACAAATATCAGTTCTACCTGATAAACCATTTTACTTTTAACGACTTTGAAAAACGTTTTAACAGCCATCATTTAAAAATAATTCATTGGAAATAGTATATGCTTTTTGTTTAAATTCAATTCTTGTGAATATGGAGGAATAATTCTACACCTAAATAAATACAAGGAACTTCAATTCCAGCGATTTTTGCAACCCAAAATTACATGCAAACGTAATATTTACATGTGTTACGTTTGCATGTAACAGTAACAGTTACATGCAAACGTAACACTTGCAATTGCAAAGCTTTTTGCACCCCAAAATTATATGTAAACATTACTTTTGCATGTAATTTTCAGTGCAAATTAACATTTATAAGGGTTCAAATTAAAATTAATTTGGGTGCAAATTACATGTAAATGTTACGTATGCATGTAATTTGGGGTTGCGAAAAGCTTTGCAATTGCAAGTGTTACGTTTGCATGTAACAGCAAATTTGCCTCCTTGGTTTAATCTATAGCTGAAACAACTCTTGATTTCTTGACAATATGCTGACAGACGATTTTTGTTCTGCAGAATAAATTAATTCATTAAGTTTGAATATGTGGAAATATGTTTTAATTTTCGGAAATTCTGCTGTAATCAAGATTTTTTTTTTTCACCAACTATTCAAATTGAAAATAAATTCTTTTTTCAGTTTTAATGAGAAAATGGCATAAAAATGTATTAATTTGTTTTATTTCTTCTTTTTTTTATCTACAAAAATGGAGTAATTTAATTGCCGTTTTTAGAAAAATTTTGTTAAAATTTGCAAAAAAAAAAATAAATAAATAAATAAATAATATATCGGAATCTAATTCAAATTTTTAAATTCTCAGAGTTTATATGACATCCTTAGATCACTGATGGTGTTAAGTAAATCGCATTGCATTAAGAGTAGTAGTTGCGAAATACAAACAAACAGTCAGATTTTAAAATAATAGACTTTTGTTCAATTTTCTTTTCCTAATAATCTTACTGATGCTTGTATTATTAATCGCAGAGTTCAGAGAATAAATATATATGAAATGTTTATGTTTGGCGTGATGCTGAAAATGCAACCCTACAGTTGGCCTAAACAACTGGCGGCTTGCTTTGAAAACCTCTCCCCGTCCAATGAAGTCAGCCCTTGGGCCTAACGATTTGAGCGATAACCGGCTTCATATTGCAAGCCGATTTGACGATTCACTGCCTCTCTATTCTTTCACTGTACTCTGTAATTGGGGCCTCCGTGGCCGAGTGGTTAAGACACCATTCCGCTAATCGCTTGTGAGCGTAGGAGTCAGGTCGGCGGGTTCGACTCCCGCCAGCTCCATTGCACACACTTTGTGGAGCTCCTGGATGTAACTCTCTGGTGTTGTAAATTTCCTTGTGGCTATCTCGTCCCTGTATATTGACGATGACTTATAAGCGGGTACTTGATGTCAAGCATACAAGTCTGATGTATGTTCTCAATAAACAAACAAACAAACAAACATACTCTGTAATTATTAATGTTTGAAATTGATTCACGCACCATTTGAAACATATTTGAAAAATCCCGTTTTATTTGAAATATGACGTCACTTTGATTCCAGAGAAATCTATTTTCAATGATATAATTCTTGTTAATTTTCTTTTCCTGGCAATCATGGCGGGAATTTTATCAGAAAACTCACATCTGTATGTAACTGATTTTCAAGCTTATTAATCAGTATCAAAAAACATATTTCAGTTATTCATCTTAAATCTGACGTCCATTATGTATATACTTTTATATTATACACTGATATTCATGCTCCTTGTAATGTTACAAATATTTGAAAATACATGTTTTATTTATGACGTCATATTTGTTCAAACCAAGGAGGATCTTTTTCGTAGTTCCATGGTCCAAGCGAAATCTTTTCTCAATAATATGATTATTGTTCAGTTTTCCTTCTAATTATAATGCAGTTTTTGACAGAAAATATCTTCTCAACGTAACCAATATTCATACTTCATGTATAATAACAAATACTCCATATTTTTGTTTCAAATATCACGGAAATTCCTCTTCTTTTGAATTCTTTTGAATTTTCATTTTTCACGTGAAAATCTTTCAATTGAAAATTAATTGTTGAGTAAAAATTATTATTCCGGCTTTGATTTAGTTTTGGCAACGATAAAATATTAGCAACGGTAAAGTAAATTTAACCATTTAAAAATATTATACGAAAAAATGTCCATTTATTCTCTATGAAAATAACGAAATTTTGAATTATTAAGAAAAATAATTGAATAAAATAAACAAAAACCAGTCTATGTTCATATGAGGGTTATAATCAACTTATGTGCAAAGGTACAGGATCATTAAATGCTCCATTTTGACGCTGGCTCAGCCTAACATTTGCACACAATCAGATTTATAATATTACTAGCTGTTACCCGTGACTTCGTTCACGTAACATTAAAAGAAGAATAAATGCATTATTCAAGCAAAATATTGCACCCCTGTTAATTAAAAACGTAAATAATTAACTAACTCTTTATCATATTTCATAGGAAAAAATACGGTATTTCTTTGTTATAGGAGCCTTGACATAGCCCAGTTTTAAAAAAGTACAATTTGTCAAAAAACAAATATCAGTTTTACCTGATAAACCATTTTACTTTTAACGACTTTGAAAAACGTTTTAACAGCCATCATTTAAAAATAATTCATTGGAAATAGTATATGCTTTTTGTTTAAATTCAATTCTTGTAAATATGGAGGAATAATTCTACATCTAAATGCAAGGGGCTTCAATTGCAAAGCTTTTTGCAACCCAAAATTACATGTAAACATTACTTTTGCATGTAATTTTCAATGCAAATTAACATTTATAAGGGTTCAAATTAAAATTAATTTGGGTGCAAATTACATGTAAATGTTACGTTTGCATGTAATTTGAGGTTGCGAAAAGCTTTGCCCTCTTTTGCATCTGCTCCATGCAAGTGTTACATTTGCGTGGAACAGCAAATTTGCCTCCTTGGTTTAATCTACAGCTGAAACAACTCTTGATTTCTTGACAATATGCTGACAGACGATTTTTGTTCTGCAGAATAAATTAATTCATAAAGTTTGAATATGTGGAAATATGTTTTTAATTTTCGGAAATTCTACTGTAATCAAGATATTTTTTGTTTCACCAACTATTCAAATTGAAAATAAATTCTTTTTTCAGTTTTAATGAGAAAATGGCATAAAAATGTATTAATCCGTTTTATTTCTTCTTTTTTTTATCCACAAAAATGGAGTAATTTAACTACCGTTTTTAGAGAAATTTATGACATCCTTAGATCAATGATGGTGTTAAGTATATCGCATTGCATTAAAAGTAGTAGTTGCGAAATACAAACAGACAGTCAGATTTTAAAATAATAGACTTGTGTTCAATTTTCTTTTCCTAATAATCTTACTGATGCTTCTATTATTAGTCGCAGAGTTCAGAGAATAAATATATGTGAAATGTTTATGTTTTTCGTGATGCTGAAAATGCAACCCTACAGTTGGCCTAACCTAAACAACTGGCGGCTTGCTTTGAAAACCTCTCCCCATCCAATGAAGTCAGCCCTTGGGCCTAACGATTTGAGCGATAACCGGCTTCATATTGCAAGCCGATTTGACGGTTCACTGCCTCTCTATTCTTTCACTCTACTCTATAATTATTAATGTATGAAATTGATTCACGCACCATTTGAAACATATTTGAAAAATCCCGTTTTATTTGAAATATGACGTCACTTTGATTCCAGAGAAATCTCTTTTCAATGATATAATTCTTGTTAATTTTCTTTTCCTGTCAATCATGACGGGAATTTTATCAGAAAACTCACATCTGTGTGTAACTGATTTTCAAGCTTATTATTAATCAATATCAGAAAACATATTTCAGTTATTCATCTTAAATCTAACGTCCATTATGTATATACTTTCATTATACACTGATATTCATGCTCCTTGTAATGTTACAAATATTTGAAAATACATGTTTTATTTATGACGTCATATTTGTTCAAGCCAAGGATGATCCTTTTCATAGTTCCATGGTCCAAGCGAAATCTTTTCTTAATAATATGATTATTATTCAGTTTTCCTTATAATTATAACGCAGTTTTTGACAGAAAATATCTTCTCAACGTAACCAATATTCATATTTAATGTATAATAACAAATACTCCATATTTTTGTTTCAAATATCACGGAAATTCCTCTTCTTTTGAATTCTTTTGCATTTTCATTTTTCACGTGAAAATCTTTGAATTGAAACTAAATTGTTGACTAAAAATTATTATTCCGGAATTTGAATTAGTTTTGGCAACGATAAAGTATTAGCAACGGTAAAGTAAATTTAACCATGTTAAAATATTATACGAAAAAAATGTCCATTTACTCTGTATGAAAATAACGAAATTTTGAATTATTAAGAAAAATATTTGAATAAAATAAACAAAAACCAGCCTATGTTCAAATGAGGGTTATAATCAATCTGTATGCAAAAATACAGGATCATTAAAGGCTCCATTTTGACGCTGGCTTCAGCCTAACATTTGCGCACAATCAGATTTATAATATTACTAGCTGTTACCCGTGACTTCGTTCACGCAACTTTAAAAGAAGAATACATACATTAATTAAGCAAAATATTTTACTCCCAATAATTAAAAACGTTAATAATTAACTAACTATTTATCACATTTCATAGGAGACAATCTGGTATTTATTATTATAGGGACCTTGACATAACTCAGTCTTAAAAAAGTGAAATTTTGTGCCAAATAATCGCGAAAATGAAATTGCAACCAATGCAAAAAGGAGGGCCAAATAAAATCGTAGAAATAGACGAATTGGGTAAAAACAAATGTCAATTTTACCTGATAAACAATTTTACTTTTAACGCCTTTGTGAAACGTTTTAACAGCCATCCTTCAAAAAAAAAAAAAAAAAAAAAAAAAAAAAAAAAAAAAAAACATTAATTAGAAATAGTATATGCTTTTTCCTTAAATTCAATTCTGCCTCCTTGGTTTAATATATAGTTGAAGCAAATCTTGTTTTCTAAATGACAGTATATTGGCAGGCAATTTTTGTTCTCCAGAATAAATTGATTCATGAAGTTTGAATATGTGAAAATATGTTTGTATTTTTCGGATAATTTACTGAAATCAAGATTTTGTTTTCACCATCTATTCAAAGTGAAAATAAATTCTGTTTTTCAGTTTTAATGAGAAAATGGTGTAAAAAATATACTGATCTGTTTTATTTCTCCTTTTTTATACACAAATATGGAGTAAGTTACTTTCCGTTTTTAGAGAAACTTCGTTAAAAAAAAATGGCATTTAATTTAATTTTTTTAATTCTGAGAGTTTGTGTGACATCCTCGGATCAATTATAACCGGTATTTGCTACACCGGTAGTAAACTAACCGGTAGTAAATCGCGTTGCGTTCGATAGTCTTGGAGTAGTTGCGAAATACAAACACACGGTTAGATTTTAATATAATAGATTCGTGTTCATTTTCCTTTTCTTAAAATTATGATGTGATTTTTAGCAGAAAACTCTGATACTCATGCGGAACGAAATAACAGATACTCATGCTTAATAATCAGTATAGATAACAAAACATTTAAATTTTTCGTTATAAATATGGCGTGAAACTCATCTACTTTCTATACTTATTGATCCTTGTATTATTAATGTAAGGAATTGATTCACACTC
Organism: Maratus michaelseni; assembly: GCA_963931845.1. NCBI lineage: Eukaryota > Metazoa > Arthropoda > Arachnida > Araneae > Salticidae > Maratus > Maratus michaelseni. The sequence goes on along the minus strand of OZ007598.1, from coordinate 3,673,655 downwards.
ATTTTAAAATATATTGGAAAATTCCCGTTTTATTTCAAATAGGACGTCTCCTTTTTCCCCAGAGAAATCCCTTTTTAATGACATGATTCTTGTTAATTTTATTTTCCAGGCAATTAATTTCAATACTGGCATAGGGAAAATTATGTTACTTTAACGAAGTAATATTAAATCCTTAGGTTTTATCAACAAAAATGGAACTATTAACGTTCGTCATTTTTTTTAGGTAATCGAGTTATTTCTTTTAGTTTTAAGAATGAAAAATCACTATTTCTCGCGATCCATGACATAATTTACGACATGGATAATTTTGCGGAGCATATTATTGACATTTTCTAACCATTTTCTTTTGAAACTTCTTTTTACTTTTCAAAAATTTAAATAAAAAATACGGTATAGTTAGTTATATTAGCCGATAAAACGGCAAGTATTGTTACCATACAAAAGAAAAAAAAAAAGAAAAAAAGTGAAGAAAAAACCCAAGATCATTTTATTTTACCAATCAAAGCATATCTGCTTTATTTTCAATAAATGACGTCATATTCGCCTGTTTCCTATGGTTACGCATATTGAAACCTTGTATTATTATCAAAAACTAAAAAAAGTACGTTTTATTTTTAATAATATTATTTAATCTTCTTCTTAATTCTTTAATTTTTTTAATTTCATTTTCATTTTTTCCCGTGAAAATTTTTCAATTTAAACTAAATTGTTGAGTAAAAATTATTTTTTCGGGTTTTGAATTAGTTTTGGCAACGATAAAGTATTAGCAACGGTCAAGTAAATTTAACCATTTTAAAATGCTATACGAAAAAATGTCCATTTATTCTCAATGAAAATAACGAAATTTGGAATTATTAAGAAAAATATTTGAATAAATTTAACAAAACCCAGCCTATGTTCATATGAGGGTTATAATCAGCCTATATGCAAAGATACATGATCATTAAATGCTCCATTTTGACACTGGCTTCAGCCTAACATTTGCACACAATCAGATTTATAATATTACTAGCTGTTACCCGTGACTTCGTTCACGCAACATTAAAATAATAATAAATACATTAATTAAGCAAAATATTTCACTCCCGATAGTTAAAAACGTTAATAATTAACTAACTCTTTATCACATTTCATAGGAGTTACTTGCGGTATTTTTTGTTATAGACCTTGACATAACTCAGTCTTAAAAAAGTGAAATTTTGTGCCAAATAATCGCGAAAATGAAATTGCAACCAATGCAAAAAGGAGGGCCAAATAAAATCGTGGAAATAGACGAATTGGATAAAAACAACTGTGAATTTTAGCTGATAAACTATTTTACTTTTAACGCCTTTGTGAAACGTTTTAACAGCGATCCTTCAAAAAAACACTAACTGGAATTAGTATATGCTTTTTCTTTAAATTCAATTCTGCCTCCGTGGTTTAATGTATAGCTGAAACAAATCTTGTTTTCTAAATGACAGTATGTTGACAGGCAATTTTTGTTCTCCCGAATAAATTGATTCATGAAGTTTGAATATGTGAAAATATGTTTTTATTTTTCGGATAATTTACTGAAATCAAGATTTTGTTTTCACCCTCTATCTATTCAAAGTGAAAATAAATTCTGTTTTTCAGTTTTAATGAGAAAATGGTGTAAAAAATATACTGATCTGTTTTATTTCTCCTTTTTCATACACAAATATGGAGTATGTTACTTTCCGTTTTTAGAGAAACTTCATTAACATTTACAAAAAAAAAAAATAAAAAAAAAAATCTTGGTATCTAATTTATTTTTTTTAATTCTGAGAGTTAAGTCTTCGGATCAATGATAACCGGTATTAAGTAAATCGCGTTGCGTTCGATAGTCTAGGAGTAGTTTCGAAATACAAACACACGGTCAGATTTTAATATAATAGATTCGTGTTCATTTTTCTTTTCTTAAAATTATGATGTGATTTTTAGCAGAAAACTCTCATCTGTATATAATGGATACTCATGCTTAATAACCAGTATAGATAAAAAAAAAAAAAAAAACATTTAAATTTTTCGTTATAAATATGGCGTGAAACTCATCTACTTTATATGCTTACTGATCCTTGTATTATTAATGTAAGGAAATGATTCACATTCATTTTAAAACATATCGGAAAATTCCCGTTTTATTTCAAATATATATTTCCCCAGAGAAATCCCTTTTAAATGACATAATACTTGTTAATTTTCGTTTCCAGGCAATTAATTTCAATACTGGCATAGGGGAAATTGTTATTTTAACGAAATAATATTAAATCTTTAGGTTTTATCAACAAAAATTGAACTATTAACATTCGTCATTTTTTTTAGGTAATCGAGGTATTTCTTTTAGTTTTAAGAATGAAAATATTTTTTTCTCGCTATCCATGACATCATTTTCGACATAAATAATTTTGCGGAGCATATTATTGACATTTGCTAACCATTTTCTTTTGAAATTTCTTTTTACTTTTTAAAAATTTAAATAAATACGGTATAGTTATATTAGCCGTGCGCAGACGGTAAAACACCACATATTGTTACCATACAAAAAAAAAAAAGAAAAAAAACCTAAGATAATTTTATTTCACCAATCAAAGCATATCTGTTTTATTTTCCATGTATGACGTCATATTATCCTGTTTCCTATGGTTACGCATATTGAAACCTTGTATTATTATCAAAAACTAAAAAAAGTACGTTTTATTTCTATTAATATTATTTAATCGTTTTAATTCTTTAATTTTTTTTATTTCATTTTCATTTTTCACGTGAAAATTTTTCAATTGAATCTAAATTGTAGAGTAAAAATTATTATTCCGGGTTTTTAATTAGTTTTGGCAACGATAAAGTATTAGCAACGGTAAAGTAAATTTAACCATTTTAAAATATTATACGAAAAAATGTCCATTTATTCTCTATGAAAGTAACGAAATTTGGAATTATTAAGAAAAATTTTTGAATAAAAATTAACAAAAACCAGCGTATGTTCATAAGAGGGTTATAATCCACCTATATGCAAAAACACAGGATCATTAAATGCTCCATTTTGACGCTGGCTTCAGCCTAACATTTGCACACAAGCAGATTTATAATATTATTAGGATTAGGACTAGCTGTTACCCGTGACTTCGTTCAGGTAACATTAAAAAAAGAATAAATGCAAAGAAAAGAAAGAATGATATTTAGTAAAACATTTCACTTGATAATTAACAACATATATAATTAACCAAAGCTTTATCACATTTTATAGGAGACCATACGGTATTTCTTTGCTATAGGGGCCTTGACATAACCCAGTCTTAAAAAAAAGAAATTTCATGCCAAATGATATATACAATCGCGAAAATGAAACTGCAACTAATGAAACAGGTTGGAAATTGTACGTCAAACGTGACAAATGAGGTGCGTTCGTACTATAGCTAGTTACATAAATATTGAGATCTTTTCTGATTTTTAATTCTGTGAAATGAATTATTTTATTACAGAAATTAATCTGCAGACGATATAAGTATCTCGGTCGCTTGACGATTAAACTTCGGAAGCTTCTGTAACAAAAAAGCACCGATTTAAAAAAAAAAAATTCAAATTTCTTAATAAATATTTTTATTAATATTTCCTAAAGTTTTGATTCGATTTTAATAAAATTTGAAATGTCTCGACAAAATTCTGCAGAGATAATTTGCAAACCATTTGGTTGGGTAGTTTTTGCGTTGTTATATGCGGACGGACAGACAGACAGACGGACAGACAGACAGATGGACGGACAGACGGACGGACCAAGCAACGACAATAGGTGCTACGCATTTATATAATTACGAACGCACCTAAAAAGGAGGACCAAGTAAAATCGTGAAAATCGAGGAATTCCTCTTCGTAAAACGAAAAACAACACTGGCAGAATTCTTCTATACAACAGTGCATTTTAGGTGGTATTTGGTGTACAATTTGTATATGTGTGCATTGCTAAATGGGCATTATTATATTGTTTAGTTGCATAGACATATGTTATATATATTTCTTACTACATTATCTTGTTTATGTATATATTAAATTAAGTGCTTCACGCTAAGTGGTGTAAATAGTGGACAAACTGCTTGTGGATTTTATACATTGATAGATATTTCACAAAGATATAACAATCTGATGCGATTCTAAAATGTAAATAAAGGTTGCTAGAAAGTACTTTAAATTCTGCCCAATTTAACCTCGATATTTTCTCTATCGCGTCAAGAACACTATAAGCAAATAAATACCGACAACACAAATCTGATGATCTAAATTTACATATTTTTGTTAGTATATATAGGATTATTTTGATTTATTTCATGCGCTTGAAATTTTTTACCCTTTCTCTAGGGTTAGGTGTCGAATAAATGTACTTTCTTGTTATTTTATTTTACCATTTCTATTTATTCTATTTTTCATTCATTCCATTTATGGATATTGATTTAATTTACATATTCGTGTCAAAGAATATTATTTAAAGTTATTATCAGGATTAGGATAGGATACGATTAGGGTTAGGATTATGAATAAAAATTAGGACTAGCTGTTAACCGTGACTTCGTTCACGTAACATTAAAAAAAGAATAAATGCATTAATTTAGTAAAACATTTCACTTGATAATTAACAACATATATAATTAACCAAAGCTGTATCACATTTTATAGGAGACCATACGGTATTTCTTTGCTATTTGGTCCTTGACATAACCCAGTCTTAAAAAAGTGAAATTTCATGCCAAATAATATATACAATCGCGAAAATGAAACTGCAACTAATGAAAAAGGAGGACCAAGTAAAATCGTGAAAATCGAGGAATTCCTCTTCGTAAAACGAAAAACAACACTGGCAGAATTCTTCTATACAACAGTGCATTTTAGGTGGTATTTGGTGTACAATTTGTATATGTGTGCATTGCTAAATGGGCATTATTATATTGTCTATTTGCATAGACATATGTTATATATTTCTTACTACATTATCTTGTTTATGTATATATTAAATTAAGTGCTTCACGCTAAGTGGTGTAAATAGTGAACAAACTTCTTGTGGATTTTATACATTGATAGATATTTCACAAAGATATAACAATCTGGGGCGATTCTAAAATGTAAATAAAGGTTGCTAAAAAGTACTTTAAATTCTGCCCAATTTAACCTCAATATTTTCTGTATCGCGTCAAGAACACTATAAGCAAATAAATACCGACGACACAAATTTGATGATCTAAATTTACATATTTTTGTTAGTATATATAGGATTATTTTGATTTATTTCGTGCGCTTGAAATTTTTTACGCTTTCTCTAGGGTTAGGTGTCGAATAAATGTACTTTCTTGTTATTTTATTTTGCCATTTCTATTTATTCTATTTTCCATTCATTCCATTTATGGATACTGATTTAATTTACATATTCGTGTCAAAGAATAGTCTTTAAAGTTATTATCACGATTAGGATAGGATACGATTAGGGTTACGATTAGGAATAAAAATTGAACGACAATGGCATGACCAATTCAGGTTTAAAGTATGAACCAGGAAGTCTATTTACATCATGAAGCAATAAGAAAATTAGAAAATTATCGTCTGATATTTTTTAATATGTTTTACAGTCATAGTTGACATCAAAGGTGAGCGGGAAAATGATCATCTGAAATACCATTAAGTGTTTACCACGCAAAAAACAAATCTGGTTACAACAATGTATTTAAGTTTGCGCCAAATTTCACTTGATAAAAAAAAAAAAAAAAAAAAAAAAAAAAAAAAAAAAAAAACGCAAATTGACTATGGACCTAATTACAGACCTTCCCTAATTACAGACCTTCCTATTCTCGGAAATGTTCTACCTATATGTAAAAAAAAATCTTCTATATAGAACGCGCTTTCACGTTTATAATGTTATGAATTGGCACGATTGGCTTGTTCAAGTTTACACAATGCTGCTGGAAGAAAAGATTCATTACTTTTTTATTTCTTCTTTGCTTTTGCATTACGCGAATTTGTTGGTAAAATCGATTTTCTTTTCGATAACATTGTTGTTTTTTAAGTTTAAAAAATATTGTAATTTTACTTAAACATTGACCGTTCATAAAATCTATGCAATTTTTCTTATCCTACAAGACTTTACAAAAATCTATTATGAAACAACTTTAAAAAAAGCTATATTTAAAAAAGACAACAAAGTTTTTCCTATTTTAAAACTAAAAGAAATGTAAAATTAAATTCCGGTTCGAAACGACATTATGGATATTGATTTCCTTTACATATTCGTGTCAAAGAATGTTCTTTAAAGTTATTATCAGGATTAGGATAGGATTCGATTAGGGTTAGGATTAGGAATAAAAATTGAACGACAATGGCATGACCGATTCAGGTTTAAAGTATGAACCAGGAAGTCTATTTACATCATGAAGCAATAAGAAAATTAGAAAATTATCGGCTAATGTTTTTTAATATGTTTTACAGTCATAGTTGGCATCAAAGGTGAGCGGGGAAATGATCATCTAAAATACCATTAAGTGTTTACTACGCAAAAAACAAATCTGGTTACAACAATGTATTTAATTTTGCGCCAAATTTTAGTAGTTGATAAAAAAAAAAATCAAATTGACTATGGACCTTATTACAGACCCCTAACCTTCCTATTCTCAGAAATGTTCTACCTATATGTAAAAAAAATTCTACTGTATAGAACGCGCTTTCACGTTTATAATGTTATGAATTGGCACGATCAGCTTGTTCAAGTTTACACAATTCGGCTGGAAGAAAAGATTCATTACTTTTTTATTTCTTCTTTGCTTTTGCATTACGCGAATTTGTTGGTAAAATCGATTTTCTTTTCGATAATATTGTTGTTTTTTAAATAAAAAAAATATTGTAATTTTACTTAAACATTGCTTTAAAATCTATGCAATTTTTCTTATCCTGCAAAACTTTACAAAAATCTATTATGAAACAACTTTAAAAAAAGCTATATTTAAAAAAGACAACAAATTTTTTCCTATTTTAAAACTAAAAGAAATGTAAAATTAAATTCCTGTTCGAAACGACGATTTACAAATGTGTTTTCGATTGTGGGAAAATGATAGAGGAAAAATGCTCTTACTTCGACACAATCATATTAAATCTTTAGCTTTTATGAGAAAAGCAACTTTCTTTTAAAAAATATAGTTATTTTTATTAAGATTTTCTGATTTTCGATACGGATAATTTTGCGATGCATATCATTGACATTTGCTATCCAATATATTTTTTTTTTAACTTTTTTTTTAAACTTTTTAAAATTTAAATTAAAAATACGGTATCTTTATGTTAGCCGTGTGCAGACGATAAATCGCCAACCTATCCCATCATTCCTATTGAATTCATTAAAAATATAAATCTTTCACTCATTTCATTTAAAACACAGAACTTTAATTTACAACACATACATTTAAAATACATATATTACGTACATTTAAAATAATTCCTTTCATGTGAAAAAGAAAAAGAAAAAAAAGAGAAATTAATCACAAATAATTTGATAACCCAAGATCATTTTATTTCAACATCAAAACAAATCTGTTTTATTTTTCTAAATATGACATCATATTCGCTTGCTTTCCATACTTACTCGTATTTATGCACTTTGTATTATTATCAAATATTTGAAAGCGCACGTTTTATTTCTAATATGACATCATTTCATATTCTGTTTAATTCTTAAATAATTCATTTCCTTTTCATTTTTCACGTGAAAATAAATTGTTGATTAAAAATTACTACTCAGGGGTTTTATTTTATATTGGCAACGATAAAGTATTAGCAACGGTAAAATAAATTTAACCATTTTTAAAAAAGCAGCAAAACCGGGCCCTTTGGGCCAAACCAACCAAACTAACCAACCATTGTAAAATATACGAAAAAATGTCCATTTATTCTGTATGAAAATAATGAAAATTTTAATTTTTAAGAAAAATATTGAAATAAAATAAACGAAAACCAGCCTATATTCATTTGAGGGTTATAATCACCTTATATGCAAAGATATAGGATAATTAAATGCTTCATTTTGACGCTGGCTTCAGCCTAACATTTGCACACAATCAGATTTATAATATTATTAGGATTAGGATTAGGATTTACGTGTCTTAAATGGTTTTTCAGTCGTTTTTATTGTCTTACTTTAAGACTCCTTTATTTGCAGTGTAGATATTTTTATTCGCCAACGTCAAATTCTCGCCAAGCTTGGGCACAGTTGGCGAAACATCGCCAAATTTGGCGATCAAAATAGGTTACCATAAATGAAGCCAACTTGGCTGAAGAGGACTAATTTGGCGTTATTCTCATTCAAATTCAATGATGACGAGAACTGGGAATGAATCTTCTTTAATTGGGGTCCACGTATTTTAGCTTCGTGTTTTCCAGTAAAATTAGCTAAAATCGTAAAACCAAGGAATAGGGAGGCTATCTGTTCCTGTCGGTACAGGCCAGAAGTACTTTTCGTAGCTTAGTATACATCAGTTGATCGCATCGCGGTAACCCAACGATTCGCAAGAAGCTGACGTACAACAGAATGACGAAAAATATTGATTTTATTGACGATGTGATAGCAAATTTTGAAGTATTAACATGACTGAGATAGAAGAAAGTTTTGGGATTGGCACATCCGACAAGTTTATAATGCTGCCGTTTTGAATAATATATATATATATATATTACATGAAAAAGTACTTTTTACACGTGGTCAATTTAAAATATTTAAGCTAGCTGGATAGTTTGAGAATTTCAGTGATATACCTTCCTGCTTCTTGGAGCTCTTAATGACTAGTAAATCTGCAGATCAAGAGCCTCAACGTCAGCTCTGAAAGTCATTGTTTTTTAATCTCACTTTTCAAATTATTTAGCATCTTACAATTTATTTTTTTATTTTGCATACTTATTTATAAGCATTTAAAATACTTCGTTGATTTCAGAATTTAGAAGCGTTAAATTAAACACGGTTTATGCAACGATATTCTGAAATTCTTATAAATTTCATATTCGTGTAATCTTTTAGATATAAAAATTCATTTCTTCAGGGGGTCTCTGCCCCCATGAACCTCCGTAATCTTATTTAATTTATATACGTGATTTCCTATTAATTGTGTGAATGATTCTAGTATATCTTAAATTTCGTGCTATACAATGGTTTTATTAGGATAACCAACAATTTCGAAAATAATTTCATGTTATCCTAATACTCAAATAGCAATATTTACTTACATGCCAAACACGAAACACCTGCACCATATGGTTAAGTTGAATAATATCTCATGTACAAAAACAACTTATAAAATGTAAACTGAATCTACTATTTTCACTTATATCTATTTTAGAAATCTGGCGTTATTACAATTTTTGTTTCGAAAAAACAGTTTTGATGGTCATTCTATAATATTTATTTTATCTATAAATACATCCTGATTCAATTTCATGGCAATAGCATACTAAAATCTCTCCAGAATAGGCATATTTGGAAACTTTTAAACCTATTGGGTTTATTCATAATCGAGCCCACTGCCAATTCACTAAATAGCAAACGTGATTTGGCTACATAAAGTATTTTTGTGATAACTTTTATGTTCTAAATGTCTAGTAATTGTAACATTTTAGGATCGTTTTACTACTCTAATTTCTTTAGATTAACCACCTTATTCTGCAATGATTTTATCCTATTTTAAAAAGTCCTTCCGGCCTGTACCGGGAGGAAAAGGAAGCTTTCCTATATCTTCGTTTTAAAATTTTAGCTAATGTTACTCGAAAGCAGCAAGCTAAAATGCAAAGAAACCGTTTGCAAAAGATTCGTTAATACTGAATTTGAATAAGAAATTCGCCAAATTATTGAGCTATAGCCAAATTGGCTTCATTTATAAAAACTTATTTTGGTCGCCAAATTTGGCGATATTTCGCCAATTGCCGCCAAGTTTGGCGAGAAATTGGCGCTAACGGATATGAATAGATAGTTTTATGCGTATGATTAGGAAAATGATTACAACAATGAAAGAAAATAATTTGCGAGAAATCGCATTCACTAAAACTCATAAAGTAATCGTTGGTTTTTTGTAATGTGCTGTCTTGTTTCAAAATGTCAGCCACCCTAGAATTTCAAACTGCTCTATCTCAGCCATTTTTTAAGATAGAGGTAAAACAAAAAATGCTCCGGAATCCTTGTATCAAGACCTAACACGTAAGTATAAAATAAATTTGAATTTTTAACTTTTTTGTATATTTAAATTTTTCAGCGGCCGCCATCTTGAAACAAGATGGCGGACCAAGCTGGCCAACGAACTTGGTCGAGACATTAGTGACCTTAATACACACAATTAGTTTCATCAAAATCGATGTATAAATACGGGCGTTATCGTATGACATAGATCATATATATATATATATATAAATCAACATTTGAACGGAGGGTGGTTTTGGGGTCTGGGGGTCATGATCGGTGAAAATATACCGAAATTTTCCGGAATTGCTTTCCTCCGAACGGCTGCAATAGGTAGCTTTATACTTTTTTGTATTGAAAGCTACCTAAAATTATATTAACTTTTCAAGGACGAAACATCCACATCTGTTCCAGAAAATGAATCATATCTTATGTATGAAATACACATATACAAATGTAAACCCATACTACGAGACTTGAATCCATATTACACGTTCAGTGTTTTTGTAATTTTTGTTTTGGAAAAAATATTTCGGTATTCATTCTATAATAGTTAAACGGCAACTTGTATCAAAATAAATTCTCTTTTGTGTCAATAGAATAAGAAATTCACTTGAAAATTATGTATTTTGCTAATAAATTATTGCAGAAAAATAGTGCAAGTTACTTGAATATTATTATTTTGATATTCTTTGAAATAGGGTTGCAAAGGAACTGATAAATTAAAGAGCAAAGTAAAAAGAAATTCATTTTAAAACTAGATGGAACACGTCAAAACGTGACGGAAAAAAATACTATAACAATATCAGTAAAATAAGCTTCTTTATTATTTAAGTAGGGCTTCGTATGAAACGGTCTTTCAAATATTTTATGTTAAAAAATCCCCCCCCACTCCACTGAAATACTATTTCCGATGCAAACTCCAAATGAACAATCCGTAAACAAATGTGTAATGCAAATCAGTTTGACATTACCACCATATTCCCCACGACAAAAAAAAAGGGTCATGGACCTATAAAGTATCATACAAATAGTCGTATCATAAAGTATCATACAAATTTTCTACTTTCATCTCATATTCAGTAAATAAAAGAACATAGTATAAGCACCCCCGCCCCTGTGATAATGCAATCGAATGAGCTCCTATCGTCCTCTAGATATGTATTGCATCTGCCCAAAGGCACCGTTGAAATTCGACGTTAAAAAATGTTTTAAAATGTTTAAATTAAAAGTTTTAAAATGTCCTCTTTAATCATTGTTCGTTTCAAATCCATATCCTCTAAAACGCATCCATTGTTTTAAGCTAATCAATTTTTATGTAAAAATAAAGAATTTTTGTTAAAAATAATAAATTAATATGCAGATGAGGGAAAATTTTAATGTTTTCAATTGTAATGTATTTGTATAGTTTCTTCTATCCCTTTACATAATCAGGATGATTATTCCTTTTCCATCACAGTCGGTCTCTTATACAGTTAAATATCCAATCGATCTTTAAAAAAATAATAAATAACAGTTCCTAGCATATTCTGATTCAACATATACATCAGCGAATTCAACATATCAATTTTATGTTAATCATAAACTAAAAATAGTTTTTTTTTTCTTTTGACAGATTTTATATTAGCACCAAAATACTCTATCTTATGGATAATCTGATCTTATGATTTATCAGGTTTTTATTATTATTTTTTTTCACTTTTCATGAAGGTTAGGGATACCTATTTTCAATTGTTGCAACTTTCCAAGGGGCTATTTTACATTATTAAAACAAACGGATGGTCATTGTTGAGATAGAATTGAAAATTATTTAAAAAGTCGTTAAATTAAGCGGCAGATTTCAAATAAATTTCAATCGAAAGCTAATTTTTTTTTCTAATTGAGGATGTAAGAATTGAAATTCTAAAATGTAGTAAAAAAATTAAATTTTTAGTATTTAGAAGTGATGTAAGCGCGATGAAAGCTAAAGCGATAGTACCGTTTGTTGTCACAACCGTTATACATTTCTAAATATTGCCACTGTGTTTTGGTTGGCGTCCAAAAGTAGACTACCATTTTTACTTACCCATCATACGTAGTATAGGGTAAGTCTTGTAATCGTTTTGAAAATCGAAAAATTTTTTTGACGGATTTACACGTTTCAGACACTGGAGATTCCAAAAAACATATTTTTAGAAAAAAAAATTTTGCCGTCCGTCTATGTGTCTGTGTGTCTGTGTGTCTGTGTGTCTGTAAACGCTCTATCTCCCGAAAAAATTGAGATAGAGACTTGCAATTTGGTATGTACTTAGAATGTAATAATGGGAAGAAGCCTATTTAGTTTCAATATCCTCGATTAAACGGAACTATTTTTTTCGGACTCTCGAATTATTCGTTCTGATAAAAGGTATATAAAAATTTTCGAAATTGTTCATTTTAAGAAATGAATATAAAAGACAATAAAAAAACATAAATTTTGCATAAAGCATGAAGTCGATCGGATAATTAGTTGCCGAGATATTTGGAATCCTATTTTCCACACTCTTCGATTTTTCATGACCCTGTATTTCATCCAAATTTCACTTCAAAGATATATTTTAATTGGAAATTTGACGCTTAATCCGATGCAATAAACCGCTAGTTAATAGGATTATTATTTTTGGAGTTATAAGGAAAAACCTCTTGCAAGCAATTCAGTAATCGAGCCTTTAAAGTTTATGACGTCATCAATCCACGATTTTATTTGAATTGCAATGCATTTTATAAGTAGTTTACACATTTTTATTTTAATATTTTACATTATGCATATCCATGATGGGTAAGTATTACGGTGGCCCCCAACGACTAGTTTGACATCGAAAGAAAAATTCACAGTGAAAGAAATAAGACTTTGCCGCTAATAAGGAACTGTTAAATGAACTTATAACAAACCTGCCAAAATAATTCCTATAAAATATTAGCCTTACACTGTTTATTCTAGCTAAAAATACAATCATTATTTCAAGGTTTTTTTTTCCTGAAATTCTTTACTTTTGTGAATTTTTTTTATTAAAAAAGGAAATCTTAATATTTTAAATCCTATAATTCCTATAACTTAATCCTATAATTTAAAAAAAGTAATTGGTAACATGTAATCAAGGTAATGCAATCAAGATGATGCAACCAATAATAGCTCCAGTTCTAATCTTTAAAATTAAAAATTGAAATATCAGTTAATATTATTAAAAAAAAAGTAACTTGCAAAGCAAATTAATAAAAATAAATTTATTTCCAAAATTTTAAGCCCGAGAAGGGACAGATATTAAAATTATTTTATTTAGTCAATGCTACAATAATGTTGCATTTTTATATTAAATCTTGTTCCGTCTATTTAATCTTAAAATATTAAATTTAAATTTGAAACATGATGTTAAAGCAACTTTAAAACATTTCATTTAGTTGAAATGAAATCTAAATAAATCTTCAACTTTTTTAATTATTTGAACTTCTCATGTTTCTTGTCTGCTAGAATTTGCTACAATACAAATTTTGCATAATGCATGTAAAACTGAAAAAAAGTTGAAGATTTATTTAGATTTATTCCAACTAAATGAAATTTTTAAAGTTGCTTTAATATCATGTTTCAAATTTAAATTTAATATTTTAAGATTAAATAGACGGAACAAGATTTAATATAAAAATGCAACATTATTGTAGCATTGACTAAATAAAATAATTTTAATATCTGTCCCTTCTCGGGCTTAAAATTTTGGAAATAAATTTATTTTTATTAATTTGCTTTGCAAGTTACTTTTTTTTTAATATCTCAAGTTTTTTAATAACAAATTAATATGAAGCAGATAAGATTCACACAAGGCAAGTATGTAAAAGACTGCACAGATCAAAATCAATATTGGTAATATGAAATAAACAGTTCAAACTTTGATTATTCTGTAAACAATTCAAATAATAAAAGTAATTTTTAACAAAAAAAATATAACGGACTTCAACGGATTGTTTCTTATCTTCATAATGATAATAATAAACGAATCATGTTCATTTTTGCAAATAATTTTATTTCACTGTGCAAAATACGTTTGCAACTACTTTGGAAAGAAACGGTAAGTGGTGTGTGAAAGCTATCGATAAAATCTTGTGTTGTTTTATCACATAATAAGAAGTATAAATATAATAACGAGTATATATGAGCAGAATGTTCTCGAATATAATTGTAAACAGTGAATGTGTCAAGAGTTTTTGTTATATAATACAAATAATAAGAAAACAAGCTGGCTTCGCATGCTAGCGGACCCCTAATTTACATCGGTGTCTCGAATCTTGTAAAACCTTGAACCGAACAAACCTCCGACTCGAGTCCCCTCTGCCTTTGGCACTGGATAATCCCTTAGTTTGCACATTGAATGCTATAAACCTCTAACACAACGAACGTCCAACCCGGGTCTCGCTGCCTTTGGCACCGTATACCGGTCGTGCTACACACGCACCGGATGATCCCTTAATTTGCACATCGAATAGTATAAACCTCTAACTGAACGAACCTCCGGCTCGGGTCCCCGCTGGTTTGGACGAACAATGTTAAAAACGTGTGCATTGTACTTCTTCCAATGCTGAAGGCAGGAATTCAGCATCATTATTGTGATTACTCATTAAACGAACTTTTTGACTGAGTAATTAAATTAGAAAGCTTTTTCCTGTACCAGCAACTCCGCTTACAATCAGATTTATGGGTGGAATAGGTCTTTCTTTTGTTCTTCTACGTGCATTATAATTGATTCAAATATTTTCCTTTGATCAGCATTCATTTTCCTTGTTCAATTTATCTTCATTAATAACAATTTCTTGGTGAGTTTCAAAGTTATCAAAATCTGCGGCTATCATATCAACGTCTTCATTTGGTTCTTCAATATTTTCAAGCTTGTCGTGCAAATCACTTTCTTGTTGCAACTTTTCAGCCAAGTTGATTGCAGCTTGCAGTCGTTGTTTTGTTTCGCGACATTCTTCCATCTCTGGAAAATTTTTCGCATTGTGCTCAAAGGATTCACGGTAGAGTTTAAATTCTCCCAATAGGTCTTATTCGTTTCGCCAAGGCTTGAACAATATTAGAAATGAATTATAGTACAACTCAATTCCAGCGTCCGTTTTCGGGTTATGATTGGGCGTTTTCAAAACAACTGGTTTCAAATGTTTTCTGAACCAACTGAGGTTTTCTTTTAATTCGTAATATTCTACAGACTTTTGGTCTACAGTCGTTTGTATTAGTACCTTAGTGGCCAATTCGTATAAACACATGTTTTCTAATTTGTCATGTCGATTCGGGTAATAATCATCAATCAAATTCCGACAGTAAATTTCAGTAGATCGTTCATCCTCTTTTGCCAATAAAATTAAATCATGGTGACTTTCAGTTTTATTCGTCGGTCTTTTTTCATGTGGTATTTAAGTATTGCACAGCATCCCATGAATAGAAGCATTTATGGCCAAGAATTTTGTCTACGGCTTCGTAACTTCCAGTTTCTCGATTAATCAAGTTTTATCTCGCAAAAGGGCGTAATCTGGCACCGAGACTTTTGTTTTCGTCAATGGTATTCCAAATCTCTTCCTTACGATTTTTTCAGGTTGGTTATATAACACGTAATGTAATGATTTAACACCAAACTGGGTTCTCCAACAAACTGGATGTCAATGTTGGCGGCTCACATAAAGAAAATCGCGGGATTATAATCATTGATCCAAGTTTGTTTTTCTGATCGTTTCAAACCATATAACTTTGTAACATGGTGTCCACCTTTTCGAGATAAAATGCAGTCTTTAACAGAATTTAAAGTTCAAAGTTTCACCAAACCATACTTGAAAATTATGTGTAAAAATATGCAGCCTGATTATGGCACATTATTGATGATACTTTTGGGCTAGCCGGGAGCCAGTGAAATATATATATACTAGCCGCCACTGGCGACCAGTTTGGTCGCCCTTAAATGTATGTTAAGCATTGTAACAAATTATTTTTATTCATAATTTACTTTTTTCCTTAATCCTGAGCTAAACCGGAAAAATCTAATAGACAAATCAAGAACTTTTGCGATCGTGGTAGCATTTCGTATATTTTTTGTTATTATGTATTTTATCTTTCTTGACAAAAACCGCTTAACCCACTTTATAATAAATTAATCATTGTGTGTGTGTTTTATAATAAAATTGTGTGTTTTTTAACATAAAATAAACTATTTCATAATAAAATAAAAGTACATGCTGTTTTAGTAATCTCTAATAGGTACCTGAAAATGGGATTTTCTCGCCAAAATGGCGCAAAACAAAAATCGCGCCAACGCCGTTGCGTCTGTGACAGCTGTTCCAATTTAAAATACATGACGTTCACATTTTTCTTTAAAATAGAAAATAGATAAATAAGAAATAATATCATAAATCAAAACATTTGATTTCAAAATTAAAGTATCGTTTCTAATTTGCACACGCGAAAAATAAAAGCTGACAATTCGTTTCGAAATTTGATCTATTAAATATTATTACATGAGTTCAACTTACGTCCAGAAAAGATGAAGTTGAGTTGTATAGAACAGAATTATGGTAAACTTTGACTGTCTCACTGGTGCGGATTATTTTTTTTTACACCAGGCAGCGGTCCAAAAATTCATGGTTTAATATTTTAAACATTCACAACAAATGAATTTTTTTTTGTTTACTTTCATGGATAGAGAATTTGAACTGCGAACCTAATTTAAACTGAAGTTATTGCAGAATGTATACATAATTGAACGTAAGTCATTTCTCAAATATTAATTTCTTTTGAACGATCTTTCTAAAAATGTAACTTTTATGCAGTTTTATTCTAAAAAATAATTTTGAATAAAAATGGCTGCCTGGCACATGAAAAAGTTAAGTGGGCATCCCGGAACTGTTGATGACAGTCACATGACTTACGGTTTTATTATATATATATATATATATATATATGTGTGTGTGTACTTCACTGGCACCTGGTTAACCGAAAAGTACCAAAAATATTATAGCAACGATATGAATGCAGTGTAAATGTGGATATGATGAAGGTTTTTCACAAGATCGCAACAACCACATCAAACATTTATCGTCAATAAGAGCCCACTCAATCTACCAGCACAGGATTTTTCCCTTTATTGTATAACAATTATTTGTTTTCTCATTTTAAGTATATATTTGTGTTTTAATTTGAATAAAATAGTGCTT
This sequence comes from Maratus michaelseni, assembly GCA_963931845.1. Lineage (NCBI taxonomy): Eukaryota > Metazoa > Arthropoda > Arachnida > Araneae > Salticidae > Maratus > Maratus michaelseni. The sequence continues at coordinate 3,656,266 of OZ007598.1, read as the reverse complement.
AAAAGTCTGTAATTTTTCAAATGTTATATTTTTTAAATGCTCACTTTTGTTTCAACATTGTTTTTTTTTTCTTTTTTCTTTCTTTCTTTTTTTTTTTTTTTTTTTTTTTTTTCAAAGTGTTTTGATTCACGGGAATTTCATTTTGCGCCAACTATTACACTTGGTGACAATGGTTTTTGTATAACGGAAAAGTACCGAAAAAATGATTTACATTCAATAAAAAACAAATCACAATATTTGGCACGGTTTGCATGACAACACGGTTTGTAGACAACATCTGCTCGTCAGGGTTGAAATAATTGGCGCATTAGCAAACATTTTGGCATGGTGTTGGTATAACGGAAAAGTACCAAAATAAAAGATACAGCACAAGATATACAGGAACGACTTAATAACGACGACATTGAAAATTAGGTACTTCTCTATTATCCCGTCGACCACTTTTCACAACAAAAAACTATCACCTACTCAAAGATTAAACGCCAAAAATGCAGTCCCATTTACTGGATGTCAGAAGCATTATACGTGTTTGTTATGTCATCGAGTGGTTTTTAATTCGACATTTGCGTGTATTATTCATTATGTTTTACTGACTTATTAGTTATTTCATTAATTAAAATAACAATTGTGTCCGTAAATTCTTATATTTTATTTATTTATTTATTTATTTTGATATTCCAATGGTAACGTTCTCCAATATGGTTTTATATTCATTAATAACAATTTCTTGGTGAGTTTCAAAGTTATCAAAATCTGTGGCTATCATATCAACGTCTTCATTTGGTTCTTCAATATTTTCAAGCTTGTCGTGCAAATCACTTTCTTGTTGCAACTTTTCAGCCAAGTTGATTGCAGCTTGCAGTCGTTGTTTTGTTTCGCGACATTCTTCCATCTCTGGAAAATTTTTCGCATTGTGCTCAAAGGATTCACGGTAGAGTTTAAATTCTCCCAATAGGTCTTATTCGTTTCGCCAAGGCTTGAACAATATTAGAAATGAATTATAGTACAACTCAATTCCAGCGTCCGTTTTCGGGTTATGATTGGGCGTTTTCAAAACAACTGGTTACAAACGTTTTCTGAACCAACTGAGGTTTTCTTTTAATTCGTAATATTCTACAGACTTTTGGTCTACAGTCGTTTGTATTAGTACCTTAGTGGCCAATTCGTATAAACACATGTTTTCTAATTTGTCATGTCGATTCGGGTAATAATCATCAATCAAATTACGACAGTAAATTTCGAGCAAAAAAGTAAAGATACAGCACAAGCTGTACAGGAACGACTTAATAACGACGACATTGAAAATTGGGTACTTCTCTATTATCCCGTCGACCACTTTTCACAACAAAAATCTATCACCAACTCAAAGATTAAACGCCAAAAATGCAGTTCCATTTACTTGATGTCAGAAGCATTATACATGTTTGTTATGTCATCGAGTGGTTTTTAATTCGACATTTGCGTGTATTATTCATTATGTTTTACTGACTTATTAGTTATTTCATTAATTAAAATAACAATTGTGTCCGTAAATTCTTATATTTTATTTATTTATTTATTTTGATATTCCAATGGCAACGTTCTCCCGTTTATTTGGCGTTACAGTTTGGCGATACTTTTTTGTTATGAAAAGTGGTCGACGGGATAATAGAGAAGTACCGAAAATTGTTTGCCGCATATTTTACGTGAATTAGATGAAATTATGAAACACAATTCTTTTACACAAGCATATAAAATGCTTAGTGAGTTTGAACGTTAATAGCAGGAGCCTGTTAGGCGATACAATTTTCCAATCTCTATATTCCCTCTTTGTCGATGAATAGTATATGAGTATTATTTCAAATTTAATGTGAAAACCACGATTTCTACCCACGATGTCCTATAACGGACATTTACGCTAGTATGAAAATAAAAACAAATAAGCATGTTTGTCACGTGATTTATTTAATTTGAAAGAATTCTGTTACATACATTATATCCAAATATTTGAAAATGTCCGTTTATTTAGAGTGTGATATCGTGTTCCATTTTTTGAAACGTTAAAAAATCTAATTCAGTTTTATTTTGATCGTGGAAATCTTTCAATTGACAAATTATTGCTGTGGTCAAATTATTATTATGGTTTTTGAATTGTTGGCAACAATAAAGAAACATACAGAAAAACGTCCATTTATTCCCAGTGAAAATTATGAAATCTTGAATTATTAAGAAAAATATTTGAATAACGTAAATAAAACATAGCTTATGTTACTTCCTGGATTATAATTCATCTATATGCAACGGCATTTAATCCATTTTGATCCTGACGTCAGCCAAATAATTTCACTATTTCACATTTCAAATTTTATTAGAATTAGCACACAGTTAAAATTTTGTGGCAACGCGTACAAAAAGTGGGAAAAACTCTAGTAAATTAACTCGTTCAATGGGATTTGCTGTGTTAAATTAACATTAAGATGTCACACTGGAAATAAATAAGTATTGCGCTGCCGCGCAATACTTAATGCCATGTTGACACAATCATATAAATTTTTCTTTTTAGTTTTTATCAATGTTAAAATGCATTTCAAGCTAAGCATAACGTCATTTTCACCGGTACAAACTTTTCACACGTACATTTATGCTTAAGCACCATACATACAAATAAAATATATTTTGCATTTAATTGTAATGAAAAAAAATGGCATCAGTAAAATTATAATGCTTAATGATAAAATGAACCCTATGGACAATATTTCCGTGACGTCACAGTAAATATGAATTTTTATTTGCTTATAAAACACACGGATAAATATTTGTACTGAAATACTTAAACATTTTAACTATATTTTAACTTACAAATAAAAAAATTCGGCCTAAAAGTCACGTGCTTTTAATATTTAATATTTATTTTTTATGCTCGCAATCACTGAGTTCAGAAAATAAACTCTGTACGTCGCAACAGTGGGCGTTAATCCGATTGCCGACTTTATAACGTCATAAGCAGAGGTAAAATTTTAATTTAAGATTACGGCTAATTAAATAAATTTTCGAACAAATGAATGTACGATAACAAATCTGTGACGAAATATCTTTCATTTAAAAAAAGAATGGTGTAATTTGATGCAGTAGTTTGTTCTCACGGATTGTCGAAACAAAACGCTTAGCGTTTTAAATATATAGATTTGTAAAAGATATGAAAATTAATGCTTTATATTTCCCGAACAATTGCAAAATTTTCTCCAATAATTTAAACAATTAATTTCTAAATTCTAATAAATGTATCGGCAAATTGTGAAAGTTATTGGATAGATTTGTAACCTCTATATGGAAAATTCAGTATCCGTAATTTTACGTTGAAATCCGTTATTGAAATATGCGATTTTCATTTCAGTTAAAAATGAAATTTGAAAATCGTCTGCATTCCCATAGGAAAGCAGTATGACCTAAAAAGAAATGTTCTATATTTTTCGGACGAATGAACTAAATGTAACTAAAAGCTATATAGCTCATTCCGGTACCTCATCAACATACCTACCAAAAATCAACCTAATCGATCATTTTTGCGGCAGTTATCATGGAACATACAGACAGACAGACAAACAGACGGAATACAAAAACTTTTCGCGTGTCCCCAGTGAGCCTTCACTGACGTTTCGACAATTAACTGAATTGTTGCTTGGTAAAAGTTTTACTTTCATATAGAAATAAAGATATTTCTGGAGCTCACGGAGTTTTAATCAAGTTATGTTGATCAATATTGTTTCTGAAATATTCATATGAATGAGTAAAATATTGTTTGATTCTTAACCCTTTCAAGGGCAAGCAATTGTGTTCCTGTAACAATGAATTCTCACCGATATTTACGAAAAAATCTAGTTCAAAATAAGGAGAAGGAAGTTTTCAACTTTTCCCGTCAAAGTTTAAGAAGTAAAATTTAATTAAATGTTTCTGGTTTGAATCAGATTAAAATTAGGTGGAATATAATATATCCCACCGCCCCTCAAAGTGTTAAATACTGATTGCTTTAAAAAATAATTGAATTAATGTTTCATTTTTTAAGCATTACAAATAATAACAGTTAAAATATTTAAAAGTAGCCTATCGTAGACGTGGTTCCTTACATTCCTTATTTGGGATTTTAGTAGAAATTCTTTTATCCAAACTGATGTACTGAATTCAGTGTTTCAACATGAATCGTGAGTAGTCCGCTGAAAATGCATGTAATAAAAACCTTTTAATCTGTATTATATACTCTTTGCTGCTTTAAAAATAAAACAGTTAATGGGACTTTTCCCTGCATACAAATTGCCGGAACAAAAATTTTCATTTCGAATGAAAATCCTTAAGCTCTGAAGATTCCGATACCCAGCAATGAATCATTCATTCTTCAACGGATGATCTGAAATCTTGTTTCGACCGTTCATGTTGTTCTTCCTTCTTTTGAAAAACAACAACAACTAAATATTACGAAGATTTTTAAATCCACTACAATAAGTTAAACAGTTGCAAGTATTCAAGAATTAATAATGAATTGGAATTATTTAAAAAAACTAGTCTTTACTTAATTAAACTTTGTTAAGCGTTATAGAAATATAATTGTCATGTATAACATCTACTCTGTTACTTTCGACTTTTCTAATAGGCCGTTGGCAGTGACATTTTATACTTAACCATTTTACACAAACTGATCTTTAAATATGTAATTGATTTTACTTATTCAATGCCGAAAACAACAGTCACCTGTCGCGACAGCTTTGGATGTGGTCTCGGTGGCCGAAACGCCCTTCAGTTAAACAGAAATGAATAGCAACCCGATTACGGAATATCGCCATTCCATCAATCTTCCGTAATCGGATTGCTATTCATTTCCCTTTGAGTGGGACACATTGCGTAGGTCACGTTTGCCTTTATTTTTTACAAAAAGAGAAAATTTTAATTTCACAATTCTTTTTTAAATTTTAAATATTGCGGCTGACAATTAAAAAAAAATTAATTGCGTTAAACAAACATTCTAGTTTTCAAGAAATATTTTGTTGTTAATACAGATATTAATTTTCATAAGAAAAATAATAGTTAAAAAATTGTGGGTTTTCATACCATCAGCAGATAATGAGTTAAGTAAGCAATGTGGATTTAAGGTGGAGTAAAAAAAATGAATTTACAATTTCGATATACAATATTGATTACAGTTTGACTTTTTACTTCATATTTAACAGAGAAATTTTTCAGGTCAATTAATTAATGTCTTGAGATCTATACCAGGCCCTGAAATTATGAAAATTGTAAAGTATCATGTAAAAATAAATTTCACAATTTCGAAATACAATAATCATCCTAATTTCAGGGCCTGGTAGAGGGCTCAGGACATTAATCGATTGATCTGAATTTTTTCCCCGTTAAATAGGAAGTAAAAAAGCTAATTTTGATGACTGTTATATTTTGAAATTATGAACTTTATATTTACATGATACGTCACGATTTGCTGTTTATTTTTGTAATTTCAGGACGTATCATGTAAAAATAAAGTTCATAATTTAAAAGTATAATAGTCATCAAAATTAGCTTTTTTACTTCCTATTTAATGGGGGAAAAATCAGGTCAATCGATTAATGTGATGAGCCCTCTACCAGTCCTGAAATTAGGATGATTATTGTATTTCGAAATTGGGAAATTTATTTTTACATCATACGTCACAATTTTCGTAAATTCAGGGCCTGGTATAGGGCTCAAGACAGAAATCGATTTCCCTGATTTTTTTCTGTTACATAGTAAGTAAAAAGGCACATTTTAATCACTATTTTATTTCGAAATGGTAAACTTTATTTTTTCCCTGCACGCTAGTGGATATTAAAAGCAATTGATAATATTTAATTTTTTCCTTCTTAATATATATATATATATATATATATATATTCACTAATATTGTTCATATAAAATGTATTAAATTAACATTCTTTGTTAAACTGTACCTATCATTAGCTTTCTCAGTCCTGTATCTAGTAGTTAGTTTTCACGTCAATATTTGTGTTTGGCTCCAATTAGCGTCTCGATATCAGAAATATAGCAATATGGCTTGTATTTTAAGAAAAACAAAATAGAAATGCCAGTTGAAAATTTAACAATTAATAATGTTTCATGCACAGTGAAATAAAGTACATAAAATACTTTTTTCATAATTTACCCGACGTTTAAATGAAATAGATTGCTCAATATAAAATTTTAACAAACAACTCTAATGTAAAATTGCCAATTAGATAATGATACTGTTCCACTTGCTACTGAAACGTCAAAAGAGTCGAAAATAAAATGTTATTTAGTCGTAGATTTTCATATTTTTAAAACAAATATTTAATGAAAACTAACTTTGCTTCCAATCCTTAAAAATAAAGACTTACAAACAAACAAGAAGTTATGATTATTACAAGATTACAAAGTCATTTTTTTAATAACTTATATTTAAAAAACAATTTACACAAAATTAAATGCATTATTTATTTTCATATATTTAAACTTTACCATCAACAATTAAGTAAACAAACCATAAACGCTTTTTTTTAAATAGATGTTTTAGATTATTTCATGTAGATTATTTTTTTTATAGATTATTTTAATTTTCATTAAAGGTAAACAATTATTAAAAATAAACAGAGTATATTTATAGACACCGCGTAAATAATACTTTTTTGTAAAATAAATTAAATGCTAGGGATCAAGTTTTTATAAATATGCAAATTATTTTGTTGCAATTTGCGTGTTTATTTCTTGATTGCTATTATAAAAGTGTTTTGGTTTTAGCACTAAATGTTTCTTTAACAATAGAACAGCTGGAAACTTTACTGACGTTTTATAAAAAAAATTACATTATAATTTTTATTTAAAACTATTTAAATTATTTCTGTGTGGTATATATTTAACTTATTTTATAAAGAGATTTCTGGTTCAAATCAAAAAATATTTATTTGGTACCTATCAAACGACCGCTATGGCCGTCCTAGTGTTAAATAAAAATTTCAGCAAAGTATTTAAATTAGAAAACACAATACAGAGATGTAACGTAATAAATAGGTAAATAATTACTGCTGATTTAATTTTGAAAAAAAAAAGTTTTGATTCGAACAATTTTTAGAGCATATTTATTTATATTTTGCCACATAAAATAAATAAATAAAAATAGAAATTAAAGTAAGGAAAGATGTTGCTAAATTATCATCATTGTTGTTACAGTTATGAAGGAAAACCCGGGTTTGGCTTGAATTGTTACACCCTGTATTTTTTACTCAATAATTGAATCGGGAGCCTGGATTCTTATCCGAAAATTATCTGACTTCACATGGATTCTCACCCTTTACTTCTGATCATTAGTTTAGATACATCCTGCATATATGAATGTATGTATGTATGTAATCTAATAATATATGCACCAATTATATAAAGGTCTAACTGAATCTGAAGTTCAATAAAATATAAATTTCAGTGCAAATTCACCTTGTTTAATAACTAAAATTCATTAAGATACAACTAAATGTAAATATTTTGCTTGAAGGTGCGTAAAAAACATACATAAAAACATTTAAAAGCACATTAAAGTCCTTTTAAAAATTCCAAAACGTTTTCAACCGAAACCCGGTCATCATCAGTGGAAAAACTAAATTGTTGAGTTGAGTTGTTATCTCTTTCGTTTTCTTGCTTGCCCGGAATAAACTATTTTACTTCAAGGGTTTGGAAATAAGGTGGGATGGGAAAGGTAATCAATGATGCATTAATTCATTCCAGACTGCGTGGATATCATATGATAATACATCGTTACAGACTATTTCTTTTTTAGACATTATTTCTAGAGACTCTCTTATGATTGCTTCCAGGTGATTATTTGTGCGTTCATCCGGGTTTCGATTGAAAACGTTTTTGAATTTGTAAAAGGACTTTAATGTGTTTTTAAATGTTTTTATGTATGTTTTTACGCACCTTCAAGCAATATATTTACATTTAGTTGTATCTTAATGAATTTTAGTGAATCTGAAGTTATATGAAAATCCGTGAATTAGTTCTGGAGATATAGCTATCATGGAAAACATGAAAAAAAGTAGCAAGCAGCGCCGCCTGTGGGGATATTTACACCTAAGCCTAATCACCGTATACGGTTTAATAGAATCTGGAGTTTGATGGAATTCTGTGCGTTGGTTCTGGAGAAATAGCTATCGTGAAAATCGTTAAAACCGTAGCATAGCATCGCCAAATGTTGAACGATTTACACCAAAAAGTAATCATCCCCAACTTATATCAAGGTCTAACTGAATCTAAAGTATTATTAAATTCCGTGCATCACTTCTTGAGATAAGCACTTACAAAATTTTTGTCACATATAGACACACAGACAAACAGGCAGATTCACAAACAAATATTTTCTAAATACAGTCAAATCGTGTTCAGGACCTTCTTAACCCTTTCCGGCACAGTGGTCCAACTCCGGGCACACCTAATTTTAATTCCAAACTTGCATTTGGCACCAAGAATATTTTAATAAAATCTTGCTTATACAATGAGAGCTTAAAATAAGGAATTCTTATTTTCTAAAAAAGTCGTTTGTAAATTCCGGTGTCAGTCAGTAATTTCGCATTTTACGAACAGAATTTGTGTGCCGGAAAGGGTTAAACGTATAAATCTGTTGAAAATCGGAAGTTGAAAATGTCCATGAGTATGGTCCATGATTTTTTACTTTCTTCTTGTAAAGATAGAAGAAAGTAGTAACAAGTTGGAAATTGTACGTAGAACGTGACAAATTAGGTACGTTCGTACTATAAATAGTTTTATAAATATTCAGATCTTAGGTGTAATAGCTCTTGCACTCTTATTCAATTGAGTTAAATCGCTTCCCTTTCAGCGAAATTTTCAATTTAGGAAGCAGGTAGAAGTCGGTAGATGTTGGAGATTTGGAGAGGGGGGGGGGACAGGAATTTGGAAACAAAAATTACTTGATGAAGAACACACTATGAGTAGAGTTGCAAAGACTAGAAAAAAACCCGGTTTAATTCTGGGAATAAACCTCGTTTAATTCAGAGAATAAACCGGTGTTTTTAGAAATAAAGCAGGTTTTCTGGGAATAAACGTAGGAATGTGAACTGGGTCTATCTATACTAATATTATAAAGTAGTAAAGATTTTTTTTTGTTGTTGTTTGTTTGTTTATAGGGGGTAATCTCTGGAACTAAGCAATTTCAAAAGTGATGGCGACAAATTGATGGTGACAATCCCTGCTCCAACATAGGCTATATTTTATGTCGGTGCCACTACCCCCAGGGGGGTGCAGAAGCAAAAAACGTTCTATAATTTCGATTTTTTTATACTGAAGGAGCTAGAAACATGGAATTTGGCATGGTAGTTACTTATAAGATGTAAATGCAAACTCTCTAATAATGCTCTAAAAACAAATTCTAATAAAATTCGAAATTTAAAAGTGTGAGATGAGCGAAAAGCGTTCTAAAAACATTCTTAATTACAAGTTCTATGGAATCTCTGGAACTTACAGAACCATTTTCAAAAGTGATGGTGGCAAATTGATGGTAACAGTCCTTGCTGTAATATAGGCTATGTTTTATATCGGTGCCACTATCACAGGGGGAGAGGTGCAAGAGCGAAAAACGTTCTCAAATTTCGTTTTTTTTTATACTGAAGGAGCTAGAAACATGAAATTTGGCATGGTAGTTACTTATAAGATGTAAATGCTCTCTAAGAACAAATTCTAAAAAAAATCGAAATTTAAAACTGTGAGCTGAGCGAAAAGTGTTCTAAAAACATTCTAAATTACAATTTCTGCGAAATCCCTGGAACTACAGACCATATTCAAAAGTGATGGTGACAGTCCCTTGTGTAACTTAGGCTATATTTTATATCGGTGACACTACCACAGGGGCGGGGGGGGGGGTGAAAGATCGAAAAACGTTCAAAAAGTTCGATTTTTTTTCGACATTAGTGTGGCTTAATTAGTCATTTCTGAATTATCTGTGGCAGTAAAATTTCCCCATTTCCTCTAAGGAAAATAGGCCAACGGATACCACTTGGCATTTTTCAAGAATTAAAGCCGCGGGTATTGCTAGCTGCAAATAAACCTGGGAATGAACCGTTTTTTTGCAAATCTAACTGTGAGTCGGTTTCTTTATCGTGATGGAGAAGTCAGTTCTTGTCTAGCCAGCGTGCAGGTCTTTTCTCCCGCACATTTTTATGCAAATGCACAAGGGCACTTTTATAATTAACTGTTTGTCCCCCGAGCGCATATTCACGATGCACAGAACCCATTTTTATTGAAATCCTCGTACTGAGCAGTGGTGACACCTGTCTTAAAACCTTCCAATCATGCATATGAGCAAAAATACATCATTTTTTGCACTGATGACGATACGATGAATGCTTCCGAAACTACTCTGCTGTAAGATAAAAGGTCCTGGTGTTAAAAACGTGGTTTTATGTGCTTATAATGTTAACAGTGTACTTACAGTTGTATCAGAAACTTTTCATAGAATATTTCAAGTTGCTAAATCGCAGAAAACACTCTAAGGTCTTCAATTACACATGTGAAATACGAGGTCTGCGAAATAAATATGAAATAGAAATTTTCTAAATTCATAATTAATAGTTTGGAAATTTTTGCATAGAAAATTTCACACGCCTTGCATTTATAATAATCAAATTTTAATTGCTTAATAGGCGTATAGCCAACATAGTGAAAAAGTACCCAAGCCGGGACTCGAACCCGGGTCATCAGTATAGCTCACTGACGTTCTACCAACTGAACCACTTGGGAACGATACTCAGCCTGGATCTTTCTCACTATAACGCCTATAACGCACTACGCCTATTAAGCAATTAAAATTTGATTATTATAAATGCAAGGCGCGTGAAATTTTCTATATAAAAATTTCCAAAGTATTAATTATGATTTTATTCAATTATCGATGCTGGGTTTTCTTTGATTTCGTGTTTGCACCAGGTTTGGTGGCTCACGGAAAATATTTAATCTTCTGCTGCGTTTGTAGCCTTGCCAACATGTTATAGTGAGAAAGTTCCAAGCTGAGTGTCTTTCCCAAGTGGTTCAGTTGGTAGAACGTCAGTGTGCTATTCTGATGACGCGGGTTCGAGTCCCGGCATGGGTACTTTTTCACTATGTTAGCTATAGGGCTATTAAGCAATTAAAATTTGTTTATTAGAAATTTTCTGATCAGAAATAAAGCTAACAGACACTTTGAAAATCACAAAACAATGTATGCACCTTGAACTGTTATACAGAAAAAAATCTCAATTTATTCAATACTTCTTTGTATAAATTGAGATATAAAGCGAATGCACCACACGCTTTGAAATATACGCAAATAAAAATGCAGCACAATCCAATCTTTTATAGAACACATTAGCCTGAAAAACTTTCAAACGTTTTTACACAACTCTTTTTGTTTATAGTGTTCAAACCATGCCACTGAATTTCACTCTATTTTATTGAGACGATTTACTACATGTTTTCCATAATTCGTTGGACTTCAAGAAAATAAATTTTGTATGGGGTTTTTCTTTTCTCTTTATATAATGCATAAATTTCCATTTTTGTGATATATAATGCTTAAGAAAATTCAATACATTTTTTTTCTTTATAAATTAGTGCGTAATAGTATTCAAATGTTCTCTTATCGTTTTATTTTGTTCTTGCATTTTAATAAGACAACGGTTTTTTGTGATATATAAGCCCAGACTAAAACTAGTCGTTGGGGGCCACCCAGTGGCGTAGCATCAAGGGGGAGGGCAGGATCATTTTACTATCAGTATAATTATGTACTACATTTGGCCTTATTTAATCTTTGAACGGTATGAATTAAATAAGGCCAAATATAGTACATAAAAATACTGATAGTAAAGTGATCCTCCCCCCCCCCTTGACGCTACGTCTCTGGGGCCACCGTAATACTTTCCCATCATAGATATGCATAATATAAAATATGAAAATAAACCATGTGTAATCTATTTATAAAATGCATTGTAATTCGAATAAAATCGTTGCTTGATGACGGCATAAACTTTAAATGCTTTATTACTGAATTGCGTAAAAGAAACATCCTTATAGCTCCAAAATTAATAATCCTATTAACTAATGGTTTACTGCGTCGGATTAAGCATCTCATTTCCAATTAAAATATATATGTGAATTGAAATTTGAATGAAATACAGGGTCATGAAAAATCGAAGAATGTGGAAAATAGGATTACAAATATCTGGTCAACTAATTATCCGATTGACTTCATTCTTTATGCAAAATTTAAGTTTTTTATTGTCTTTTATATTCACTCCTTAAAATAAACAATTTCGAAAGTTTTTATATACCTTTTATCAGAACGAATATTTCGAGAGTCCGAAAAAAATAGTTCCGTATAATCAAAGTTACTGAAATTCAATAAGCTCCTTCTCATTATTACATACTAAGTACATACCAAATATCAAGTCTCTATCTCAATTTGTTCGGGAGATAGAGCGTTTACAGACACACACAGACGGATGGCAAAAACAATTTTCAAAAAATATATTTTTCGGAATCTCCAGAGTCTGAAACGTGTAAATCCGTCAATTTTTTTCTATTTTCAAAACGATTACAAGACTTACCCTATACTACGTATCATGGGTAAGAAATTTACTACGTATCATGGCTAAATAATAAGTCTGTTTCAAACAGAAATTTGATTTTATAAATGAAGTCAAATAATTACCAAGTACAAATAAGTTACATTTTATTAAATATAATTTCTTGATGAGAATACATTTATTTGAGTCGTAGAATATTACGCGAAAATTACAGTACTTGTAGTTCAGCATGCTTATAGAAGTTAAAAAAAAGAAAAAAAAAAGAAATTTTATTATTCACGTAATTGTTGTTTTATCTGCTCATTTTTTTCCGCTTACTTTACAAATTATAAAAATCTAGAATCAAACAAACGTTTTAACGTTATGTCTGTAAGATGTTGATAATTCACGATAGAAAAGGGTATTTGTTCATTAATATATAATGCAATAGGAAATTCGACAATATTGTTTTCTTTTATATAAATTAGAATCGAAATGTTTTGAAATATTTCCTTTTTCTGTCTATTTTTTTTCTTGCGTTCAAATCGTGCAACTGATTTTAACCATTATCTATCAAATCTAATGAACTATGAGTAGAGTTGAAAAAAAAAGGTTTATTCCTAGATTTATTTCCAATCGACACGGTTCAATCCCAGGTTTATTCCCAGAAAACCTGCTTTATTCCCAAAAATCCGGTTTATTCCCAGGTTTAAACCGGGTTTTTTCTAGTCTCTGCAACTCTAACTATGAATAAAGAGGAATTGACATATCCACAAAATGATGAATCAATCAGTTCCGCAGGGGCAAACATCCACCAATAAATTTTATTAAATTTTTCCCACTTATTAAATGACTTATTCATGAATTATCTGTTATCATGAAAGCAAAAATATCAATTAGTTTCTGCTAATGGATCTTTGTCCTGGAGGTAGTCAGGACCTGTGATTCCGCCATATGGTGACAACTTGAACAATCCTCCTCTCAATGTCCATTAAATCGAATCATACGATAGCTGCCGAATTAAGTTATCAAATAAAGAAAAGAAAAAAAAATAACTTCTAAGAATTTTAGCATAACTCATTCCTTTACTGATGTCTACATTTTAGACATCAGCAGAAAAGAACAAGAACAATATCCAAGCTCGTGTACATATATTTAAAACCTCGGGCGCAAGAATACAAAAAAAAAAGAAAACAGTAGTAAAAAGACAGAAAGCGTGCCAAAAAACCTTTCGTGAAATTTCTAGAAAACTGAGGAACACTCATATATATATGTGTAAGAAGATGATATGTAAACAGTTGCTTTATTGGAATTATATGAATAAATAATCGATGAACAACAAAATACAAACTTTAATTTCAACTAATATACTTTTGGTCAAAACTATATCATATATTTATCTTACAATAATTCAACTAGGCCTAATAGCACCTTTTTCGGCTACATTCCTTTTATACTTGCTTCATAACAAAAAATTAGAAAACTGGCTCTTTGCCAAATCTCGCGATTCAAAGTATTTACAGCTCACGCCTTTAAATCATGGATAATAGCACTAGAGTGTCAGTTCATTTGATGATCATTTACATGAAGTGTTCAAACTGGAATCCTACAAATCTGTCATCCTGACGTGATGGCGTATCGACTTCGGCATCTTGATTTGTTATGTTTTTTTTTTAATGACTAACAGTTATTATTATTTTTTAAAGATTTTTATTTCTTTCTGGATATCTCTCTCTGTCTTTAGAATCTGCATATCTAATATCTCTGTAATTTCTTTCCGGATATTGCTCTCTATCTTTAGAAGCTATATACCTATTGCTTCTAGAATGATAAGAATTTGAGTAATCATCTCGTCCACTATCAGCTCCTTTAAATCCATGATGAGAATTATTCTTATGGTTATGAATATTTTTGTTCATTATAATTAGCCTTGCATGATTGTTGGCCACCATAATTATAATTATTTTAACCATGACAGTAGCCTCTATGCATGTATCTATGGGAAAAAATTGGATTATATCTTGCTTTTGAATTAGGTGAAGCATTTTCTGTTATGTCTTGAGATATCAAAAAATCTTTAGTCTCCACGTTTTCAGGAATCTCATATTCATTTTGGTAAGACTTCTCGGAACTCTGTTTCCCATATCTATATTTATTGTAATTTCCATGGTTAAATGACTGTTCAAAATATCTCTGGCCATATCTATTATTGCTTCTGTTATCAAATGGTATATTAAAATTTCTGTTCTTTCCCTTATAATCAAAATTCCTATTGTGATCTTTCACATAGTCTTTTCTACCATGTGCACGACTACTAATTTCATAATTTTCTTCTGGAGATGGATAGTCAATATTCCATTTATCAGATAATCCTGTATCTTTTGTTTTATTCGGCTTATATGGTTTTATTAATTTTCTTATTTTTTCTCTGTTTGCTAAATTTGTAATATGAGTCAAATTCGCCTCGTCATTTAAGCAGTCAATATTAACCATATCTTCCCAACCTCGATTATGGTTGTTTATACTTGCTTTATCAATTTTTGTCGGTATTTTGTTGATTTTAATGTATCCTACTCTTACTTTGTTGCCGCTTATTATTCTAACACCCTCTTCCGTTACTTTTAACGTCATGCCTTCTACTGCTTTTCTACCTATTATTAAGTCGCAGTCCGTCTCTTGTACAACGTAAAATTTATCCTCGATTTCTGTATCGTCCATGTAGACTTTATGCCAGAAAAAACCTTTTAGCTTAATTTCTTTTTCACCTATGCCTGATATAGATATATTGTCGCTGGTTAGTTTTGGAGCGTTTATTGCAGTATGATATCTTGAATTGGCAATTGAAATATCGCTTCCTGTATCGATTATTAGGTATGTTTTTATTCCGCTAATATCTAAGATTCTTCCTTTTTTACCATTTAACATTCTCATAATAACTATTTTTCTTTGCGTGTTTTGAGTCTCATCTTGGTATTTTGTTTCTCGCCAATTTTGATTATGTTGCGGGTAAAAATCTGAATATTCTTGTTCTGTATTTTTCGCCATGGCGCATTTTGCACTCACGTGACCAGGGTTGCCACACGCAAAACAGACTGTATGCGACTCTTTGCTTTCGTGACCTACATTGTGCCTATTATCAACTTGGCGTCTTTTCGAATTGGCGTAATCAGCCACTCTCGATCTTCTGTCATCAAAATCGCTACTTGTATCCTTAACTGATTGTTTATTGTGAACCCTTCGTGCTGTTTCGTAATTATCTAATTTATTAACTAATTCATCAATTTTCTTTATTACTAATAATTCTTCTATGAAATGTGTCATTGTTTCCATTTCACTACTAGTGGCTTTTACTTTTAATAATCTTGGCATCCGAGCCCCCATAAATGTAAGAAGATGATATGTAAACAGTTGCTTTATTGGAATTATATGAATAAATAATCGATGAACACCAAAATACAAACTTTAATTTCAACTAATACACTTTTGGTCAAAACTATATCATATATTTACCTTACAATAATTCAACTAGGCCGAATAGCACCTTTTTCGGCTATATTCCTTTTATACTTGCTTCATAACAAAAAATTAGAAAACTGGCTCTTTGCCAAATCTCGCGATTCAAAGTATTTACAGCTCACGACTTTAAATCATGGATAATAGCACTAGAGTGTCAGTTCATTTGATGATCATTTACATGAAGTGTTCAAACTGGAATCCTATATATATATATACAGGGTGTTCCGTTAAAGGGGTCCAATATTAATAGGGGTAATAGAGGAGATCACATGGAGCATAAATCAGTATATAAAGCCTGGTCGGATCTCAATAGTTTTCAAGTTACAGCAAATAGAATGAAAATTCGGAAAATTGTAAAAGAACCCTCATTGCTAAACTATCGATAATGCTACATAAAAACGAAGCACATATTTAGAAAGAGCAGAAAAAAACCTACAAAATGACATCAATTGTATTAAAATAGCAATATTTATTGACGAGTTACAAGCCCTGAAACAGTGAAAAAAGTACGAAATCCAATATACATCAAAATAGTTAATCGTTAATTCCAAAAAGACAACTCTAGCTACAACAAGGAAAATGTAGTAAAATTTGGTCCATTCCGAAAACTTTCGAAAAAGCTTACAATGAACCATATCGGTTTAATTGTGTGAGAGAAATTAATCAGTTTCTTAGTTACAACTCCGCTTTCTTTGACACTAGCAAAGGTTAAACTCCGCCCATCACGATTGGAAACACCGCCTTTTTAATTACTCTCAACTATACATTTTCGATCATGCTTCTTCTGAGATGCAACATTTTTAATTATTCAAGAGTTGAATGAACCAAAATAACTTTACAATAATAGTCTACATTTTAAAGTGGTCTTTTATTGATATAAAGCTTAAGTTAAATTCCTTAAAATTAAACTGGTGGTGAAAATTCGGAAATAATTAAAAATATTGCGATTTGTAACTATGCAAGAAGTTTCAGTACATGTTTTACATGGACAATTATTGTATGTATATGTGCATCATAATTTATGATAGGAAATAATAATAACAAATAGCATAATAATTTTATTAATTATAAATTTAAAAAAGACACTAAATTTTAAATTAATTCATACAAACTTTGTAATTTACAATTTGAGTACACCACAGTCTGTGACTTACAAAATACTGTGCCAAAAAGTGTTGAAAATAAAAGAAAAATGACAAATAAAGAATTACATTCCACGTACTTTATGACATATGTGAAGCATAGTCTTCTGGCCTGCGCTGCACAGTTCAATGTCGGAAGGCAGACGAACGGACATTATTATAATAGGTGTTCGAAGTTGCGCCCATTAACAGAATCGCACAGCCGACAGCGACGTCGTAAAGATTGGCGAACACGCCGAAAAACTCCGACGGAGTTGGAATGTCTCCTGCAGCGACAACGATTCGCGCTAGTAAATCCTGCGGTGTATCCACAGGCGTTTCATACACCAGCGATTTAAGGTGTCCCCAAACAAAAAAGTCTAACGGATTGAGGTCTGGAGAGCGTGCAGGCCAAGCAGCAGGTCCACTGCGTCCAATCCATTTCCCAGGATATGTTGAATTGAGGTGATTGCGAACACCTATGAAAAAATGTGCCGGTGCGCCATCGTGCATAAACCACATATTGTGGCGCAATGTTGCTGGCACATTTTACAGTAACTGCGGTAAGATATCCCGTAGGAAAACCAAGTACGTACTGCCATTGAGTACATCTGGGAGTAAATATGGTCCTATGAGATAATCGCCGAGGACACCTGCCCATATGTTCACACTGAACTTTTGTTGTGCGTTCGACGGGAAAACAGTGTGCGGATTTGTATATGACCATGTGTGCATATTGTGCGTGTTTACCACGCCCTCTCTCGTAAATGTTGCTTCATCAGTAAATAAAATATTTTCCAGAAATTGTGGATTATTTTCTGTTACATTAAGCAACCAGCGTACGAATTCTGTCCGCTGAGCACAATCTGTTACTGATAACAGTTGTACCCGCTGCACATGAAAGGGGTGCATGTTTTCTGCACGCAGAACACGCCACACACTTTGGTGAGAAACACCGACTTCAGACGCAGCAGCTCGTGTACTCGTGGAGGGGTTATCTTTAAAAATATTCAGTACATCTTCTTCCATTGCAGGTGTTCGTACATGTCGAGGTTTCCCTACATCAATGCTTGCTGTATTAAACGATCCAGTCTCCCGTAATCGTCTATCGATTTTTATGAAGAGTTTCGAACTTGGGCAACGTCTCCTTGGAAATTGCTCACGGTACATGCACTGTGCTAGACATGCATTTCCATGAGCTTGCCCGTACATCAGATGCATGTCCGCATATTCTTCGTTAGAGTATTCCGGCATAATTATTATACATCAACTTACTACAATCCCACTTACAACAGCCTCCCTTTAACATAACGCCCACTGATGACTGCTGTTTTATTACACTTTTCTTCCTATACACATAGAAAATTTGCATAAAAAGTACTTCTTCTTCATCATCCTGAAAGTTCATGGAGGAAACGCAGCAGTCACGGAGTTTGCTTTAAGACAAGGCGAGAGCTGCACAATATGTCATTCACTTGACCAGACTGAATAATGAAAGGGTATTGATAGAGGTTGATCAGAAATGTATAATTGGAAGATATTAAAACGGGGTGTTTACAATCGTCATGGGTGGAGTTTCGCTCTTTCCGAGCGTGCAACAGTACAGAGTTGTAACTAGGGAACTGCTTGATTTCTCCCATACAATTAAACTGATATGGTTTATTGTCAGCTTCTTCGAAAGCTTTCGGAATGGACCAAATTTTATAACATTTTCCTTGATGTAGGTAGAGTTGCATTTTTGGAATTAACGATTAACTATTTTGCTAAATATTTGATTTTGTATTTTTTCACTGTTTCAGAGCTTGTAACTCGCCATTAATTCTCAATATTCTAAAACAACTTATGTCATTTCGTAGGATTTTTTCTGCTCTTTCTAAATATGTGCTTCGTTTTTATGTAGCATTATCGATAGTTCAGCAATGAGGGTTTTTTTACAAATTTCCGATTTTTCATTCTATTTGCTGTAACTTGAAAATTATTGAGATCCGGCCAGGCATTATATACTGATTTATGCTCCGTGTGATCTCCTCTATTACCCCTATTAATATTGGACCCCTTTAACGGAACACCCTGTATAAATATAACTTTCTGGTCTCGTACAAATTGAGAAAATTAAGCGTAGTCACTCCAGATTTTTTTTCAATTATATATTTCTAGAAGAAAACAAGCAAGTTCGGTCAAAATTATGTCCATTTGAGTAAAACAAAAGACCCCATACCCCTTACTAACATTGCCAGAAATGCATCCTGTAAATGTCAGTGAAACCAATCGATTAATAATATTAATGAATTTATTATTTTATTAGTAGTATTAATAAATTATAAATTTTTCGTATATTAATAAATTCTTTGCTTAAATTATGCTGTGGTGTCTTCTACATGTACAAATTGTAACAAACTTTAAATTTTTCAACACTAACACCTAGCTTAATTTTGATTCTTCGGTAAAATTTACCTTCGAATACCAAATGGAAAGTCATTTGGAACAAATAGTTTTGGAAGTATGCAGATTTAAAGTTTGGAACTTCTAATGTTAACTTCATCTGTGAGAAAACTTAAATTCATTTATACGTTAAATTCACTTACACCACTAATCGTATTGCAAAAGAGATTACAATTAGAGTTGCAAAGACTGGAAAAAACCCGGTTTAAACCTGAAAATAAACCGGGTTTTTGGGGAATGAACCGGGTCTATTGGAAATAAACCTGGGAATGAACCGGGTCTATTGGAAATAAACCTGGGAATGAACCGGGTCTATTGGAAATAAACTTGGGAATAAACCGTTTTTTTTTCAACACTTATTACAATGCGAGTTTTCTTTTCAGCATAACTCAAAAACTACCTATCTTTAACAAGAGCTATAATTATATTGAAACCGCAATGGTCGTCTGATGTATTAAACGTCCCGCCCGCCCTGTGTCATAAACTTATTGAATTTAGCTTTAAAATTCTTCCGGTGACATCTTCCTCGATCGTGTCTGATGTTAGCGTTCCAGACAAGTGTTTAAAAGGTATAGGGACATCTGACGAAAGCGTGGCCGTATTTTTCATGAAGTAGCTGTAATTTTGGCGTTCAGCTGTAATTTTAGATTCTCATATTTAAAGTTTCTTTAAAAAAAGTAATGTTGCTATTCTTTTCTTTAAATATTATTTTCAAATGATGTACATTGAGAAATTAATATTCGAATAAAATATGACAGGGTTGGTACTAGTGACATACAATAATTTGCAGCAGAATTAGTGGTGAGTGTGTGTTTGTGTTGATGGGCGGGAATTTATTGAACCAATTAATTTTATGTTTTACACAATCCAAATAACCCATGGAAAACAAAGTTTACCTGAATAAAATGCTAGAGATGTTATAAAGAAAAAACACATTTTATATTCCATGCTTTTTTTTAATGTACCGCAATATATTGTACACTATAATAATACCTGTGAAAAATATTGCGAATAAACATTCCGCACAATGCAATCTTGTTTCAGAAAATATTAGCACAGAAACATTTCAAATGCTTTGATACAGCTTGTTTTCTTTGTTACGTTCAAATTATACCACTAAATTTTACGCTCTTCAGTTGAACCGATTTTCTTTATGGTTTCCATAATTCGTCAGTCTTGAAAATAGTACATTTTTATGGGTTTATCCGCATACATTTTTATTGCTTTCTGATATATATATTCCAAACGAAAATGGAACTCAAACATTCTATATTTTATAGGCATAAATTGGACCGTGAAGTCTTGAAACATTTCTATTCAGTATTTTTTTCTCACGTTTATGTTCTTCAATTGTTTTTACTTTTTAACACTTCCAACATCATTGAAAAATGTTACAAAATCGGTTAACTGACTGTCTGCCTGTATGCCATATGTCCGTGCGTAAATATAGTCGGATTGTCGTGCAATTGATACATGTTAATGAGGCTTTCTATGGCATATTCGGTATCGAAAATAAAGTATGTGGTGTTTACACTTCATTTACAGGTGTACTCAAAATAATTTCGTTGCATTACGGTCTGTGGGGAAAAATCGTTTGCAGTGCATTTTAAGGATGTTACACTATTTCAAACATGTAGAAATTGATATGTATCACTGAGATGCACTACAAGAGGCTTACTATAAAATTAGGTGTGCATAACATTTGTCGTTCATTTACAGGGACAAAGAAAATAATTCGGGTACAGTATTCCCCTAAGAAAAATAATTGCTGAAAAGGACACTCAAAAAAGTCCATTACGTGACGGTCTGTGGGGAAATACGTTTGCAGTGTATTTTAAGGATGTTACACTATTTCAAACATGTAGAAATTGATATGTATAACTGAGATGCACTACAAGAGGCTTACTATAAAATTAGGTGTGCATAACATTTGTCGTTCATTTACAGGGACAAAGAAAATAATTCGGGTACAGTATTCCCCTAAGAAAAATAATTGCTGAAAAGGACACTCAAAAAAGTCCATTACGTTACGGTCTGTGGGGAAATGCGTTTGCAGTGTATTTTAAGGATGTTACACTATTTCAAACATGTAGAAATTGATATGTATCACTGAGATGCACTACAAGAGGCTTACTATAAAATTAGGTGTGCATAGCATTTATCGTTCATTTACAGGGACAAAGAAAATAATTCGGGTACAGTATTCTCTAAGAACAATAATTCCTGAAAGGGACACTAAAAAAAATTCCGTGACGTTACGGTCTGTGGGGAAATGCGTTTGCAGTGTATTTTAAGGATGTTATACTATTTCAAACATGTAGAAATTGATATGTATCACTGAGGTTCACTACAAGAGGCTTACTATAGAATTAGGTGTGCATAGCATTTGTCGTTCATTTAAAGGGACAAATAAAATAATTCGGGTACAGTATTCCCCTAAGAAAAATAATTGCTGAAAAGGACACTCAAAAAAGTCCATTACGTTACGGTCTGTGGGGAAATGCGTTTGCAGTGTATTTTAAGGATGTTACACTATTTCAAACATGTAGAAATTGATATGTATCACTGAGAAGCACTACAAGAGGCTTACTATAAAATTAGGTGTGCATAGCATTTATCGTTCATTTACAGGGACAAAGAAAATAATTCGGGTACAGTATTCTCTAAGAACAATAATTGCTGAAAGGGACACTCAAAAAAGTCCGTTACGTTACGGTCTGTGGGGAAATGCGTTTGCAGTGTATTTTAAGGATGTTACACTATTTCAAAAATGTAAAAATTGATATGTATCACTGAGATGCACTACAAGAGGCTTACTATAAAATTAGGTGTGCATAGCATTTATCGTTCATTTACAGGGACAAAGAAAATAATTCGGGTACAGTATTCTCTAAGAACAATAATTGCTGAAAGGGACACTCAAAAAGTCCGTTACGTTACGGTCTGTGGGGAAATGCGTTTGCAGTGTATTTTAAGGATGTTACACTATTTCAAACATGTAGAAATTGATATGTATCACTGAGGTTCACTACAAGAGGCTTACTATAGAATTAGGTGTGCATAGCATTTATCGTTCATTTACAGGGAAAAAGAAAATAATTCGGGTACAGTATTCTCTAAGAACAATAATTGCTGAAAGGGACACTCAAAAAAGTCCGTTACGTTACGGTCTGTGGAGAAATGCGTTTGCAGTGTATTTTAAGGATGTTACACTATTTCAAACATGTAGAAATTGATATGTATCACTGAGGTTCACTACAAGAGGCTTACTATAGAATTAGGTGTGCATAGCATTTATCGTTCATTTACAGGGACAAAGAAAATAATTCGGGTACAGTATTCCCCTAAGAAAAATAATTGCTGAAAAGGACACTCAAAAAAGTCCATTACGTTACGGTCTGTGGGGAAATGCGTTTGCAGTGTATTTTAAGGATGTTACACTATTTCAAACATGTAGAAATTGATATGTATCACTGAGGTGCACTACAAGAGGCTTACTATAGAATTAGGTGTGCATAGCATTTATCGTTCATTTACAGGGACAAAGAAAATAATTCGGGTACAGTATTCTCTAAGAACAATAATTGCTGAAAGGGACACTAAAAAAATTCCGTGACGTTACGGTCTGTGGGGAAAAGCGTTTACAGTGTATTTTAAGGATGTTACACTATTTCAAACATGTAGAAATTGATATGTATCACTGAGGTTCACTACATTAGGCTTACTATAGAATTAGGTGTGCATAACATTTGTCGTTCATTTAAAGGGACAAAGAAAATAATTCGGGTACAGTATTCCCCTAAGAAAAATAATTGCTGAAAAGGACACTCAAAAAAGTCCATTACGTTACGGTCTGTGGGGAAATACGTTTGCAGTGTATTTTAAGGATGTTACACTATTTCAAACATGTAGAAATTGATATGTATAACTGAGATGCACTACAAGAGGCTTACTATAAAATTAGGTGTGCATAACATTTGTCGTTCATTTACAGGGACAAAGAAAATAATTCGGGTACAGTATTCCCCTAAGAAAAATAATTGCTGAAAAGGACACTCAAAAAAGTCCATTACGTTACGGTCTGTGGGGAAATGCGTTTGCAGTGTATTTTAAGGATGTTACACTATTTCAAACATGTAGAAATTGATATGTATCACTGAGATGCACTACAAGAGGCTTACTATAAAATTAGGTGTGCATAGCATTTATCGTTCATTTACAGGGACAAAGAAAATAATTCGGGTACAGTATTCTCTAAGAACAATAATTCCTGAAAGGGACACTAAAAAAAATTCCGTGACGTTACGGTCTGTGGGGAAATGCGTTTGCAGTGTATTTTAAGGATGTTATACTATTTCAAACATGTAGAAATTGATATGTATCACTGAGGTTCACTACAAGAGGCTTACTATAGAATTAGGTGTGCATAGCATTTGTCGTTCATTTAAAGGGACAAATAAAATAATTCGGGTACAGTATTCCCCTAAGAAAAATAATTGCTGAAAAGGACACTCAAAAAAGTCCATTACGTTACGGTCTGTGGGGAAATGCGTTTGCAGTGTATTTAAAGGATGTTACACTATTTCAAACATGTAGAAATTGATATGTATCACTGAGATGCACTACAAGAGGCTTACTATAAAATTAGGTGTGCATAGCATTTATCGTTCATTTACAGGGACAAAGAAAATAATTCGGGTACAGTATTCTCTAAGAACAATAATTGCTGAAAGGGACACTCAAAAAAGTCCGTTACGTTACGGTCTGTGGGGAAATGCGTTTGCAGTGTATTTTAAGGATGTTACACTATTTCAAAAATGTAAAAATTGATATGTATCACTGAGATGCACTACAAGAGGCTTACTATAAAATTAGGTGTGCATAGCATTTATCGTTCATTTACAGGGACAAAGAAAATAATTCGGGTACAGTATTCTCTAAGAACAATAATTGCTGAAAGGGACACTCAAAAAAGTCCGTTACGTTACGGTCTGTGGGGAAATGCGTTTGCAGTGTATTTTAAGGATGTTACACTATTTCAAACATGTAGAAATTGATATGTATCACTGAGGTTCACTACAAGAGGCTTACTATAGAATTAGGTGTGCATAGCATTTATCGTTCATTTACAGGGAAAAAGAAAATAATTCGGGTACAGTATTCTCTAAGAACAATAATTGCTGAAAGGGACACTCAAAAAAGTCCGTTACGTTACGGTCTGTGGAGAAATGCGTTTGCAGTGTATTTTAAGGATGTTACACTATTTCAAACATGTAGAAATTGATATGTATCACTGAGGTTCACTACAAGAGGCTTACTATAGAATTAGGTGTGCATAGCATTTATCGTTCATTTACAGAGACAAAGAAAATAATTCGGGTGCAGTATTCTCTAAGAACAATAATTGCTGAAAGGGACACTAAAAAAAATTCCGTGACGTTACGGTCTGTGGGGAAATGCGTTTGCAGTGTATTTTAAGGATGTTATACTATTTCAAACATGTAGAAATTGATATGTATCACTGAGGTTCACTACAAGAGGCTTACTATAGAATTAGGTGTGCATAGCATTTGTCGTTCATTTAAAGGGACAAATAAAATAATTCGGGTACAGTATTCCCCTAAGAAAAATAATTGCTGAAAAGGACACTCAAAAAAGTCCATTACGTTACGGTCTGTGGGGAAATGCGTTTGCAGTGTATTTTAAGGATGTTACACTATTTCAAACATGTAGAAATTGATATGTATCACTGAGATGCACTACAAGAGGCTTACTATAAAATTAGGTGTGCATAGCATTTATCGTTCATTTACAGGGACAAAGAAAATAATTCGGGTACAGTATTCTCTAAGAACAATAATTCCTGAAAGGGACACTAAAAAAAATTCCGTGACGTTACGGTCTGTGGGGAAATGCGTTTGCAGTGTATTTTAAGGATGTTATACTATTTCAAACATGTAGAAATTGATATGTATCACTGAGGTTCACTACAAGAGGCTTACTATAGAATTAGGTGTGCATAGCATTTGTCGTTCATTTAAAGGGACAAATAAAATAATTCGGGTACAGTATTCCCCTAAGAAAAATAATTGCTGAAAAGGACACTCAAAAAAGTCCATTACGTTACGGTCTGTGGGGAAATGCGTTTGCAGTGTATTTTAAGGATGTTACACTATTTCAAACATGTAGAAATTGATATGTATCACTGAGATGCACTACAAGAGGCTTACTATAAAATTAGGTGTGCATAGCATTTATCGTTCATTTACAGGGACAAAGAAAATAATTCGGGTACAGTATTCTCTAAGAACAATAATTGCTGAAAGGGACACTCAAAAAAGTCCGTTACGTTACGGTCTGTGGGGAAATGCGTTTGCAGTGTATTTTAAGGATGTTACACTATTTCAAAAATGTAAAAATTGATATGTATCACTGAGATGCACTACAAGAGGCTTACTATAAAATTAGGTGTGCATAGCATTTATCGTTCATTTACAGGGAAAAAGAAAATAATTCGGGTACAGTATTCTCTAAGAACAATAATTGCTGAAAGGGACACTCAAAAAAGTCCGTTACGTTACGGTCTGTGGAGAAATGCGTTTGCAGTGTATTTTAAGGATGTTACACTATTTCAAACATGTAGAAATTGATATGTATCACTGAGGTTCACTACAAGAGGCTTACTATAGAATTAGGTGTGCATAGCATTTATCGTTCATTTACAGGGACAAAGAAAATAATTCGGGTACAGTATTCCCCTAAGAAAAATAATTGCTGAAAAGGACACTCAAAAAAGTCCATTACGTTACGGTCTGTGGGGAAATGCGTTTGCAGTGTATTTTAAGGATGTTACACTATTTCAAACATGTAGAAATTGATATGTATCACTGAGGTGCACTACAAGAGGCTTACTATAGAATTAGGTGTGCATAGCATTTATCGTTCATTTACAGGGACAAAGAAAATAATTCGGGTACCGTATTCTCTAAGAACAATAATTGCTGAAAGGGACACTAAAAAAATTCCGTGACGTTACGGTCTGTGGGGAAAAGCGTTTACAGTGTATTTTAAGGATGTTACACTATTTCAAACATATAGAAATTGATATGTATCACTGAGGTTCACTACATTAGGCTTACTATAGAATTAGGTGTGCATAACATTTGTCGTTCATTTAAAGGGACAAAGAAAATAATTCGGGTACAGTATTCCCCTAAGAAAAATAATTGCTGAAAAGGACACTCAAAAAAGTCCATTACGTTACGGTCTGTGGGGAAATACGTTTGCAGTGTATTTTAAGGATGTTACACTATTTCAAACATGTAGAAATTGATATGTATAACTGAGATGCACTACAAGAGGCTTACTATAAAATTAGGTGTGCATAACATTTGTCGTTCATTTACAGGGACAAAGAAAATAATTCGGGTACAGTATTCCCCTAAGAAAAATAATTGCTGAAAAGGACACTCAAAAAAGTCCATTACGTTACGGTCTGTGGGGAAATGCGTTTGCAGTGTATTTTAAGGATGTTACACTATTTCAAACATGTAGAAATTGATATGTATCACTGAGATGCACTACAAGAGGCTTACTATAAAATTAGGTGTGCATAGCATTTATCGTATATTTACAGGGACAAAGAAAATAATTCGGGTACAGTATTCTCTAAGAACAATAATTCCTGAAAGGGACACTAAAAAAAATTCCGTGACGTTACGGTCTGTGGGGAAATGCGTTTGCAGTGTATTTTAAGGATGTTACACTATTTCAAAAATGTAAAAATTGATATGTATCACTGAGATGCACTACAAGAGGCTTACTATAAAATTAGGTGTGCATAGCATTTATCGTTCATTTACAGGGACAAAGAAAATAATTCGGGTACAGTATTCTCTAAGAACAATAATTGCTGAAAGGGACACTCAAAAAAGTCCGTTACGTTACGGTCTGTGGGGAAATGCGTTTGCAGTGTATTTTAAGGATGTTACACTATTTCAAACATGTAGAAATTGATATGTATCACTGAGGTTCACTACAAGAGGCTTACTATAGAATTAGGTGTGCATAGCATTTATCGTTCATTTACAGGGAAAAAGAAAATAATTCGGGTACAGTATTCTCTAAGAACAATAATTGCTGAAAGGGACACTCAAAAAAGTCCGTTACGTTACGGTCTGTGGAGAAATGCGTTTGCAGTGTATTTTAAGGATGTTACACTATTTCAAACATGTAGAAATTGATATGTATCACTGAGGTTCACTACAAGAGGCTTACTATAGAATTAGGTGTGCATAGCATTTATCGTTCATTTACAGAGACAAAGAAAATAATTCGGGTGCAGTATTCTCTAAGAACAATAATTGCTGAAAGGGACACTAAAAAAAATTCCGTGACGTTACGGTCTGTGGGGAAATGCGTTTGCAGTGTATTTTAAGGATGTTATACTATTTCAAACATGTAGAAATTGATATGTATCACTGAGGTTCACTACAAGAGGCTTACTATAGAATTAGGTGTGCATAGCATTTGTCGTTCATTTAAAGGGACAAATAAAATAATTCGGGTACAGTATTCCCCTAAGAAAAATAATTGCTGAAAAGGACACTCAAAAAAGTCCATTACGTTACGGTCTGTGGGGAAATGCGTTTGCAGTGTATTTTAAGGATGTTACACTATTTCAAACATGTAGAAATTGATATGTATCACTGAGATGCACTACAAGAGGCTTACTATAAAATTAGGTGTGCATAGCATTTATCGTTCATTTACAGGGACAAAGAAAATAATTCGGGTACAGTATTCTCTAAGAACAATAATTCCTGAAAGGGACACTAAAAAAAATTCCGTGACGTTACGGTCTGTGGGGAAATGCGTTTGCAGTGTATTTTAAGGATGTTATACTATTTCAAACATGTAGAAATTGATATGTATCACTGAGGTTCACTACAAGAGGCTTACTATAGAATTAGGTGTGCATAGCATTTGTCGTTCATTTAAAGGGACAAATAAAATAATTCGGGTACAGTATTCCCCTAAGAAAAATAATTGCTGAAAAGGACACTCAAAAAAGTCCATTACGTTACGGTCTGTGGGGAAATGCGTTTGCAGTGTATTTTAAGGATGTTACACTATTTCAAACATGTAGAAATTGATATGTATCACTGAGATGCACTACAAGAGGCTTACTATAAAATTAGGTGTGCATAGCATTTATCGTTCATTTACAGGGACAAAGAAAATAATTCGGGTACAGTATTCTCTAAGAACAATAATTGCTGAAAGGGACACTCAAAAAAGTCCGTTACGTTACGGTCTGTGGGGAAATGCGTTTGCAGTGTATTTTAAGGATGTTACACTATTTCAAAAATGTAAAAATTGATATGTATCACTGAGATGCACTACAAGAGGCTTACTATAAAATTAGGTGTGCATAGCATTTATCGTTCATTTACAGGGAAAAAGAAAATAATTCGGGTACAGTATTCTCTAAGAACAATAATTGCTGAAAGGGACACTCAAAAAAGTCCGTTACGTTACGGTCTGTGGAGAAATGCGTTTGCAGTGTATTTTAAGGATGTTACACTATTTCAAACATGTAGAAATTGATATGTATCACTGAGGTTCACTACAAGAGGCTTACTATAGAATTAGGTGTGCATAGCATTTATCGTTCATTTACAGGGACAAAGAAAATAATTCGGGTACAGTATTCCCCTAAGAAAAATAATTGCTGAAAAGGACACTCAAAAAAGTCCATTACGTTACGGTCTGTGGGGAAATGCGTTTGCAGTGTATTTTAAGGATGTTACACTATTTCAAACATGTAGAAATTGATATGTATCACTGAGGTGCACTACAAGAGGCTTACTATAGAATTAGGTGTGCATAGCATTTATCGTTCATTTACAGGGACAAAGAAAATAATTCGGGTACAGTATTCTCTAAGAACAATAATTGCTGAAAGGGACACTAAAAAAATTCCGTGACGTTACGGTCTGTGGGGAAAAGCGTTTACAGTGTATTTTAAGGATGTTACACTATTTCAAACATATAGAAATTGATATGTATCACTGAGGTTCACTACATTAGGCTTACTATAGAATTAGGTGTGCATAACATTTGTCGTTCATTTAAAGGGACAAAGAAAATAATTCGGGTACAGTATTCCCCTAAGAAAAATAATTGCTGAAAAGGACACTCAAAAAAGTCCATTACGTTACGGTCTGTGGGGAAATACGTTTGCAGTGTATTTTAAGGATGTTACACTATTTCAAACATGTAGAAATTGATATGTATAACTGAGATGCACTACAAGAGGCTTACTATAAAATTAGGTGTGCATAACATTTGTCGTTCATTTACAGGGACAAAGAAAATAATTCGGGTACAGTATTCCCCTAAGAAAAATAATTGCTGAAAAGGACACTCAAAAAAGTCCATTACGTTACGGTCTGTGGGGAAATGCGTTTGCAGTGTATTTTAAGGATGTTACACTATTTCAAACATGTAGAAATTGATATGTATCACTGAGATGCACTACAAGAGGCTTACTATAAAATTAGGTGTGCATAGCATTTATCGTATATTTACAGGGACAAAGAAAATAATTCGGGTACAGTATTCTCTAAGAACAATAATTCCTGAAAGGGACACTAAAAAAAATTCCGTGACGTTACGGTCTGTGGGGAAATGCGTTTGCAGTGTATTTTAAGGATGTTATACTATTTCAAACATGTAGAAATTGATATGTATCACTGAGGTTCACTACAAGAGGCTTACTATAGAATTAGGTGTGCATAGCATTTGTCGTTCATTTAAAGGGACAAATAAAATAATTCGGGTACAGTATTCCCCTAAGAAAAATAATTGCTGAAAAGGACACTCAAAAAAGTCCATTACGTTACGGTCTGTGGGGAAATGCGTTTGCAGTGTATTTTAAGGATGTTACACTATTTCAAACATGTAGAAATTGATATGTATCACTGAGATGCACTACAAGAGGCTTACTATAAAATTAGGTGTGCCTAGCATTTATCGTTCATTTACAGGGACAAAGAAAATAATTCGGGTACAGTATTCTCTAAGAACAATAATTGCTGAAAGGGACACTCAAAAAAGTCCGTTACGTTACGGTCTGTGGGGAAATGCGTTTGCAGTGTATTTTAAGGATGTTACACTATTTCAAAAATGTAAAAATTGATATGTATCACTGAGATGCACTACAAGAGGCTTACTATAAAATTAGGTGTGCATAGCATTTATCGTTCATTTACAGGGACAAAGAAAATAATTCGGGTACAGTATTCTCTAAGAACAATAATTGCTGAAAGGGACACTCAAAAAAGTCCGTTACGTTACGGTCTGTGGGGAAATGCGTTTGCAGTGTATTTTAAGGATGTTACACTATTTCAAACATGTAGAAATTGATATGTATCACTGAGGTTCACTACAAGAGGCTTACTATAGAATTAGGTGTGCATAGCATTTATCGTTCATTTACAGGGAAAAAGAAAATAATTCGGGTACAGTATTCTCTAAGAACAATAATTGCTGAAAGGGACACTCAAAAAAGTCCGTTACGTTACGGTCTGTGGAGAAATGCGTTTGCAGTGTATTTTAAGGATGTTACACTATTTCAAACATGTAGAAATTGATATGTATCACTGAGGTTCACTACAAGAGGCTTACTATAGAATTAGGTGTGCATAGCATTTATCGTTCATTTACAGAGACAAAGAAAATAATTCGGGTGCAGTATTCTCTAAGAACAATAATTGCTGAAAGGGACACTAAAAAAAATTCCGTTACGTTACGGTCTGTGGGGAAATGCGTTTGCAGTGTATATTAAGGATGTTATACTATTTCAAACATGTAGAAATTGATATGTATCACTGAGGTTCACTACAAGAGGCTTACTATAGAATTAGGTGTGCATAGCATTTATCGTTCATTTACAGGGACAAAGAAAATAGTTTGGGTACAGTATTCTCTAAGAACAATAATTGCTGAAAAGGACACTCAAAAAAGTCCGTTACTTTACGGTCTGTGGGGAAATGCGTTTGCAGTGTATTTTAAGGATGTTATACTATTTCAAACATGTAGAAATTGATATGTATCACTGAGGTTCACTACAAGAGGCTTACTATAGAATTAGGTGTGCATAGCATTTATCGTTCATTTACAGGGACAAAGAAAATAATTCGGGTACAGTATTCTCTAAGAACAATAATTGCTGAAAAGGACACTCAAAAAAGTCCGTTACTTTACGGTCTGTGGGGAAATGCGTTTGCAGTGTATATTAAGGATGTTATACTATTTCAAACATGTAGAAATTGATATGTATCACTGAGGTTCACTACAAGAGGCTTACTATAGAATTAGGTGTGCATAGCATTTATCGTTCATTTACAGGGACAAAGAAAATAATTCGGGTACAGTATTCTCTAAGAACAATAATTGCTGAAAAGGACACTCAAAAAAGTCCGTTACGTTACGGTTTGTGGGGAAATGCGTTTGCAGTGTATTTTAAGGATGTTATACTATTTCAAACATGTAGAAATTGATATGTATCACTGAGGTTCACTACAAGAGGCTTACTATAGAATTAGGTGTGCATAGCATTTATCGTTCATTTACAGGGACAAAGAAAATAATTCGGGTACAGTATTCTCTAAGAACAATAATTGCTGAAAAGGACACTCAAAAAAGTCCGTTACGTTACGGTCTGTGGGGAAATGCGTTTGCAGTGTATTTTAAGGATGTTATACTATTTCAAACATGTAGAAATTGATATGTATCACTGAGGTTCACTACAAGAGGCTTACTATAGAATTAGGTGTGCATAGCATTTATCGTTCATTTACAGGGACAAAGAAAATAATTTGGGTACAGTATTCTCTAAGAACAATAATTGCTGAAAAGGACACTGAAAAAAGTCCGTTACGTTACGGTCTGTGGGGAAATGCGTTTGCAGTGTATTTTAAGGATGTTATACTATTTCAAACATGTAGAAATTGATATGTATCACTGAGGTTCACTACAAGAGGCTTACTATAGAATTAGGTGTGCATAGCATTTATCGTTCATTTACAGGGACAAAGAAAATAATTTGGGTACAGTATTCTCTAAGAACAATAATTGCTGAAAAGGACACTCAAAAAATTCCGTGACGTTACGGTCTGTGGGGAAATGCGTTTGCAGTGTATTTTAAGGATGTTACACTATTTCAAACATGTAGAAATTGATATGTATCACTGAGATGCAATACAAGAGGCTTACTATAAAATTAGGTGTGCATAGCGTTTATCCTTCATTTACAGGGGCAAAGAAAATAATTCGGGTACAGTATTCTCTAAGAACAATAATTGCTGAAAGGGACACTAAAAAAAATTCCGTGACGTTGCGGTCTGTGGGGAAATGCGTTTGCAGTGTATTTTAAGGATGTTATACTATTTCAAACATGTAGAAATTGATATGTATCACTGAGGTTCACTACAAGAGGCTTACTATAGAATTAGGTGTGCATAGCATTTATCGTTCATTTACAGGGACAAAGAAAATAATTTGGGTACAGTATTCTCTAAGAACAATAATTGCTGAAAAGGACACTCAAAAAAGTCCGTTACGTTACGGTTTGTGGGGAAATGCGTTTGCAGTGTATTTTAAGGATGTTATACTATTTCAAACATGTAGAAATTGATATGTATCACTGAGGTTCACTACAAGAGGCTTAATATAGAATTAGGTGTGCATAGCATTTATCGTTCATTTACAGGGACAAAGAAAATAATTCGGGTACAGTATTCTCTAAGAACAATAATTGCTGAAAAGGACACTCAAAAAAGTCCGTTACGTTACGGTCTGTGGGGAAATTTGTTTGCAGTGTATTTTAAGGATGTTATACTATTTCAAACATGTGGAAATTGATATGTATCACTGAGGTTCACTACAAGAGGCTTACTATAGAATTAGGTGTGCATAGCATTTATCGTTCATTTACAGGGACAAAGAAAATAATTCGGGTACAGTATTCTCTAAGAACAATAATTGCTGAAAAGGACGCTCAAAAAAGTCCGTTGCGTTACGGTCTGTGGGGAAATGCGTTTGCAGTGTATTTTAAGGATGTTATACTATTTCAAGCATGTAGAAATTGATATGTATCACTGAGGTTCACTACAAGAGGCTTACTATAGAATTAGGTGTGCATAGCATTTATCGTTCATTTACAGGGACAAAGAAAATAATTCGGGTACAGTATTCTCTAAGAACAATGATTGCTGAAAAGGACACTCAAAAAATGTCCGTTACGTTACGGTCTGTGGAGAAATGCGTTTGCAGTGTATTTTAAGGATGTTACACTATTTCAAACATGTAGAAATTGATATGTATCACTGAGATGCACTACAAGAGGCTTACTCTAAAATTAGGTGTGCATAGGATTTATCGTTCATTTACAGGGACAAAGAAAATAATTCGGTACAGTATTCTCTTAGAACAATAATTGCTGGAAGTACTTTTTAAGTTGTGGTACGCGTTTTTAAATAAAACTAATTATTTGGCTATAACATGTTGTGCATAAATTTTATATATCATATATAGGGCAGCACAAAAAATCTCGAGTGCAATATACAGGGTAGCACAAAATACATCGAGTGCAATATACAGGACTGCAAAAAAAAATGCGGATATTTATTCGCCTATTGATGGTAATTCCTGAAATTGTGTTTTCAAATTGTTTACTTTGTTAAAGTAAAGTTAGTTTTGTTAAAGTAATCTATAAGTTGGAAAGTGTTTCATAATATGTGCTTCATGACGCACGATTTTTTGTTCTTGTTTTTTTTTTTTTATCAGTTTGGAATATTTCATGTTCTGCATTTTAATTTGGAGTGTAGATAATTTACGAAACTTCGAAATATAAATTTCTAATGATTTTTTACTGTAAATGTTTTCAGAATTTTAGTTTTTTTGTGATGATTGTTTTTCTCATATTTTAGTTTATATGAAGAACTTCATGAAATATAATCATGTTTTTAGTATATGTTATAAATATTGACTAGACAGATTGCCTGCAGTTCAAACTGCATATGTGACGCAAATGTATATTTTTACATGCTCATATTGAAAATTTAATTTATTCAATGAAAATAAAAAGAAAAACGAAATAGGTACATGAACATAGCTGCGAACTTTTACAATTTTCTAGTACCACTAAAATATAGAAAACATTAATTACCATAATAATCGCAGATTTTGCCGATTAAGGCAAAAGCAAATTTTAAATTTTAGTGGTAGGATAAATGTGTAAACATTGGAAGTTATGTACATGCGTAATAAATTTGTTAATCTTTTTTTTAGAAAAGTAAACTTTCAAAAAATTTTTACGCAATAGATATTCCAAGCGGGAGATCTAATAATTATATTTAAATGTATAACATTTTTGAGAATATGCTCAAGTTAGAAAAATCTACTGCAGAATATCATAGACATTTAAAAAACATTTTTCAAACAGAATTTACTATGCAAAAATGTATCATGTTTATCAATATATACCAAATTGTAGTATTAAGACATTACAAATAGAATTTACATTTTAAAAACCCAGACTAAACACTATCTACCTAAAATCCTTAAAGAGTCTTATATAAAATGTTTTCGAAAATGAAAACTTTTAATATGCTCAAGCACATCATGTTTATCAATACATACCAAACTGTTGCAAGATATTATAATTACAATTTACATTTAAAAAACCCAGCCTAAAAATATCTTCCTAAAATCCCTAAAGGGGTTTATATAAAATGTTTTCGAAAATAAAAGCTTTTTATCTGCTCAAGCATATCGTGTTTATCAAGGTGTAGCAAACTTTGTAAAAAATAACTAGTCGGATGTGCCAATTCCAAAACTTTCTTGTATCTCATTATGTTAATACTTCAATAAATGTGTTTTTTTAATTATGTATTTTTTAAACTAAAAATGAGTAATTAACGGATGTGTTATTTATTTTTTTTATTACACTTCAACTTTTGTCAATAATTGTTTCAAAACCATGGGGAACGGGGGGGGGGAATTTCATAATGAATTCTAAAAAGATTTTACTTATTACAAATATGCAATTTGAACCTAGATTGGACATTCGGTTGATTCAGTATTATTTATTTAAACCGCTCCCGTCCCGAAAATCGTAAAAAAAATTGCTACCACAACGTCCCTTTTAGGCCGATTTTCTCCAAAATTTTTTACAATCCTCTGCCTACTACATTATATTTAAATATAAAATTTCGTCGGAAAAAATTCCTGAAAACTGCAAAATATCCAGAAAATCGTAAAAAATTGCTATCACAGTGCCCCTTCCAGCGGAATATCCCCAATTTCAACTGTGATCTGCTGGCTATAACCAAAAACATATGTATGAAGTTTAGTTCAATTCCGTGCATCGCTTCATACACTTTCCTATGATACAATGATGAAAATGGCAAAAAAAACCGGCATTACAGCGTTCCCTTTTCTGCGAAATATCCCTAAATTCAAGTGGGACTTGCTGGAAATAGCCAAAAACATCTGTATAGAAATGAACCAAATGTCATACATACCTTCATACACTTTCTTATGAAACAATAATGAAAATGGCACAAAAAATCGATATCACAGCGCCTCCTTTCGCTTAATATCCCCACATTTAACTGGGACCTGCTGGTCATAGCCAAAAAGATATATATGAGGCCATAGCCCAAAACATATACTATATGAGATCTGGTTCAATTCTATGCATAATTTCATACACTTTTCTATGATACAAAGAGAACACACACGCGGGCACACGAACAGACAGACATTTTGTAAAAACATGTTTTATGGGACTTCTGATCCATAAAACATGTAAATCCGTCGAAAACCTGTGCAGTAATCCCTTGACATTCGCGGTTTTAACATTCGCGAGTTTTGATTATTCGCGAATATAAAAATGCAGCAAAAACTTAACATTCGCGAGAATCTGACTTGATTATTCGCGATTTTTTTTTCTGTCTCTTTCGTTTTCAGAATTTATAGTGGTTAAAGGTTATTTTTCCTGTGCTTTATTAGTATCTATTTAAAAATCAACATTCAGTTGTGAACTGAAAAAGGAGCGAATGTTTTAGGAAAGCAATATAACAACAGCAGCAGAATACTAGTCATTGCAATGTGTATATTAGAAGTGGTAAAGTAACAGGTGCAGGTTCTGGTAGAGATAGAGCTGAAGCTGCACGTAGATAGAAAATAAAAGCATTTCTGAAGCATTTAGTTATATTTAAATATCGTGTTTCAATATTGTATCGCATACTGACCCACTACTACATTATCATCTCTTTGCGAATAGAGAGAGTCGAAGTTACTTTATACAAAAACCTATGCAATTTTTAGCAGTGATTATTTCCCCAGTCAGTTAGTTTGAATTATCTTCAATAAATAAATTTCATATTTATGAATATGTGTGTACATTCACCTTCTACATATATGTTATGCATAACGCATTGTTAATACATATATTCTTTTGTTCTTTGAAATGTTGTGTCACTCTGATTTAAATTTTATAGAACATAACCCCTTTTTTAGTACATATAGACTCAACATTCGCGGATTTGACATTCGCGAGGTTTTCCTCGAATGTAACCCTCGCGAATGTTAAGGGATTACTGTATTCGTAATTTTTTTAAATTAAAATACTTGCTTCTACTATAGATAGAAGAAAGTAAATATATTTACCTAAAATCCCTAAAGAGTTTTATACAACATGTATTCAAAACAAGACCTTTTAATTTGCTTAAATGTATCAAGTTTATGAATGGGCCCGAAACTTTCTAAAAAATATGAATAAATAAATAAAAGAAGCAGAAACTATTGGGAAATATAAATAAGATTAATATGAGAAATAATCAAACCTTAAAATTCTCTACATGAAATGTCTAAAGAATTTCTTAATGAAACATTTTTGAGAGAAACAATTTTTACTAACATTTCTCAAATTCCTAGTTAGTAAACCTAGAATTATATATCCCTGAATTTATTATTGAAAATCTTCCGGTTAAAAAATTCCAAACTAAAAATTTTTAAATGCATTGTTATAAAGCATGCTGAATGCTTAGGGCATTTAATATTCCGAATGTGTTGCATTTCTCAATATATACCAAATTTTAATAATGGGAAAAACAAACGAAAGCAGAAACTATAGTAAAACAAAAAAAAGGAACATTAAAAATACCCAAACTTTAAAAATGTAAGAATTTTTAAATAAAATATTTTCGATGACGACAACATGCAAGCGTATTTATTTTCGTAATATATACTGAAGTAAGAAAACTTATTGTCGAATATCACCAAAATAAAATTAATTTTGAAATTCCTCAGAGAAAACATTAAAAGAAAAGCTTTCAAATTTCTAAAAAGCATTTTATAAAACACATTCCAAAAAAATAAAAAAATAGCCTGAAATGTATTGTGTTAGTTAATACATACCAAACGTTAGAAAAATAATTAGAAGGAAAAATAACTTATTGTAAAAAATCATACATAAAATTCATATAAAAAATCCTTAATAATAAAAAAAGCCAATGCTCAAATTTATCAACCTTCTCAATATGCATGAAACTTTGTAAAAAATAACATAAACGAAAACAAAAAATAAGAAAAGAGAAAAAGAAACTATTGACCTCATAAAAAACAATCTTACTGAAAATTATCAAATCTTTAAAATGTATTCCTCAAATCTCTAAAATATTTCCAAGGTTCATATTCTTGAGAGAACGAATACCAAAAATTCCGTAAAGTAGTATTTCCCTTTTTTAAAGAAAAAAAGTTCAGTGCTAAGAATATCTTTATTCGCTCAGAACTTTCAGTATGTAACGTATACCGGGTGATTCCAATTAAAGCATCCCTTATTAAAGCATCTCTTACTATTAAAGTGTTACTATTAAACCATCCCCTTACTACCCGCATAGCATGCACAGTCACAGTGACGTCATTGTGACGTCACTGTGAGTCACGTACGTCACGTCACATCTGTGACCAAAATGACACCACTTTGTAACGTCACACTGTGATCAAAATGTGAACGTCTTGAAGATCTAAAGAAAACTTAAAATAAACTTTAGAACATCTTATGGCATGAAGAAAATTACTTTTTGACAGCTTTAAAAATTTTTGTGACGTTGCAATGACGTCACTGCAAGTCACACAAGTCACGTAAAACCTATGACCAAAATGCCAACACTCTGTGACTTCACGGTGTGATCTGAGAGAGAATTTGGAAAAAAACTCATAAAATATAGAATTGAATTATGTCATGTACCTAAATCATTAATAAAAACATTGTCACACATTATTTAAATATATTGTATTTCCAAAATAAAATAATAAATAAATATTTGTCTACATATATGAGGCAAATATTTTTTTACAATTTTCATTGCAATTTTCATGAAATTTAACAAAATATACTATATAATACACAGGTAAAAATCCTTAAATAGAAATTTAGTAACGTAGGAAAGTTTTGGCGGAAAGTAATTCAGAAATAGATTTCGCATTCTAATAAAACTTTTAGCGATTTAGAGATTTGTTAGCATTTTAAATACAAACATTTATTTTTTTTTCCTACCACCGCATAGAACTCATTTGCTAATTTTGTGATACTAAAAATATTTTTAAAAACTCCAAACTCTTATTATTTTGAGGGGCCACTCAACCCAATCATCAGCTTTCTGTTTAAAAAGTGAGGACACCATTTTTGCGAGTTCTACACCGGGGGTGCTCGGGGTGACCGTCGAACGCGTTCAAGATTTTTCTTGTACTGAATATTTAAGGTGGTTCTCAACTGACCTGCTCCACAACGCGAAGCTTTCTGACATAATTTCTGACTCATTTTTAAGCGCAAAGGCATAAAATGGGCAGGACTGACTATGGAAGCAATTTGGAATCGAAATGAGTTTTCCATTTTTTGATAAATAAATTACTTATCGAGTTATAAGCAATTCGTGTCACGTGACGACTGGTTTTTCTCTTTTCTTTCCCTGTTACGTCGGGTATTTGGTTCAAAACGCTGACTTTGACATTCTTTTCTGAAAGATCTTCTGATTTTACTAAAAAATGGAAAACGTCTTTCAATTACAGAGTTTCTGAATAAAAACAAAAGCCAATTTCATGCGTTTCCGAACAAAAACGAATTAAAAATATGTCATAAAGTATATGTCATTCCTATAGCAATTTATTCCAAAACTGGTCAGTGCTTAATAAGATATCACCTCTGTTAAATATACTGCTCTTTTCAATAGAGTGTAAAAAATGAAAAAATCGTATTTAGGAAATCTGATTGCAGAATAGTATTTATATTTATGTCGTAATTATTTTATAAAGACTATTAAATCCATTTTTATTTAAAATTTATGTTTACTTTGGACGCCTAAAACAAATGCAACTGATTAAAAAATATATAAAAACTTAAATTTTCACAGCTTATTTCCAAGAATATTAAACTCTCTCATATAAAAATAGAATATTATAGTTTTATTAGAAGTTATTTGTCAGCCATATAAACTGTAAAGCATTTGAAATGTCTTTATTTAACTGTTTTCTTTCTATTCTTTTTCTGGAAACACCTGCTAGATGTTACTTTGTGGTAAACATTACTGCGCAGATCATGATCGCAGATGTTGAGGGCAGACGATTTTTCTCATCGGCGGATTAGAGTGTATGGTGCTTTTAAGTTTGTGGAAGTATATTGTGGAATTTATACCGTAAAAGTAAATTAACGTTTTAAAGTGAATCATCCATTTTAACCTATCCTTATGTCTAGCTGGGTGCGTTATTAAGGTCTGCGTGATACTTGATATCTCAGATCTATGAACACACCTAAGCTGGACACTTTGAAAATTAAAGCAGTGGATTTGAGTCTCATTTTTCAATGAAAAGGAAGCAGTCAACGACCATTAAAACTTAATCCCTAGAACTGGTGGTTTTACTTATAGATTAGCAGGTAACTTTTAATGTCTTCGCAGTTTTGTTAATAGTGCATATTTAGTAATGGTACATTAATAGTGCATTATTTAAATGTTAAGATGTTTAAATCTTTTTTTTTTTTAATCACTTATATAAAATTTTATCTTTCATGTTTTAAATCGTTTTAAATAGAGAGTTTGGAAAAAAGCTTAAAGTATTTACTAACAATATATATTCTAAATGTAAAGTGTTATTTATAATGAGGAATGTATTTCTATTTTGCGTTTCTCAGTTCAATTTTCATAGTTATTCATTGTAATTAAAAACATTGCAATTTTTAAAACTATTAATATTTGATTTACAATTTGAAAATTTCTTAGCTAGTGGAGGTTTTGAGAAATAATTTTCTGGTATATTTGAAATAATTGCGACAATTTAACTCATTACAAATTTAGTTGTCAAGATATGTCAATATTAGGTGCACAAAAATAATGAATATTGATGAAACAATAAAACAGCTATTCAGTTAAGGTAATTTTTTCAGTTATGTTATCGATTTTTTTCTATAGTAAAAATTGATATTTAAGCTCTGCATTTAGTATTCTATCAAAAACTATAAATAAAATAATTTGTAAAGAAAAAAAAATATTTTTTTCCTTTGCGTTTATGATCCGAAGTTTTAAATTTCATTTGCTTCGAAAAATGTTTTATTGCTTGATACAATGTTTATTATTTAATAATATCGCACAATAGGTAGATCTATTATTTAAATGGATTCCTAATATAAATTTTTCACAATGCTTATTTAAAAATCTATACTTTTATTTTCATTAAATTTGTAATCAAATCCAAAATAACTAATTTCTGAATTCATTTTTATTCGGAAACACATGAAATTGGCAGGTGTT
Organism: Maratus michaelseni; assembly: GCA_963931845.1. Classification (NCBI taxonomy): domain Eukaryota; kingdom Metazoa; phylum Arthropoda; class Arachnida; order Araneae; family Salticidae; genus Maratus; species Maratus michaelseni. Next base: position 3,614,731 of record OZ007598.1, on the reverse strand, counting down.
CTTATTCAGAATATATGTAATAGAATGGCATTTTCCATTTTTGACAAAAGATGTTTCAGAAAACACTATCAAAGTCGGTGTTTTGAACCGAATTTTCGACGCGCAGCGTCAGAAACGGAAAAAACGTGACCAAAATTGCTCTTAAGCATTTCATTTATCTAAAAATGGAAAACGCTATTCATTCCAAATCGCTTTAATAATCAGGCATGCAAGTGCCAAGCGTTTAAAAATTTGTTCATAAATGTGTCAGAAAGTTTCGTGATACTGAACGAGGGGAAATATGGCAAAGTATATACATTTAAAAACTTCAATACTTAAAAGCAAAATAGCATAGTTTTAATTATTGTCAACATTTTTGGTGGTTACATAAAACAAATGGAAGTCGAAGTTATTTTTAAAAGTGGTTATTTGCACAATAGAATTTCATATTATTAAAATATTTAATTTTATTATAATTTTTAATGGATTCATCTATTATTTTTATATTAGTATGCGTTTTTTACATTTATAATTTTCTTGTTTAACGGCTACATTAGCCGGTTTCCCAATCAGATGCAAAGTTTTAATTTGAATACGAGTTGCATAAAAAAAATGATTGCCGATCCAAACCTTATCGTCGATTTTATCCGTATTTGGTGAAATCTTGTTATCCGAATCTATGCGAAATCATTTATCAGGTTCGGTCGGGTTGTGGGCCTACAGAATTTTTGTTGTTGTTGTTGTTGGGTTAGGGTAAGATTACGGGTTGAATGTAAATATAGTTTCAGTCAACCATCATTCATGTTCAAGTAGACATTCAATCATGTTCAAGAAGTATATAACCGGATTCGTGCATGACTCTAGATCCGAGCCGACATCAGAAATTGTATCGTAACACAATTTCTGATAAAATCTGGTTACTTGGTCGTATGCAAGATTCTATTCCGAACAAGACTTACAGTAAAAACATTATACCCGACTCGGGTCAGATCGGGTTCACGAAAATCAGGTCACACGACAACTAATCCAAATCTATTCTGTAGCCAAACAAATCCCAAAAGATCGATCCGAAGTTTCTGGATTGTATTCGGGTAAAATTTGGTCACCCGACCCGGTGCAGTGTCGTCACAATAGTCACAAACTTGAACCATAAAAAAATTTTGATCCGAACAATCCTTATAGGATTCGGGTAAAATCTGGTCACCCTATCCGATGCAGATTCGTCACATTTTTCACATTGAAGTCGCACGGTGACTTCACAAAGTAGTCACATTGTGAGGTCACAGAAAGCCTTGAAAACGGCCATAACGACCTCGCATTTACGTCACAGTGACTTCACATCGACGTCACGTGACGTCACGACGACTGTCACAAAGACACAGTGTGACTTCACAGTGACGTCGCCGTGATGTCACCATGCCTTACGGGTATTAAAGCATCTTTTACTAATTAAAGCATATTTTACTAATTAAAGCATATTTTACTAATTAAAGTGTCTCTTACTATAGCATGTAAAATGGTATAGTTATAGTTCGGATGAATGAATTTAGTGCTATATTTTGCAGCCATGTCCAACAAATAAGAGTGAATTGTGCCAGCCAGAATATAGTTGGGATAGCTCAGTAGAAAGTGCTTTGGCACGGCAAGTCAAAGTATCCGGATTCGGGTCCTGGTCCCGTTTTTTTTTTTTTTTTTTTTTTTTTTTTTGCACTGTTTGAATAAATCTCGACTATGGTACTCTAACCATTGTATGTGTATATAAAGAATCCCTGCTTGAACTCTCTAGAGGAACAGCCAATGAATTTAGCTCCTCCATAATTGTAGAATGTATATTTCGATCATGAGAAAATGATTGATGCAATAAAAAATAGTTGTAAAAATGAGCGATAGAGATCGTTCCGAGCTGTACTGGAGTATAAAATTCACGTAGAATGCGCATGAAAGAGCCTCGAATCAGAAAATAATGCATACGAACCTTTTCGGACCATTATTCGACGAGCACGATGTTTCCGTCGCTGAAGAAATGTACGTTATTTTTACCTAAAAAGCGAAAGCGGTTAAAAAGCTTATCGCGACTACAATATGTAGGCATTGCATACATGTCTACTAATAGTTTGTGGATTATGATGAATAGTCCTTTGGCTCCAGAAGACAGGAACGGTATTTTAATGTTCAAAGAGTATAAGAGTGATAACAAAGGATACGGCAAGTGGCTGAAAAAATGTTACAACTTTTGTTGTCTTGAGCAGCCCAATTTGAATCCAGCTGAATGTATGTGCTTGCGCCATAACGAGAATTTCGATTTACCGTAGTCTTAAGAGGGTCTTGAAGGGAAAGATCTTCTCGTCCAAGAGTATTGAGATACATAAGTCAATGGCAGGCATACATATGACATAATCCTCAAAGTCTCTCATAACTTACTTACACTCACACCATACAGAACTAGTTTTCTGACAGGCCATGGCCCCTTTAATACCTACCTACACAAATTCAAATGTGCCAGATCCCCTGCAGGGAGCGTGGTGAACTGGGGACCGCTACTCATGCATTTGATCACTGCACACTTGCAGCGCTGGCAAATCATTTGCCCTTCCACGCCCCCTAAGACCTGCCTTTCTAACACCCTCACACTCCCAACATATCTATCAAAGATTAAAAATGTTCACATATTTTCTCATGATCTATTCAACTTAACTCGCTGTTGTACTACACCCTGTCCTTCATCGAGTGGCCGCGATTTGAGTTTGCTCAGGATGCACCACTATGACACAATCAGTACAAGTGTGACGCAATTTGATGCCTTGGTAAACTGAATCCACCACCAAATTCCCTGCCCGGAGACACGTGGGAAATCTGTTTTCTGGCAGTGAGGAATACATTTGTACGTTTTTTATTTTTATACCATTCAAAGCTACCCTATCCGTGTCGTGGGGGGGTAGTCAGGACAGGTGTTTGAACATTGTTTGTATTCCTTTCTCTCTCTTTTTATGCACCTTAATAAATGAATTCGGGAGGGGCGTTATGCTCTACGGACTTGTTTTCCTCTTTTGAGCAGTCCCTCTTAGTCTATCAAATTCAGATTTACTGTACTCAAGAGTTAAAAGTGTTTTCTGTAAGATGAAGAGCCATACCAGAGTACCCGCATTATAACATATCAACTAATCAGTTACGTGTTGCTGTGAATCATATTGTGATACAATATGATTCACATTGTGAGTTGTTGTGCCTGTAGCATGGTAAACATATTGAACACAGTTTGAGACCATTTTGAGGCAACTTCTAGAATTCTTTATTTACAACCTTATTTTTACCTATCATGGATATGCATAATATACAATAGGAAAATAAAACATGTGTAGACTACTTATAAAATGCATTGTAATTCGAATAAAATCGTGGCTTGCTGACGTCATAAACTTTAAATATTCTATTACTGAATTGCGTAAAAGAAACATCTTTATAACTCCAAAAATGTTAATAATATAACTAACGGTTTATTGAGTCGGATTAAGCGTCTCATTTTCGATTAAAATATATCTTTGAATTGAAATTTTAAAGAAATACAGGATCATGAAAAATCGAAGAGTGTTGAAAATAGGATTACAAATATCTCGGCAACTCATTATCCGTTCGACTTCATTCTTTATGCACAATTTGTTTTTTTTTTATTGTATTTTATAGTCATTCCTTAAAATAAACAGTTTCGAAAATTTTATGTACGTTTTATCAGAACGAATATTTCGAAAGTCCGAAAAAAATACATTCGGATAATCGAGGTTGCTGAAATTCAATGAGCTTCTTCCCATATTCTAAGTACATAACACATTTCAAGTGTATCTCTAAATTTGTTCGGAAGATAGAGCGTTTACAGACTCACACCCACACACAGAAAGAGACAGTCGGACGGATTTTTTTTTATATATATAAATATGTTTTCGGAGTGTCTGAAACATGTAAATCTGTCAAAAACATTTTTTCGTTTTTCAAAACGATTACAAGATTTACCCTATACTACGTATGATGGGTAAGTAAAACAAATATTGTAAAATATAGAAAATAAAAGTAACATAAAAAATTTCTAGTACTTAAAAGAACTATAACTCTAAAAATTCTATTAAAAAAAAGAGTTTTCATTAAAACATTTTTTTAAGAATTCAGAAGCTTTAAAAGGCTTTTTATAAAATATTTTAAAAGTCAAATGCATATCCTATGCTGAAATATATCGCATTTCGTAAAACAAGACTTTTCGCAAAAGGCATTTTTAAAAAAAGAAAAAGGAAAAACAAAAACAAAAAAGAATTGTTCAAAAATATAAAAAGAATATATAAGAAATATTCACAAACATTAGAAATATGTAACGCAGACCTCTTACCAAACCTACAAAGGTTGACAATTTTATGAATTTTTAGCGTTTCCTGGCATTAAAACGGCATCTTTCTGTTTTTCGAGATGGAAAAGCTAAAAATTCATAAAATCTAAAATTTCATAACGCGGTAATCTTTGGTCCTATAATTTTTCTTCCCTGTTATATCATGGAGAATGTTTTCCTAATTAAGAACTTGATTTAAATCATGTGAAAATTTAAATTGATTATCTGTTAAAAGAAAGAACTTTGTTCACTGGAATGCTTTTAATATAATAAAGAACCATATTTGAAACATTTTTGGCTGTTGGGAAAATGCCACTAAAATTAACGATTTAGGAACTAGCCACCGGATCTGTGCATTAAGTGATTTTAAGTGACGCAAGAAACTTAATACCGCTTATTACAACTAAATTATATTTAATACCTCTTAATATATACAGAAACCTAATACTACAACTTAATTCCTTGTTTATTAAGTGGTGAAAGAAACTTAATGGAAATATACCACTTAATACCACTTAAGTAGCATTAAGTGGAACGAAATTCTTTCCATCAAATTTCTTTCCACGACTAAAGAAACTTTATAGCATTTAATACCTCTGTGAGCACCCGTAAGGCATGGTGACATCACGGCGACGTCACTGTGAAGTCACACTGTGACTTTGTGACCGTCGTCGTGACGTCAAGTGACGTCGATGTGAAGTCACTGTGACCTAAATGCGAGGTCGTTATGGCCGTTTTCAAGGCTTTCTGTGACCTCACCATGTGACTACTTTGTGAAGTCACCGTGCGACTTCAATGTGAACTAGTCGGATGTGTCAATCCCAAAACTTTCTTCTATCTCACACAGGTTTCACATACACTAAAAAGAATCAACACCAATTTATATCAAGGTCTAACTGAAACTCAAGTTTTATTAAATTCCGTGCAATATATCTTGAGATAAGACTATCGCTAAAATCGTGTAAATCCTGCAAAATGCTGCATAGCAGCGGCACCTACTGGGCGATTTTTACCAAAAACTATTCAGCACCCATTTATATTAGGAACTAACTGAATCTAAAGTTTTATTAAAGTCCGAGCATTAGTTCTTGAGATAGAGCTATTGCGGAAAACGAGAAGAATGCTGCATAGCAGCGCCACCTACTGGGGGATTTTTACCAAAAACTATTCAGCACCCATTTATATTAGGAACTAACTGAATCTAAAGTTTTATTAAAGTCCGAGCATTAGTTCTTGAGATAGAGCTATTGCGGAAATCGAGAAGAATGCTGCATAGCAGCGCCACTTGCCAGGTGATTTTTACCAAAAGCTAATCAGCACCCATTTATATTAGGAACTAACTGAATCTAAAGTTTTATTAAAGTCCGAGCATTAGTTCTTGAGATAGAGCTATTGCGGAAATCGAGAAGAATGCTGCATAGCAGCGCCACCTACTGGGCGATTTTTACCAAAAACTATTCAGCACCCATTTATATTAGGAACTAACTGAATCTAAAGTTTTATTAAATTCCGAGCATTAGTTCTTGAGATAGAGCTATTGCGGAAATCGAGAAGAATGCTGCATAGCAGCGCCACCTGCCGGGTGATTTTTACCAAAAGCGAATCAGCACCCATTTATATTAGGAACTAACTGAATCTAAAGTTTTATTAAAGTCCGAGCATTAGTTCTTGAGATAGAGCTATTGCGGAAATCGAGAAGAATGCTGCATAGCAGCGCCACCTTCCGGGCGATTTTTACCAAAAGCTAATCAGCACCCATTTATATTAGGAACTAACTGAATCTAAAGTTTTATTAAATTCCGAGCATTAGTTCTTGAGATAGAGCTATTGCGGTAATCGAGAAGAATGCTGCATAGCAGCGCCACCTGCCGGGCGATTTTTACCAAGAAACTAATCAGCACCAATTTATATTAGGAACTAACTGAATCTAAAGTTTTATTAAAGTCCGAGCATTAGTTCTTGAGATAGAGCTATTGCGGAAATCGAGAAGAATGCTGCATAGCAGCGCCACCTTCCGGGCGATTTTTACCAAAAGCTAATCAGCACCCATTTATATTAGGAACTAACTGAATCTAAAGTTTTATTAAATTCCGAGCATTAGTTCTTGAGATAGAGCTATTGCGGTAATCGAGAAGAATGCTGCATAGCAGCGCCACCTGCCGGGCGATTTTTACCAAGAAACTAATCAGCACCAATTTATATCAGGGACTAACTTAATCTAAAGTTTTATTAAATTCCGAGCATTAGTTCTTGAGATAGAGCTATTGCGGAAATCGAGAAGAATGCTGCATAGCAGCGCCACCTGCCGGGTGATTTTTACCAAAAGCTAATCAGCACCCATTTATATTAGGAACTAACTGAATCTAAAGTTTTATTAAAGTCCGAGCATTAGTTCTTGAGATAGAGCTATTGCGGAAATCGAGAAGAATGCTGCATAGCAGCGCCACCTGCCGGGCGATTTTTACCAAAAACTAATCAGCACCAATTTATATCAGGGACTAACTTAATCTAAAGTTTTATTAAATTCCGAGCATTAGTTCTTGAGATAGAGCGCCCACAAAATTTTTGTCACATACAGACAGAGTCACAGACAGACATTTTCTAAAAACAGTCAAATCGTGTTCAGGACCTTCTAAAACGTATAAATCTGTCGAAAACCGGAAGTCGAAAATTTTCATGAATCCAATACTTTCTTCTTGTAAAGATAGAAGAAAGTAAAAATGTGACGAATCTGCATCGGATAGGGTGACCAGATTTTACCCGAATCCTATACGGATTGTTCGGATCAAAATTTTTTATGGTTCAACTTTGTGACGTTTGTGACGACACTGCACCGGGTCGGGTGACCAGATTTTACCCGAATCCAATCCCGAAACTTCTGATCGATCTTTTTGGATTTGTTTGACTACAGAATAGATTTGGATTAGTTGTCGTGAACCCGATCTGACCCAAGTCGGGTATAATGTTTTTACTGTAAGTCTTGTTCGGAATAGAATCTTGCATACGACCAAGTAACCAGATTTTATCAGAAATTGTGTTACGATACAATTTCTGATGCCGGCTCGGATCTAGAGTCATGCACGAATCCGGTTATATACTTCTTGAACATGATTGAATGTCTACTTGAATATGAATGATGGTTGACTGAAACTATATTTACATTCAACCCGTATTCTTACCCTAACCCAACAACAATAACAACAAAAATTCTGTAGGCCCACAACACGACCGAACCTGATAAATGATTTCGCATAGATTCGGATAACAAGATTTCACCAAATACGGATAAGATCGACGATAAGGATTGGATCGGCAATCATTTTTTGGTTTTCTGCAACTCGTATTCAAATTAAAACTTTGCATCTGATTGGGAAACCGGCTAATGTAGCCGTTAAACAAGAAAATTATAAATGTAAAACACGCATACTAATATAAGAATAATAGATGAATCCATTAAAAATTATAATAAAATTAAATATTTTAATAATATGAAATTCTATTGTGCAAATAACAACTTTTAAAATTAACTTCTACTTCCATTTGTTTTATGTAAGCACCAAAAATATTGACAATAATTAAAACTATGCTATTTTGCTGTTAAGTGTTGAAGTTTTTAAATGTGTATACTTTGCTATATTTCCCTTCGCTCAGTGTCACGAAACTTTCTGACATATTTATGAAAAATGTTTTAAACGCATGGCACTTGCATGCCTGATTATTAAAGCGATTTGGAATGAATAGTGTTTTCCATTTTTAGATAAATGAAATGCTTAAGAGCAATTTTGGTCACGTTTTTTCCGTTTCTGACGCTGCGCGTCGGAAATTCGGTTCAAAACACCGACTTTGATAGTGTTTTCTGAAACATCTTCTGTCAAAAATGGAAAATGCCATTCTATTGCATATATTCTGAATAAGAACACCTGCCAATTTCATGTGTTTCCGAATAAAAATGAATTCAGAAATTAGTTATTTTGGATTTGATTACAAATTTAATGAAAATAAAAGTATAGATTTTTAAATAAGCATTGTGAAAAATTTATATTAGGAATCCATTTAAACAATAGATCTACCTATTGTGCGATATTATTAAATAATAAACATTGTATCAAGCAATAAAACATTTTTCGAAGCAAATGAAATTTAAAACTTAGGATCATAAACGCAAAGAAAAAAAAAATATTTTTTTTCTTTACAAATTTTTTCATTTATAGTTTTTGATAGAATGCTAAATGCAGAGCTTAAATATCAATTTTTACTATAAAAAAAATTCGATAACACAACTGGAAAAATTACCTTAACTAAATAGCTGTTTTATTGTTTCATCAATATTCATTATTTTTGTGCACCTAATATTGACATATCTTGACAACTAAATTTGTAATGAGTTAAATTGTCGCAATTATTTCAAATATACCAGAAAATTATTTCTCGAAACCTCCACTAGCTAAGAAATTTTCAAATTGTAAATCAAATATTAATAGTTTTAAAAATTGCAATGTTTTTAATTATAATGAATAACTATGAAAATTGAACTGAGAAACGCAAAATATAAATAAATACCTCGTTATAAATAACACTTTACATTTAAAGTATATATTGTTAGTAAATACTTTAAGCTTTTTTACAAACTCTCTATTTAAAACGATTTAAAACATTAAAGATAAAATTTTATACAAGTGATTTAAAAAAAAAAGATTTAAACATCTTAACTTTTAAATAATGCACTATTAATGTACCATTACTAAATATGCACTATTAACAAAACTGCGAAGACATTAAAATTTACCTGCTAATCTATAAGTAAAACCACCAGTTCTAGGGATTAAGTTTTAATGGTCGTTGACTGCTTCCTTTTCATTGAAAAATGAGACTCAAATCCACTGCTTTAATTTTCAAAGTGGTCCAGCATAGGTGTCTTCATAGATCTGACATATCAAATATCACGCAGACCTTAATAACGCACCCAGCTAGACACAAGGATAGGTTAAAATGGATGATTCACTTTAAAACGTTAATTTACTTACACGGTATAAATTCCACAATATACTTCCACAAACTTAAAAGAACACCACACACTCTAAACCGCCGAATTTGCAAATGAAAATAATCGTCTGCCCTCAATAACTGCGATCATGATCTGCGCAGTAAAGTAACATCTAGCAGGTGTTTCCAGAAAAAGAATAGAAGGAAAACATTTAAATAAAGACATTTCAAATGCTTTATAGTTTATATGGCTGACAAATAACTTCTAATAAAACTATAATATTCTGTTTTTATATGAGAGAGTTTAATATTCTTGGAAATAAGCTGTGAAAATTTAAATTTTTTAAATTTTTTAATCAGTTGCATTTGCTTTAGGCGTCCAAAGTAAACATAAATTTTAAATAAAAATGGATTTAATAGTCTTTATAAAATAAATACGACATAAATATAAATACTATTCTGCAATCGGATTTCCTAAATACGATTTTTTCATTTTTTACACTCTATTGAAAAGAGCAATATATTTAACAGATGTGATATCTTATTAAGCACTGACCAGTTTTTGAATAAATTGCTATAGGAATGACATATACTTTATGACATATTTTTAATTCGTTTTTGTTCGGAAACGCATGAAATTGGCTGGTGTTTTTATTTAGAAACTATGTAATTGAAAGACGTTTTCCATTTTTTAGTAAAAGCAGAAGATCTTTCAGAAAAGAGTGTCAAAGTCAGCGTTTTTAACCAAATACCCGACGTAACAGTGAAATAAAAGAGAAAAACCAGTCGTCACGTGACACGAATTGCTTATAACTCGATAAGTAATTTATTTATCAAAAAATGGAAAACTCATTTCGATACCAAATTGCTTCCATAGTCAGTCCTGCCCATTTTATGCCTTTGCGTTTAAAAATGAGTCAGAAATTATGTCAGAAAGCTTCGCGTTGTGGAGCAGGTCAGTTGAGAACCACCTTAATTATTCAGTACAAGAAAAATCTTGAACGCGTTCGACGGTCGCCCCGAGCACCCCCGATGTCGAACTCGCAAAAATGGTGTCCTCACTTTTTAAACAGAAAGCTGATGATTGGGTTGAGTGGCCCCTCAAAATAATAAGAGATTGGAGATTTTTAAAATATTTTTAGTATCACAAAATTAGCAAATGAGTTCCATGCGGTGGTAGGAAAAAAAATTAAATGTTTGTATTTAAAATGCTAACAAATCTCTAAATTGCTAACAGTTTTATTAGAATGGGAGATCTATTTCTGAATTACTTTCCGCCAAAACTTTCCTACGTTACTAAATTTCTATTGAAGGATTTTTACCTGTGTATTATATAGTATATTTTGTTAAATTTCATGAAAATGGTAATGAAAATTGTAAAAAATTATCTGCCTCATATATGTAGACAGATATTTATTTATTATTTTATTTTGGAAATACAATATATTTAAATAATGTGTGACAATGTTTTTATTAATGATTTAGGTACATGACATAATTCAATTCTATATTTTATGAGTTTTTTTCCAAATTCTCTCTCCGATTACACCGTGAAGTCACAGAGTGTTGGCATTTTGGTCATAGGTTTTACGTGACTTATGTGACTTGCAGTGACGTCATTGCAACGTCACAAAATTTTTTAAAGCTGTCAAAAAGTAATTTTCTTCATGCCATAAGATGTTCTAAAGTTTATTTTAAGTTTTCTTTATATCTTCAAGACGTTCACATTTTGGTCACAGTGTGACGTTACAAAGTGGCGTCATTTTGGTCACAGATGTGACGTGACGTACGTGACTCACAGTGACGTCACAATGACGTCACTGTGACTGTGCATGCTATGCGGGCAAAGAAACTTATTACCACTCGTATTACGTGGCGAATGAAACTTAATGGAATGATCTATTATTAAGAAAAATCCACATACAAATGAAATCATAGCTACTATAAACAAAGTAACACGATATACAAATATTATAATACAGACATACATACAATAAATACAATAATCCAACATGGAGTGAAAAATTAGCCAGAGCCAGGAATCGAACCTGGGTCCACAGCGTTTCGGGATGTCGCTCTAACCACTGAGCCACTCCGGCCAATTCCTGAGTCTGCAATTTCTCACTAATAAACCATGTTGGAGAAAAAGCCACCAGCCATCTAACAGACAGCCTTGTATATTTTTAAATGCTGAATGCAGGCGTTGTTTATGTGTGTTTTAATAAAAGTAACACGATGTTTTCCATTTTCAACACGTTTAATAAACATTTGTAATAACACAGTTTCATTTCGACATTTAAAAAAATTAAAACATTATAATTAACAGAAAAATCGTGACTTATCAACATGAAAAAATATTTTAAATGGCAATTTTAAGTATTTTGCCAGTCGGTAGTCCTAAAACTAACAACGAAAGTTAAAGTTTAAACAGTGAATTTAGGTTGACATTTTTCCGTGGTATGACAAATAAAATTTATTTTAAAATTTTCAGAATTTAAAAATGCCTGCCTGATATCTTCAAAATATTTTTACATAAAATATTTTGAAATACAAAAAAACATTTTCATTCTACTTATACGCAGTACATTTCTGAAAATATACCAAAGATGGAAAATCTTTTTAGAATATCTTATACTAATAAAAGAAAATTTCGCTCTGTGTGTCTGTTGGCGATGGCTAGAAAAATTTAGCGCACCTAGAAGTCTGTAAATTTAGATTTAGGTAGTCCAAACTCTCTGCTGGTATACCTGAGCGTCAGAATTTTAATATTTTAATTACTTTCTGAAATATTAATTAAAATGCACAAAGAACTCTCATTAAAAATACGCTTTTATTTTCTTGGGTTGGTTGGTTCACTGGTTGGTTGCATAGATTCTTCACAGAAGTAATTAAATAAACCAGAGTAGCGATGCATAAATAAGGATTTCTAACTAAATAGTGTGTCCCGCAGTGGCGCGGACGGCAAAAGCTCGGCTCTCGTAAGATCGCCGAAAGCCAAGCAGCATCGACCAAGGTCAGTGCTTGGGAGGGTGCATCGTCTATCCTCTCTCGTCTGTTACTGCTGTGGGACCGTGTACGTTAATGGGAGCTGGTGCACGTTAAATCTGTTCGTGGCTCCAAAGTCCTCCAAGTTCTATATAAGCGCTACCTCTGGGGGTGCCAATCCAGATGCAAATCTCTCATCTGGAATTGGTTCAAAATTAGGAGATTTAGGTATCAGGTTTATGGAATTAAGCGTAGTGGATTATGACAGCTATATAGAAATAGAAAGCTGCAAAACTGGGCCCTTTGGGTCATTTCAACAACAACAACAACAACTAAATAGTGTCAGTATGGATTGAAGTTATTTGCGTAGAGGAACCATGCGATTGTCGCGCCGCCTGTACATGACAAATTACACATACGTCCCACTGATTGAAATATTTTCCTGGCACATTTTTCTTCAAGACAATTAGTCGGGTTTCAGTTTTTTTTTTTTTTTTATTTTTTTTACGACATTTATTATTATGATGGAGATTGTTAAAACATAAAACTTTATTTCACAGATTCTCTTTTATATTTGCGGGAATGAGGAGGGGCAAATGTCTAATTACATTTAAGCTTCAAGGTGTAATTCTAGAAAGCAGTTACCAGAATTTTCGAATAATAGTGTAAGCCAAATTTCAAATTAAGTTCCTAGCTTAACCAAATGAATCAATCATTAAAGATGTATTGTGATCCTCCTAATTAGTTATTTGCTGAAGGCCACTTGAACACCCCCCCCCCCCCCTCCCGGCCCATCCTTCAAGGTTTTTTCTCTAACTCTGCTCCGTTTCCATATCTCAGCAACTATCTTTCCGATTTCAACGCAAGTGATTTCAAACATTATAATTAATTTAATAGTCACCCTTTATAACATTAAACTAAATTTATGAGTAGCGGTTACCACTATTTACAAATAAGAGTTTAAGCCAACTTTGTAATTAAGTTCCTAGCTTAACAAAACGAACGAATTTTTATGCATGCATAGTGGGCCTCCTAATTAGCATTTTTTTGAAGGACACTCGAACATCCCCTCCCTTCGGCACCTCACTCAAGGTTATTTTCTCTAACTGTGCCTTATTGCATTAACTGGGCTAATAATGTTCCAATCTTCTCGAAATCAGCTCAATTTTGTAGTGCGCCTACTATACAGTAACGTAGACAGCGGGGACCTGTCTCAGAAGTTCGTTCGGAAAGAGGTTTGTTTAGAACAGAATGCTCCCCTGACGGTGGTAGGGGGAAATAAAAGATTTTCTAGAGCGCACGAGCATGCCGGGTATACGGTTCCGAAGCCATCGTAGACCGTGGCCAAAGTTCCGTTTTTTAAGAGATTTAAGTTTATTTCAAGGGCTCGGGCAACGCCGGGCATGTTAGCTAGTGATTAAATATAGACGTTGGTCTTTAATAACCAAATTTTGTGCGAAAAATAGAAAATATAACAGAGCAATGGCGTCTATTTCGTTTTACAGCATTGCGAAGGATAATCAAGGAAAAGGTGCACATTGCTTTAAAACACAATATGACCAAATTCACGGGTATCTTTCGTTTGGAGAAACCAACCAGCGTAGCGGGCAAAGCCTGCTAGTCATGAATAAAATTGTTTTTAAAAAATCCCCAGACCGAAAAATTTCCACCTAAAATCGCCAAAAGATTGTTTTATAAAATATTTCCAAGTTTTGCGTTTTTCAATAAATAACAAATTTTGAAAAAAAATTAAAAGCAGACTAAAAACTAATATAACATACCCGAAATGAAGTTAACATTAAAAATTCTCAAACCTTAAAAATACCTATCTAAAACCTTCAAAAGTCTCCATTGAAATTTCTCGAAAACCCAACGACATTCCCTATGGTCAAACATATTGGATTTATCAATATAGCATACAGAAAATTTCAGTACAATCCAATTGAAAACCGAGTGTACTTAAATCTCATTGAAATGATCTCGAAGTATAAGAGATGTATTGAGATGTCGGAAAAAGTTTAAAGCTTTTCACTATCAGCATATTCAAAGACAAGAAAACATTCCTTTTGCCCTTTTATTTCTGAAGCTAGAAAAATCTCATGTAAAAAAACTGTGTAAATTTAATATTTAAAATCACCAGACTATAGACACCAATACAACTATTCAAAAACAGAGAGACTTGAAAGGCAAGAATATTAAGCTTTAAATATACTTCACTTGGTTTATAAAATAAACGAATAAATGAAAAGAAACTACTATATATACCTAATAGTATGTCTATTAGATAAAATTAATATTAAAAAATCCTAAACTTTGAAAATGTGTACCTCAAACTTGAAGTTGCTAAAGATTCACTATTTTAAACATATGTGAAAAAAAGACATCTTAGTCACTTGCTGTTAATTTTGCAAATCATTCCCATTTTGTTATCAAAGCTTGAGTCAACATGTTTACCTTCCGCGACGAACGTGACATACACATGACACTTGAAATGCTCAAAATTATCATAATTGGTACCAGTCATTTTTAATTAAAAATTTTGTCTTATTTAATCATAGCATATCTGCGTTTAGATTAATCCAAGATTTCTCTTTTTAAAAACCGATGTTAAAAGATTAAAATCAAGTTAAAATTCGGTAAAGGACGCTCATCGCAAAGGGGTTCTTGTCATAATTAATCATAAAAAATGTCAGTAAATAACTTTGCTCCAGTGGCGGCCGGTGAGCCAAATAAGAGAGGAGGCTGTAATTGACACACTGAAAAAAAAATAAATAAAAATTGTTGATTTTACAGTATAATTCTGGCATCCCAGCTGCCAGTATTATACAATCAGCAGTAATAAACAGTAAAATAAGCAGTAATACACTGCCGCGCATGCGCGGCAGTGTATTACTGCTTATCACTGCAAAAGTTCACTGTTTGATAAAAAAATAATTAGCAGTTGTTTGTGAAAAAATTAAATAAATGTATTTTAAAAAGGCATGTGTCTGGCCCTACTTGAAATGCCATTGTGACAGCGACTTTCCTTACTGTCACTTAGGTTGTCGGACACTGGAAATGAACACAACTCCCATACATGGCGCAACGCTTCTTCCAGCTCATTTAACGACTTTGGAGGAGGACTTACGGCAGCCACCTGTCTGCTGAGATATTCCCAAAGATGCTGTATAGGATCAAGGTCCGAAAATTGTGCTGGCTATTCCATTCGCTCCAAATCCTGATCCTCTAGATATTTATCAACGACTTGACTCAATTCGATCGGGCATTATCAACCATTCAGATTAATTCATCACCAATAGCCCCACCATACGATGTGACAAAGGGAGCAAGGATCTCATCCCGATATTTCATAGCAGTTAGAAATTTTTCATGTCACATATGGAAGTTACAGTGACTAAAAGAGAAATTTCAGCCAAAACCATGATTCCACCTCCCCTATAACTGTGTCTTTCAACAATGTTACATAGGTAAAATCTGATGCCTTGTTCTCTCCACATAAACACACGAACTGAATCATTCTTCAAACCAAACCGGGACTCATCTGTGAACAGGAATGACCACCTCAGGAAACCCGGCCTAAGCCTTAGAGTTTGTGTGCAATCCTGAGGGGCTGACACGCCTCTATCACCAGCGAGACCACAGTTACAGAATTATGTATGCAAGTTTTACAGTATAATATTACAATTTTTCTTCTTCTCAGAAGTTTTACTTTTACATGTGAATTTCTTTGGAGTGAAAGTAATTGAATTTTGTCTGATAATACAGTTATTGCTTTCATACATACGATTATTATTATTATTTCAATGTATGCAGAATATATAATTTCCGGATGAGCTATTTACAAATACTGTGCAGGCACCATGCATAAAATTATTTTTGGTTAACTATGATGGGTTATTCTTGGCTAGCATATTTTATACAAATACTTTACTACAATTGATGTATATGGAAAAATATGATGCACACATACAGTTATTATAATTAATTCGATTATACAGTTTAGATCATTTCCAGAATATTACTATATACAAGTACTGTGCAGACTTTATATTTAGGATTTTTGGTTAAATGCGATGCAGATTCTTGGTTAAATACTTCTAATACTTAATAATATACTAATATCAATATACAGATGCGAATACACTGAAAATTTACAAATAATATGCAGATACTAATAATATACAGATAATGTGATGTTAACTCTCATTACAACAATTATTATATTCAAATACAAAATACAATTATTTATATACATATGTACAGAGAAAACAGGACCCCTGCTAGATTGGACAAGCGGGCGTCCGACTACAGAGGAATAGGATTTGAAAATAAAAATTCATTTTTTTTCAATAAATTGCATGCAGTTGACTATGCGCTGGAGAAGAACCGGACGGTCCAGGAGATATTGTAGCCAGTTTTTAAGTGGCATTTGTGGTGATTTTTTGACATGGAAATGTGAAGTTAGAGTGCAATTTAATATGTAGTGTAACGATGTTGCTTCTGATCCACAGATACAAAGTGGTGAGTCACTTCTGTTAATTTTGAATAGGTGTTGTTGAAATGGTCCATGATTTGTTAAAAAGAGGTATAGATATCTGTTGTGTATTTCTAGTTGTTGCGAGACTTCCGGAAGGAAGTCTCTTGTGTAATGACCCACTTGTGCTGTAGACCAGCGTTGTTGCCAACTGTCTGTGATTTGTTTTTTTAATTCTATTTTGAGTGTGGACGGTGGTACAGGAAGAAAAGTTGTTTCCAGTGTTTCATCGTTTGTTGCTGACCGCGCCAACTGATCCGCCAGTTCATTTCCAGCTACACCCGAATGACCCTTGACCCAATTAAAAAAGAAGTTTTTGGAGGATAGATTTATACGTACTAAAATTTACGGAACTAAATAATTATCTATATCAAATTTTGAAAGAGCCATTAAGCTTGATAAGCTATCCGATGAAATTAGAAAGTTGACCGAATCCTCTTCCATAGCCCAGCGCACAGCTTCTCCAATCGCAAGTAATTCGGCCTGGTAAACGGAATTACCCGAGTCCAGTTTTGCACGCCACGTGTAATGAGTTATATTATTTTTATAAGCACAGAAAGCCGATGCTGTACCTTCAGCTGTTTTTGAACCGTCTGTAAAGATATGGAATTCCCCATTGAATTTTGAACCCGGACAAGTTTTTATTTGATCTAGAGTTGGTGAAATTTTATATTTTGAGATCTTTGCGGCTGTTGTTTGTGCATTAATACGCTTTGATGATATCCCCAATCTAGTGACTCTAGCAAATTCAGCCTCTGCTTCCAGTTGCAAGTCCAGGGGCGGGATACCCGTTAGGACCTGCAATGCCGCTGTTGACGTATTTTTATACGCTCTTGAAATGAGTAAGAGTACTTTTCTCAGCGCTGCCAAGAGGTGACTCACACCATGCGACCGTCTCATACGCGTGAACTAGACCCCACAGGCATAAGCGATTTGGCGCTGTAGGGTTGCCGAGAACCATATCTTAAAAAAATGAGTTGGCAACCTATCCGAAATTGACGAAAATTTATATAAATTTTGAGTAATTTTAGTAATTTTTTCCCTTTTTATTACTATGTGGGGTCGGAATGAAAAATGTTGGTCTATTGTAATTCCTGAGTATTTTAAGGTTTTGACTGATTGTAGGTTTTGTCCTTTTAGTTTGAAGATTAGGTCCTTTTTTAAGATATTTGGTTTGCCAAATGTAATTGTTTTTCATTTATTCAATGATATTTCAATGTGGTTGCTCGTAGCCCAATTTTGAACATAATTCAGGGCAATCATTCCATTATGCTCTAGCGCAGCGCGTGTTGGACCCAAAATAATTAAAAAGACATCATCCGCGTATGCCACAATCGCACAGTTCTCGAAGACAAAGTAACTCAGTAAGCCTTCCAAGAGTGACAACCAGAGAAAAGGACCAAAGCAGGAGCCCTGTGAACAGCCTTTTGTGAAGTAATGCAAGATATTAGGGTTTTGCCAATCAACCTGAGCCCGCCTGCTCGAAAGGAAGGCCATAATTGTATTGATATATTCCTGCGGGATGCCTAAGTCGTTTAGTGATGAAATCGCCAGGTCCCATGGAAGGTTGTCAAATGCCCCCCATGAAATCCAGCGATATGAATGTCGTGTAATTTTTATTTTCTTTGTTGATGTCGATACATGATAGTACATTTTGAAGAGCAGTTTCTGTTGATTTTAATTGTGTGAAACCGTGTTGCTTATTTGTTAATCTATTGTTTTGCGTTAGTTTATGATTAATTCTTCGCCGCAATAGTTTTTCAAAAATTTTGCCTATTATAGGAAGTAAAGATATCGGTCTATAAGATGTATGTTCGTCATGTGGTCGTATGTTCGTCACCTTCCTTTCTAAAATAGATAAGCTCCCCCAGCTTCCAGGCCACCGGGAAATAGTTTAGGGAAAGTGTTGAGTTAAATAAGTATTGTAGTGTATCTGGTATTATTGCAAATATCGCTCTTATCACACGATGATCGATTTCGTGTGGCCCTCGGGCCTTGTTTTGGTTGAAGCTGTATATTGCATTTCTTAATTCTCTTTTTGTAAATTTTGGTTGGTCTGATTGAGGTTGTATGTTAAATACCTGGGCGGGTTGCACTGGCATACCTGCCTTAGGCCCAAAAATTCTTTCTGTTAGGTTAGCTAATGAAGTGGACCTGGAAACCGGAAAAGATGAGTCCGGTAGAAAGCTAAATAATTTATCTTGGTAATCTTGGAATGCGAGTTTTTTTGAGATGCCAAAAGTGTCAGTTTGTTTTTTACAGAAATTGTCCCATGCTTTCTCTTTTGCACAGAGGATTTTTTTTATATCTTGCTTTTTCTTTTTTGTAATTTTGGTTGTTTATTGGATCGAAATTAGAGTTTTTTTGTTTTATTATATAAAGCTTTTACTTTATTCCTCTGTGCATTAAGGTCCGGCGACCACCAGGAAAATTTAGGTTTTGGAAATGAGGGTTTCTTTTTAAATGAAATTTTTGCTGAATCTTTAATAATTTGGTAGAACTTTTCATAATGGATGCCCAGATCTTGGGATGTTTTAATTGTTTTAAAATTAACTAGATGGAACCCGTCAAAACGTGACGGAAAAAAAATACTATAACAATATCAGTAAAATAAGCTTCTTTATTATTTAAGTAGTGCTTCGTATGAAACAGTCTTTCAAATATTTTATTTAAAAAATCCCCCCTTCCAGTGAAATGCAGTACTATTTCCGATGCAAACTCCAAACGAACACTCCGTAAACAAATGTGTAATGCAAATCAGTTTGACATTACCACCATATTCCCCACGACAAAATAAAATGTCATGGACCTATAAAGTATCATACAAATAGTATATCCCTACTTTCATCTCATATTCAGTAAATAAAAGAACTTAGTATAAGCACCCCCCCCCCACCTGTGATAATTCAATCGAATGAGCTCCTATGCGCATATGTATTGCATCTGCCCAAAGGCACCGTTGAAATTCAACATTAAAAAAGTTTTAAAATGTTTAAATTAAACGTTTTAAAATGTCCTCTTTAATCATTGTTCGTTTCAAATCCATATCTTCTAAAACGCATGCATTGTTTTAAGCTAATCAATTTTTATGTAAAAATGAAGAATTTTTGTTAAAAATAATATATTAACATGCAGATGAGGGAGAATTTTAATGTTTTCAATTGTAATTTATTTGTATGGTTCCTTCTATCCCTTTACATAATCAGGATGATTATTCTTTTTCCATCACAAGTCTCTTATACAGTTAAATATCCAATGGATATTTAAAAAAATATTAAATTACAGTTCCTAGCATATTCTAATTCAACATATACATCAACGAATTCAACCAATCAATTTTATTTAATCATAAACTAAAAATACTTTTTCTTTCTTTTGACAGATGTTATATTAGCGCCAAAATACTCTATCTTATGGATAATCTGATCTTATGATTTAGCAAGTTTTTATTTTATTTTTTTCACTTTTCATGAAGGTTATGGATACCTATTTTCAATTGTTGCAACTTTCCAAGGAGCAATTTTACATTATTAAAACAAACGGATGGTCATTGTTGAGATAGAACTGAAAAATATTTCATGCTTGAAAATTATTTAAAATGTCGTTAAATTAAGCGGCAGATTTCAAATAAATTTCAATCGAAAGCTAATTTTTTTTCTAATTGAGAATGTAACAATTGAAATTGTAAAATGTAGTAAAAAAATAAAATTTTTAGTATTTAGAAGTGATGTAAGAGCGATGAAAGCTAAAGCGATAGTGCCGTTTGTTGTCACAACCGTTATACATTTCTAAATATTGCCACTGTGTTTTGGTTGGCGCCCAAAAGTAGACTACCACTTTTTGACATCGAAAGAAAAATTCACAGTGAAAGAAAAAAGACTTTGCCGCTAATAAGGAACTGTTAAATGAACTTATAACAAACCTACCAAAATAATTCCTATAAAATATTAGCCTTACATTGTTTATTCTAGCTAAAAATACAATCATTATTTCATTTTTTTTTAAATTTTTCTGAAATTCTTTACCTTTGTGAATTTATTTTATTAAAAAAGGAATTCTTAATAATTTAAATCCTATAATTCCTATAACTTAATCCTATAATTTAAAAAAAGTAATTGGTAACATGTAATCAAAGTATGCAATCAAGAAGAAGCAACCAATAAAGGCTACAGTTCTAATCTTTAAAATTAAAAATTGAAATATCAGTTAAGATTACGCCATGTTGACACAATCATATAAATTTTTCTTTTTAGTTTTATTAATGTTAAAATGCATTTCAAGCTAAGCATAACGTCATTTTCACCGGTAGAAACTTTTCACACGTACTTTTATGTTTAAGCACCATGCATACAAATAAAAATATATTTTGCATTTAATTGTAATGAAAAAAAAATGGCATCAACAAAGTTATAATGCTTAATGATAAAATAAACCAAATGGACAATATTTCCGTGACGTCACAGTAAATATGAATTTTTATTTGCTTATAAAACACGCGGATAAATGTATTTACCGAAATACTTAAACATTTTAATTATATTTTAACTTACAAATTAAAAAATTCGGCCTAAAAGATACGTGCTTTTAATATTTAATATTTATTTTTTATGCTCGCAACCATTGAGTTCAGAAAATAAACGTACGTCGCAACAGTGGGCGTTAATCCGATTGCCGACTTTATGACGTCATAAGCAGAAGTAAAATTTTAATTTAAAATTACGGCTAATTAATTAAATTTTCGAACAAACGAATGTACGATAACAAATCTGTGACCAAATATCTTTCATTTAAAAAAAGAATGATGTAATTTGATGTAGTAGTTTGATCTCACGGATTGTCGAAACAAAACGCTTAGCGTTTTAAATATATAGATATTATCTATTAAACATTTATGTTATGTAAAAACAAGTCCGTTAATCTATTATAAAGTTTTGCGTAGTTGAGCGGGTAAAAATGTTTTTTCCTACAAACAACATTAATTGAATATTGATTGTAAATTTTTGTACGTATATTCAAATTAATAAATTAAGGAAACATTAACTAAAATTGAAACAATTAGTATTCATGACTATATCTAGTTCATTAGTTTTCCTAATAAAGTATACTATCCTTCCACTGAAAAACTTTTAATCCTCTTTCAACATTTTTACTATGGAAGTCCATTGTTGTGTGTTCCAGGTATCTTGTTCTCTTTGACAACATATACAGGCAGTGGCGTAGACAGGGAGGTTGTCCAAACGCTCTGGATACCAGTAAAATTTTAAAGTTTTCCTCGCTTTGGTTATCGCAGAAAGGTCTCCGATTACATAAGGTAAAGAAAACTGGAAAAAATGAGTGTTATCAAAAGCATCTGGACCCCCACCCTGGCTACGCCACTGTATACAGGCACTTCTGTGTTGTCGATTAAGAGGGCCACTCACAATGGGTCGTCTTGCATAGAGTCCTTAATTGTGAAAACGTCAATGCATCATAATCGCAGGTATTGTCATCCCTGTTGCTTTACGATGAGCTGAACTACAATAGTGATGCTCCACCTTTGGGCCGAAAGAGCTAGAAAGCGATTTTTTACAGAGATTGTAACCCATGAGTGGTCTGGTACAAGTCTTCTTGATACTGAATTTTTGGATTCAAATTGATCTCAGAGCCTATGGACCACACTAAGAGACACATTAAGACGTCTAGAAGCACCAGCGTGTGATAACCCCATTTCCATCTATCCGAATGCCCGCCATCTTAATGAATCAAGTAAACGACATCTCCGAGACATGGAAAACATTATGTTAGTACCAACAATTCAAGTTCATCAACTATAAAAAAATTTCATACAAATTCTTAAAGTGGGATATTCGCAGCTCCCCCTGACAAACATATAAGTATACAATACATTACAATAACTGAGATGGGTATAATTTTTTCATAAGATTTTATTGAAGTTACTTATGATCATTCATATAAACCATATTTTTTACCTTTATTTTGATTCTTTTACTAGTGAGCGTCAAAAAACTGGTACCTTAACTTTTAGAGGCCAGTGTATTAGACATGAGTTTAAACTTGTAACTAAAAACTTGTAAGTATTTTTGCACTTGTTAAAATGACACTTAACATGAT
Organism: Maratus michaelseni; assembly: GCA_963931845.1. NCBI lineage: Eukaryota > Metazoa > Arthropoda > Arachnida > Araneae > Salticidae > Maratus > Maratus michaelseni. The sequence continues at coordinate 3,591,770 of OZ007598.1, read as the reverse complement.
GATAATCTGTAATCGGAACTCTATGTTGTCACTATAATCAAGCAGAGTGTTGTTCTCTCTAATTATTGTATTTTCTTGCCATATCAAAAATTCTCATATCATATCCTGAGTCCAATTTGTAAACAACTTCACTTTAATTTATTCCAATTTAAACAATATTAGAATTATGAGCTTCTTCCATAACATTTACATTTTGAACAGCTGTTCTTTTCCGATTACAATTTTTAGTTTTGAACAACGATGAACTAAACGATCCTTACCTTCACAATGTTAAGCATTTTGCTGCTCATAAGTAAGGTATTTCTTAATTTCATGCCTTTATCCACATTGTTAAAAATTTATATTTTATTTCTTATTCTGAAAAGTGCTTTTTCGGGGAACCTTAATGATTTTTAAAATGGCTTAATGTCTTCACAGAAAGTTTTTCATTCATTCTAGACGCTTGCTTTTTACTGTTCTCAGCAATTTTGCATTCACTAAGTAATTCTTGGATTTCTTGCTAGTTTCCCGAATTTATATTGCTATAGGTATAACCACTCACATAATTTATAAGAATTGGATGATAGTATTGCAATTTACAGACTCTAAATATAAAGTTCTCATCATTGCAAATAAGCTACTTACATTACCATCTTTTTATGTTGTTCATCATCACTTTTGAAAGACTTATTCACATTACCACCAATGTGGCACGTCAGGGGTTTCATAATCACTTTACAACCAGTATTTTAACAAACTAAAATTCTGCTTGTTTAATAGGACGATCGGATAAGATCAAATTGAAATCACCAAAATTCTGGTAACAAAGATATTGTGAACCCCCTGACGAGCTGCCACTGATTACCACTCTTGAAATGCTTTATCACTTAAATCTTATAATTTATTTGTTGAGCAGAACTTGGCCTTAGGAATCATCATAATTGCATTCGAATATTGCACAACGAAATCTAGAATAATAATCACCAAACTTTACTCCTTCTTCTTATTTAATGTCAAGCAACTGAAAAGAAGCAGAAATCTCATTCTGGTAATCTAAAACATACTTATCAAATTCATCCGAAACATGCTCTAGAGTCACATTCTCAATATTTTCATAAGGCTTAAGATTAAATACTCTCATTTGTTTCTCAAGTTTTTCTGCACGTACATGCCAAAAAAATGGAGTTTTTTTTTTTCATGCTCACTGATATGATTCACAGCCACTTAATAATCTCCATAATCTTGCTTACAATATCTCCCATACTCTGAGAGACTCCAAAATCAGTAGCAACTGTAGGCAGCTTACTTGCAATAGTGAGAATTTTATTCTTAAAGTCTCTCAAATGCAATGCTATCAGTCAATTCCTAGGAATTATGTGAGTTCTTATAACTCTAGCACCATTTAAGATGCTAAAGATTCAATAATTAAACATATTAACAATTAATGAAAGATTAAACGAACTTTCACATAACTTAATGCTTCTTGTTTACATTTTAGAACAGAAATGCAACAGTTACAGGTTACATTAAGCAATTTTAAATTTAAATCAAATGTAAACATGAAACATACTTCCATCTATTGAGCAACAGAAAAAAAAATATCTAACACAAACCTCCAAAGAATTTTTAAATTAAATATCTTCGAAACAATAACATTCACCCTGCTCACATGTAAATAATTTCTCAATACAAACAAAAATTTCAACTACACTGCCAATTAAATATCGACTGTATTTAAATCAGGTTTACCAGTTTTGCCTCTTTTGAATTCCAAAATTCCGAAAGAAGAATATGTTCTTTATGTAATCACGAAATGACTGTCATTAAATAATGCAAAAACTAATGTTCAAAATTTCTGGCAGGCATTAGATATTACTCGATTCAGAAAAAGGACAAACTGGAAACCATGATTTAAATCGGATTTAAAAGAGCTCGAATAATGAAAGTTGTAATGAGATTTAAGAAAAAGTTTTGCCATTTTTAGGATCGAGGCATCAAATAGAATATGACTTTGTGTCGACGCAATTGATGCGAAGAATTCCCACACACTTTTAGAAAACAACTGTTGTCAAAGAATTGCGGAGGAAACTCCAACATGATTAATATCATAATAAAATTTCACAAAAACCTCTTCTTATAAAACATATTCACTGACAATAATAATTGTCAATAGATTTTTCTGAATGTAGCATTTTTTAAACATTATAACTGGGTGATGTCATAAACAAAATTTAAATTAAAATTCTTCGGATGACAAAGAAATTATATCTTAAATATGCAAACAAATTTTTACCTCAAACTTCCAAAAGAATTTCTATTAATCTTTTTTCAAAGCCTATTTACTATGATAAAATTTATTAAAAATCTCAAACTTTACCCAAAATATCGATTATGATATATAAAGTTTATAGTAGAAACTACAAAATATAAAGATGATATTGCGAAAACTTTGAAAAAATTATATAAAACATCTATGAGGATAAATAATCCAAAAAATACCAAACCTTAAAAATATCGACATCCAGGGTTCGTTCGGATCAGGGAATTTTCCAGGAGTTTCACCAGTATTTTCTTTAGAGAAAAACAAATCTATGTTAAACTCGCAAAACTTCGCCTTCTTTTAAGGAGAGATTTTCTGTAAGAAAATACTGGTACCAAAAAATTTCCTGGTCGCAAAATTCCAGGAGCCGAATTTTTTCAAATCTAACAGCATTAATTACGCTCGAACATATTGAATTTCACAAAGTATACAAAAAATTCAAGTACACCGCCAATTGAAAACCGACTCTATTTTAATTTGATTGAAAAAGTATAAAAAGTAATGTTGAGATTTCAAAACAAGTTCCTTGATTTTCAAAATCAATATATTAAAAGCTAAAAATATTCATTGTTCCCCCACATTTCTCAAAATATGGAAAAAGATAAAAGAATTATCTCATAAAATTATAAAAGAATTAATATTAAATTTCCCAGAACAAGAAACATTTTTCTAAAAGCTGCCAATTATTTTTAGTGAAACATCTTTCAAGTCAAAAGCATTCTCTATGCTCAAAATGTATCGATGTTGTATAAATATATCACACTTGCGGGAATAGGGAGAAAATAAAAAGCAACTTGTGCAATATCACAAATAAAATTAATTTAAAATTATATTTAAAATTCTCAAAGCTTAGACTTGTCTACATAAAACCTTCAAAGAATTTTTCAATAAAACATTTTCGAATTCAAAAGCACAAACTATGCTTAAATGTAAGATATTTCTCCCAAGATGGAAAAATATAAAGTGAAATTGTCATGAATAAAATTAATATTCAAAATCTCAGACGAAAACTTATTTTTTTTAACGCCTCTCTAAAATACTTTTATAGAATGTTTTTAAAGCAAAGAGTATTTACTATGCTCGAATCTAACAGGTTTATCTATATATAAATCTTTGAAAGAAAAAGAGAATAGGTGAAAAAGAAACTGTAAACTGTAAAAAATCAGTAAAAAAGTCAAAATTATAAAGTCCCGACTCCCAAAACATTCTCCCTAAAACCTCCAAAGAATTTTCAATGAAGTATTTTCAAAACGAAAGCAACATTCGCTATGTACATATCGAATTCCTTAATACATACTGAAAATTTGAATACCCTACCATACCCACCAATACCCACCAATACCCACCTTTTTCTGAATTTCGCAAATTTGAAACATTAATCTTGAGTAATTCCATAAATAAAATTAATATTAAAATTTGTCAGGCCACGAAAAAATATATCTTAAATATGCAACTTTCTACCTCAAATCTCCAAAATAATTTCTATTACATATTTTCAAAGCCAATAACATTCACTATGATAAAATGTACTAAAAATCACAAACTTTATTCAATATATGGAATGTCATACATAAAGTTTCTAGTAGAAACTTCAGAACGTAAAGACACAGAAGTGACAGTTGTGAATTTTAACCAGTTAATTTTTCAATGCGTAGTTTTGTTACTTTTTTTGCATCGAAATTGATTGTTAGGAATGGATTCTCCTCTTTTCTCTTCAACTGGTCAATGTCCATAACTGGTGGCCTGTTCATTCACTGGGATTTGTCTGTGTTTCACAGAATCAAAGCAAAGTACTCATTTATTTATTGTTTTATTCATTATATGTTCAATAAATTCATTGAATGAACGAAAAACAGTCTCTAATCAATGACTGAACACAGCTGTTCTTTTACTGGAAGGAACACATTAGACTAGTTTTCCTAGTGAATAAACTGTTTGGGTTTTATGTTTGTGTGGCTTCTTTTATAGCCTATATTTTGAATTAAGTGATTTTTCAACAATGGTAACTAATGAAAAGTTAACAGATTTAAAAACATAACAAGAAAACACTGATAAAAAAAAATGCGTGTGTATAACACACACATTTTTTTATATGTCATGATTATTGATGTGCAACAAATCTTATTTTTTTCATCGTTTTTAGATGACTGACAGATATATTTTTACTGATGACCAAAACGATTCCTCAAGAAGAAATATGGAAGGTTCAAGTACTCCACAGTGAAACTTGAAAATGCTTCACAACGTGTGAGGCCAGATCAGTCCAGTTTGAACAAGGCATCTCTTCATTTTTAATATTCCAAAAGCAATGTTGTCTATCACACTGTGAGGGAAAACTATTGAAGGTAGGCATATGTAACTATTGTCTGTGTTGTCCTTTGAAGAAGGAAAACTCGTCGCAGATTGGATAGGTTAAAAAGTGAAAATTGGATTTGCAATACATTAGGTAGAAATAAAAGATGCTGTTTACAATGGCATGAAACAAAAGAGAAGAAAAAATCTATTTATAGTCAACAGTCCAGGGAAGAAATGAATGTCTATTTTACTTACCCATCATACGTAGTTATAGGGTAAGTCTTGTAATCGTTTTGAAAATCGAAAAAGTTTTTTTGACGGATTTACACGTTTCAGAAACTGCAAATACCGAAAAACATATTTTTAGAAAAACAAAATTTTGCCGTCCGTCTGTGTGTCTGTGTATCTGTAAACGCTCTATCTCCCGAACAAATTGAGATAGAGACTTGCAATTTGGCATGTACTTAGTATGTAATAATGGGAAGAAGCCTATTGAATTTCAGTAACCTCGATTAACCGGAACTATTTTTTCGGACTCTCGAAGTATTCGTTCTGATAAAAGGTATATAAAAATTTTCAAAATTGTTTATTTTAAGAAATGAATATAAAAGACAATAAAAAAACATAAATTTTGCATAAAGCATGAAGTCGATCGGATAATGAGTTGCCGAGATATTTCGAATCCTATTTTTCACACTCTTCGATTTTTTATGACCCTGTATTTCATTCAAATTTCACTTCAAAGATATATTTTAATGGAATTTTGACGCTTTATCAGATGCAATAAACCGCTAGTTAATAGGATTATTATTTTTGGAGTTATAAGAATGTTTCTTTCAAGCAATTCAGTAATCGAGCCTTTAAAGATTATGACGTCATCAAGCCACGATTTTATTTGAATTGCAATGCATTTTATAAGTGGTTTACACATTTTTATTTTAATAATTTACATTATGCATATTCATGATGGGTAAGTATTACGGTGGTCCCCAACGACTAGTTTCTAAAATGCCATCGAAGGATAACACAACGTAATATAGAACTAATTTCAAAAGGGAAAGATTGTCTCACAAAAGATAGTATTCGACAGTGATTCCAAGAACTTCAAAAAGACATTCAAGAGGAAAACTCTTCTGACCTTTTATAGGAGAATGCTGTCCAAGAACAGGAAAAGTATGGATCCTAAAAATTACAAAGATTTCTATACAATCGAACCTGGGGAAAGAAAAAAATAAAGCATTACAGTTTTGTCAAACTTTTCTGCCAGTGTTAAAAAATTTCCTCCGATGGTTATTTTTCTATACCAGGGGATTCTACAGTTTACCTTGTTCCTGAAATAGAGAAGTATATGGCCAAAGATTTCAGGAAGTAGAATCAGGTTTATATATATATATATATATCCATATATTTAAAGCTGTTTGGTAATTCTGTCAAATCTATTCCATCGAAATTCGATCGAATACGCATGCGTCAAAAAATCACCGGCCAATGAGGTGAGGGTCTATGACTGTCTCTACAAACGTGTTTGGGATCGTATCATCTGTTGTTTTTTTCTGTTGTCACGTTGCGTTAAACCTAGGAAGATATTTATCTAGAACTCACTGTGGAGTGTTTAGAAGGTATTTATTTTATTTATTTATTTTATTTATTGTAATTTGTATGAATACTTAGATGTCCATTTCGGATTTACTGTTTAAAAATGAATTTAGGCTCATAAGTTGGCGAAATCCCGATGGAAATTTTTTTTTTAGATCTCTATCATTTTGTTTATATAGTACAGAAAATAATTATTCAAACGTGTAGAACACGTAATACAAAATTGGACCACTTATGGTCTGTTTATTATCGGGAGTGAATCTTATGGTGTTCCGATTGATAATGAATTCGATTATGTAAATATAATGTCAAAAGACAGTACGCACGGTAGTAATATTTTTATTATTATGTGTTCGAAAAAAGCAGAATCTGAGCATCTGAATATAAGTTATAAAATAAACAGAAATATATTATCTCTATTCGATTTAAAAGTTTTGTCATTACATAAGTGGGCTATTTTATTTGTAAAGAGTATGTATGCATTATATTGTTTGTATGTATACAAATCTTTATAATGTTTTGATTTGCAAACTCTTAATATTTGAATAATGTTTACATTATATTTGTTTGTATGTATACAAACAATATATGTATACAAAGAAGTATATATACAAACAATGTATAATGTATCATGTAACAATATTAATATTTACATTGTATTGTTTGTATGTATACAAATCTTGAATGTTTTAAATGGGCAAATTTGTAATGTTTTTTCTGTTATTTTTTTTAAATGTCAAAAAAAGATAAATTTTCAAACTTGGTATAAATAACTTAGGTACTTTTCTCTATTATCCCATTGACCACTTTTCATAACAAAACAGAAATATATTATCTCTATTCGATTTAAAAGTTTTGTCATTATATAAGTGGGCTATTTTATTTGTAAAGAGTATGTATGCATTATATTGTTTGTATGTATACAAATCTTTAGAATGTTTTGATTTGCAAACTCTTAATATTTGAATAATGTTTACATTATATTTGTTTGTATGTATACAAACAATATATTTATACAAAGAAGTATATATGCAAACAATGTATATAATGTATCATGTAACAATATTAATATTTACATTGTATTGTTTGTATATATACAAATCTTGAATGTTTTAAATGGGCAAATTTGTAATGTTTTTTTATGTTTTTTTTTTAAATGTCAAAAAAAGATAAATTTTCAAACTTGGTATAAAAAACTTGAGTACTTCTCTATTATCCCATCGACCACTTTTCATAACAAAATACTATCGCCAAACTGTATGATTAAATGCCAAAATTGCAGTCCCATTTACTTGATGTCGAAAACATTATACGTGTTTTTTATGTCATCAAGTGGTTTTTAATTCAACATTTGCGTGTATTTTTCATTATGTTTATTTGATTTATTAGTTATTTCATTAATTAAAATAACAATTGTATCCTTAAATTCTTATATTTTATTTATTTATTTTGATATTCCAATGACAACGTTCTCCCATTTATTTGGCGATAGTTTTTTTTTTATGAAAAGTGGTCGATGAGATAATAGAGAAGTACCAAAACTTAATTACGTATATGAGTATATTCTTTGACAGTATTAATCATTACTCGATATTTTAAAACTGCATCATATTTGTAGAATTATATTAATTTAAACAATGCTTCTATTGAAGTGTGAAGAACCATATACCTCTATGAAGAACCATATATTTACATAATTGTCTTCATTAGCAATCGGAACACCATAAGATTCATCCCCGATAATAAACGGACTATAAGTGGCCCAATTTTGTATTACGTGTTCTACGATATTTTTACATACATTTAAATAATCATTTTCTGTACTATATAAACAAAATGATAGAGATCTAAAAAGACAATTTCCATCGGGATTGATTTCGCGAACGTTAAAAGAGCCTAAATTCATTTTTAAACAGTAAATCCGAAATGGACACCTAAGTATTCATACAAATTATAATAAATGAAATAAATAAATACCTTCTAAACACTCCACAGTGAGTTCTATATAAATACCTTCCTAGGTTTAACGCAAAGTGCAAGAAAAAAACAACAGGAGATGATCCCAAACACGTTTCTAGAGACCGTAATAGACCTTCACCTCATTGACCGGTCCTACCGGAAGATTTTTTTTATGCATGCGTATTGGGTCGAATATTGTTGAAACATTTGACAAAATAAGCAAACTGTTTCCACCTAGGTATTTATACACAATACAACAAATAAAATAAATGCCTTCAAAACCCTTTTGATCATCACATCAGCGTGCAAGACAATTTTTTTACCGGAAACCGTTTGATGAATTTCATTATTTTTCCGTTATCGATTGACAAATTTTACGATTTTACCGCTAACGATTGCTGAATTTCACAATTTATCGACTATTGATTAACGAATTTCATGATTTTTTCCATGAACATTTGTCGAATTGCACAAAAAAAATTAAGAATATCGTCAAATTGTCTTGGGTAAAAAAATTTTGAATATTGTCAAATGCCATCGAGAAAAAAGTCTCTTTGTCAAATGATTTTGAAGAAAAAATCGGGAAATTCACAAAATGGTTTCGGAAAAAACTTCACCAAATGGTTTCAAAATTCTTTGAGTGACAGCGGGAAAAAAAATTTCATTTTACATTCAATCATCGCAATTGGCGAGTGTGACTAAGTTTAGCCAGTGGTGGCAATAACATCAATCACCAATTTCCAGTATTACTCGCCGATTGGTGAATGTTAATTTTGTCTTATATCACAAACTGTATTTACATATACTACTAGATATAATGATTATGAACCATGATTTTTCTGTTATTGGGCGAGATTCATGTTTTTTCAGCAATTCTTTGACGAAATTAGTGGTTTTTCAGCGATCCTTTGAAGAATTTCGCATTTTTCTCACGATCCTTAACGAAATTCGCATTTTCCAGCAATTCTTTGATAAAATACATTTTATTCCGCAATTTTTAGACGAAATTTAGTAAAAAAGCGTGATCTTTTGGTGAAATTTCCTTTTTTGCGATTCTTTGACAAAATTTGCTTATCTTTCGCGATCCTTTTGCATAATTACGTTTTTTCTGTGGTCTTTTAACAAAAGTCATGTTTTCCCATTATCCTTTGGTAAAGTAGTGTTTTTTCCTCAATCATTTGACAAAATCTGTTATTTTCCCCCGCGAAGATTGGTTAGATGTTTTTAGTCTGCAGGTGCCCTAAAAAGTCTGTGACGCCCGTTGCTGCATCGCACACATTCTTCCATGGGGCATCGAACAAAGTAAATTCAACCTAAAGAATCATTGTTTCATTCCTGACATTTCTCGAAAGAAACAACGTTCAACTGATTGACTGAATTGTAAAGGGCGAAATGTGTCAATTAGCAGAAAGTGCGCAATTTGTTCGTTCATGGAAAAAATCGTGAAATTCGTTAACCGATAGTCGATAAAATTCGAAATTCGTCAATCGATAGCGGAAGAAGTGCAAAATTCATTAATCTACACAGTGGAAAAATCGCAAAATTCATCAACTGGTTTCGGGAGAAAAATTTTTCGAATATCGTCGAATTTCTTCGAGAAAAAAATTCACAATCTGCCAATTTCGGGGATGAAATTTACCAAATGGTTTCAAAATTTGTCGCGCGACAGCAGAGAAAAAAAATCTTTTTCCATTCAATCATCGCAATTGGTGAGTGTGACTATTATGTTTGACCAGTGGTGGCAATAAAGTCCATTGCCAAAATTTCAGTATTACTCGCTGTTTGGCAAGTGCTAATTTTGTCCTATACTTCAAAACCCTTTTGATCATCACATCAGTGTGCAGGAGAATTTTTTTTACGGGAGACCATTTGATGAATTTCGTGATTTTTCCGTTATCGATTGACCAATTTTACTGCTATCGATTGTTGAATTTTATAATTTATCAACTATTGATTAGTGAATTTCCTGATTTTTTCCATGAACGTTTGACGAATTACGCAAAAAAAAATAAGAATATCGTTAAATTGTCTTGGGTAAAAAAAAATTTAATATTGTCAAATGCCTTCGAGAAAAAGGTTGCAAGTTGAAACGGCTGTGACTTCTTTTTCATGTTATGCATCTCCGGTGTCCATCCCCCCCCCCCCAAGTGGGACACTTTTCTAAATTTTTCACATACCCCTCATGTGATACATCGGTGGAAAAGTCTTTGACCACTTATTCATGTTATGCATCTCCGGGGTCCATCCCGCCCCCCCCCTAAGGGGGGCACTTTTCAAAATTTTGTTGACACCCCTCATGTCATACATTGTTGGAAAGGTCTGTGACTGCTTAATCATATTATGCATCTCCGGTGTCCATCTCCTCACTTTGCCCCCCCCCCCCCCCCAAAGGGTACTTTCTAAATTTTGCACATTACCCTCATGTTATATATCATTGGAAAGGTCTGTGACCACTTAATCATTTTATGCATCTCCAATGTCCATCTCCCCACTTTGCCCCCCCACCCCCCTAAGGGATACTTTTCTAAATTTTGTTGACACCCCTCATGTCATATATCATTGGAAAGGTCTGTGACCACTTAATCATATTATGCATCTCCGATGCCCATCTCCCCACTTTCCCCCCCCCCCAAGGGATACTTTTCTAAATTTTGTTGACACCCCTCATGTCATATATTGTTGGTCTGTAACTGCTTAATCATATTATGCATCTCCGATGTCCATCTCCCCACTTTGCCCCCCCCCAAAGGGTACTTTCTAAATTTTGCCCATTACCCTCATGTTATATATCATTGGAAAGGTCTGTGACCACTTAATCATATTATGCATCTCCGATGTCCATCTCCCCACTTTGCCCCCCTCCCTCCCCCAAAGGGTACTTTCTAAATTTTGCACACAACCCTCATGTTATATATCATTGGAAAGGTCTGTGACCACTTAATCATATTATGCATCTCCAATGTCCATCTCCCCACTTTGCCCCCCCACCCCCCTAAGGGATACTTTTCTAAATTTTGTTGACACCCCTCATGTCATATATCATTGAAAGGTCTGTGACCACTTAATCATATTATGCATCTCCGATGCCCATCTCCCCACTTCCCCCCCCCCGAAGGGGTACTTTCTAAATTTTGCACATTACCCTCATGTTATATATCATTGGAAAGGTCTGTAACCACTTAATCATATTATGCATCTCCGATGTCCATCTCCCCACTTTGCCCCCCTTCCCCCCCCCAAAGGGTACTTCTAAATTTTGCACACAACCCTCATGTTATATATCATTGGAAAGGTCTGTGACCACTTAATCATATTATGCATCTCCAATGTCCATCTCCCCACTTTGCCCCCCCCCCAAGAGATACTTTTCTAAATTTTGTTGACACCCCTCATGTCATATATTGTTGGAAAGGTCTGTAACTGCTTAATCATATTATGCATCTCCGATGTACATCTCCCCACTTTGCCCCCCCCAAAAGGGTACTTTCTAAATTTTGCACATTACCCTCATGTTATATATCATTGGAATGGTCTGTAACTGCTTTATCATATTATGCATCTCCGATGTCCATCTCCCCACTTTGCCCCCACCAAAGGGTACTTTCTAAATTTTGCACATTACCCTCATGTTATATATCATTAGAAAGGTCTTTGACCACTTAATCATATTATGCATCTCCGATGTCCATCTCCCCACTTTGCCCCCCCCCCGTACTTTCTAAATTTTGCACACAACCCTCATGTTATATATCATTGGAAAGGTCTGTGACCACTTAATCATATTATGCATCTCCGGTGTCCATCTCCTCACTTTGCCCCCCCCCCCAAGGGGTACTTTCTAAATTTTGCACACAACCTCATGTTATATATCATTGGAAAGGTCTGTCACCACTTAATCATATTATGCATCTCCCATGTCCATCCCCCCACTTTGACCCCCCAAGGGTGTACTTTTCTAAATTTTGCATACACCCCTCATGTGATTTATCGATGGAAAAGTCTGTGACCACTTAATCATATTATGCTCCCCACTATGAAATTTGTCAAGTTAAAGCAACTATAAATTTTACTTTTATGGTATTATCAAGTTGTTTGCCGTCAAATTTTGACGGGTTCCATCTAGTATATATATATATATATATATATATATATATATATATATATCTGTAATTTATAATTAATTTCAAGTCTTAAAACTGAAAATTTTTCAAGTTAATTGATTATCATTCTAGGTTTTAAAAACCTGTAATTCAATAAAAACATGTTATAAGTTATTTGTACAAGTTGTAAAATAAATACCATAGTATGAAACTTAAATGTTTATAAATTGCTGTCTGTTCATTCACTGGAACATTTTGCATTCATTCACTGATAAGAACTGTTCATTTACTGGGTTTTTATATAAATTTTTATTACGATACTCTTCACATCCCAAACAAATAAAATATAAACTTCTTTTTATTATTTTTTAATCATTTGTATACCAACACATGTATTTGCACGGTCAGACACCAAAACATACCATTTATTAAAATATTTTCAATCATTCTCTTTTAAAACGTGCGAAAGTGTTTATTTACTGGTCAGACTACACTATACAGGAAATTAAAGTACACCGTCAATTGAAATCCAACTGTATTTAGTTTTTATTCAAAGATCTCGAAGTATAACTAGTCGTTGAGGGCCACCGTAATACTTACCCATCATCGATATGCAGAATATAAAATATAAAAATAAAACATGTGTAAACTATTATAAAATGCATTGCAATTCGAATAAAATCGTGGCATGATGACGTCATATACTTTAAATGCTCTATTACTGAATTGCGTAAAAGAAACATCTTTATAACTCCAAAAATGTTAATCATATTACTAACGGTTTATTGAGTCGGATTAAGCTTCTCATTTTCAATTAAAATAAATCTTTGAATTGAAATTTGAAAGAAATACAGGATCATGAAAAATCGAAACGTGTGGAAAATAGGATTACAAATATCTCGAAAACTAATTATCCGATCAAATCCATTCTTTATGAAAAATTTATTTTTATTATTATTATTATTATTATCTTTTATATTTACTCCTTAAAATAAACAATTTCGAAAATTTTTATATATTTTATCAGAACGAATATTTCAAGAGTCCGAAAAAAATAGTTCCGGATAATCGAGGTTACTGAAATTCAATAAACTTCTTCCCATTATTACATACTAAGAACATACCAAATTTGAAGTCTCAATTTGTTCGGGAGATAGAGCGTTTATAGACACACACACGCACAGACACACCGACAGACGGATGGCAATTTTTTTTTTAAACTATGTTTTTCGGAATCTCCAGTGTCTAAAACGTGTAAATCCGTCAAAAAAAAAATTTCGATTTTCAAAACGATTACATGTTTTACCCTATACTAAGTACTATAATGGGTAAGTAAAAAGGAGAATTAATATGTCGAAAACACTTTCTCGATTTTTCAGAAACAACATATTAAATGCTAAAAATAATTGTGCCCTCACATTTCTAAAAATATACCCAAATTTGAAAAGAAAATTATCTCAGAAAAATTATAAAAAAATTAACATTAAATTTCCGAGAACAAAGAACATGGACTTAAAAGCTCCCAAAGACTTTTAATGAAACATTTTCTAATAAAACATTTTAATAAAGCATCAAGTCAAAAGCATTCTCTATGCCAAAATATATCGATGTTCTATAAAAAATGAGAGAGAAGTGAAAATAAAATAACCTTGCACAATAGCGAACATAAAATTAATTTTAAATTATATTTAAAATTTCCAAACTTTAAAATTGTCTACTTGAAACCTCCAAAGAAATTTTTAATGAAACATTTTTTAATTCAGAAGCATCAGCTATGCTTAAATCTATACTAATATTATAAAGTAGTAAAGATTGTTTTTTTTGTTTTTGTTTTTTTGTTTTTTTGTTTGTTTGTTTGTTTGTTTGTAGGGGGTAATCTCTGGAACTACTGCAGCGATTTCAAAAGTGATGGCGGCAAATTGATGGTGACAATCTCTGCTCCAACATAGGCTATATTTTATATCGGCGCCACTACCTCCAAGGGGGTGCAAGAGCAAAAAAGTTCTAAAATTTCGATTTTTTTTTTTTATACTGAAGGAGCTAGAAACATGAAATTTGGCATGGTAGTTACTTATAAGATGTAAATGCTCTCTAAGAACAAATTCTAAAAAATTTCGAAATTTAAAAGGGTGAGAAGAGCGACAAGCGTTCTAAAAACATTATAAATTAGAATTTCTGTAGAATCTCTGGATTTACAGAACCATTTTCAAAAGTGATGGTAACAGTGCCTGTTGTTACATAGACTATATTTTATATCGTTTACACTATCACAGGGAGGTGAAAAAGCGAAAAACGTTCCAAAATTTCGATTTTTTTTATATACTGAAGGAACTAGAAACTTGAAATTTGGCATGGTAGTTATTTATAAAATGTAAATGAAGAATTTTTTCTAAGAAAAAATTCTAAAAAAATCTGAAATTTAAAAGGGTAAGATGAGCAAAAAGCGGTCTAAATTACAATTTATATGGAATCTCTGGATTTACAGAACCATTTTCAAAAGTGATGGTAACAGTGCCTGCTGTAACATAGGCTATATTTTATATCGGTGATACTACCGATAATTCGGGGAGGGGTGTCGAAAGAGGGACAAACGTTCTAAAATTTCGATTTTTATTTTACATTAGTGTGGCTTAATTACTAATTTCTGAATTATCTGTGGCAGTAAAATTTCCTCTAATGAAAATAGGCCAACGAATAACACTTGGCATTTTTCAAGAATTACACGAGAAAAGCCGCGGGTTTTGCTAGTGCATAATATTACTTTCAAGATTGAAAAATATGAAAGGAAATATCATCATTAAAAATAAATAAAAAATCGCAAACATTTTTTTTTAACAGACTTTTTATAAAACACATACAAAGCAAAGAGAACTTACTACGACCAAATCTACCAGGTTTATCTATATGTATTAAGTTTTGAAAGAGAAAGATGGAGAGAAAGAAAAAGAAACTATAAACTGCAAAATATCAGCAAAAAAGTTAATTTTAAAAATTCCCGAAACCTAAAGATACCTAACACTTCCAAAGTTTTTTTTTTTTTTATTGAAACATTTTTTAATTCAGTAGCATCCGCTATGCATAAATGTATAATATTACTCCCACGATGGAAAAACATAAAATGTTACATCATGATTAAAAATATATTAAAAAAAATCCCAGACGAAACATTATTTCTAAGCACTTCTCTAAAATACTTTTTATAAAATGTTTTCAAAGCAAAGCGCATTTACTAAGCTCAAATCTTTCAGGATTATCTATATATACTACATTTTGAAAAAACAAAGAAGGAAAGGAAACTATAAACTGTAAAGTATTAGCAAAAAAGTGAATTAAAAAAATTCCCAAACTCTAAAAATATCTTGCTAAAACCTTCAAAGGTTTTTTTAATGAAACATTTTTGAATTCAGAAGCATCAACTATGCTTAAATGCTTAGTATTACTCCCAAGATGAAAAAATATAAAGTGGAATATCATGAATAAATTTAATATTAAAAATCTCAGAAGAAACATTACCTTTATAAACGCTTCTCTAAAAGATTTTTATAAAACTTTCTCAAAACAAAGAGCATTTACTACGCTCAAATCTTTCAGGATCTATATATACTACATTTTGAAAAAACAAAGAAGGAAAAGAAACTATAAACTCTAAAATATCAGCAAAAAATTGAATTTAAAAAATTACCGAACACTAAAAATACCTCTTCGAAACCTCCAAAGATTTTTTTAATGAAACATTTTTAAATTCAGAAGCATGAACTATGCTTAGGTGCATAATATTAAAAACTCCCAAGATGCAAAAATATAAAATGGAATACCATGAATAAATTTAATATTAAAATCTCAGAAGAAAAATTATCTTCCTAAACGCTTCTCTAAAAGATATTTTATAAAACTTTCTCAAAACAAAAAGCATTTACTACGATCAAATCTACCAGGTTTATCTAAATATCTATATGCACTAATCTTTGAAAAAACAGAATGAAAGAAAAAGAAAAAATAAACTGCAAAATATCAACAAAACAGTTAATATTAAAAATTATCGATTTATAAAAATATCTATCTAAAACCACCAAAGAATTTTTTAATATAACATTTTCAAATTATGAAGCATCAACTATGCTTAAATGCATAATATTACTCCCAAGATGGAAAAATATTAAATGGAATATCATGTATAAAATTAATATTGAAAATATTTGACGAAAAATCTTCTTCTAAAACGTTTCTCTCAAAGACTTTTTATAAAACATTTTCAAAGCAAAGAGCATTTACTAAGCTCAAATGTACCAGGTATACGAAATTTAAAAAAAAAAGAAAAAAAAAGACAGAAAGAAAATAAAAGAAACTATAAACTGTAAAATATAAGCAAAAATGTCAATATTAAAAATAATCCAACCCTAAAAATATCTACCTAAAACCTCCAAAGAATTTTCAATAAAACATTTTCAAAATGAATGCAACATTCGCTATACTTAAGCATATCGATTTTCATGCTGAAAATGTGAATACCGTGCAACATAAAAATCGAGCTTAAATCTGATTGAAAAGATCTCGAAGTATTTGAAAGTGTATGTAGATGTCAAAAAAAGTTTCCCGATTTTCACATTCAACATTTTCAAGGCCAAGAAAATGTTCCTTATACCATCTTGTTTCTAAAACTGGAAAAGGATATTCTAGAAAACAGTGAATAAATTTAATAAAATAGAGTCTGTGAAAACGGAATCGTTGCGACCAGAGGAAAAACTCTTTTAGACACAATTTCGTCTTCTCGGGTATATTTATTTAACTTCAATTGCAACCATGAATATTTTCCATTTAAGACAGAAATCCGGTGTACATAATAAAAAAGACATATGTATTTTTAATCTATGAAAATATAATATAACCACGAACAAAAATATGCAATAACCTCTTCAGAATTGCCCACGATTGCGAAAAGCGTTCTTTATCTTTATAGAAACATCCGAAACCAATACATATTCGAGAGTTAACACATTCTCCCGCACAGATTGTGACGAAGGGGCGCTTTTTTCAAACATTCACAAAGTGGTTCGAGTCGGTTCACAATTCTGCATCGTAGCAATGTTTGGTAATATTATACAAAGGTTAACTTTATACATTTTTAATTCAAAAATAACAAAATTTAGTTATTTTTACACATTTTACGCCAGATTGAAATCATTAAGCATGTTTGGTGGACAATGGAATATTTTTTTAACACATTGACGGACAGTAGGAACAAGTGAAGTTCGAAAATTGACACTATATGTCTTTGTAATTTTTAGAATATTAGAAGTATAGTTTTACTCTTTCTGCTTCAATAAACTATAATTTTGATTCATTCAGCACCTTTAATTAGGTTGCACTACTCCCTTCACAACCACGTCAGGGTGGCTAGTGGTCAGGCAAAAATACAGTAAAAAAAAGTGATAAACACTAGTATATTCTTATAGAAAAATGTATGTTGATTATTCGATCACATAATCAATTTGAATTTTTCTATAAGAATATACTGGTAATTTTCATTTTTTTTTACTGTATTTTTCCATGACCACTAGCCACCCTGCACGTGCATACTGAAGCTGCAACACGTATAACAGGTGGAAAACGAACTTCAACCTAAAAAATAGTTTCCAAAACATGACACGGGGCTTCTACTTGTACGCCGGTAAATGCACATTTGTGCTGCTATAGCCGTAGCGTCTAAAAACGACCGTTTCGTTTTGGGCGGCTATAGCCGTGATGCCACATTGTGAACTTCGCTTTGACGGCTATAGCCGCAACTGTC
The DNA here is from genome assembly GCA_963931845.1 of Maratus michaelseni. NCBI lineage: Eukaryota > Metazoa > Arthropoda > Arachnida > Araneae > Salticidae > Maratus > Maratus michaelseni. The sequence continues at coordinate 3,573,733 of OZ007598.1, read as the reverse complement.
CGTCAACGTGTTAAAAACACATGGTAATAGAGTATCAATAATCTCATTTCATAGCAATACATTGTCTTCACCTTGATGGCACACATATTCGTGCGCCTCGGGAAATATTGCTCGCACACCTTTTTATGTGTCATGGCAGTCAATGTGTTAAAAAAGCATTTATAAAAACATAATGTCTTTTGCTTCCACTATATTATTCAGAAACGTTTCCAAGTAGTTTTATTAGGATGAGCAAATCCTCTACTAGGCTATACAAATTATATTTTGTCGTACACTTTACGGAAACACTATTCAGTATTTTGACTTGAAATTAAACATAAAAATAAATTATGATCTGTAGATTTGCACAATATTATTTTTTTTACAGAATAACCTTAAAAAATTTATTATTTTAATTAATTTTTTTTACATGTTTTTCCATTACGGACGCATTTTTGCAAATAAAAAAGGAACAACGTATATTTTCAGAAGAAAAAATAAATCATGGCAGTTGTAATTATAGATAGAATCATGATTAATTAAATAAATCCGCCAAAATATCTCAAAAACTGTTTTTTAATGTAATTAAGGAAAGAAATATTTTTGGACTTGATAGAAATAAAATATGATCTGTAGATTCTGACAATATTATTTTCTTATCGAATAATTTAAAAAAAATTATTATTTTGTTGAATATATTTTTCCATTATACAGATTCATTTTTGTAAACGATAATGAAATCTGCGTATTTCTTGCAGTAAATAAAAATCATTGAGTCAGTAAAAATGAATACAGTCATGAATGATTAAGTACGTGAAATATTATCGTTGCATCAAAAATTCTCATTTTTAAAAAAAATTTAAATAAGGAAAGGAACCTATATATCTGCATTTTGCGAAGACGAAATATTTTAAATATTGAAAATAGCTCCAAAATTTATACTTCAAACCGTAAAAGAACATTAAACTTTCTTATAATAAAAAGGTATGTTATTTGAGGGGGAAATATACATTTTAGTAGAATACTTTATTAAGATTGGTTGGTAATGACGCATATTTTGGTGCTCATTCCTTTTAAGGATATAATAGTTTTACGATTTCTTTTATGAAATTTTTAAAATAACCTTTTTTATGAAAATTATAGCATACTAGCTGTTACCCGCGACTTCGTTCACGCAACATTAAAAGAAGAAAAAATACATTAATTAAGCAAAATATTTCACTCCCGATAATTATAAACGTTAATAATTAACTAACTCTTTATCACATTTCATAGGAGACAATACGGCATTTTTTGTTATAGGGACCTTGACATAACTCAGTCTTTAAAAAGTGTAATTTTGTGCCAAATAATCGAGAAAATGAAATTGCAACCAATGGAAAAAGGAGGGCCAAATAAAATAGTGGAAATAGACGAATTGGGTAAAAACAAATGTCAATTTTACCTGATAAACAATTTTACTTTTAACGCCTTTGTGAAACGTTTAAACAGCCATCCTTCAAAAAAATATTAATTGGAAATAGTATATGCTCTTTCTTTAAATTCAATTCTGCCTCGTTAGTTTAATGTATAGCTGAAACAAATCTTGTTTTCAAAATGACAGTATGTTGACAGGCAATTTTTGTTCTCCAGAATAAATTGAATCATGAAATTTGAATATGTGAAAATATGTTTTTATTTTTCGGATAATTTACTGAAATCAAGATTTTGTTTTCACCATCTATTCAAAATGAAAATAAATTCTGTTTTTCCGTTTTAAGGAAAAATGGGGTAAAAATATACTGATCTGTTTTATTTCTCCTTTTTTATACACAAATATGCAGTAATTTACTTTCAGTTTTTAGAAAAACTTCGTTAAAATTACAATATATATATATATCGGCATCTAATTTAATTTTTTAAATTCTGAGAGTTTGTGTGACATCCTCGGATCAATGATAACCAATATTAAGTAAATCGCGTTGTGTTCGATAGTCTAGGAATAGTTTCGAAATACAAACACACGGTCAGATTTTAATATAATAGATTCGTATGATGTGATTTTCAGCAGAAAACTCTCATCTGTATATATCGGATACTCATGCTTAATAATCAGTATAGATAAAAAATACATTTAAATTTTTCGTTATAAATATGGCGTGAAACTCATCTACTTTCTATACTTACTGATCCTTGTATTATTAATGTACGGAGTTGATTCACACTCATTTTAAAACTTAAAGGAAAATTCCCGTTTTATTACAAATATGACGTTTCTTTTTCCCCAGAGAAATCCCTTTTTAATGACATAATTCTTGTTAATTTTCTTTTCAGGGCAATTAATTTCAATACTGGCATAGGGGAAATTATGTTACTTTAACGAAATAATATTAAATCTTTAGGTTTTATCAACAAAAATGGAACTGTTAACATTCGTCATTTTTTTAGGTAATCGAGTTATTTCTTTTAGTTTTAAGAATGAAAAAACTATTTCTCGCTATCCATGACATCATTTTCGACATGGATAATTTTGCGGAGAATATTATTGACATTTGCTAGCCATTTTCTATTGAAACTTCTTTTTACTTTTTTAAAAATTAAATTAAAATTTACGGCATAGTTATATTAGCCGAGCGCAGATGGAAAAACGCAAAGTATTGTTACCATACAAAAGAAAAAGAAACCCAAGATCGTTTTATTTCACCAATCAAAGCATATCCACTTTATTTTAGATGTATCACGTCATATTCGCCTGTTTTCTATGGTTACGCATATTGAAACCTTATATTATTATCAAAAACTAAAAAAAGTACATTTTATTTCTAATAATAATATTTAATCTTCTTTTTAATTCTTTAATTTTTTTATTTCATTTTCATTTTTCACGTGAAAATTTTTCAATTGTAACCAAATTGTTGATTAAAAATTATTATTCCGGGTTTTGAATTAGTTTTGGCAACTATAAATTATTAGCAACGGTAAAGTAAATTTAACCATTTTAAAATATTATACGAAAAAATGTCCATTTATTCTCTATGAAAATAACGAAATTTTGAATTATTAAGAAAAATATTTGAATAAAATAAACAAAAACCAGTCTATGTTCATTTGAGGGTTATAATTAACCTATATGCAAAGATACAGGATCATTAAATGCTCCATTTTGACGCTGGCTTCAGCTTAACATTTGAACACAATGAGATTTATAATATTATTAGGATTTTTAGTAAATTAAAATCTGTGAGAATTCAATTATTTATGCTTCGCGAATCCAAACAAAGCATGGCTTTTGCTAGTAATGTATTAATCACTTTTTTCATACCGGAATATCTGTTTTTCGAATGCTATGAATTCTCAAGTAAACGTTTCATCTTTAACAAGCACGTTTTACAGACAAGCATTATAAATTAAGAGCATTAACATTAATATTAAAATCAATATTATTTTGTTATTCTTCCTTCTAAAAATTCAGTTATGCAGATGAAAATGTTTAATTGATAATGGATAGCATCTTAAAAATCGATTTTTTGGCTTTGAGAAAACTTATTAATATGTATTAAAAACTACTCAGAAACGTTTCCGAAAGTCTGTGGCAGATAAAGAAACAAATAAAACAAATTTGGAATGCTTAAATTCATCTTTGTCAAATAAAAATAAAAATACACACAAAAAACATGTGATTCCCTTTACCTAAAAGATTATTAAAACTTTAATTAGATTTTACAACATTAAAATACATCGAGCACTTTCGGCTGCGAACCTTGCCTTCATCAGGATTTTTAATTAAAAATCCTGGTGAAGGCTAGGTTCGCAGCTGAAAGTTTTGGATGTATTTTAATGTTGTAAAATTCAATTAAAGTTTTAGTCATCTTTTAGATAAAGAAACTTTGTTTTTATAAATGCTTTTTTAAATTTGCAAAATATATGGTTTCTGAGGATTCTAAAGATAAAAATCGCTTTTCGAAATCATGGTAACTCGAAAGTAAATATTGTATATTTTCGTTCGTGGTAATGTTGTATTTTGCTAGATTAAGAAATATTTACTTTTTTAGCAGTGCAAACAGATTTCATTTTCACACCACCATTTACTGTATTTACTATCCTTAGTTCAAAAAGTATTCCCAAAACACCCTGCAAGACTTTTCATAAGATGACCTCAAAGCTGAGACTTTTAAATATGTAGCAGTTTTCAAAATTACCTCACTTGGGGTAAAAAATATAAAAAGGAAAGAAAACGAAACTATACTAATGAACCTCATAGATAAAATTGATACAAAAAAGTTCCTGAACACTAAAAATGTTAATCAGAACACACGAAAGAAATTTTGAATGAAACATATTTAAAAACAAGAACTTACACTATGCTTAAATGTATCATATTTTTTCAAAAAATTACCGAAATAATAAAACTTAATGTTTAAAAACATGAATAAAATGGTGATCTACACACGTAGAAGATTAATCTGCAACGATACTTTTTCCTATATTATTCCAAATTTATGGTTGGAATTATTAAATAAGTATTTTAAAGAAACATTGAATAGGGGTGCCACGGAAGATAACAATTTTAGATCGATGTCTTTCCTTTCTTTTAATTATTGATTATAGAGGGCGTTTACTTGCTTTGTATGTTCTATATATTTCGTTGTCCAGTGTCATTCGTCTCGATCGATGTTGTATTATTGTTATAATGGTTTTTATATCTAATGAAACCGAAATATGCCAGTGGTTTATTTGTTTTATATGTATATTTTGTGTGACACCTTACTTAGGTAAAAGAAAGTTTTTATGTATTTATATGTTTATGAAAAGGTGAAGTTCTCTTTTAAACTTTAAGATTTAAAAAACATTTTTAACATGAATAAAATTATTATAAAACAACAACGAAAAATTATACACCAGTAACTGTTTATGAAGCACTTTTCAACACTAATAGAATATTATCAAGAAATTTCATTTTTTCATACAATGAAATGAGATAGCTATAAATAAGCAATTTGAAAACACATAACTTCAGCACATGACACCAAATTCTTTTGTGCGTCTCTTTAAATGAACGACCGGTACTACGTACATCATAATTTATAGGTAACATGCTGTAATTATCGACAATGCCCTTTTTTAATTTTACTTTGTTGGAAGTATCATAACATCATTAAAATGCACCACAACCGATTTTTCTCCATGTATCATGATGCAATGAAATTATTTTGTGTGCCCCTGTAAACAAACTATAAATGCTGCTTATTCTATAGTCGTGAGCAAGCGCGTTGTAGTACACCTCCATGCTGCAATCTCATTATGCTTGAAATATCATAACATCAATGATGTGTACCATAAACTATTTTTCTAAAGCGACCATAATGTAACGGAATTCTTTTGTGTATCCCTGTAAAGAAAGTATAAATACTATACACTTCATTTTCAATACCGAACATTTTATAGTAAACCTCCATAAAATATAAAAATTACATGGCAATCCGAGTCTATTTACGAGAGTTAGAGTACGGAAAGACAGACAGAGAGAGAGATAAACCGGAATCATAAACCCTTTTCATATTTTTTGGAAAGTGTTAAAAACATGTCACAAAATTTATTTTACCAAACACTCTAAAAAATTGTAAGAAACATTTTCAACGAAATGAGCAATTAATAATATACAACAGGTTTCGATAAAAAAAAAAAAAAGAAAAAAAACACTGAACCAGACATCTGAAATAAAGTTAATATTAAAAATTTCCAAAATTTAAAATATGTACTTGAAACTGTACTTGAAAGAATCTTATTAGAATATTATTTATACCAGAGGACCCGTGCGAGGATTTCGCACTGAAATCTAATATTTTTAGGTATTTCTCTATTATGCTGTCCACCACTTTTCATAACAAAAAACTATCGCCAAACTGTTAGATTAAACGCCAAAAATGCAGTCCCATTTACTTGATGTCAGAAGCATTATGCGTGTTTGTTACGTCATCAAGTGGATTTTAATTCGATATTTGCGTGTATTTTTCATTATGTTTTACTGGTTTATTAGTTATTTCATTAATTAAAATAACAATTGTGTCCTTATATTTTATTTATTTATTTTGATATTCCAATGGCAACGTTCTCCCGCTTATTTGGCCCCCCAGGGGAATACCTTCTTTAGGTATTTACGGGTTTCGCGACCCCGGATTCCTGAGCGATCTTTCTCCCTTCCTGCCTTCTTCTCTGTTTAGTTGTCTATCCTTTTTTCTTTGTTTCACACTTTTTAATCTTCTCTTTTCAGTTTGTTATACCTCTTTGTTCTTGTTCATGTTTGATTGTTTTACTAACTTTTTTGTTCACTTTGTTCCACTAACATTGTTTTTGTTCTTGAGTTTAAAAAAAAAAAAAGAAAAAAAAAATTTAAAAAGAGTGAAAAAGACAAAAAATACACCTTGTTTCCTCTCACATAGCTTCTTTTTTATACAATAGTGGATTTTTTTATTTTCACGTGAGACACTCTGGGTGCTGAGGTTTTTTAATCTCTTCGACTTGGTTCTACCTTTTTAGGCTGATCTTGAGTCCCAGAGTGCAGGGCATTTTCCGAATTCCGGTTCCGTGATCGGAGGACGCCATACATTGTATGGTGGCTGTTAGGACCAACACCGGGAGACTGGTGCCTTTCGGTGAAAGGGGTTGTAGGTTGGACAGAGCTGTAAAGGCTTACCTACTGACTACCTGATTCCAATGTGAAAGAACTAGATATTAGGAAGTGCTATCGAGTTTAATCCAATGTTCGAAAAACGTGGAGGTTTGTTGATAGTTTTCACCCTTTTGAAACCTGCGCCCAGAAGTAAGGTTAAGAAGAAGGGTCGGTGACCAGGCCCGACGCCTGGCGTTAAAAAAAAAAAAATCTAAACTATGGATACAACTAAAGGAAATAAGACATGCGATGTGGAGGCCCCACAACCAAATACATCCTGGGCTAATATAGTCGAGGAAAATATTTCTTCCAATATGGAAAATAAAGGTGCATCCTCTGATGCAATCAAAGCTTGTAGCCACTTAGATTTGTCATATAGAAATGCACGCTTCTTTATTGTAAAATGTGTTGAAGGCAATTTTTCCCTCAAATCACCTTTCCTAATACAAAAAGCTATACAAGGACTTGTTGGTGAACCAAAGACTATTAAAAAACTAAGATCTGGTGACTTGCTTATTGAAGTTAAAAATTCAACTCAAGCTGAAAATATAATGAAATGTAAATTCTTTGGAAATATACCAGTTACTGTATCTGCTCATAATTACTTAAATAGCTCACGTGGTGTCATCTCAGAACAAGACCTCACGTTTGTTTCAGAATCAGAAATACTTGAAAATCTTAAAGAACAGCATGTTACAGAAGTTCGAAGAATAACAATTAAAAGAGATAATAAAATCATACCAACAAAGCATATAATACTTACATTTGATATACCTAATATACCCACCAACATTAAAGCTGGATACTTAAGCTGCCCAATTCGGCCATACATACCAAACCCGTTACGCTGTTTCAAATGCCAAAAATTTGGTCACTCCAAAAATAGTTGCCGAGGAACCCTAACATGTGCTCGATGTGGAGTAAAAGGTCATGAAAGTGAAAGCTGCACAGCTTCTCCTCATTGTGTAAACTGTGAAAAAGATCATCCCTCATACTATAAATCATGTGAAATCTGGAAAGTTGAGAAAGAAATCCAAACAGTGCGCACTAAACAGAACATCTCATACCCAGAAGCAAGGAAAATAGTCAAGTCTCGCACACCAAACACAGGTATAACTTACTCTGCTGCATTAACTGGTATTAAAAAATATCAATCAATTGCCACTCAAACAGAAACAACTGTTCAGGTAAACGTAAATCAAAAAGATGCTTCTACAACGAAATCCTTGCAGCTTAATAAAAACTCTCAATCTATATCTCCAGCAACAAATAATAGTAAAAATAAAGGAGGAAAAGATGCATTAAAAACTAACCCAAATAACAGTTCTCAGAAAACTAACTCCTACATCTCTTACAACAAAAACTCGCAATCTGCAAAAACTCGCCATACAGAAGATGAAATTCCTAAATTATATGTAAAGTCCACTACCAACAGCTTAGTAAAAAGGAGAAAAAACACACCAAAATTTACTCCACCAGATAAAAGACTGTCTAATGCTCAAACACCAACTAAAACAGGGAAAATAATCTACAAAGATCTCGAAATTGATCTTCACCCAACTCCTTCTGATGAGGAAGGAATGTGCACGTCATCTGAATCAGAGGAAAATGGTGTTGACGTTTCCATCTAATTAATAAAAAGTATATATATAAAAAATAATGACTAATATAATTTCTTGGAACTGCCGTGGCTATCGTAACAAATACGATGAAATCCGTAGTATTCTCCATGATCACCAACCTCTGTGTTTAGCCTTACAGGAAACTCATTTAAGGCCCAGTGACAAAATCAAATTACGCAGCTATGAGACCTATAGAAAAGATTTTACAGGGAATGATAGGGCCACTGGTGGTGTGGCTCTTTTCGTTTCTCGCAGTTTACCCCACACACATATCTCTTTAAATACAAATCTACAAACTGTTGCAGTCCGTGTATTTATAAAACGACTCATAACAATATGTACCATTTATCTACCTCCAAACCAAACTATTCAGTCAGCACATCTTGATAATCTCCTTCTCCAACTCCCTACTCCCTATATCATTCTGGGTGATTTTAATGCACACAGTCAAATGTGGGGCAACCGTGACTCTAATCAACGTGGTGATATAATAGAAAAATTAATTTCTGACAATGGCCTATGCTTGCTCAATAATGGAGATCATACCTACTTTCATGAGCCAACACATACCTTTCATGCAATAGATCTTACAATCTGCTCTCCCTCACTATATCCTTATTGGAATTTCTGGGTCTCAAATGACCTGCACGGCAGTGATCATTTTCCAGCCTTTATCTCACAGACTACTCCTGATAGGGATTCTAATAACAATTTTAAACGCTATATCTATGACAAAGCCAATTGGCGAGCTTTTACAGATCGTGCTAAAATCTCAAATGATATGATAGACGGTGATATTGACGATGCACTTGATAACATCACTCAGTGTATTATCAATGCTGCAGACATCAGTATTCCAAACACATCTTGCACACAAAGACATAGAAAACCTTGGTGGAATGGTGACTGCCAAAAAGCAAAAAAAAATCAACAGAAGGCATGGGGCATCTTCCGGAGGTATCCCAACAATGCGAACTATATTGCATTTAAAAAAGCAAAGGCTGAGGCTAGAAGAGTGCGACATAAAAGCCAACGTGAATCCTGGATAACATATGTCTCCAACATAAACTCTAATACTTCAAGTAGAGATCTCTGGAAAAGAGTGAAAAACTGTATGGGCCTGTATTCTGAAAGTCACATTTCAATATTAAAACACAATGGTCAAACAATAGCATCTCCTAAAAACATAGCTGAAACAATAGCACATACTCTTGCATCTAATTCTAGTTCTGACTCATACCCAGAACCTTTTTTATCCTACAAAAGACAAATGGAAACTTCCAGCATCAATTTTAATTCCTCTCACTCTGGTACATACAATCGACCTTTTACTACTTCAGAGCTCTTGAAATGTTTGGAAAAAAGTTGTTTATCTGCTCCAGGTCACGATGGGGTCACTTATATAATGCTGAAACATCTTAGCATATCCTCTCTCAATAATCTTCTCGTTTTCTATAATAGGATTTGGACAGATCATATTTTCCCTGACGCCTGGCATAAAGCTATTATTATTCCTTTCCCTAAGCCAGGAAAGGATTCTAGTGACCCAAATAATTACAGACCTATCGCACTCTCTAGCAGTCTTTGCAAGCTTCTGGAAAAAATGGTCAACTGTCGCCTGGTGCATGTTTTAGAATCTAATAGGTGCCTTGCAGCCTTTCAAAGCGGATTCAGACGTGGTAGGTCTACTATTGATAACCTCATTTTTTTAGAAACTCACATACGCACAGCTATTTTAAAACGCAACCATCTGGTCTCAGTGTTTTTCGACATGATGAAAGCATATGATAAGACTTGGCGGTATGGTATCCTTCGCGATCTTTTTAATTTGGACTTTCGTGGGAATCTTCCTATTTTTATTAAAAACTTTCTTGCACTCAGACTATTTCAAGTTAGAATTGGGGGAACTCTGTCTAGTTTTTATGTACAAGAAGAGGGTGTACCTCAGGGCAGTGTCCTGAGTGTCACCCTCTTTGCTATTAAAATAAATGACATCCTGAAACAACTTCCTCCTTTTGTGAAGGGAGATCTCTATGTTGATGACTTCCATATTATGTGTATGGGACAAGATATGCGTTTTATTGAGAGACAACTGCAAATTGCAATTAAGAATATTCTTAGCTGGACTAACAAAAATGGTTTTTTAATTTCTCAGGACAAAACTTCTTGTGTGCATTTCTGTAGACGAAGGGGTCTGCATCCAGATCCTGAAATTTTTATCAGTTCATCTCAAATTCCTGTTGTGGATAAAGCTCGATATCTTGGCGTACATTTTGACAATAGACTTACTTTCTCACCACATGTTTTACAGTTACGGACAAAATGCGAAAAATCCCTAAACCTACTTAAAGTACTTTCAAATACCTCTTGGGGAGCTGATCGCACTGCTCTCCTTAAAATCTATAGAGCTGTGATCCGTACTAAAATCGACTATGCCTGCCAGGTCTATGGTTCTGCTAGTAAATCCGTTCTTAAAAAACTTGACACTGTGCACCATAGCGCACTGCGTGTCTGCTCTGGTGCATTTCGTACATCTCCAATTTTAAGCCTTTATGTTGACTGTAATGAACCAGCATTACAACAGACTCGTGAGAAACTCTCATTAGAATTGTATTACCGTGTCCTTTCTCATCCTGGCCATCCTCTTCACACATATATTTTAAATACAGACAATGATATTCTTTATCAGCATCGACCCTCTTGCATCCCATCTTTTGGAGTCAGAATCAGAAACATTATTAATAATGGCCCTTTGATTAATATTGAGGTAAGTCCATGTCCATCACATGTGTTCCCTCCTTGGAGTCCTCCTAAGATTACAACACTCCATCCTTTCAAAGGTTATAACAAAAACAACTTGGCCCCTGCTGTTTTCCAACAATTATTTGCTGCACATCGTGCAAAATTTAAAAACTACACTGATGTTTATACAGATGGTTCCAAGAGTGGGGATATTGTTGGTTGCGGTGTTTTTATCGATAACAGTAGTTTGAGTTATCGGCTTCATGCTTCGATTTCTATCTTTACGGCTGAGTTGATTGCAATAGAGAGAGCCATGTTGCACATATCTCATCATCATAACACATCCTTCATCATATATACTGACTCAAATAGTTCTATTGACGCAATGAAATCTTTTAAAAAACATCCTTATGTCTCAGTCATCCTTGATTTTTATAATAAATTGACTAGACGTGGATATAATATTTTATTTTGTTGGGTACCTGGACACATGGGTATTACTGGAAATGAAAAAGCAGATGAGGCGGCAAAACACGCTCTAAATCCGTTACGACATAAAATTCCAATCTCAGACGTTAAACTACTTATAAAACATTTTATTCATAATAAATGGCAAGAAAGTTGGGATTTAGAATACAATAATAAGCTGCACCAAATCAAACCTTTAATCATTACCTGGCCTCCGATTTATCCAAGAAAAACAGATGTTCTTTTGACTCGTCTGAGAATTGGACATTCAAGGATCACGCATAAACATCTTTTACTTCGGGAGGACACACCCATGTGTCCACATTGTCATTTTGATCACCTGAAAATTTATCATGTTTTAACAGACTGTCCGGGCCTCCGGCACTTGTACAGAATTTATTTTAATTCATCATCACCAATCTTGACAAACCTCATTGGGGAAACACCTCATGCAGCACTCTTTCAATTTCTAAAACATTCTGGCTTTTATTTTGAGATCTAGTTTTTATATACCCTTCATGTTGTATATATAACAATGTTAGTTTATATTTATTTAACTTGACACCTGGATGGGGTAACCCCATCCAGATGATATTTCATACCTTACTTTTTTAAGATTTCTTCATCTTTGGTTTATACACTGTTTGACTATATCTGGATGGGTAACCCCATCCAGCTATTTCTCTCATTAAGCTTTATTTTTTGCCTTTGTTCGCATTAAATTTTGTGTGTTTTCTTTAATATTCTTTTATTTGGCGCAGCTTGTCCCCATAGGGACCTTGTGCCATTAAACCCAATACAACCTACAACCAACCCGCTTATTTGGCGATAGTTGTTTTTTGTTATGAAAAGTGGTCGACGGGATAAAAGAGAAGTACCATTTTTTATCAATATGTAATAGTTATTAGATGCAGGTTTAAACTTCTAAAGAAAAAGCAAGGATAAAAATATCTGTGAACAACATTTAGTTGTTAGTCAATCCAGAATATCATCTAATTTATTCCATCAAAGTTAGAGTAAAAACTGATCCAAGATTGCTAAAGGCACGCGCGAGAAAAAACCAAATTAACAATCGTATTTTAACTGCATTAGAGGATGACGTCATCCGCTTCGGGAAAAACATGGGACATAGAAATATAAATCTAAACATTTCAATTTATATTTCGCTTTTTAATCATAAATATAAAATAAATCCGTGCGGTGTTTTTTATAATAATTGCTGAGCATCATATAATGTGGTATTTTATTTTTTTGGCAACAATGTTTTGAGGAAAACCTTTCATTTCATTTAGGAAAACAATGTCGATTTAATTTTTAATTATCAGCAATTTTTAATCGAAAACATGTTTTAACGAAATGTTAAGTGTGCTATGTCAGAAGCGTTTTCAAAATCCTTTCATATGCTATCTCATTCGTCGTTCTGCGTTTCGTATTTTCAGAAAAAAGGGATGTTGACAGGAGAAATAATATATATGATCGATCTTCTGAATATATACAGAAAAATCCAGTGTAATTTAAATCTCATTATAAAGATCTCGAAATATAAAAAATGCAATTCTGATGTCAAAAAAAGTTTCGCGATCTTCAGGATTGAGGTGTCAAAAAGGTATGCGTCACAGATCCGATGTAATTGATAGGAAGATTCCCGTATACTTTCAGTAATTCACAGCTCGTTAAGAATTGCGAAAGGAGCCCCATTTAAAGTACACCTTCAAAAAATCTCAATTGAAACTTTTTAGAAAACCAATTCATTGCTAAAAACCGTTTTCAATGCATTTTACAAAAATTGAAAAGTTACAAATTACTATCGGATAATACCATAAATAAAATTGATATTATAATTATTTAAGTAAAGAAAAATGTATACCCTAAATTTGGATTTCTTGTACCCAAAACAAGGAAAAAAAATTTTAATCAATCCTGTGTTAGTGCAGATCAGACGGACTCAGCCCCAGTCCGAGCCCGAGCCCGGGCCCAAAACGAACTCGTGCTCGATTTTTTATGTGAGTTTTCGGACCCGGTCTCAAAACAAAATTTTTATTTATTCGCAATTTGAAAAGAAAACAGAAAGTTTGTATTTGAGAAATAAGTATGCTTCGGTTTTTTAAATTGTTTTGCAATCTTTAAAAATCAATTTGTCAGAGAATTGATTTGTTATTTGTGGGATATAAGGAGAAAAATTCTATCTGATTCTGAAGCCTTTCCACGGTCATTGTTAGAAACATAAAGAAGCCGTGGTATATCACTTATCTCTTTTCACTTTCTGTTTCAACTCCTTTTCAGTATTGCCAAATCTAGAGGATTTTTTATTCGGAGAATCCGAATTCATACCAGAAAAATTTGAATTGTAATTTTTAGCTCACAGGCTGATCAAAGCCTCAGAGCTAATGTGCCCGCCTGTTCTAAATAATGAATTATTCTAAATGATTCCCATTTTAAAAAAATTGTATTTATTAAAGTACAAATCCAAAATGAACAATCTTTATACCAATGAAAAGAGGAACTTAAGACATTATAAATGTTCAATGTGTCCACCGTTTGCTCCTTCTTGCGAACTCAAGAACGCAGAAAACCTTGTGCTCCACAGTAGCCATCTTACTCCCAACTGGCAGTGAAACGAAATCGCGACCTCTACCGGCCGCCACTGGAACCATCACCGCTTTGAAAGCCGTGCACTCAACAGTAGATACGCTTTCTCGTGTGTGGCATGAGTTTGGCTATCGCGCAGATGTTTGCCGTGCAGCAAACGGTGGACACATTGAACATTTATAATGTCTTAAAAAATCTTTGAAACTTCCTCTTTTCATTGGTATAACGACTGTTCATTTTGGATTTGTACTTTAATAAATACAATTTTTTGAAAGTGAGCCCATGATTTAGAATAACCCTGTATATGTATGTGCGTATGTATGTACGTATGCACGTAACGCAATAACTCTTGATAGAAAGATCCGTTTTGCTTAAAATTTTGTTTACAGGCTCATTGTGATAAGGCGCTTCCCTGATTCGTTTTGGGGGTTCATTGGTTAAGTATAAAGGAGGGGAACGGGGGGGGGCTAATCCCCTCCTTAATTTAGATTTAAAAAAATTTCAACCAGAATTATCCGATTTGCTTCAAATTTCGTATATAGGTTCATTGTGATAAGCCAATTCCCTGATTAGTTTTGGTGGTTCATTGGTTAAGTATGAAAGGAGGGAACGGGGGTTGGGGGGGGCAATTCCCCCTTAATTTATTTTCGATTTCTTTATTTTTCGAGAGGCATTATTCATTGAAATAAGAGTATAATATGCAATTAGTGTGAATAGCCTGTGAGCTCAATGCCATCCGTTTAACTGACACTTTTCTTTTTCCTTTTATATTTCATTCATGGCATGTTTATATAAAACAAAAAATAATTATTAAAACTTTCTGGTGAAATTAAGAATCTCTGAATAAAACATCCGCCTAGTTTGGTAACACTGCTCCTTTTCAAGAATTACTACACAAAAGAACTTGTGTCTCTCTACCATACTTGTACAATGATATATCAAAAGAATAGGAATTGTAACTTTTTCAGAGATCTGCCAGCGGTTGTGTATAAATAACAAATTGACTATTTTAAACAGATTATCATGGCCATGAGAATCACAAACCGTTATGAGGGAGTATATAAGATTAATACTTATTTCTATGAAATAAGAAATTTTTCAATGAGAAAACTGATCTTGAATCAATTTTTAAATGTTTCCTTTTCCTACTTTCAGTATCTGGTTCGGGCTCTGATGACACAAAATTTTTCATACTCCGCCGGTCTCGGACTTCCAATCGTCGAGCTCGAACTCCGAATAAAGCACCCAAATTCATATTTCCAAGCTAGCAGTACAGTTCACCCAAGATTGATTTAAAAATTTATAGACATCAAGTTGCATCCCCCCGGTCCAAATAAACCGAAGTTACGGGATATTAAATAAATTTAGGATTAAATTTCTACTTCAAACCTACAAAAAGATTTTTAGTATTCTTATTCAAAACCAATAAATTTCACTATGACGAAATGTATTCAAATTTATTCAAAATTTGTAACTTTATCCAAAATATGGAGTATATCATATATCACAAATAAAATTTATAATAGAAACTGCAGAAAGTAAAAATATTTATCTAAAACCCCCAAAAAAGTTTACATAAAACATGTATGAAGGAACAAATCCTAAAATTCCCAAACCTTAAAAATATCTATTTGAAACATCTTAAGAAATTTAAAAACCAACAACTTCCAGTATGATCAAACATATCGAATTTCTGGATAAATACAAGAAATTCGAGTACTCCGTCAATGGAAAATCGACTGTATTTAAATATCATTGAAAATATCTCCAAGTGTAAAACTGTATTTTGAGATGTCAACAAAAGTTTCGCGATATTTAAGGAAAGAGGCACCAGAAGTGAATGAGATGCTGTATTAACGCGACACCAGTGTCATGGTTACAAGTTTGACCATTTTTTTAATTCAAAAATTTCGAATTTATACCCGAAATTCTGAAAAGAAGAATTTTGAATTTATGCGTAACTACTAAATTTTACACTTTTTTTCTACCGCTACTTTTGAAAAAAAAATATATAGTCTATTTAATCGTAGATTTTCTTGATTAAATAAGGCAAATTTAACGGTTAAAAATAGTAGTATTATAAAAGCTTAATAGTTGGCAACTATGCTTTATGTAATAACGGAATGTGTGTCATTAAATAAATTAAAAATTATCTTTCGAGATTTCTGCTATTAATTCAGAATTTCTGAATAAAAAAAGATCAAACCGGCAACTCTGACCAGTGTTGCCAGTCAGCTACTTTTTTAAAAATTCAGATTGCTTGATTGCTATCACTTTTTTGAATTAGTAGTATTCTCCTTTACTTAATGACTGATTAAATAGGATGTAAATAAAACAAATTAAAATACAGGGTAAGTCAAAATGAATATAGCGATTACAAACCAATATAACTATTTAATGGAAAAGAATTTATCGATAAGATTAACACAGAATGTAGACGGAACTTCAAAATTCTGTATACATGCGTCATAGATGTTCTATGTGACTTCCCTTGGTCACACTGTCAAGATCTAGGCGATAGTCCATTTCACGCCCTACATTCTGAAGCATTTCTTCAGTCACCGACGTAAGCGCATTACAAATGCGTACTTTGAGTTCTTCAGTTGTTTTGAACATGGTAGGCACATACCACTTTCACATAACCCCATAGAAAAAAATCGCAGGGTGTCAAGTCCGGAGATCTCGGTGGCCAAGAGCAGAAGACATCGTCGGCTCCACTTCGACTGATACATGGGTTTATGTGAAAGACATACGTGCCTCTCATGGCCAAAACAATTGAAGAACTCAAAGTACGCATTTGTAATGCGCTTGCGTCGATGACTGAAGAAATGATTCAGAATGTAGGGCGTGAAATGGACTATCGCCTAGATCTTGACAGTGTGACCAAGGGAAGTCACATAGAACATCTATGACGCATGTATACAGAATTTTGAAGTTCCGTCTACATTCTGTGTTAATCTTATCGATAAATTCTTTTCCATTAAATAGTTATAACCGTTTGTAATCGCTATATTCAGTTTGACATACCCTGTCTTTTGAAAAAGCAATCAAGCAATCTGATTTTTTTTTTTTAAGTAGCGGATTGGAAACATTGAACGCTACACGATTGATATAAAGAACTCCTCCATAATTTTAGGAAACCGCCGATCATTAAGGATTGCATAAAGAACCATTACTTCAAAAATACCTTAAAATTTTCAAAAAAATCTTTTATAAAATTTATTACTTATTGTTATTATTTATTTATTACTTATTGTTATTATTTATTTATTACTTATTGTTATTATTTATTTATTACTTATTGTTATTATTTATTTATTACTTATTGTTATAAATTGATTACTTATTACTTATTATTTATTGCTAGAAAAATTATTTCTATACATTATCTGAATACAGCAAATTAAAAATACATTTAAAAGCTTCCAAAAAATCTTTTATAAAACAATTTTATTGCTAGAAAAATTATTTCTATACATTATCTGAATACAGCAAATTAAAATACTACTTCAAATTAATACAGGCCTGCACAAAAGTGTTGAGATAACATAAAATTGAGTTTAACAAAACACTATTAAGACTGAAATAATGTTTTTTATTATAAATAAATAATTTTTGACACATATTATATGGTAAATAAAATATAAAAGCACAACTGTAGCGATCTTGCCACAATGAACTTAAAATGTTAAAAATGTGTGGCTCAAAAGTTTAGTCGCAAATTTAATTTAAAGCATTATCATAAAACGAACAATTTTAATAATCGGTAAAGCCACCATTGCTTTTTATTTGATCGAACATGCGTGTTTCATTGTCATCACAATGAAATGTGATGTAAGCAGCTTTTGAATGTTGGATCAATTCCAGCTCTCTGGAAACTAAATCTACCCGTTTACATGAAAAAGGCGACTGTCAAACATAGATTTTTTTCAGCGTTTGTATGGTCACTTAAATTAAAAATGCAGTATTTTCTTAAAATATTATTCGCCTTTATTTATTTGCAAAATAAAAAGACAAAAAAAATTTAAAAAATTACTGGCATTCAAATTCAAGGGATCGTACAAGCGCTGAAAAAAATCCCACACCTGCCATTTTTATGTCAGCGCGTAGGCCAGCATTAAGAGGACTGTGGTTCAATGTTGAACCATGCTTCTTCTATTACCTTTTTAAATCTAAAAGAGGAAAATACTTATTCCTATTCAAAAAGGATTCTAAACTGTAAAAAATTACTTTCAAAAGAGAAATAAATAACTTGCAAATATTTGTCATGCTGTAACTCTTTTATTTATGAACCTATTTGAATGTTACTGAGTGTGTGTATAGGACATACTAAGGTCTCGACTGAGTTCGCTGGCCAGTTTCATCTACCATCTTGTTTCAAAATGGTGGAAAGTTAAAAAAATATTTCATTTTGAAAAATTCAAAAAGATGTAAAAAAAAATTTAAATTGAAAACATTGTTTCTGTTAACTGTTAGAACGTGATACAAGGATTCTGGAACATTTTTCGTTGTGTCTATATCTTACAAAATGGCTGAGATATGGCTGTTTGAAATTCTAGGGTGGTTGAGATTTTGAAACAATCTGATATTTGTTATGCTGTAACTCTTGTATTTATGAACTGATATGAATGTGACTGATCATGTTTACAGAACAGACCAAGGTCATTTATTTGATTCATAATTTCTTTATCGTTTATTTGATCGTGTGATCGATCACATAGCATCTCAAATTTGCATAAATCTCACAAACTTTTGTAACTAGCAAAAAAAAATATTTCGCTGTTATAAAAATTTATGTCAATACTTTTGTTTTCTTTTTCACAAACGAAAACTTTTGATTATTTTTAAGAATTCCCTATATCTGTAAATTTTTGTGCAAGACTGTACCATAACAAAATTGATATCAAAATTATTCATGTAATGAAAAATATAATTGCTTTAAACTTAAGAACACATTTTTTCCACAAAACTGAAAAAAAATTCTATTAAACTTATTCAAAACCAATATCATTCACCATGATGAAATTTATTAAAACTCTCAAACTTTATCCAAAATATTGATTATTTTGAACAAATGTAAAATTTATAATAGAACTTCGGAATGAAAAAATATCTATCTAAAACTTGGCTTTGCTCAAACATGTCGATTTATTCAAAATACACTACACTCATTTTTTAAAGTGAATTTTATTCAAAATTCATTTAAAAAGAAAGAAAGAAAAGTGTTTTATAATGTCAGAAATAAATAATATGAAAAATTCTCAAATGCTCCAAATTTTGTACCTAAAACCTCTAGAGAATTTTCAATGAACCATTTTTTAAAAACCAACTATGTTCTCAATACTCATCGAATTTCCCATTCTTCAATACAGAAAATTCAAGTGTATTTAAATCTAATTCAGAAAGGTTTCGAAGTAGAGAAATGTGTATTGAGATGTCGAAAAAAGTTTCGCGATTTTCAGGATCGAGGCGTCAAAAAGGAATGCGGCACTGCGCCGACGCGATCGATCTGGAGGACCCCCGGATCCATTCGGCGGACTGCCGATCGCTGAGAAGTCCGTTAGCAGCAGATCTGTTCCAAAGGATTTGGTTTTCCCTCGCTTTTGACACAGCGGTGACTTCAAGCAAAGGGAGAAACCGGGAGTTTAGTTATATGTGGCCGGCCGGATTTTAATCGCGTGATCCGGGAAGTGGGAAATTTGCCGGTAAGAGAACTGTTGAGTTCTTTTTAAAAATAGGTTACTGTTTTGCTGTTGACTTTGAAGGAAAAGTTTAAAGAGAAATTTATGTGTATGTTGTATGTTGAAAACTGAAAAATATTTTGACTGTGAACAGTTTTTTCATGTGTGCCTGGCTGGATTTTTAAAACTGTGTGATCCAGGAGGTTTAAATGTTTCGGTAAGGGAATTATTATACTTTTCTTTTTAAACAAATTAATGTTTTCTGAAGAAATTCTTAATAAATGTTGATTTTTAAATTTTGACTTTTGTTTTGTTTTAGATAAAATTATATATGTATTTTTACTGAAGAAATGGTTTTTGAAAAACTTTTTCATAAACTGTGAATTTTGTAGTTTTCTTTTGTTTTGTTTTATATAAAATTATATGTGTATATGTTATTATTCGTATTTGAAAACATAAAAGAAATTTCGGAATTTTTGTAAGTCCTTCACCAGATTGTTTGACACTAAATGTACCAACAACCGGTCATTTGACAGATAACAAATGAAAATATTTCGTTTAAAACCAGAAATTTCTTCAAAAAATAAATAGAATATAAATATATAAAAAATAAACTTTAATTGTCATGAATAAACGTTGTGATGCGAAATATTTTTACAAAAGTTATATAATTTTTAAAAAATTTCAAAAACTTTTATAAAATTCTTGGTATGTTTAATATTAAATATATGAAGGGGAAATTATTTCAGCAACATGAATGTCACGCTCTTTTTATAAATTTTCTAATAGTTTTATTTTGATAACGAAAAAGGTTCTTTTTAGAAGAAAATTATGTTTATGTTGTCATTTGAAAACTGAAAAATATTTCGATAATCGTCAGTTTTTTTAATCTCTATAAAGCTGGATTTTTAATCACGTGATCCGGGAATTTGAAAATGTTCAGTTAAGAAAATTATTAGGTCAATCATTAAATAGATTTTATGATTTGGTTTTTGACTATGAAGAATAAAATTTTGTGTACATTTTAAATTGAAAACTAAAAAATATTTTGGCAATCAGCAGATTTTGACATGTGTTCAGCTGGATTTTTACCAAAAAGTGATATTGCTCTGGTAGGGGTTCTAATGTTATTTTTAAATATCATTACTGTTTTTAAATATCTTTTTGTTCTTTTAAAATGTATTAAATGTTTCTAAAGGATTTGTTGGCCTAATATAAATTTCAGTATAGTTATTTGACTATGAAAATTTGATTTTTCATTTGTAGCAGGATAATTTTTTATAATGTAGTTTATTACTTGAAAATGTAACTAGCAATTTTTTAAATGCTTGATGATTTTAAATTGTGTGCTAAAAGAAATAGAAATTTTGCTGACAGAAATTTTTTTTATGTTCTTTTTAAATAGAATATAGCGATTTTGGTTGGATTTTTGTATAGATTTTTTAGAAGAAAATTATATGTATATGTTGTAATTTGAAATCTGGATTTGAAAACAGGGTATTT